>CM062294.1:479123550-479723550 GCA_031216915.1 Pictodentalium vernedei | reverse complement strand
CGTCATCTCCCACCGTTTTGACAGGTGGACAGATGAGCGTCGGTCCACCTGACAGTTTAGGGTAAAAAGTATATATACCTGGAAGAGCAGAGCATTAGACACACACTTGGGGTCACACACACGTTGGTGAAGTCCAGGACAGGCGGACTCTGTTTCCTGGCATAAGGGTACCTTCGATCACAGGACCCTGAAACGGCTGGAATCGCCAGAGAGGGCATTCCATGATTGATTTAGTTTAACGTTGATAGGCGGCTACGGGGCCGAATTCGTGAGAAGGAACACCCCAGGTGGAACGTATAAGTTTAGATTGTCGAGTAGCAGGTATCGTCCTGCAATAGTCAGAAGTGTAGGTTAATTGTATTGTGCGTATTAACCCTTTGAAGCGTCAGCCTGATTGCGTTCTGAGTAGTTTATTTTGCTTTCGGAACATCGTAATACCGACTGAAGATCGGTGTGAGTGACAATTTCGCCCTAGCACAAAAGGGGCATTTGTGAATCGTGAATTCAACCAGGAACGGTGGATATTTCAATAGGACTTTCACGGAGGACTTTCAAAAGGCGCATAAGGTATGAGTAGACACTATCTGACCCAAATCAGAAGTACGGTGGTTTATAGATGACGAACATTGCTGGTCGGAACCCTCCGACAGCCAGAGGTACAGTTACGCGCGCAGACGTTGACATTTGAGCCTAAGCGGGTGAAGCTCTTATGGCGAGCTCACAGTAATAACATTTCAGATTTGTGAAGCTCTTATGGCGAGCTCACGGTAGTAACATTTCCAGTGTGTAGACTATAGTGCCAGTACAGGGCTATAGAATGACTATATGATTGTTTAGAATTATTTAACCGTAGTGACCCATTTTCTGTGAAAAGAATTGAATTGTTGATTGTTGAAATATTGAAACGGATTTATTTTTATGTGTAAATAAAAGAATCGTTGTTACTTTAAATCATTCTTTCCATTATACAGCCTGAAGTGATTAGGAATCACACCTAACGGAAATCGAACCTATTTCAGGACAATTTGGCAGAGAAGGAATCACGGCGTCGGTCTAACTCAGCTCTCTGCGCCGAGTTCGCGACACTTGGATTCCGACCCTCCACGTTGGTCTAATTTTTCCCGCAACTTCATCAGCGGGACTAAATAACCCCACGTCAGCCCAGGCCTTACGGGGCCTCAGGTGTCCTCTGACATGAATGCTGGTCAGAGATAGAATATGGATATGGGGAAAGTATATATATGGCATCAAAATTACCCTGCAAACCTTCCAGACAGGATCACATGTAAAACGAAGCTTAACCCCAATATTCAGACAGAATGGATAAGGCAATCGAGTGAGCTGATCGAATACTCTATTGAAACTGTAGCTCTATAAAGAGAACTGAAGGAAGGAAGCTCATTTATCAGGTGAAGGGAGCTCGTGGATTGTAATAGAAACTGACGAGTTGTAGTCAGGGCCAAGAGCTCGTTTAGGTGGGAGTTGTGTTGTATAAAAAGAAGAAACAGTTTTTTTTTGCGACCTAGATGAGAGGTTATTTACTTTTGTTT
Organism: Pictodentalium vernedei; assembly: GCA_031216915.1. Lineage (NCBI taxonomy): Eukaryota > Metazoa > Mollusca > Scaphopoda > Dentaliida > Dentaliidae > Pictodentalium > Pictodentalium vernedei. Next base: position 479,722,000 of record CM062294.1, on the reverse strand, counting down.
TTGTTTTTGTTTTTTTTTTTGGGGGGGGGGGGTGGTATTGTTCAGAGTAAAATTAAAATCACTGGTGTTAACCCTTTACCTAACATGAAAAGCAGACGACACTTGCAAAAAAATTTTTGAATAACTAATGTTTTTCATTTTTTGTCTCAAAAACATAGGTTATGACCCCTCATTGGAACGAGCTCGACGAGCTCGTTCCAATGAGGGGTCATAACCTATGTTTTTGAGACAAAAAATGAAAAAATATTGAAAATTAATTGGCGATTTTTGAGAATAGCGCTGGCCGGTTTTGGCCGTTACGTTGGGTAAAGGGTTAAAGGACAAATTGGGAGAAAGGCGAGGAGAGAAGGTGCCAGCTGAGCAGTTCACTGTTGTGTGGAAATAAGCTGTGTTTAGAGGTAAAAATTCAAATTTTAAATTCACTGAAATATATTTCCAACCGTCCCCTCTGGTCGTGTTAGGAAAAGAGTTCAGAGCTATGATAATTCGGAAATAATAGGAAGGGACAGCAGGCTTCAGTAATGGTACGATAGAAAGTCGTATTATATGGAAACTTGGATCAAGGAGTCAAGGACAAACAGAAAGTCAGAATCAGTCTGCCACAAAACGGACAGAAAATATTTCCAGAGACGATACGGCCAATTCCGATCCTTAACGCATGCACGCTGTTCGTAGGGCTATGCGGATTTGTCCTGTTTGTTAAGTAGGGGTTCATTATAAAAAATACTGCATAAATCTGTTTGAACGAATGTAAGAGCTTAGAATATATATCCGACCTCCCGAGAGCAGCTAAAATGCGAATCACAATTAGTCGATTAGTGAGGATTAACGCGGCGCAGCTTTCCATTCAAAATCAATGCATGGTTTTTCATTTATCACCATTCAGGAATTATGAACAGGTCTTTGTTCGATCAATAAATATGAATTAACCCTCAATTCATTTAACTCTCTGCACACTGATGTCGAATTATTCTTCCCCCGAGTTCCAATGTGTTCTATGTGCCTATCGGCACGCCAGTAGACGCACCAGTTGGCACGCCAGTAGGCACATCGAACACATTGGAACTCAGGGGACGAATTTCCATCTGAAATTCTTTACTCTTAATGCAACTTGGAATTTAAAAATCCCAACCTTGTTTGGATTGGTTAAAATAAATGCTTTTATCACCATTCAGGAATTATGTATTATAAACTCCCAGTTGCATTTTGGAGAAAACATGTTTGATATTTAGGTATTTTTACACCACGGTAAAGAGGGTTAACTTCTTGTTTGCCACTAGCGGATATTCCTGCCCAGGAAGGAAATCTCTTACCACTAAAATATATGAAATTTGAGCAAACTTTATCAAATTATCGCCTACAAATTGTACTGACATTTTGACCTTCGATCACTTGAGCAAAACTTTAAAAAAGAATTTTCCTCAAATCTAGTGATGGTTGCTTCACCAGCGGCCATGACAATATTTGATGAAAAATATTTTAAAAATGCTCATCGGGTTAACAGGTAAACATAACGAAACAAATCAGTTTTTGCTATACTTTTTGTTGATTTCTGTCGTTTGGGTTTTTTTTCGGGTATTTTTGTGGGTTTGGGTCTTTTTTGATTTTATTTTGGCGCCTTCATATTTTCACTTATGCAGTTGATCTCTCGGAGATATTGTACAAAAAACCGACATCTGTCTGACAATCAGCTGTTTTAATACAGTAGCTCAGAATGTCAAACTGTTTCCTATCGCCCACGCGTTGTATTTTTGTAACTATTCTCTGCTTATTCTTCTCTCCCCCATTTCCAGTCATTCAGAAATATAACATTTTTATGATCCGCGGCTAATTTTATGAATGACAATCTTCCTGTTACTTTTTTATATTTCTAGTTTACCACTCAACACTTTCATTGTGGGCTATGAATAAATTTCAGATTTGCGAACGGCTAGGGCGCCGGAAAGCATTATGAGTACTATTATAAATAGAGGATATGGAATGAGTGTTTTTCTCATATAATATGAAACGAGTCAAATAATTTTCCGTTTTGGCGAGCCTCTGGCGAGCCCAAACGGAAAATTCGGACGAGTTTCATAAATATTATTTGAGAAAAACACTCATTTCATATTCTATTTATCATATGACACACACACGCACAAATTAGCCACTTGGTATGACTTTTTAACCCATCGCCTAACTTGAGTTGCAGAAGGCACTTGGAAAAAACATCCTCGTATAACTAAAAATTTTCATTTTTTGCTTCCAAAACATAGGTTATGACTCCTCATTGGAACGAGCTCATCGAGATCGTTCCAATGAGGAGTCATAACCTATGTTTTGGAAGCAAAAAGTGAAAATATAAAAAAAATGAATGGCGTTTTTCTTGTAGGTAAAAGATTAATACAATACAACCCACCCTAAATAGGATAGATAACGTAAATTCTCCCTTCTGAAATTATGCAAATGTGACCCAGTTGTATTTTGTTTAGCCAATCATATTGTCCAGTTTTGAAATTGACCAATGAAAGCTCCCAACTCTAATTATGCAAATTATGAAAATCTGGCCCAGTTGTATTTTGTTAAGCCAATCAAATTGTCTTGTTTTGAAATTGACCAATGAAATTGACGGAAGGCTTTATTTATCACTGATTAATATGAAAACAAAATATCAAATGTTTTAAAGTGAACAAAACGGACGAGTCATATGATAAATGTTTCTGTGTCACAGACCCAGTACGTATCCGGTATGCTCTGGGCCTTCAGCTCCGATGACCAACTTTCAAGACCCAAATTTTTAACTGGTGTCGTGATCCTTGCGATGTTCATGTTGTTGTACCAATCACTACCAATTCCTCTCATGTAGTACCGATAACAGAGAATATATCAAATTTTCGCTAGCGCTAATTTTCGTATATTTGGGTCAAAGTCGGACTCAGATTAAACTAGAATTATTTTCAACCATTATTTAACTCGTATGGTACGATCCGTAATGAAATATGGAACAGAAGTTTTGGACCCCATCCAAGTCAAACCAATCATTAACAAGATGGAAAAGATGCACAGACGAACTGCAATATCTATTAAAAATTGCTGCAAATCAAGAGAAATCAGTGGAGTCACCAAACATGTTGGAAGAGTTAAAGCTGGTAAACCTACGACTGTGAACGTGATGGGGCCCTGCGAAGCTTCTCGATTCGATTCGATTTTGAATCTTAAGTTGGTATTCGGTTCGATTCGAAATCGGCTGTCCGATTCGTTTTCCTTCTAATCTTTTAACTGGAATTTCGGTCTCACAATACGTACAGCTGAAATAGAAACTGTACATAAATAATGTTGAAAATAAAGACTGAGTGTAATTTCCGCCATATTAACATAAAAAAACATCTGTACCCATGTCACTATCCATGCTAATTTTACTGCTGAAAGCAAATTTAAAGTTCCCAAGCAATATCGACGATGGGCTCATGCTGCTAACGCTCCCCCGCCCCCTCCCAGCAGGCAATGCCCAGAACAGAATTCTCATAACCGTTTCTGTTTTTGAACAAAAAACCTTACTGGGTCATATTCCAGCTACATCATCAAGGCATGCCTTCGACGAAGGCGTGCCTTGTAGATGTTGCTGGAAAATTTTGTCAGTCGGGACTTCAAGACGTTTCTATACGATAAGAGGTTTGATTTGATTTCGAATAATTGACTCGATTCGATTTGAATCGAAAATATGTGATTTGCAAGGCCCTAGAAGGAGATACTGTAAAACTACAGTGATTGTACATGGATGTTAAAACTCCAGACCTTACTAACTGGTGCACTCAAACTGTGACCAGTATAAACGCTCTTTCCTCGTACGCACAGTGGAGAAGTGGAACCATCTAGTGGGGTGAATGGTATGCCATAAAAGGACTGTGGGCTCACAGTAGTTCAATATTTATCAATACGGGTTCTAGACATTCGGTCGATAAAAAGTAGCTCAGACTATTTTCCCGAGGAAGGGACATTGTGCAAGTAAACGCAGAGGCGACAGAAGCTCCAAAAAATGTTTGTGTGTGGGGGAGGGGGGGGGCACACTTTATTTGGGGTGGGGTGTCAATGGTGGTGGGGCGGTGTATTCATGCAAAATATTTAAATTTATATACGCTACCCTCACCCTTGAACCCACCCTATTTAAGACACTGACCTCAGCGTATTCATTTTGTTTTGTTTTTACTTAACCCTTAGAACCCTGGTGGTATCATCCATATCAATTCAGTGTCAGCAATTGGAAGAGTCCATATTCATTATTTGTGGGTAATCCAATTAATATTTTCAACCTGCAGCCTCAGGGCTGTACGTTGAAAATATTGATTGGTCTTCCCCACACATTCACTTACCAGCTATCATACTTAATGAATTTATAAAGTGTCGCGTTCATGGGCCGGAAAAGTGGCCTCTTGGGTTCAAAGAAAATTAATGTGGTCATACATGTATTGGTGATGTGTAGTGACCATATATATAGGGGGTTGTGTATCTTATGTTGGAAAATGCCGTTCGGGTACCTATAATTGGTGGAAAAAAGTGGGGTAAGGCACGTGCCCCCTGTGCCCCCCGCCCCCGCTCCGCCACCCCTGAGTAAACGACACTTACGACAGTGCATAATTATCATCAGCTCGTTTTCTTAGATTGAAGTTATTAACGGTGAAATTGGATATCACTCCACATGAGTGTGACCTCATTTATGTTTGATTTAAGAAAAAAATACGATATTGAAATTATGATATTTGAAACTTTTTTCAAATATTTAAATGCCAACGTGGAATGGTAACGAAATACCCGTACCATTTACAGACGGATAAATCTTAAACATTATTTTTCTGCATGATTCGAAAAAAAAATCACATTCTCTAGAATATGGCATTCTGCATGATTCGAAAAAAAATCACATTCTCTAGAATATGGCATGGAGTTAAGATTAATATTGAACAAATTTCATCGAATGTTCAGTTCAAAAAGAACTTTCTGAAGGTTCTCATCAGCGCACCCTCATCATCTGTTCCATGTGCTCTTGGTAACGAAAAGGTCCAGATGGTTTTCGACAAATAGAGTAATTCGGTTATCTCATCTTTTTCTCTGCCCAAACTGATGTATTTTTTTTACTCCATTTGTCATCCAGTTTTTTGATGAGATCCTGGTCATCCGATTCTTTGAAAATCCTTGGGGCACTTGGCTTAAACACAACACATGTGACAATGCCACTGGTGGTAACGAATAAGTCATTTTTTTAATTGCAACTCCCGAAAAGTTGAGCTACACAAGGCGTACGATTGTTTATTTGTCCGTCCACCTGTTCGTCCGTGATCAAACGTCAGTTCATGAGCACATGCTCACCAAGGTCGTAAAGTTTTAGCTGTCACTGAATGTTGAGTTGCTCGGGAAGTACTATAATTAGTTTGAATATCCGTTCGGCGTCCTCATGTGGGTTATCAAACGCTTCTTTTGCATTTTTTTCATGAGTGGAGCTTGAGGTATTAGCGGGGCTTCAGCCCCCGTCGGAGAGGTCTAACCCCTCTCCTGTCTGTGAAACTGCCTTTTTTATCGCAGGTTTTATCGGGGAATACCCATAGCCCACACACCTCCCCCATGGAAGCCGAAGAACTAAACTGATTTTCAGATTTGCAACACAAAGGACAGTGTTACTGTTACTGAAAAATAGCATTATGGATCTCCATGTAATACATTAGCTCGATTTTTCACGAGTGACGATGAGTGAATCTTTCATGAAATATTGGCATGCGGAGAGAGAAGAACCCTATTGATTTTGAACTGTGTAGCCACAAGGATAAAGGTCATGTAATGGAAAAAAATGGTTCCAGCAGAGGCTTCAGTTATGTTTGACAGACATCAACTCAAGTTACCGATTAGGTACCCACGTGGAAGGGGAAGGACCTTATCAATCGTGGAGTAAGCGGACAGGCAGTGGGTTGAAGATTACGAGACTGTTATTAAGTCCCCAGATATTAATATATTATACATATATAATAACTATAATAATTGTTGGCCTCTTCTTTCTTTCTTTTTCTTTTCTTTTCCTCAACATTTACTCTTATACTTACCGAATCTTCAGATTTTATCTTTTATTTCATATGATATGACTTTGAGCGCTAGTTTTCAAACTTTAAAAACTCCCAAGTCTCAACACATTCAATCCCAATCCCGTTTTCTCGAAAACATCATTGTCTATATTTTAATAGAACTAACTGTCTAGAGCTTCTACATGAATACACAACCACATGCCCCGCCAAATGCGATAAATTACGAAGCAGCTCTGCCATTATCTTTGATCCCAATCTAACAAGCCAAAAACTGAATTGTTTTAAACTTCGTCAAAAACGGGTCGATTGTTTTGAAATTTAAAATATACGTATGGGTCATGAATCGCTGTATTGCATTTTGTTTTATTTTCGGTATTGCCATCCGTTTTGGATTTATTGCCCTTGAAATTTTGGGCCTAAAGTCCCATAAAAATGGAATTTATCCACGAGATAACATCTAAATTACACAACCATCAGGTTTGAATTTTCTGAGCTCTTGGAGGTTCGTTTCTAAAAAAATCGGTTTTACCTCTCAACCTTCTTCCAGCCAGTGCCACTTCCGTTTTTTTTTTTGTTTTTTTTTTCATATTACGGCTGAATTTTGTTTTTTAATTCTGAAATGTCGCATGATTTCACCTTTACTTATCTTAAACCGAATGCATTACAACAAATTCCGATTTTCGTTAATCAAATATTTATGACATCATTACTCAAGTAGGACAAAATGCGAAACTTGTTCAACTTGGTTGAAATTTGGTTTCTGGATAGCTATCGTCGTCGTCTTTCAGCAAGGTGCTGAAATTTTTCAGATATTTTTTTACTGTTTCCGTGTTATGGGGACTTAAATTTTTTGGGCAATGACTTTTCTGAAAAAAAGTGTCCAACTTTTAACCCTTCCAAGAATGATGCTTTCCAGTGTCCGATATTCCGAGTCCTGGTCCTCAAGTAACAAATACAGAAACAAGCCCCAACAAGGATCGCTGGCTTCGCCGCTCCCACCTGAATTGTGCATAGTATTTGTACTGCAATTAAAATTTGAACAAATGAATAGAGCGTAGAACTTTTAGAAAAATATATCACCTTCTGAGGACTGTCGACTGACGCGCGACACCACCGCCTAGCGCTGTTTCCAAGCAGCAACGCGTCGGTTCACTCTTTTAAAATGGTATACTTAGTCGCCTGGTAACCCATCACACAGTGGCCGACCAGTCGTGTTCCACAGGCAGCAGGCGGAACCCCACGTCACCAACACGTGTTTCAGTATCTGTAGTTAGTATGCAGGCACTAATGGGGCATCACCCTGGGCAATAGCACGATCCTACACAGAACAGCGCCACACAAGACAACGAACTGACCACCAAATGCCTGTATCGAAGAGGAACATGCTCTTCCCTGTGCACATACACAATTTTATTGATCTTCTACCAAACGTCCATACAAGGGAAATCCCCCTCCCATGCCACTAAGAGGTTCCCTTATGGCTGACTTTGACTTTTTATGTTATTTTTCTTTCTTTCTTTTGTGGGGGAGACTGGGTTGGGTCGTGGTTTTTCTGGTTCAGTTTAACATGGAAAGAACTTTTAAATATGGCGTAGGCAATGCTGGTAATGAAAGTAACCCTCATATGTTGTATGAAACGCACAGATTGGTTTTCAGTGTTCCCCGAACAGCATGCCAGACAGGTGCGCGTTGTCGCTTTCAAATTTCATACCTTACCAGTGTGTCCATGTTTCAAAGCCTATATATCAATGTGTCCCCAATTAGAATTTTCTACTTCCGTTTTCATTTTTTGACACGTTTCTTGTTTCTCAAAAGCCAGCTTTTCATAACAAACTGGAGTCAGTGTAATATTTCATGTTTGTGAAACGAATTTACTTAACAAATCAAACGATATGAGTACGATAGAAGAGCTAACAGAGAAAGTTAAACAACTCGAGATCGAACTTGAAAATGCCCGCACCAATCGAGATGGAGGTTCCACGACTCAAGTTCGACAAAAAATTTCAGCAATGAGCTCCGAAGTTGTGGACTCGAATCCATACAGGTACAACTTCAAGACTACCAGCTAAGGACTTTGCCTGATTAAAAAATTACCTACATTGCCGACTGGCTCATTTACAAAGCAACTCCATATGATTCTCGTTTGGGGTTTCCTGTTATCGACCATGTACATAATTACCGAAATACGCTGAAGATTGTGAATGAATTAAAGTTAAACTAGAATATGAAATCCTGTATAAATAATAATTATGCTAACTTATGCTCTTATTGTTTTATAAGAGATAAAAACAACACTCAACAGGCCTAGAAAATAGTAGTTCAGCAATCCGAACGTAGTGGCTACCCCTCTACGTTCAGATTCTTCCCATTCAATCCAATAGAAAAAGTTCCCATCAAGTTTTTATGGGAACTCAAAACTCGAAATTAGGAATATATATCAAGCTTTTGCCCATATTACCGGCTGCAATCGATAGTACATATATTTCCTTACATTTGTGCAGAGTTTATTGATCCAAACTATGTTTTATTCTTTAATTGTCGTCATTTGAGTACTTGTGAGGCATCAGTGGAGATTTCGAAATGAGCCATGTTTTTGTATAAATATAAAACAGTAAAAACAATAAACGGTAATGGCACCGAAACAAAAAGACTTTTTTATCGATGCAGAATCGGAATCTCGACCTCATTCGCGCAGAGAAGGTAATCAAACTCGGTCGCATTCGCACAGAGCAGATTATCAACCACCTTCTGTGCAATTATGATCGAATTTCCGATTCTGCATCAATAAAAAGGTCCCCCCCCCCGTTCAAAAAGTAAAAATTATGTTTCGTAAAGTGTTCATCCACAGGGGGCAGAAAATACATCAAATATTGAAATAGTTCTTACTTTTTTTATTTTTGTGGAGGTGGACCGGGTGAATGAGGAAATGAATTTGAACATAAATTAATATCTGAATCAAAATAAGAAGTGGGACAAAATGCATCGACTATATATATGTTTGCCTAGTGTCTTTTTTACATATCTTAACGATAAAGGAGTATTGTCATGCAACCGATTCAAAAGTGAGTGGGGTAATAGTTCATTTTATAAAGTTATAACAAAATTACTTTTGACAGCAAAACATTTTGCTAATCACTCATCCTTGTGGTCTTTGTTGACAAACAATGTAGACGACAATCATGTAAAAGTCAATGATGTGTCATCGCAAAGTCAATATAAACTGTCTCCGCCCATTTAGCATAATGAAATGTTCGATAGTACCTTGATCCTCCCACTCGGTCACTGGTTTGGAATTTGCATTTCTCTTAAACTTTTGTTAAAGCAACCTAAAAGTTTACATTCAAAAAGATAACAAAAAACAAATAAAAAAGATAACAAAAAACAAATGGATAGTTAACACATGCCCTATATTTACTTTTAAATTATCTTTATTTTGAAAGATAAGTGGAATATACAAAAAGTTATTTTTTGAAACTCTCGCACCTGACTTCCGGAGAGATTCAACATAGCCACTGGCCTAAAAAAACGATTTTTTATTTCATAGCCTGTAGGAATTTATGATGGAAGTTCTGAAAAATCTCATGCATTATCTATAGAGCTCACTTTGCGAGACGCACTGCACACAGCTCAAACTGCATTCGCTATAAATACATCAAATATTACAGATTAACAATTATATCTGGAAAATACAGGGCACAGTTATGTGAAGGTTTAGGCTGAATCTTCATGACATTTTTGTGATTATTATTAATTAATGTGGGATGTGGATATTTCATACTTTGGACATTTTCATATCCAATTTTTTGTAAGTTCAGTAACCATGTTTGGATGTTTCATATACCAAAATCTGAAAATGATTTTTTGGTACAAAAAGTCCAAACATGGTTACTGAACTTACAAAAAAATGGGTACAGAACTGAAAAGGATTTTGTGGTATGAAACTGTAGTGTTCAACCAATTATCGGAACTGGCCACCACTATCGGCCGATTGTGGGCAATCGGATGACATTGGCAATACCTCCTGAAAAAGATTGTTGCCAGGCATTTTGTAATGATTCATAAATTACATTTTATAATCTTCTGCAACAGAGGTGAATACTATTCTTGATGTAATTACAACATGGTGAGTGATATTTTATTCAAATAAATCATTGTTTAGTGTTGTTCCCCTTATCCATTTCTCACCTATTTTCAATTGTCAACAAAACAAAAGAAAATTCTCTGACCCATGAGCTATGTATACACCACCTGTCACTTCAGTCATCTTCTTCTGATAATGGCAGGCCATCACAATTGATGATTATGTATCTGTCAGGAATTAAGCATAGACCATGCCTACAAAGGAACCATGGCAAATTAGCATCTGGTCATAGGTAAAAACAAAATGAGACAAATTCCAAGTCCGTAAAGGGCAATAACTCTAAGAAAAAATAAGAGAACAACACCGGCATAGACATTGATGAGAGATTCGCCTATTCAAAGTAAACACTGCCAACAAATGGAGGACCAACAACTGATTAACTGTCACTAGTACTAATACACGCTATACAGTACGTGGAGAGTGGATTGTAACTAAATCACCCACGGAGTGGAGTTACCACCCAAGCTATAACTTTCAAATTTTGTACATATCGACAAAAAACACAAACAATGTTTAAGCCAATGGACCTCCGGGTTTAACCCAGAGGTCCATTGGCTAAAACTTTGCTGGTGCTGGTTATGCTTTGCAACAAATTTGCTATTATTGCCCGGGTGGAATCTCCTTGTCTGCGGGTGATTTAGTGATAATACACTCTCCATGTACTGTAGCTATAGCAGTGGTGTGAAAATTTCTAACACCAGTCTGCTGGCAAATTGAGAATACACCCACTCAATACACGACAACAGTTTGAAGAAAATGACATCTGGTTGCAAATTTCACAATTAAAAGACAAAAAGAAGCCATCAAAAACTAAACAAACACATTGATCTTTGAATGGTAATTTTGGCAAGTTATTAATAAATGGAATATGCATGTTATTACAGCATATATTCCAATATCTAAGTAGTTAAAAGTAACAACCTGAGAATAATGAATGAACAAACAAAGAAACAAATGAATAAATATACAATCTAATATTACTTATTAAATAAATATATTCAATATTGGACGCAAAATGTTCATTTATGTGAATAAATCTGATAATAAATTTGGGTATGAACCGTCTGCTGGCAGGGTACGAATATTTTAAGCAAAAATAATTGATGGGAACAAAACGTCCAATCTTGGGTACGAAGCGTCCAGAAATCTGGGTACAAAACAACCAAAGATTTGGGTATGAAACATCAAGTGAGTATGAACAAAATGTTCAGAGTATGAAACATCCAGAAACCATTAATATGGGGTCCATTGTTTTACCCAATTACCACCCAATATTGTTTGTTTTGTTTGGCGGGGAGGTGAGGGAGATGGTTGTAGGGGGAATTCTAGGAACAAGCAAGACCGATACATGAGTCAGTCGAACAAGATCAATTTTAGTTAATTTACGAGACATCATCTCAGTGTTTTAAAGAAACAAAAGCAACTTAAAAAACAGGTTTTATATTAAATTTAGTTTAAAAAATTATAGTCTTAACAAATGACATATGAGCACAACTTACAACATTGACTAATTGGTTCATTTAACACAGTGCATATGTTAAGTCTTGTAAATTTTACTATAAACTGAAGACTCGTTCTTATCCCAGGAAACTGAGGAGAGGAGACAATATTCACACCAATAACGAAAATCTTCATCTCGTTCACAGTTTATAGTGAAATTTACCAAGTGTGTCCAGTAAATTAGGTCTGGGTCTTGCTACAGACTCTGACAAGACCTAATTTACCAGACTCATTCTGCAAATTTTACTATAAGCTGGGAACTCATTGGAGATATTTAACTTATGTCCTTACTGCCGCAGTTTGCATTATGGCACTATAACATTTTGGTGCAAAGAGCAATATTCTAGGCCATCTTGTTTCCCCAGTTGAACTCTTCACAATATTTTTATTTGGATATTTACAGTACGTAGAGAGTGGATTGTAACTAAATCACCCACGGAGTGGAGTTATCACCCAAACTATAACTTTCGAATTTTATACATATGGACAAAATACACAAGCAGTGTTTCAGCCAATGGACCTCCGGGTTTAACCCAGAGGTCCATTGGTTGAAACTTTGCCTGCACTTGTTATGCTTTGCAACAAATTTGCAATTACTGCTTGGGTGGAATCTAGTGATAATACACTCTCCACGTACTGTATTGAGTGATAAGATAGTAATTGGGTCAATTTGGATGGTAATTGGGTGAAACACCGGACCAATTAATGTGTAGTATTGTATTCACTTTCATTTTCAAATCCAGGAATAAAATACACAAAAGTTTGAACCGTCCTTAAGTTTTACAGAATCCTTTACAACCACACAGTGCACAGTTCATTTCAAACCTTTCACTGATTTTTAGACAACTTTCAGAGTACCGGTACTTTCTAAGAGATTCTTCTTTCCAGAGATGGTATTGCATTTTAAGTATTTAGACACCGTTTTCAAATTGAGCACCAGACCTGGTTTGACATTTTGTAATCATTTAGACCTTGTTTTCAAATTAAGCTCTTACTCTTGTGTTCCATAGAGATTATTACTATTATGTAGATGTACAAAATATGTATCCGAGTCTCACTCAGGGTTCTAAGGGTAGATCACGACTCGTCAAAGACGAGTCGTGATCTACCCTTAGAACCCGGAGTGAGACTCGGATACATATTTTGTACATCCACATAGTGGTAATGGTAATAATCATTTTATCTTACAATATATTGGGGATAAGTCAAGAATGTAGACAAATATATAACAAACTATTTTTTGGTACGGATGGACAAAAAGAAAAAAAAATGGAACTCATGCGAAAGGAATGTACCTGTATCCGACCCCCTGATACAAACATCTGTATTAGGGGGTTGGATACACGACAATTGCAGAGTTAATACAGACAAAATACATGTTGATTGTAAGATAAAAATAATTATATACCCTTACTATTATGGATTTTTTTTTCCATCCCATGTGGTTCTAATTTGGACCACTATGTTTATTTATTTTCACCAGACTGGACTGTCAGTTAGTGTTCAACCGTTTATCAAAAAATGTCCACTAACCGATTACCGGTTATTTGAACTCACAACCGGCCGATTCCGATACCAATTCCGATTGTAATACTGTGCACTACTAGACAAGTCGAGGCTCCCAAAAAACTACTTAAATTGAACACTATCAGATAAGCCGAGGCTCGAAAGAACTGCATTATATTGAACATATTTCACAGTGTTAAACTCCGTTGACTCAGGTCCAGTAAAATTAGCAGGCGCACACACTTGGGCGGCAAATGTGACTCTCAGAGTCACGTTTACCACCAAAGTGCGTGCAACTTGTAATTTTTACTGCGACCTGAGTCAATGGAGTGCAACCTTCACTTTTCCGGTATGAACTGGGGATTGCTGCAAGTATGCTCAGTTGTAAGCTTCACATGTCGTTTAACTTGTATATCCCATAAAGGGGTGTCTAGAGAGATTAAGAATACACATTGTGGTTGTTTCTCAACTTTATTGAATGGTATCATTGACATCATTTTACATTAACAATTGAACAATTGCAGAAGATAATAAAATGTGGTTCATGAATCATCACAAAATGCTTGGCAACAATCGGTTGAACCGATGTTCTAGGAGCTGCTGTTGTCATCATATTGCCCACAATTGGCCGATTGTGGTGGCCGGTTCTGATCATTGGTTTGTCAGTTCATCATCAGAATGCATTATTTGGACTAAATTTTTCCATAACTGTACCAGGGTGTGCACATCCTTGAAAAGTCCTTGAATTTCAATCTTACTCCTTGAATTTTGAAAATTCAGAAAATGTGCTTGAAAAGTACTTGAAAATCCATCAGACTCCTTGAAAGTCCTTGAATTTTGCCCTATATCATTTTTAGCTCAACTTGACAAAGTCAAGCTGAGCTATTGCCATCACTTCTCGTCCGTCGGCGTACATACGTACGTTAGTACGTACGTCCACAATTTCCTTTGGCACACCTCACAGGTCGCATTTATGATCAGATTACTTTGAAACTTAGCATGCTTGTTTGGGGTGACCTCTAGATGGGAGCTATCGATTTTCTTCAATTTCTGTCAAAAAATGTTGCCGCGGCCAACGTTCTTAGAACTTAGTTTAGTCAAACCACAATATTTCCCTTTGGCACACCCTACAGGGCACATTTATGATTTGATTGCTTTGAAACCAGGTATGCTTATTTAGGGTAACCTCTAGATGGGAGCTGTCGATTTTCTTTAATTTCTGGCAAAAAATGTTGCCACGGCCTACATTCGTAGAACTTAGTTTAGTCAGACCTCAATATTTCCCTTTGGCACACCCTACAGGGCACATTTATGATCAGATTGCTTTGAAACCTAGTATGCTTGTTTGGGGAGACCTCTAGATGGGTGCTATCGATTTTCTTCAATTTCCGTCAAAAAATATTGCCGCGGCCAACGTTCTTAGAACTTAGTTTAGTCAGAAGACTCAATATTTCCCTTTGGCACACCCTACAGGGTACATTTATGATCGGATTGCTTTGAAACCTGGCATGCTTGTTTGGGGTGACCTCTAGATGAGAGCTATCGATTTTCTTAAATTTCCGTCAAAAAATGTTGCCACGGCCAACGTTCTTAGAACTTAGTTTAGTCAAACCACAATATTTCCCTTTGGCACACCCTACAGGGCACATTTATGATTTGATTGCTTTGAAACCTGGTATGCTTATTTAGGGTGACCTCTAGATGGGAGCTATCGATTTTCTTCAATTTCCGGCAAAAAATGTTGCCACGGCCAACGTTCGTAGAACTTAGTTTAGTCAGACCTCAATATTTTCCTTTGGCACACCCTACAGGCCCCATTTATGATCGGATTACTTTGAAACCTGGTATGCTTGTTTGGGGAGACCTCTAGATGGGAGCTATCGATATTTTTATACTGTACCAATGACCCAGACTTAGCTGGTGCTAACTCTAACAAAACCAGGGCCAAACACAAATTTTGCCCCCCAATCCCCCAAAATTTGCATCCAAAACAAAAAGAAATCATGTCCTAAAGGACCTCCATACTACGCCTCTACTGACGCAGACGTCCCGAAATTGGCGCCAATTATCATTCTCTGTTTGGCCCTTCATCAGTCAACATCTCACTGATCTTTGTGCTTGTAAATCTCAGTTTAAAGGATGCCAGACACGTAATTTTTGGAGAAAATGTGATTCTAAGGAGGATAGAAGGAGGAGAGGAAAAAGAAGTGACAAAAAATAATCAGGGCTGTACTTAAAATTTTTTGATGAAATTATGTTAAGTTGCCTATTTTCGAGGCATGGGCCTCTTGTTGTCATTCTTGCTAATTGTTGCACTGCTTATTCAGTGTTTCCTCTCCCCTAGCCTTCTAAAGTCCCCCCTTGCAATTCTCCCATGCTTTTGGCATATTTTTGAGAAATTTCATTTCTAAAATTTCCTGGGAGAGTTGCTTGGTTACAGAATGTTTTCTGTTATTTTCCCCATAGTTACGTTTTCACCCATGGGTGTATAACGTTTGTGTTCTGCATCTTCCATCTGATGTTCTGCAGATTCTCCCCTGGGAGTCTCTGTTTTGCATCAGATAGAGTGTAATTGATGACTGATTCCGGGCCAGTTTTTTCAGTGCCTGGAGTCATGTTTTCTGGTGTTTTTACACTGTTTGTTTTCATTGGCAACAGCCTTTTTTGAGGGGGGCTGTTTGCCTTTGCTGTAGTTTATCTCACTATAAGATACATTTATATTATCCGAAAGTGTCTCATTAATTATTTAATATAAATTTAAAATTTTTGACCACACTTTGCCATCGGATCCATCGGGGCTCAACGTTACTTTTCAGCAACTTGGGCTTCGCTGAAAAAATATTTTTTCAAAATTATTTTGTTTTGCAATTGTTTTTTCATTTATTAATGGATCATGTTATTATGTATCTTTGTGTCAGGGGTTTTTGCGAGTAACTAGGACTTATTGTTGTTCTTTCACAATGAAGGGACGTTGTTCAAATTGTAATAGGAAGAAATCTTCCTCTGACTTTCATGATCATTGTATTAATTGTAGTCAGTGTTTTCGCATTAATCTCTGTCCTATATGTGAACATTGGGAGGAGAAACATTGGAAACATGTGTCACGATATGTTGTTTCTGGAGAAAGAGCGATGCCGGCTCTTTCTCCGCAAGGTCACTCTACTCTCTCAGTTTCTATTTCAGAGGAACCAGAACAGGGTGATGTTTCCATGTTATCTTCTTCAAGTGTGCGTCCGTCGTCACAAATGAATTCAGAGCTAGCGGCAAAAGTGCTCATGGAGATTAGACAAATGTCGTCCGCTAGCTCGCCCGGTGTAGCATCCATTCACCGAATGGTTCGGCAGCCGGGTTCGTCCGATGCGGTCCAAGAGGAAATTTTGGGTGATGCGAGCACTATAAACATAATAGATGCACACCCAGTGACGGCGGATAGTAAGCGAGAATGGAGGAAGCCTTTGAGTCCGGTTCCTAGCTCGTCCAGGTCCAGCCGGGCCGCGAGCGAGAGAGGCCCCTCTCTCGTACAACAACATCTGGGACCAGATGTTGTGGTACAAAATGTGTCTTTAGCGGAGCATACGTCCATCGCTCGGGACGCTCCGTTGAATAAGCAGTCCGCAGAGACTGTTAAGGCTTCCTCTTCTCGTCAGCGCACACGGCCGCACCTTGGCTGCGTGACCGCCGATATATTACCAGCTTCGCCGATCAAGGATTCTTCGGCGACCAGGTCACACCATCCGGCAGCCAGGGATTCGAGACCGATGGACTCCAGACGTTTGCATAGGAAAAGTATGCGGGAGCCATCTGATGCGGAGCTGCCCTCGGCGAAGCAGCGAAAGACTGCGCCTCCGCAGGTCTCGACGCCGGACATTCTTGTGCAGATAGCACAGCTTATCGCAGCATCCCAGCAGCCGACAGAAACGGTGTTGGATCGAGAATTATCCGACGGCGCTGGGTCGGTACGCTCCGCCGAAGCATCGGGGGCGGACGACCGGGAACATCATGAGGTCCGGCCAGATGGTGAAAGGGATACGGATGACTTGGAGCTATCCCTTTCGGAACAACATAAAGCTGCCGTGGACTTCATCCGGCACTTTCTCCCTCAAGTTGTTCCGTCGGGCCAGACTGCTGTGCTTCTGGACAAGAGAATTATAGCGTCATTGGACTCTGAATTTTTTGAGCGGTTCAGGGACATCGCTCCCGAGTTTCCGTCGCAGTCCAATAATGTTGCAAGAACATTTGAATTATTGAATGACGCTATATTTAAACTTGCTTCCAGGACGGGGAAAGCAGGTTTCTTGTCCGCTAATACTCTCAACCTGCCTTTCATTAATGCAAGGAATAATTCGATACAGCAGGACAGGGTATACCGAGAGTTCCTCTGCGTATGGACGACGAGGCGGAAGACTTAGAGCTATCATTACCGTCGTCAGCTTCTATTCCAACCGTGGTGTTGGAAACAGCTATTGCGTCTAACAGAGCCAATTTAGATGCCTTATCTTACGCAGATCACCTTACTAAGGCGTTATCACTGCGCCTTCAGGGGAAAGAGTTTCAGGATATACAATCCTCTTTAAGACTTCTTTCAAGGGCAGTAGCTTATTCCACGTGTAACTCCGCCCTTTCAGTGGCAAATCTGGAGTTGGTTAGACGTGACGCAGCCCTAGCTACATCCACACTAGTGGATTCTAAGGTGAAGAACTCTCTTAGAGTCGCTTCGGTCTCAGGAGAACTTCTCTTTGACGGCAAGCTTTCCGCTATTTATGATAAAATTACAAAGAAAGCTAAGGATTCTCTGTTGTTCAAATCTGCTCCTAAGAAGTCGGATACAGCAGACACGAATAAGACAGGCACTTCTGGGTCTAATGTGCCCAAGAGAGGTTCCTATAGAGGTTCCGGTGCGTCCTCTTGGTCTTATTCGAGAGACCGTCAGGATAGCGACTCTCGTTCGGGACGTCCTTCAGGCCGGGACAATCGGTCGGACGCCCCGAGGTCGACGGGGCGAGGTGCGGGTCGTGGAAGACGTGGTTTCTCCTACCGCAGGCCTCGCAGGTCCAGGAGGTGATGGCTTAAACCTCTTTCGCATTCCGGTTGGCGGAAGGTTGTCGAGCTTTTCACAAGAATGGGCGTCGATTACGGACGACCCTTGGGTGAGAGGAGTGACTTCGGAAGGTCTAAAGATATCCTTCAAACGAAAGCCTCCATTAACTCGAAGTCCAAAGTGGACTCATCTTCCGTCAAATCCGCAGAAAAGAGACGCTCTGTTATCAGAGGTGCAGTCTCTTTTAATGAAGAACGCGGTAGAGGTCGTAGAAAACCAGGAATCTCCGGGATTCTACAGCCATCTGTTTCTGGTTCCGAAACCAGACGGCTCGTTCCGTCCAGTCATAGTTTCGAGCTGGATAAACAAGCTGATTGTCGCTCCGAAGTTTTATATGGAGACGATTCGATCGGTCAGAGCGAGTATTCGGGTGAACGATTATGCAACGAGCATAGATCTCAAAGATGCGTACTTTCACGTCATGGTACATCCGACATTCCGAAAGTATCTACGCTTCGCAGTCCTAGGAGTGGTGTATCAATTCCGGGCGATGTGCTTCGGATTGAATCTAGCACCCTGGGCTTTCACTCGGGTAATGAACTCGGTAATGATCTACTTCCGAGCTCATTCGTCTGCGGTAACGTCGGCCTACCTGGACGACATTCTTCAGAGGTACGGCAACGAGTTAACGCTTCAGAACGATGTTCAGAATCTTCTTCTATTGCTCCGACGTCTCGGTTTTATAGTAAACGAGGAGAAATCGGATCTGGTGCCGTCCAAGTCATTCACTCATCTGGGAATGAGCTTCAAGACGCACAACAATCTCGTTCATCTGCCGTTAACCAGAGCGAAATTAGTCAGTTGTTACGCTCGCTATTGTCTGCACGCAGACAAAGTCATGGCGAGAGAATTTATGAGACTGATAGGTCTGTGCGGAGCCGCCGCGGATCTCATTCCGATGGGGCGGTTACGCACACGTCCTCTTCAAATTTTCCTGACTCAGAATTGGAGTGTGAAAATTCATTCGCTCGATGTAGACGTTCTCTTGTCAGATCAAGTGAAACAAGAGATTCAGACTTGGGCAAACATTCAGTGGTTAACTCAAGGAGTTCCGCTGCAGTTGCCGGATCCGAGTTTTACCGTTATGGCGGATGCCAGTCAAACAGGTTGGGGTGCATCATTAATCCCAACGGATTCGAGATGCCAGGGTCTTTGGGATCCGCAATTCCTGTGCAAGCACATAAACATCAAGGAAATGATGTCAATTTGGCTTGCGTTACGTCACTGGATGGACATTATTCACGATGCTCATGTCCAAATCCTATTCGACAATACGACAGTAGTGGCGTATATACGGAATCAGGGAGGCACTCATTCAGTTCCGTTGTTCAATCTAACGGAAAGAATCCTTCTGTTTGCGTTAGAACATCGCGTTCTTCTTTCGGTCCGTCACATACCGGGTCGTCTGAATGTGCTAGCAGACTCCCTTTCACGAAAGGGTCGCTTGTTGCCGTCGGAGTGGACTCTCAACAAAGAAGTATTCAATCAGATTTGCTACCAATGGGAACGGCCAATGATAGACTTATTTGCGACACATCTCAACAATCAGTTGCAGACGTATGTGTCTCCGTGTCCGGATCCAAGAGCATTTGCAGTAGACGCTCTGTCGATCCCTTGGGACGGAATGATAGGATATGCGTATCCTCCAGCGCCGTTAATTCAACAAGTATTGCTAAAGATAAAACAATCTCAATGCAAGATTCTGTTGGTAGCATCTCTGTCGCCACAGAGACCGTGGATAAATCTACTCAGGTGTCTGTTGTGGGACCTACCGCGGAAGCTTCCTCCACGGGAGGATCTTCTTTCGCAGGGGAAATCGCGCCAACTCCATCACAACCCGCAAGGTCTCAACCTTCACGTTTTTCCGTTGTGCGGTCCTTCTTGCATGGCAAGCACTTTACAGGACGAGCAGTGGACGCGATTTCTAACTGTAGGAGGACCTCCTCTTCGCTAAACTATGCGGCTAAGTGGAAGGTTTTTCGTCGTTGGTGTAGGGATCATTCTGTAGATATATTCGATCCCTCTATACCAGACATTGCAAACTTTCTAGTATACTTGTTTGACGAAATCAAACTGCAGCCTGTTACTATAAAGGGTTATAGATCTATGTTATCTGATACCTATGCACATCATGATAGTTTACAAATTGGATCTAATGTCTCTTTATCGAAGTTGGTTAGAAACTTTTCGATAAATAGACCCAGAACTCTTAGATTAATTCCTGAGTGGAATTTAGCTTGGGTTCTTCTTAAATTGAAGGAAAAGCCATTTGAACCTCTTGGGACAGTAGATTTCAAATTCTTATCTTTTAAGACAGCTTTTCTCTTAGCTTTCTCTTCTGCTAGAAGAGTCAGTGAGCTTCATGCACTATCGGTGGATGATTCTCATTATCGTAGTGTTGGGAACACTATCACCTTCACTACTAATGTGGGTTTTTTAGATAAGAATCAGGCTCCTAATAAATATCCGGAACCTATTGTTATTAAGGCTCTTCCGTCTTCAGACGGGCGTAGGCCTTTACTCTGTCCTGTTAGAGCATTACGTATCTATAAACAGAGATCTCAGTTTATCAGAAAGGGACGGAAACGTTTCTTTCTGTCTTTGATGCCTAATAGAAAGGACATTTCAGTCCATTCTATTGCTAGATGGATTCAGTTAACTATCCGTACTGCTTATGAAGATTTATCTTCTTCTCAGCAGTCTGTGCTTAAGATTTCTGCTCATGAAGTAAGAGCTCTTTCTACTTCCTGGGCTTATGCTAATAGTGTTGCTATTACAGATTTAATGAAGGCTGCTTATTGGTCTCAGCCATCCACATTTACGAATTTTTATCTCAGAAATATTGAGTCCATTTCTGGAGACCTGCATTGTTTAGGTCCGTTATCTGTTGCTCAGAATGTCGTCCACTAAACAGTTGCAACTATAGTTATGCAGGCTTTCTTTTTCCGGCAGTGACTCCATCCGGCTGCCCTCTTCGCTCTGGGCTATTTGACCCAGGGCAAGGGGAAGGGGGGGGGGGGGGGGCGGGTGTTCCCTTAGGTCACCTGCTTTATAGTGAAAAGCAAGGGAATGCCTCCTCCAAGTCAGTATTTCTGAGTCGCTTCCGGGATGGTTTTAAAGTGTAATATTAATGTTTAAATTCATTCATGTCTTATTTTTAAAGTGTAGCTCGGTGTGAAGCATTTGTATATGTCAAGTGTCAAACGGGCTTTAATATACAATACTCGGACACTTTTAAATGACTATAAAGAGTCTCAATTCTCTGGACTACTTTATTTATTGGCTTGCTTTAAAAATAATTAGTATAAGGGTTATCCTGGATGTTAATAGAGAACATGAATGTTATTGTGCTCAATTATTAAGGGTAGTGTATCTTTCTAATTTAATATTAAATAAGAAAGATACATGTAAAGCCTAATACTCCTTTTCTCCTTAAGGGGTTACCTCTTTACTATATAGTTGAGCTTATTGGATTTTCCTCTATGTCCTAGGCCCTCCAGCCTGTTTACTATTCAGCTAAGTCTGGGTCATTAGTACAGTATAAAAATGTTAAAAAATTTATAGTAATTTATATATTTTTTATACTTACCAATGACCCAGACGGGGATGGCCCTCCCTGGAGTTGGGAACTCTTGCCTCCCCGCTGAGTACATAGCGCTGACCAGGCACTGCCAGTAAGAATGATAATTGGCGCCAATTTCGGGACGTCTGCGTCACTGCGCATGCGCAGTAGAGGCGTAGTATGGAGGTCCTTTAGGACATGATTTCTTTTTGTTTTGGATGCAAATTTTGGGGATTGGGGGGCAAAATTTGTGTTTGGCCCTGGTTTTGTTAGAGGTAGCACCAGCTAAGTCTGGGTCATTGGTAAGTATAAAAAATATATAAATTACTATAAATTTTTTAACTTTCTGCAATTTCTGTCAAAAAATGTTGCCGCGGCCAACGTTCTTAGCACTTAGTTTAGTCAGAAGACTCAATATTTCCCTTTGGCACACCGTACAGGGTACATTTATGATCGGATTGCTTTGAAACCTGGCATGCTTGTTTGGGGTGACCTCTAGATGGGAGCTCTCGATTTTCTTTAATTTCCGTCAAAAAATGTTGCCGCAGCCAATGTTTTTAAAACTCAGTTTAGTCAGACCACAATATTTCCCTTTGGCACACCCTACAGGGTACATTTATGATTTGATTGCTTTGAAACCTGGTATGCTTGTTTGGGGAGACCTCTAGATGGGAGCTATCAATTTACTTCAATTTCCGTCAAAAAATGTTGCCGCGGCCAACGTTCTTAGAACTTAGTTTAGTCAGAAGACTCAATATTTCCCTTTGGCACACCCTACAGGGCACATTTATGATCGGATTGCTTTGAAACCTTTCATGCTTGTTTGGGGTGACCTCTAGATGGGAGCTATCGATTTTCTTCAATTTCCATTGAAAAATGTTGCCGCAGCCAACATTCTTAGAACTTAGTTTAGTCAGACCACAATATTTCCCTTTGGCTCACCCTACAGGGCACATTTATGATTAGATTGCTTTGAAACCTCGTATGCTTATTTACGGTGACCTCTAGATGGGAGCTATCGATTTTCTTCCATTTCCGTCAAAAAATGTTGCCACGGCCAACTTTCTGAGAATTTAGTCTAGTCAGACCACAATATTTCCCTTTTATACACCCTACAGGGCACATTTATGATCGGATTGCTTTGAAACCTGGCATGCTTGTTTGGGGAGGCCTCTAGATGGGAGCTATCGATTTTCTTCGGTTTCTGTCAAAAAATGTTGCCACTGGCAAAAAAAAATGACATTGGTACCAATGATCTTCAATTTTGCCATTTCATTTATAACTTACCAAGTTCAAGTTTGTCAAGCTGAGCTACAGTGTCATTGACACTTTCATTACCCATGTAATAGTGAACAATTGAAATATCTCTTTTGCACTTGTTTTAGTTGAAAAGCGAAAAAAAACAAACATAAATAATGGATAATCGATAAATGAGGAATTGAAGTTCTGTCATTATTTAACTGGGTGTCATTCTGTAAGTACCATAATTTTTTGCAGACCATTTTAGAAGACCCGTTTTCCTGGAATTTAGAAGGATGAGGTAGAAGACATTTTTAACCCTTTACCCAGTGTAACGGCCAAAACCGGCCACAGCTATTCTAAAAAATGACCAATTAATTTCAATTCTTTTTTTCATTTTTGTCTCAAAAACATAGGTTATGACCCCTCATTGGAATGAGCTCATCGAGCTCATTTCAATGAGGGGTCATAACCTATGTTTTTGAGACAAAAAATTAGTTATTCAAGAATTTTTTTGAAAGTGCCGTCTGCTTTTCATGTAAGGTAAAGGGTTAAAGTAGGTAAGGCTTCTAAAATTGTAATATTCCAAATGTATATTTTAAAAAAACATCCTTGGAAAATGCTGATATGTCCTTGAAAAGTCCTTGAATTTTTTTGGTCCTTGACTGTAATAACCCTGTGTACACACTTTCTGTTATTTGAATTTTTTGAGGTAATTCATCTAGGATGCAGAACATTGAAATGTTTGTAAAGTCAGTTTAAAACCTAAGTGTGAGGCAATAATTTCACCTCCTACTATTACCAGTTTTTCATTTCATAAATGTTTCCACCCTGCACTATTATTTCACCCCATACTATTATTTGGATCACAAGAGTACTTAATAGAAACCAATCATAATATGAAAAACAAAGTTTTAAGCTGCAACTGGAAGAAGTATTAGCAATTAGTTAGTACATGCCCAAAACTTTAAATTTTATTACATGTAAATGTTTTTAGAAGTGTTTTCAACCATCAGTCAAACTGAAAGTATAATGTCTTGGCCCATGGATGCCTAAATCAACCCAAAACAAAGTTGGCACAAAATGTAATATTACAGTTAGAGAATATATTTTTTCTGAATTTTTGTTTTTAATCTTTATCTCATGGAAAGTTTATCAGTGTTTATTTTAATAATCATAGACTACCTGAATCAAAACCCTAAACTATTACAGTAATTCTTAATATAACAGTTATAGTGACACCTATATTCATATTGGTGTTCCTAAATTGCATGCAGGCCTGGCATTTTGAGATGAGCGATTTATTCGCTCGCCTACTGCTCGCCTTAAAAAAATAAGGAGGGCGAAAACTAGCCCTCCTGGAATTAGAAAATAATGATTACTATTATCGCCTATTCCTAAAACCCACATCTTTTCAGATCTCTGCTGTGTTAGTGGTCTCTGTTAGACGGCCACACTGACCATCCCACACCTCCGAGCCTTGCCAAGGCCCGGAGGTGTGGGAGGGGCAGTGTAGCCGTCTCACAGAGACTACCTTGTTAGCAGCACCATATACAATGTACAAAGCCCACTGGGCAGAATTCATTAATAGTAAAACTTCATTTTGCGACTTTTAGCTTTTGTAAGCTTGAGGAGAGCTAATCGCTTGCCTAGGCCATGTGAAGGGAGCGATTTTTAGCCCTCCTGCATTTATAAGAATGCAAGGCCTGTGCATGCCTGTCATATGGTTACTTTTGGAATACATTACACTTTACCTTGTTAAAAACTCTAACTATTTTTAAGTTTAACAATTGTAAAAATTATAGGATCTCTGTAGTCATGTTGAGAAACCAAAAGTTGTGGTAATATTGTCATTCTTTCAGTCTCCATTTTGGATGTTTTAGAGAGCCAAAACCAAGTTGATTTTTCAGTTAAGCACAGAGCTTTAGTAATTATTAGCTCTGCATGTTTCATACTACTCCAAATAAAGCTTGAAATGTGGTGCATGCTTTAAGATCTTGAATCTGAAAACTTGGATTATGGTGTAGTTAGTTTTAGTTGCTAATTTTCTATATATTTATATATTTTCAGTCGACTGATGGCTTTGAAGAGGATGGGTATAGTTGACAACTATGAGGT
This sequence comes from Pictodentalium vernedei, assembly GCA_031216915.1. Classification (NCBI taxonomy): domain Eukaryota; kingdom Metazoa; phylum Mollusca; class Scaphopoda; order Dentaliida; family Dentaliidae; genus Pictodentalium; species Pictodentalium vernedei. The sequence continues at coordinate 479,696,789 of CM062294.1, read as the reverse complement.
ATAACACAATGGGATATATATGGTTTATGAACCACTGATAGCTATTTATGTAATGTCTAATAAACAGACATCTGTTTAATGATAATTTTTATAGAAAACTACACCAATGTCTTGTTCATAATTTGTAAACAAAACTGAGCTGCATTACAGTTGCCATAGACTGGTAATCCACGCATGGGCAGTGATATCCACGCATGCGTTTACCAAGTGATAAAAAATATCATCAGTAAAATTTTAATTAAGTGATAAAAATATCATCAGTAAAATTTTAATTAATTAAGCATTGGGTTGTACCCGGTGCTTCATTACAGTAGAACCTGTCTTGAGAGACCACCCTTTGGGCCACACAAAAGTGGTCTCTCAAGACAGGTGGTCTCTCATAACAGGTTTCAGGTTTTCTCAAGTCAGTGAATAACCAACCACAAAATTCAAAAATGGAGAAGAATGGATTTTTGTAAGTACTTTGTAGTTGTTCTTTTTTATGAAGTTTTTGTAACAAATTGAAATGGACTGTTATAAAAATTATAAAAATAAATTAGTGTTGAAAATCTTCATTGAAGATTTTCAACACTAATTTATTTTTATAACAGTCCATTTCAATTTGTTACAAAAAGATTTTCAACACAAATTTACTTTTATTCCTATCTGTCACATTCCAGGTATGTATGAAATTGTTTATTCACCAATAATCCTAATCTTTTCACAGGGATTCTTATAAAAACATCTCAATCTTTAATGAGTTATGTAACTGAATAGCAATTGAAACCCAATCGAGAGCTTTTAATATTTTTAATTATGTTAGTATAACCACAATGGATGTTCCAATTCCAAAACAGGTAAAAAGTTTTTGTCATGGTTTCAGTCTTCAAAGGTGCGGTCTCTCAAGACAGGTCTATTTTGGCATAAAAATACCAGTTGGTACCAGGTCACAGTGGTCTCTCAAGACAAGTGGTCTCTCAAGACAGGTGGTCTCCCATAGCAGGTCCATTATAGAGTAAAACCAATCGGTGCCTGGCAGATGTGGTCTCTCAAGGCAGTGGTCTCTCAAGACAGGTTTTACTGTAATTAAATTTTTGATGATTGTTTTATAATTAGTGTTTGGAATGTAATATTGTCGCTTCCGTGGAAGTATTACTCACCCGTGAAAAGTGACCAGTCCATGGTTGCCGTACTGTATGGTCTCCAAATTTATCAAGAGTTTGACCCTTTCACCCAAGTTAACAGGTTTTACTCTCTTTGATGGATGTTTTTGTTTAGGGCTGTTGCATTTTTAAAGGTTCTAGTGTTTGGAAACAAAAACAGAAAAAAGACATTAGGTAGTCTGAGAACTGGCATAAAGTCTGTAGTTGTTGATCACTTAAATAATTGGAGATTTACATTGTTTGAAACTTAGCCTTGAGGGCTAGATTATTTTTGGTGGTATGAATTTGTTATTTAAAATTTGTTCTGTTACAAATTATTGGAGAGTGCTCTCCAGGAATTGGTAATAGAACAAATTTCTATAAACAAAATAATATTTTAGTTTGACTGAATATGAAGCAAGAGCAAGGAAAATGTTTGCTTTTGTTCTGGTACCCTCATTTTTTTGAAAGCCCTGATTCTGGCTTCCAGCACTCAACCAGTTAATCCTTAAGCCCCTGTCACACATTCACGATCTGACACACGATTGTCCACAAATTTCGAACATCGTGACAAATCCTGGTGGTCAGTCCTGATTTTCTCCAGCAATGTCTTTTTTGTGATGTTGGTGCACTCTCTATATGACTCACAATGACGTTAGTGCATTCTTGCTATGACTGAGCATTCTCATGTTAAGACCTTGTCATGATTAGGAAAGATTTCCTTATGATCCTGCACAACCTAAACACAATTGTGTACGATGTCTCACGTCCCCATCACGAATGCGCATATCACACACTTCGTCACGATTCCTTCCAATCTGACATAAAAACTGCCCCCTGGTCCATGCATCATACTAGTTGCGTGAGCAATCGTGATAGAGCATAGCGATGTCATGATTGGTCATAGCCTCGTCGTACTGGGAGCGTGCACAATCATGGTATCATAGCATTGTTGTGAGAGGTCGTAGGCTGAGCATATGGCTAGCATAGCAGATCGTGTGCAGTTGTGCGAAATATACCCATGATTTGCTACGATAGGCCACGAATGCTTGCACGGTAGCCGTACGACTATGCACAACTGTGCCCCGATCAACCACGATTATGCTACAAATTCCAGCCCAACCACAACAAAGTAGTACAGAAATACTTCGTCATAGCTCGGTTGTGACCAATGCCGATTAGTGCCAACCCATGCCGATGAACTGTGCTTCATCACAACATCAGTTCATCATGATTGTGTCTACAATTCACCATCACCTCTCAGGTCGTAGCGAATCAGCTTCTGAATCGTGAATGTGTGGCAGAGGATTTAAAGGCCTACTTCCTATTTTGATCAGTTTTTACTCAAACAAAACTGATGCCCGGAGATGCAGTCTAGGTAAACTTGGATGTTACATTCTAAGTACCCTGGCAGTTGTTTCTAATCAAATTTTGGCTGTTTATATAGGCAACCAATGCTTGTCCAGAAACAACTGCAAAGCCACAGGATGTAGGGAGTCAAAGTGTAACAAAAGGGTATAAAAATCTTCAGACCTGCGGATGTTAACTGGTTGAGTGCTGGAAGCCACTACCAAGGCTTTCATAAAATGAGGGTACCAAAACAAAAACAACTTTTCCTTGCACATGTTTCATATTCAGTCAAATGCAAATAATATTTTGTTCATATAAATTTATTCTATTACAAATTACTGGAGAGTGCCAGTGGCACTCTCCAATAATTTGAAATAGAACAAATTTTGAGTAAGAAATTCAAACCACCAAAATCTAGCCCTCAACCATTTAATGGACCAACACTTTTCAGAATATCCTGTTAGTCTGATAGTTAAATCTTGCAAGCTTCAATTTTTCATGTTAACAATCACTCCATTTCCGTGAGGATAGATTGATGGTACCGATTTTCCGCTTTTCAGTTACAGAAATCAATGGTAGTATATGTATAGTTCACATGTGGAAGGCACATGCGTTGGGATGATTTGGATACATTGACAAGGACTGCTTTACTTCCTGGGTGTCCCAACAGGGATCTAACTATCATTATTTTTCACTTTCTCCCAGAGATTCATTTTCATCCAGAACCCCAAAACAGGATATTGAGTGCTTTGAGAAAATACTATGTCCTGCTGAGAGTTTCAATGTTTTCTGTATTCCAAAGGTGTTTTGAAGATAGTTTTGTTTGGGCAAAAAACTAAAATATAATTCTGCTTCCATCAGATACATTTTGACTATAGCATTCAGTAAAGTGGAGATTAACTTCAAACCCGTTATTTGGTTTCTCTGTACACATAAAAAATGACATTTGTATTGTCCATTTAATAATTAACACTGTTAAACTTTGAACTGTGTGATGAAACTTGACATTGTACTCTTCTTATCTGAGTAGCCTCCCCTGAGTCATATGCAGCAGACCATCACGTTTTCAACCCTAACTGCACTGAGTTTTGCGTTAATTACTGCTTTTGGAGAAGTTTCAGTAGCAAGGCCACCCTCAATCCCAACACTGTAAATCCCACCCCTCCCTTTAGCCTGCCTAGCCCCCCCTTCCCCACCCCCCCAAAAAAAGTATGAATTCCTTTCTATCTCAAAGAGGTAGTGGCTGATGAGATGCATTTATCCACCTCCTGAATACCATACCATCTTTGTAGCTCCTTTCATCTTGTCCCCACCACCCCCACAACCCCCCCCCCCCCCCTCTGCCCCCCCTCTCCCCCCCCATCATATTGTTGCGATCAACTTTCCAGGAACTTGATATGAAATATTATACCCCCGCAACGATTTGTGGGGATGGGGTTGTATACTGGAATCGCCTTGTCCATCCATCTGTCAAGAGACATGATTTTGTCTTGAGATTTTATCAGATGTTTATGGACCAATCTGCTTAAAACTGGGTGTGAATATTCACCACAAAGGGAACCTTGTCCATCCATCTGTCAAGAGACATGATTTTGTCTTGAGATTTTATCAGATGTTTATGGACCAATCTGCTTAAAACTGGGTGTGAATATTCACCACAAAGGGAACCTGTACACCTGCGATTATAGTTCCGGTCAGATTATTTTTGCCCAAATTATGGTCCTTTACGACTTGAAAAAGCAGGCCTAGAATTTTGTCCACAGATTTTCTCACATGTTCAGGGGTCAATTCCATAAAACTTGGTATGGATGTTTACTACCATGGGAACATGTGCACCTGCAATTATAGGTTTGATTAGACTTTTTTTTGCCAGAGTTATGCCCCTTTTTGTCGTAGAATGTCTGAATTTTGTCCGGAGATTTTCTAAGATGTTTATGGATCGATTCCTTTGAAACCTGGTATAGATGTTCATTACCATCGGATCCTATGCACCTGTGATTATAGTTATGAGCTGACATTTTGTGCTAGGGTCATGGCCCTTTTTGTCTTAGAATGCCTAAATTGCCTAGAATTTGGTCCGGAGATTTTCTTGGATGTTTATGGGTTGATTCTTTTGAAAATTTTATGGATGTTCACTACCATGGGAACCTGTACACCTGCGATTTTAGTTTTGATTGGACTTCTTCTTCCAGAGTTTTTCCCCTTTTTGTCTTTGAGTGCATGAATTTTGTCCAGAAATTTTCTCAGACGTTAATGGGTTGATTCCTTTGAAACTTGGTATGGATGCTCACTACCATGGGAACTTGTGCACCTGCAATTATAGTTTTGATCAGACTTTTTTGCCAGAGTTATGCCCATTTAGCACACCCTACAGGCTGCAGCTCTAGCCCAGTCAGTCCCAAATTTCATATGTAGCTTTGGGGCAGTGTCTAGATGGGAGCTATCTATTTTTGTCCAGTTTCGTTAAAAAACATGACCTCCGCCATCATCTTAGATTTGGCATATAAACTGTCAACGACTCCATTAGCACACCCTACAGTCGCATTTCTCACCTGATTTCTTTTAGCACACCCTGCAGGCCACGGCTCTCACCTGATAATTCACAAATTTCATATGTATTCATACCCAGTTTTAAGCAGATTGGTCCAAATTTCATATGTGTTTTTGGGAGCTATCAAATTTTTCCAAATTTTGTTGAAAAGCATAGCCTTCTTAGATGTGGCATATAAATTGTCAACATTTCCATTAGCACACCTGGCCCTACAGCTGAATCTCTCACCCGGTCTCTTTCAAATTTCATATGTAGACTTTGGTGTGATGTCAAGATGGGAGCTGTGAAATTTTTCTGAATTTTGTTGAAAAACATGACCTTCCAGCAGCCATCTGGGATTTGGATATCAATTGTCAACAATTCCATTAGCACACCTTAACAGGCCGCATCTCTCAACCTGATCTTTTGAATTTCATATATATGTTTGGTATGATGTCTAGATGGGAGCTATCTAATTTTTCTTAATTTTGTTAAAAAATATGACCTCAAGCAGCCATCTTGGATTTGGCAGATGAATTGTCAACAATTCCATTAGCAAACCCTGCAGGCCACACCTCTCGCCTGATCTCTTTTAAATTTCATATGTAGTTTTGGTGTGAGGTCTAGATGGGAGCTTTCAAATTTTTCTGAATTTCATTGAAAAACATGGCTGCCAGTGGCCATCTTGCATTTGGCATATAAATTGTCAACAATCCCAATAGCACACCCTACAGACCACATCCCTCACCCCATCTTTTTCGAAATTTCATATGTAGCTTTGGTGTGATGTCTAGATGGGAGCCATCAAATTTTTCTGAATATTGTTGAAAAAACATGGCCAGCAGTGGCCATCTTGGATTTGGCATATAAATTGTCAACAATTCCATTAGCAAACTCTACAGGCTGCACCAATCACCCAATCTTTTTCAAATTTTATATGTAACTTGGGTGTGATGTCTAGATTGGAGTTATCAAAATTTTCTGCATTCCATTGAAAAAGGTCGCCACCACTGGTCATCTTTGATTTGACATATAAATTGTCAACAATTCCATTAGTACACCCAACAGGCCCCCAACTGTCCACGCATGGATTACAACCGGTCCGCATTGGCTGTACTGTAAGCCTTAAAAGAGGTATTCAGGGTGCTCCGATTGGTGTGAATTCAAGTTAATTTTTGTCTTCAAAGAAGGCCCTGGACCTTCTATGGGGGATACACTCTCTTGACCACACACAGGATAAAATGCAGTGGACCGAAAAACTATTTTTCTGCAGCCATTGAAGTTATGTGGAAGGAATAAAATATTTTTCTATTGTCTGTTGCAGCAGATAAATGTTTTGTTTCCCACACTTCATTTAGTCTGGCCTTTTATGCTGGGTATATCAAAATGCCAGCTCTTTCATAGTGTTGTCATCAAAATATTGTTCAAATCACTTTTGATTAGCTGTATTTCAATTCTGACACTTCACAGGAAACAGTCAGATACATTGGAACCCTGTTAATTGAATAACCACTTTGCCAATGAAAATTATCCAATTAACAGGAGTATTCAATTAACAGTGGTTGTATCACTTTCCTGTTTTCTAGAGATAAACTTAGCATTTATTCTATTATATCTTGTTTGACAGAGCTCCATGAGCTCTGTCAAACAAGATATAATAGATTAAATAACCGTATTGGATGTACTGAGGCAAAATAGGTCTATAAACAAAGGAAAACAAGGGCGAGTCGAGGTAATTTCTTGACAGGTTACAAAATTTGTTATTCAATTAACAGGAGTTTACTCTATTACAGTGGAGCCCACTTAACTGGATATCTCTTAATTGTATATCCCTGTTAATTGAATATAATTTTCAAACACAAAACCATTTACCATACCTTCAGTACAAATTTGATCTGTTAATTGCATATGGGTTGTAGAGTAAACTCCTGTTAATTGTATATAATTTTTTGTAAATTACTGTGGACACGCACCAGATTCCCCTTATTTATCAACTTTTTTGGCCTCACTACATCCAATACAGACATTTATTCTATTATATCTTGTTTGACAGAGCTCTATGAGCTCTGTCAAACAAGATATAATAGAATAAATGCCCAGTTTACCTCCAGAACACAGGAAACTGACCAAATCCCTGTTAATTGTATACTCCTGTTAATTGAATAATTTTCTCTGGCAAAATGGATATTCAATTAAGAGGATTCTATTGTACCTAAATTCAATTAACAGGTCAAATTTGTACTGAAGGTATGGTAAATGGTTATGTGTTAGGAAATTATATTCAATTAATGGGGATATACAATTACTTGTAAGAGATATCCAATTAAGTGGGCTCCACTGTATCACCCTGCAACAGTAAACATGGAGCATTCAAAACCCACTTCCACATGTTAATCAATAGCTAGGAACCAGCCTTTCATACAGTATGTCTGTTAACACATACAGAATTACTGTGTGATTCCATCACCCTTGAGCAAGACTGTTTACATGTACAGTATGGCCACCGTGGACTGTTCACTTTCCACGGGTGGGGCAATATTTCCATGGACGCAATAATATTAGATTACAAACACTAATTATAGAAATAATCATCAAAAATTTAATTAATGAAGCACTGATGATGATTTTTATTACCTGGTTAATGCATGTGTGGACATCACTGTCCACACATGGATTTCGACAAGTCCTCGGTGACTGTACTGTATATTAGAGCTGTAGGTTAACCGAAACCGAACCAAGGTTTTTAGTTTTTTTAAAAAAACGAAACCGAAACCGTCGACATCCCGTAATATTAGGTTTTTCGTTTTTTTTTTTTAAATACTCTCTTGCTGCAGAAATTTACAGAACGTAGCCATCCCAGAGTAGTGGGAGTACCCAGACACTGCCAATGGCAGTGTCTGGGTACTCTCACTACTCTGGGAAGGCTACATTCTGTGAATTTCCGACATTTCAGTTTAGTTGTGTTTGCAGCTTTCCTCAAGTTGCGTGTAGGTGTCAGACCTCGAAAAATGGCCAAGCACAATAAAAGTTCTGGATATTTAGGTAATTATTATATTGGCCTTCCTGATTCTTCATGTGTTATAGCTTATTTCGGGCATTCATTGAGTTTCACTCAATTTCACTACCATTCAGTTATGACTCCTCACATTAGAATGATTTTTATTGAATTTTAGCCATGGATGTGTAGTTTTCGGGAGAAGATAGAGCTGGGCATTTTTCTGATTCGATTTCAGTTCCGGTTCAATTTCATATAGTAAACAACACTCTGTGATCCGTAATTTGCAAAAAAAACCTGCAGTAGTTTATACAACACCATACACACTCCACAAAAAGCCCTGTCTGGAAGTATCTTCAATGGGTTCATCCGAATTTTCCTTTGATCCTTCTTAGGAGTAGAGCTGCAGGTTTTTAAATTTCTTGTTCGGTTTCGGTTTTGGTTTTTCAGGTGGAGTAAAACCTCGGTTCGGTTCGGTTTTCGGTTTGTTCATGAGGCCAAGTAAAATTCAATAAAACTCATTCTTATGTCCGGAGTCATAACTGAATGGTAGTGAAATTGAATGAAACTCAATGAATGCCCGAAATAAGCTATAAGACATGTACATGAAGAATCAGGAAGGCCAATATAATAATTACCTAAATATACAGAACTTTTATTGTGCTTGTCCATTTTTCGAGGTCTGACACCAACACGCAACTTGAGGAAAGCTGCAAACACAACTAAGCTGAAATGTCAGAAATCCACAGAATGTAGCCTTCCCAGAGTAGTGAGATTACCCAGACACTGCCCGTGGCAGTGTCTGGGTACTCCCACTACTCTGGAATGGCTACATTCTGTGAATTTCTGCAGCAAGAGAGTATTTAATAAAAAAACGAAAAACCTTAGATTACGGGGTGTCGACAGTTGCGGTTTCGGTTTTTTAAAAAAACTAAAAACCTCGGTTCGGTTTCGGTTAACCTACAGCTCTACTTAGGAGTTCCAGGGGGATCAGTTGCTAAGATTATCGAGTCAGACAAGAACCCATAAATTAGGGTAACAAATAAATAAAGTCCATCTACTCTGTGTTATGTTCTCAGTGTCGCATTTTTAGCTCAACTTTGACGAAGTCAAATTTGAGCTATTGTCATGGCCCGTCGTCCGTCTGTCCGTCTGTCCGTACGTACGTCAACAATTGGCTATGGCTCGGGCTAGAGGTCGTATTTATGAACCGATCTTTTTGAAACTTCTTGTGTACCTTTGTTATGACCCTGGGACGGGAACGAGTGTTTTTAGGTGTGGCCCGAAATTCAAGATGGCTGCCAGCGGCCATTTTGTACCGATGATGCAAAAATCAGTTTTTTGTACAGAACTTCTGTATGAAAGTTCTGATTTGAATAAAGTTTTGTATAAATGTTTAGTACCATGGGATACATCACATATAATACGGGTTTTTTTCTCGTGCGTAAATTGTGCAAATTAGACTGACTTTGATTTATTTAGTGTTACTTTCAGAGCTGTAAGTGCCAAGCTGCTATGGCTCGGGCTAGAGGCCGTATTTATGAACCGATCTTTACGAAACTTCTTGGGTACCTTTGTTATGATTGTGGGACGAGAACGAGTGTTTTTGGGTGCAGTCCGAAATTCAAGATGGCTGCCAGCTGCCATTTTGTACCGACGATGCAGAAATCTGTTTTTTGTACAGAACTTCCATATGAAAGCTCTGATTTGAATAATTTTTTGTATGAATGTTTAGTACCATGGGATACATCACATATAATACGGGTTTTTTTCTCGTGCGTAAATTATGCAAATTAGACTAACTTTGATGTTTTTTGGTGTTACTTTCAGCACTGTAAGTGCAAATGCCAATACGGCTCGGGCTAGAGGCCGTATTTATGAACCGATCTTTACGAAACTTCTTGGGTACCTTTGTTATCACCGTGGGATGAGAACGAGTGTTTTGGGGTCCGGTCCGAAATTCAAGATGGCCGATGGCAGCCATTTTGTACGAAATTTGGTGCAATCAGATTTTTGCACAGAACTTCCATATGAAAGCGCTGATTTGAATAATTTTGTGTGTGAATGTTTAGTACCATGGGATACATCACATATAATACGGGTTTTTTTCTCGTGCAGAAATTATGCAAATTAGATGAACTTTGATTTTTTCAGTTCTGCTTACACACAGTAAGTACACATGTCAATACGGCTCGGGCTAGAGTCTGTATTTATGAACTGATCTTCACGAAACGTCTTCAGTACCTTTGTTATCACCTTGGGACGAGAACGAGTGTTTCTGGGTGCGGTCCAAAATTCAAGATGGCTGCCAGTGGCCATTTTGTATCGAAATTAGGTCTAATCAGTTTTTTGTACACAACTTCTATATGGCTCAGGCTAGATGCCGTATTTATGAACCGATCTTTACGAAACTTCATGGGTACCTTTGTTATTACTGTGGGATGAGAACGAGTGTTTTTGGGTGTGGTCCGAATTTCAAGATGGCCACCAGCAGCCATTTTGTACCAAAATTAGTGCAATCAGTCTTTCGTACAGAACTTCTGTATGAAAGTTCTGATTTGAATAAATTTTTGTATGAATGTTTAGTAACATGGAATACATCACATATAGTACGGGTTTTTTTCTCGTGCAGAAATTGTGCAAATTAGATGAACTTTGATTTATTCAGTGCTTCTTATACTCTGTAAGTGCACATGTCAATACAGCTCGGGCTAGAGGCTGTATTTATAAACCGATCTTCACAAAACTTCTTGGGTACCTTTGTTATCACCTTGGGACGAGAACGAGTGTTTCTGGGCGTGGTCCAAAATTCAAGATGGCTGCCAGTGGCCATTTTGTACCGCAATCAGGTCCAATCAGTTTTTTGTCACAACTTCTACACAGCTCATATTTGTGAACTGATCTTCACGAAACTTCTTGGGTACCTTTGTTTTCACCTTGGGACAGGAATGAGTGTGTTTTGGGGTGTCTTTGTTATCACTGTGCTATGAGAACAAATATTTTGAGGTTCAGTCAGACCCACTCTGGGACTCAAAGATTTTTTTCTAGTTTAGCATCTGACTGTCACCCACCTTTACAATACTTTACCTATACATTTGTTACAGGCAACGCTCAGTATTTATGTACAGACCGTTACAATACTTTATATGTACCTTTGTTATCAGGTCATTACCTAGATGTTTGTCATTGCTGTGTCACATACTATACATGTACATGTCTTTGTCTTGACAAGTTGAGCTACAGTGTCATTGACACTTTCATTTCCCTTATTGATTTGTCCATTGGACGAGTCATTAACCCTTTACCCAACATAACGGCCAAAACCGGCCAGCACTATTCTAACAAATCACCATTTACAGGGTGTGTACATCCTTGAAAAGTCCCTGGATTTCAATCTTACTCCTTGAATTTTGAAAATTCAGAAAATGTACTTGAAAAGTGCTTGAAAATCCATCAGACTCCTTAAAAGTCCTTGAATTTTGCCGTATTTTATTTTTGGCTCAACTTTGGCGAAGCCAAATTTGAGCTTTTGTCATGGCTCATCGTCCGTCTGTCCATACGTCAACAATTGGATACGGCTTGGGCTAGAGGCTGTATTTATGAACCGATCTTTATGAAACTTCTTGGGTACCTTTGTTATGACTGTTGGTTGAGAACGAGTGTTTTTAGGTGCGGTCCAAAATTCAAGATGGCTGCCAGTGGCCATTTTGTACCGAAATTAGGTCCAATCAGTTTTTTGTCACAACTTCTATACAGCTTGTATTTATGAACTGATCTTCATGAAGCTTCTTGGGTACTTTTGTTTTCACCTTGGGACAGGAATGAGTGTGTTTTGGGATGCCTTTGTTATCACTGTGCTATGAGAACAAATATTTTGGGGTTCAGTCAGACCCACTCTGGAACTCAAAGATTTCTTTTCTAGTTTAGCATCTGACTGTCACCCACCTTTACAATACTTTACATATACATTTGTTACAGGCTATGGTCAGTATTTATGTACGGACCGTTACAATACTTTATATGTACCTTTGTTATCAGGTCATTACCTAGATGTTTGTCATTGCTGTGTCACATACTATACATGTACATGTCTTGACAAGTTGAGCTACAGTGTTATTGACACTTTCATTACCTGTGTAATAGTGGGCAATTGAAACATCTCTTTTGCACTGTTTTTTGTTAAAAAACCAAAAAAAATGAACATAAATAATGGATAATCGATAAATGACGGATTAAAGTTCAGGCATTATTTAACTGGGTGTCATTCTGTAAGCACCATAATTCTGTGACAGAGCAGTTTGGAATTTAGAAGGATGAGGTAGAAGGCATTTTTAGCTCACCTGACTGAAAGTTAGAGTGAGCTATTCTGATCACTTTTCGTCCGTCGTCCGTCGTCCGGCGTCCATCGTGAAGGTTGTGTTTGGGCTTTTTCTCCCAAACCACTGGCCGCATATTAATGAAATTTCATGTGAGAAGGGGTTGTGTCTGCAGACTTTGATTTTTTGTCAAATTAGGTTTCGGCTCACATTGAGCAGAGTGATGGGGCAAAAATGCTCCAATTCTTAAAAAATCATCTTCTCAAGAACCAGCAATAGCAGAGACTTGATATTTGGTATGCAGCTTCCCTTTGAGGTGTAGACTCAAGTTTGTTCAAGAGAAGTTGGAGGGGCTATATTTGACGATGTTAAAGGAGGGGCAAAAATTTTGGCTCCGCCCCAAATTTCTATTTTCCAAACCTCGAGGCCGATTTGAACCAAATTTTGCATGAGTGATTATTGGGTCATAAGTACCTAATTTATGCCGAAATTTTTTTCCCCATAGCCCTGTGGGAACCACAGGAGCTAAAAATAGAAAAAAATGAAAACGCCCATATCTCCAAATCTACACGGCACTGAGAATTCTTATTTATTATGAAGCTTCCTCAGGACCAACAGAATGGAATGATCAAAAAAAATTGCCATCGGTTTTATGATGGGGTAGTTTTTGGGGACTTTGAAAAAGTGCTGAGTCAGCATTTTTTAACACTGTGGGTAATGGGAAAAACATAAGACTACTTTTCTGCGAAACCACTGCTCCAAAAGCTTTAAAATTTCACATATAACATCTTTGTAAGATTGTTTCACATGTTTATTGAAATCAATTGCCTGGGTGGATATTTTTGGGCTCTCTAAGGGAGCCCAAATGTTTAAATTAGTGCAGTATGAGGAGTATTTTTGAAAAATCTTCTTCTGCAGATCTAGCAATAAGAATGTTTTGATATTTGGTATGCAGCATCCTTAGGGGGGTGAGATTCAAGTTTGTTGAAGCCAAATCCCTGGGTTCATATTTAGGCTGAAAATTTGGGGTCCCGTTGCTGACTTCGAAATTTTGGATCAAAATCCGAAAAAAAAATTTTTTTGTTTTTTATGCATTTCTGTCAATTTTAAGACAAAAAAAAAACAAAAAAAATTTTTCCCCTGAAAATTTGGGGTCCGGGTGGGACTTAGAAAATTTTGGACCAAAATCCGGAAAAATTTTTTTTTGTTTTTTCTGCGTTTCGGTCAATTTTAAGACAAAAAAAAATTTTTTTTCAATTTGGGGTCCGGGTGGGACTTAGAAAATTTTGGACCAAAATCCGAAAAAAAATTTTTGTTGTTTTTTATGCATTTCTGTCAATTTTAAGACAAAAAAAAAAAAAAAAAATTTTTCCCCTGAAAATTTTGGGTCCGGGTGGGACTTAGAAAATTTTGGACCAAAATCCGAAAAAATTTTTTTTTGTTTTTTCTGCGTTTCGGTCAATTTTATACGGTGGCTGATTTAGGACACTCAAATATTTATTTTTATCTCGTTATAACGAGATACGATCTCGTTATAACGAGAAAACATCTCGTTATAACGAAAAAACATCTCGTTATAACGAGAAAACATCTCGTTATAACGAGAAAGTATCTCGTTATAACGAGAAAACATCTCGTTATAACGAGAAAACATCTCGTTATAACAAGAAAAGATCTCGTTATAACGAGATAGTATCTCGTTATAACGAGAAAAGATCTCGTTATAACGAGAAAACATCTCGTTATCTCGAGATAAAATCACGTGACTCTGATGACATGAAACATATAGCCCCCACCACCAAAACAGTTTATATATCTCGCGGGTGTTTTCAATATTCTGGATGTAATACATGGGGTAAACACCTACCCACCCCCACCCCAAGCATCCCAACCATGCCGTGAAATACCTCTCCTCTCCCTCGCACATGTTGTCAACGATAATTACGATAAGCGCATATAACTCTCATACCAATAAACACAGAAAATGAGATGGAATTCACACAAACAAATGAAACTATAGCGTAATAAACTCGCTGCCCACCCCCCCCGCCCCTCCCCCACACCGTACGTGGAACACTTTTTCGACACACGGCACTCAAAACACGACTATAGCCTCAGCCCCAAAACAGTGTACATATCTTACGCGTGTGTTTAATACTGTGGATGTAATACACGGGAAACACTCCTACCCCTCTCCTTCCCAAAGCATCCCACCAATGCCCGCGAAATACAATCCCCTTCCCCTCGCACATGTTGTAAAAGATAATTACGACAAGTGTATTTAACGCTTATACTAATAGAACAAGGACAGGGACGTGAGAAGGTAAAAATATTGGGAGAGGGGTATCAAGGCGGAGATCCATGCAAAAGGATTGTGCTGGCAGTAGCATGATTCGAGTCGCGCAGTGGCGAGGTGGGGGAGAGCACCAGATGTGGTATCCCCTTCTCGTTGGCGGGGGCGGGGGCCCTTCCCTGGAAAAATTTTGAAAAATATGAGGGCCAAAACTCGCGTTCTCAGTGATTCTGAGGCCGCTGTGACACTACCAATTCGAATTCTTGGCTCGTTTCGTACTTAGGCGCGCTTCTGAATTTATCCGTTTGGTCAACCTCTTCGTTTGTGTTTTGTTTTGGACTGACTTCAAACATCTCCACGAGTTTAATCGGGACCATGGGTTAATAATTTTTTGATTTTTTTTTTTTTTTTTTGGGCGGGGTGGGGGGAGTGGGAGGTAAATATCCCGATTACATCCCCCCCCTGGTTTAACGCCACTGAGAAAGGATGGAAAACAGAAAAATGAGATGGAATTCACACAGACAAATTAAACAACAAAAGCGTAATAAACTTATTGCCACCCCTCCCCACATCCTTCCCTCCACACACAAGGAGAGATTTATTTATTTATCTATTTATTTATTGGAATTTGACGACTCTTTCAGCAGCCAGGGTCATGTCGTGTAATGTAGTTCTACGGGTGGAGGAAGAACCGAAGAATTGGAGAGAACCACTGAGCACCGGCGAGCAACCGTCGAACTCTCCAACGTACTAACCCGGCAGAATTTGAGTTACATATAGAGTTCTAACGCAAGTTGAAGACGACAGTATATAGCTTCACAAAAGTGACTTTAAACACCAATAAATAATTAAATAAATTCCCTATACCAGTGATGACTACATGTATAGTCGTCATGCTTCATATTCCATGTTCAGCTCAATCTGTCAGTGAACAAAATCAGAAGTTTATTGAAAAACTTAGTGCTGAAGCGGCAGGGGTGGGGGGTGGGTGGGGGGGGAGGGTTGACACCCCATCCAATAACATCGACCTCCACCCCACACCCACAAAAATTAAACTGCCACTTATAATTCCCAAACCTCCCTTCTCTCAAGATGCCCAGAATGGGCCCCAGAGCTTTATAATTTGAAAAAAAATCACCCCCGGACTCCACCAATGGGAGGGCGTACCTCCCAAACTCTTCGTCCCCTGCCTCAAACCTCGAGACATACCCGTGGTATGTCGTTCTCGACCCTCGCGATATTACTCCCCCCCCCCCCCCCCCCCAACACACACACAATTTGGGATCCTAGCTCTACACAGTAAAAAACAATTTTCTAGAGCTTCAGGATTCATACATTGCATTATTGTTATATCATTGACACCATTTAATTCTATTTCTAAGAAGTGCACAAGTTATCGGTATACCGTATATATTGGCCTAATCATGATAACCCTTTTACCCACCGCAGCGACACAAACCGTCCGTGTAATATACAAAATTCGCCACTCAAAATTTATGTTCATAATTTTTTCTCCCAAACCATAGTTTATGATATCGCATCGAAAAGAGCTCGACGAGCTCGTTCAAATGAGTGTCATAAGCCGTTCAGTTTGGAAGAAAAAAATGAATTTCATTTATTTTTTTTTTTTGTGTAAAAATAATTGTGGGCCTACTGTTGTCTTCAACTTGCGTTTGGTAAAAGGTTTATGACGCCATAATGTGTTCCCACGACAAACATGTACAGCTACCTACTATATAATTATGAGAGCACGGTAGCTCATTTGCTAGAGTATCGAGCTTGAAACATAGAAATCGACAGGTTCGATTCTGACCCGCGTTGTGTCTTTAGGACAAGACACTTGATCCCAATTGTCCACGTGGCCTGACGTGGGGTCACGGTGGCATTATGTGTTAGGGCGTACTGCACGTCGATGGTGCACGTGCCTTCAACCGCTCTAACTCTAATTCTGTCGGGTTAGTATGTTGAAGAACTTGACTGTTGATCGCCGCTGCTCAGTGGTTGTCTCCGGTTCTTCCTCCACCAAGGGAACTACCCTACATGACATGCCCCTGGCTGCTGAAAGCGTCGATAATAAATAAATATCTCCTTGTGTGTGTTGGTGTGGGGGGGGGGGGGGGCAGTAAGTTTATAAGGCTATAGTTGTTTAATTTGTCTATGAAAATTCCATCTTATTTTCGGTTTTTCATCCTTTCTCAGTGGCGTTAAAATCGGGTAAAGGGGGGGGGGCGGTAGGGGGTATTTACCACCCCCACCCCACCTCTTCAATAAAAAAAATTATTAACCGATGGTCCCGATTAAACCCGTGGAGATGTTTGAAGTCAGTCCAAAACAAAACACAAACGAAGAAAGTTAACCAAGCGGATAAATTCAGAAGCGCGCCTAATTACGAAACGAGCAGAGAATTCGAATTGGTAGTGTCACAGCGGCCTCAGAATCACTGAGAAAGCGAGTTTTGGCCCTCATATTTTTAAAAATTTTCCCAGGGAAGGACCCCCGGACCCCGCCAACGAGAAGGGGATACCACATCTGGTGCTCTCCCCCACCTCGCCACTGCGCGACTCGAATCATGCTACTGCCAGCACAATGGGCGCCCCTTTTGCATGGATCTCCGCCTTGATACCCCTCTCCCAATATTTTTACCTTCTCACGTCCCTGTCCTTGTTCTATTAGTATAAGCGTTAAATACACTTGTCGTAATTATCTTTTACAACATGTGCGAGGGGAGGGGATTGTATTTCGCGGGCATTGGTGGGATGCTTTGGAAAGGAGAGGGGTAGGAGTGTTTCCCGTGCATTACATCCACAGTATTAAACACACGCGTAAGATATGTACACTGTTTTGGGGCTGAGGCTATAGTCGTGTTTTGAGTGCCGTGTGTCGAAAAAGTTTTCCACATACGGTGTGGGGGAGGGGCGGGGGGGGGGCAGCGAGTTTATTACGCTATAGTTTCATTTGTTTGTGTGAATTCCATCTCATTTCTGTGTTTATTGGTATGAGAGTTATATGCGCTTATCGTAATTATCGTTGACAACATGTGCGAGGGAGAGGAGCGGTATTTCACGGGCATGGTTTGGATGCTTGGGGGTGGGGGTGGGTAGGTGTTTTCCAATGTATTACATCCAGAATATTGAAAACACCCGCGAGACATATAAACTGTTTTGGTGGTGGGGGCTATATGTTTCATGTCATCAGAGTCACGTGATTTTATCTCGAGATAACGAGATGTTTTCTCGTTATAACGAGATCTTTTCTCGTTATAACGAGATACTATCTCGTTATAACGAGATGTTTTCTCGTTATAACGAGATCTTTTCTCGTTATAACGAGATACTATCTCGTTATAACGAGATATTTTCTCGTTATAACGAGATGTTTTCTCGTTATAACGAGATACTTTCTCGTTATAACGAGATCTTTTCTCGTTATAACGAGATACTTTCTCGTTATAACGAGATACTTTCTCGTTATAACGAAATGTTTTCTCGTTATAACGAGATAGCATCTCGTTATAACGAGATCGTATCTCGTTATCAGCCACCGTAATTTTAAGACAAAAAAAAGATTTTTTTTAATTTGGAGTCCGGGTGGGACTTTGAAAATTTTGGACGAAAATCCGAAAAAATTTTTTTTTGTTTTTTATGCATTTCTGTCAATTTTAAGACAAAAAAAAACAAAAATTTTTTTCCTCTGAAAATTTTGGGTCCTGGTGGGACTTAGAAAATTTTGGACCAAAATCCGAAAAAAATTTTTTTTTGTTTTTTCTGTGATTCAGTCAGTTTTAAGACAAAAAAAGAAATTTTTTTTTTTTCCCCTGAAA
The DNA here is from genome assembly GCA_031216915.1 of Pictodentalium vernedei. Lineage (NCBI taxonomy): Eukaryota > Metazoa > Mollusca > Scaphopoda > Dentaliida > Dentaliidae > Pictodentalium > Pictodentalium vernedei. Next base: position 479,678,364 of record CM062294.1, on the reverse strand, counting down.
ATTTGGGGTCCGGGTGGGACTTTGAAAATTTTGGACGAAAATCCGAAAAAATTTTTTTTTGTTTTTTATGCATTTCTGTCAATTTTAAGACAAAAAAAAACAAAAATTTTTTTCCTCTGAAAATTTTGGGTCCTGGTGGGACTTAGAAAATTTTGGACCAAAATCCGAAAAAAATTTTTTTTTGTTTTTTCTGTGATTCAGTCAGTTTTAAGACAAAAAAAGAAATTTTTTTTTTTTCCCCTGAAAATTTGGGGTCCGGGTGGGACTTAGAAAATTTTGGACGAAAATCCGAAAAAATTTTTTTTTGTTTTTTATGCATTTCTGTCAATTTTAAGACAAAAAAAAACAAAAATTTTTTTCCTCTGAAAATTTTGGGTCCGGGTGGGACTTAGAAAATTTTGGACCAAAATCCGAAAAAAAATTTTTTTTGATTTTTCTGCGTTTTGGTCAATTTTAAGACAAAAAAAAAAATTTTTTTTTTTACCCTGAAAATTTGGGGTCCGGGTGGGACTTAGAAAATTTTGGACCAAAATCCTGAAATTAGTTTTATCGTTTTTTATGCGTTTTAAGAAGAAGAAAAAAATTTAGGCTGAAAGTATTTTGTTTGGGAAAAAAATCTGTTTTTTATGTGCTTATCTCAATTTTGGGACGTAAAAGTGCAGGAACTGAAAATAGAAGGAAAATCCTGTGTATTGTGTGGGCACAATCGCTTCATCTATTTGGTATATGCTTTTCTTAGGAGGGGCGTATGCAGCTTATTCAAGTCAAGTCCCTGGTTTGATATTTAGACTACCATGTCAGGTGAGCGCCCTCAGGCCCCCTGGGGCCTCTTGTTAACCCTTTACCCAATGTAATGGCCAAAACCGGCCAGTGCTATTCTCAGAAGTGGCCAATTAATTTCAATTATTTTTTTCATTTTTGTCTCAATGACATATGTTATAACCCCTCGTTGGAACGAGCTCAACAAGCTCATTCCAATGAGGGTCATAACCTATGTTTTTGAGACAGAAAATTAGTTATTCAAGAATTTTTTTTAAGTGTCGTCTGCTTTTCATGATAGGTAAAGGGTTAAAGTAGGTAAGGCTTCTAAAAATGGTTATATTCCAAATGTACATTTTAAAAAAACATCCTTGGAAAATGCTGATATGTCCTTGAAAAGTCCTTGAATTTTTTTGGTCCTTGACTGTAAGAACCCTGAATTAATTTTCATTATGTTTTTCATTTTTTGTCTCAAAAACATAGATTATGACCTCTCTTTGGAACAAGCTCATTGAGCTCGTTCCAATGAGGGGTCATAACCTATGTTTGATCGGTTATTGTTGGGTCTTGTGGTTCAGATTTCAGGTTTGCCACAAAAAACGGAACTGAACCAGAAAACCAAAAAAACCTCCCAGCTCTAGGAGAAAAACCCACACATGGCTATGCCACTAAATTTACCAGAATTGGTGATTCCACAATAGCCAGTGATAACAGTGGATGTCCTTTCATTGGATAGTCAAGATGCAATTTGTCCTGCAATCAACGTAAATTGGTGCTGTGTGAAGCTTGCTAGATTCTGGGAATTGCATGGAAAAGTTTTAAAATGATAAAATACTAAATTTTTTCATGTTTTATTTTCTGCAGTTGATATTTATTTCCATCTTCCTACTTTTAATGTGAATTTTGTTTTTTATATTTCAGAAAATTAGAGAATATTGTGTTGCCATTGTTGGAGTTGGTGGTGTAGGAAGCGTCACTGCTGAAATGTTAACAAGATGTGGAATAGGGAAGGTAACTGTCTTAGGAACTTGCAACTTTGGAGTATTTCACAAGAAATGTTGAGTACCAGACTTACAGTACGTGGAGAGTGGATTGTAATGAAATCACCAATGGAGTGGAGTTATCACCCGAGCTATAACTTTCAAATTTTGTACATATCGTCAAGAAACACAAGCAATGTTTCAGCCAATGGACCTCTGGGTTTAACCCGGAGGTCCATTGGCCGAAACTTTGCTGGTGCTGGTTGTGCTTTGCAACAAATTTGCAATTATTGCATGGGTGGAATCTCCACTCTGCGGGTGATTTAGTGATAATACACTCTCCACGTACTGTAGAAATACAGAGCCCACATTGTATAGAGTGTTTCTGCCTGGTTAAAAATGATGAGGCCGTTTCGGAGATAAAAATGCATGAGCATCTCCATTACCATGTCTTGCGTTCGAATAAATAGTTCAGAATATATTCGTCTACATTCTTGACTTATCCCCAATATACTGTAAGATAAAATTATTATTATCATTATGTGGATGTACAAAATATGTATCCGTGTCTCGCTCCGGGTTCTAAGGGTAGATCACGACGAGTCGAGAATCCCGGAGTGAGACTCGGATACATATTTTGTACATCCACATAATGGTAATAATCTCTATTTATTTTTATACCACCAAAGGAGGATTAAGGGGTATCTAGTGGTGACCTCCGTCTGTCTGTACAAATGTTTTGGATTGTAATTTCAAAGCCATCAGTCAGATTTGGATCTCCTTTGGAATGCTGATAAACCCATTGGGGGGGAACAGATATGCACAAGGAACAGGTTCCGTCCAATAATTTTCCCCAGGGTTATGGCCCTTTTTCACTCTTTCAATTTAGAAAATTTTTTGCCATGGTGTTATGACGCCGTTGGGTGGCATGTGTCTTGCTTCGTGTGGCTCTTGTTTTAATTATTGTTTGTTTTTTTTTTTAATTTTTAAAAACGTTCAACTAAACCATATCATGTGACCTCTCACAGGAATGGGCTGTATGAGCTTGTTCCAATGATTTGTCACATGATATGGTTTTGTTGTATTTTAAAAAAAAAATATTGTTTTTTTCTCTACTCACTTTGTAAAGTTTGCAGCAGTTGCTTCTGATTCATTAGGTCAAGGGGTAAAGGACTAGGTTGATAAGCAAGTAGGGCTGCACGGTATATCAATAAACTGATATATACCGGTATTCAAACCAATATCAATTGAATATCGGTGTAATTACAAAAATATCGGTTTATCGTCATTATTTACCCACAATTTTGATTTTCAAGATGTCTTGAGTTTTTTAATTGTAACCCCGAATGAATAATATTATCCCTTTATCAAAGAAATTGTCAGCTTGTGCCCTCGAAATATACAAATTCAGCAGTTGAAAAAATAATTTTCAAAAATTTCAACAAAACTATATCATGTGACCCCTCATTGGAACGAGCTCATCGAGCTCGTTCCAATTAGGGCTCACATGATATTGTTTTGTTGAAATCTGTGGAAAATCTGAAACTAATTTTGAAAATAATAAATTTTGATATCATCTGCATTGGGTAAAGATTTTTCGAACCGCATCATCAAGGCATGCTAATTGGTTCCGACTGTGATGCCTCGAGTCCGGATTGTGGTACTTGTGTTCATATATCTGAATAGTTTTCGATATACCGGTATACCGTGGTATTTATTTGAATACTGATACCGGTATTCATTTTGGAATAACGTGCAGCCCTATAAGCAAGTGAGAATCAGATTGAAATTATCCTTGCTATTGTTCCTTTCACTATTGGTCCTTGCAAGTTCTCAATTTTGAAAACGAAACATCCTTGAAAAACCTTGATTTACATCCAGAAAGGTTCTTGGAAATTGTTAATTCAATTTCGAAAATTATCAGAGTTCCCACAAAAATGCATAGTCCTTGAATTTTGGCCCCCTTAATTGAAAAGTGCTTGAAATTGTTTCTAGCCTTGAAAAGTACTTGATTTTCCCATCACCCCCTTCGAAAAGTACGTAAATTCAGTTTACCTATAACCTCAGAGAAATCAAGTCTTAGGATAACCCTCCCCACATACAGGCGATGTCACAAAATCGGTCAGGAATCACATTTATTTGATCTCTATATCATTCCTTGAGTGCAGCTAAAACATTATATAGAGAGTAATCGCTTGGCTGGACTGGTTACGTGAAATAATTCGTGAGAGGTGAGGGACGTTGTACAAACACGAGTGCGCAAATGCGCACAAATGTTTTACAATATAGTCCCTCGCCTCGAATGAATTATTTCACGTAACCAGTCCAGTCAAGCGTTTACTCTGTTTATTACTTTTCATTATTAACGATAATTATATTACTTAACCCTTTACCTAACGTAACAGCCAAAAACGGCCAGCACTATTCTCAAAACTCGCCACTTAATTTTCATTATTTTTTCATTTTTTGTCTCTAATACATAGGTTATATCCCATCTTTGGAACAAGCTCGTTGAGCTCGTTCCAATGAGGAGTCATCACCTATGTTTTTGAGACAATAAATGAGAATAATAGTTATTCAAGCTTTTCATGTTAAGTAAAGGGTTAAAAAAGCAATGAAGTCCCCATTATACCCACGGCAAAGCATATTCATTTGCGCACACGGATACATGACACAATTGTTCATTACATAATTCACTTGTGAAGTTATCGTTTATAATCAAACCCGGAAATCCCAGTAAATCACACTTTGGAAAGTAATAAAGATGGATCCTTGTTAAACTCAAGGTACGATATATATCTAGCTAGTTGTGTTTTCCAAAGATCAGGTCCTCAAGACTGAAATTCTTTGTGCTGCTGTCGTGTTGTAAGTTCATATCAAAATTATAACAGTCCTTGAAAATCTTGGTCAGAGTCCTTAAAAAGTGCTTAAATTTGATTTTCTGATTGCAGTGGGAGCCCTGAAATTTATTGTAGTACAGTGGAGCCCACTTAATTGGATATCTCTTAATTGTATATCCCTGTTAACTGAATATAATTTCCCAACACAAAACCATTTACCATACCTCCAGTACATATAGAATATAGTTTATAGAGTAAAGTCCTGTTAATTGAATAAAAAATCTTGTAACATGTCGAGAAATTACCCTGACTCTCCCCATTTTCCTTTCTTTATGGACCTATTTGGCTTCAGTACATCAAACAAGATATAATAGATTAAATGCTAAGTTTATCCCTAGAATACAGGAAGATGACACAATCCCTGTTAATTGAATACTCATGTTAATTGAATAATTTTCATTGGCAAAGTGGCTATTCAATTAACAGGGTTCCACTGTACCTGGTATAGATAGGCAGCTTCTGACAATTTTTCTGGTTGTTAATAAAGCATTGTGAGGATAACAATAAATGTTTATTATGCATTATTTATTTACAGTTACTGTTGTTTGATTATGATAAAGTTGAACTTGCCAATATGAATAGACTGTTCTATCAACCTCACCAAGCAGGTCTCAGTAAGGTGGAAGCAGCAGAAAGAACTCTGAGGTACTAGATGTTCAATATTAGGCTGTAGTATGCTCTCTCATAAAAAAAGATGGAACAATTGATTATCACTGTGAATTACATGAAGATGAAATCTGAAGTTCATATGGGACCTCAAAGTTTTCCATTTTACAAAATTTGCCTGTTTGTTGCATATTCTGCATCCTTGATACCTGCAGGTTTCATACAGTTTACAGGTCTTTAGATTTGTCCAAGTTCATGGTGCTTAATAGTGTTCCCAAAATATGCCCAATCCCCGAATTACAAGTTCTACTGAGTCGTACTGTGGAAATATTTAACAAAAATCAGAAAAATTTGTGATATAAATGGCATCTGAGAGACATTTATTTATTTATTTATTTATTTATTTATTTATTGGGTTTTAATTACCCTTTCGACAGCCAGGGCCACCTTGTGTCAGTTTTGCAGTTGGAGGAAGCCGGAGTACCTGATGCAAACCACCAAACAGTGGCAAGTAATGTACCACACACAAGCAGGGTTGGCATTGTGTGAAGGCAAGCGCACATTGATGTACAGTATGCCTTTAGAGCACAGTGCCATTGTGCCCCCATGTGCACCATCAGGGCTAAGTGCCTTGCCCAACAGCACAATGCAGTTGCCCTGACAGGGATCGAACCATGGACCTTTCAGTTTGAAGTCCAATGCCATGTACAAAATTGCAAAATCCTATAGGGAAAAGGTGCATTTTAATATCCATTGAATGATTCTACAGAATCCATTTCTTTTAGAGTGGTTGAAAGAGAATTCCATAGCTTTGGCCTGGCAGTGCCTTGGAAACTTGTATCCCAAGAGTAACTAATGAGGAAAATGTGAAAATACTTAACTGGTATAATGCTGGATTAATTTTGAAAGTCATGTAGCAGGACAAAACAACAGATTGAAAAATTTTATCTTGTGTCTAAAGTATATCCACTGCATATGAAGCCTTGTAAGCTTCTATCACTTCTCACTAGAGCCCAAATATGGGCTTCTAGCATGCAGCTGATTGATTTCAGCTTTTGTTGCTGGCTTCTGATTCTTCCGCACTGGTGTTGGGCAATATTTCAAGTATTATTTCAACTGTCATTTTGAGAGCTGTATTTAACTTGTAGTGGGGGATGGGGGGGGCTCTGTCAGAAAATTGTGGGCTCTGGAGATTTTCTTCAATCACAAAATATTCCATTTACATTATAGAAAGACCAACAAAAATTATTACTAAGAGTCAGAATCAAGGTAAGGGAAACTAGTCTTTTTAGTCACCTACATGTACTTTTGAAAAGTGTTCTCAGCTTTAAGGGAGTACTTCATCTTACAATACCTTCCTCTAGTTTGCAATGTTTTGTCAGAAAATTAATTTCCTTGCAGCTCTTGCCTCATCGCCAGAAATAACAATAGCAAAAATTGCACTGGAGCACTGTTATTAGAATAGGCAGTTTTCCAGTAAAAAGTATTAACTAAAAGGAGTATTGAATTAACACAAAACTGGTTATTTTTAAAACTTGCTGGTGAAAAATTGGGTATTTTCTCTTTTATAACCTGTTGGACAGAGCTCATGGAGCTCTGTCAAAACTAGATAGAACATTAAATTTATAGTATTGTGTCGAAAGTGGTCTGCAAAGCGTTGAAATTTGGGGCGTGCAAGTAGAATTTTGTGATACATCAAAATATTTTCTATTTCAAAAGGTATTTTTTTGACTGAGGTGTGTAATTAGTCGGTTGACTTTGTAATGAGAGAATGATAAATGGTTTGGCCCTTGAACTGTTATATACAATTACCAGTACCCGATAAAGTGGGACCCCTGTACTGAATTTTTATTTTTGTTTTGTAAATTGTTATTGTATATGTTTATACTGTACCAATGACCCAGACATAGCTGGTGCTAACTCTTAAAAATCTAGGGCCAAACACAAATTTTGCCCCCCAATCCCCAAAATTTGCATCTAAAACTAAAAGAAATCATGTCCTGAAGGACCTCCATACTTTGCCCCTACTGCGCATGCACAGTGTCAAGGACGTTCCGAAATTGGCGCCAATTACCATTCTTTGTTTGGCCCTTCATCAGTCAACATCTCACTGATCTTTGTGCTTGTAAATCTCAGTTTAAAGTATGCCAGATACATAATTATTGAAGAAATGGTGATTCTAAGGAGGAGAGGAAAAAGGAGTGACAGAAAATAATCAGGGCTGTAACTTAAAATTTTTTAATGGAATTATGTTAAGTTGCCTATTTTCGAGGCATGGGCCTGTTGTTGTCATTCTTGTTATACAGTTGCACTGCTTATTCAGTGTTTCCTCTCTCCTGGTCTTCTAAGTCCCCCCTTGCTATTCTCCCATGCTTTTGGCATATTTTTGAGAAAGATCATTTCTAAATTCTCTTGGGAGAATTAGCCTGGTTACAGAATGAATTCTGTTATTTTCCCCATGTTTACGTTTTCACCCATGGGTGTTTAAACGTTGTGTTCTGCATCTACCATCTGATGTTCTGCAGATTCTCCCCTGGGAGTCTCTGTTTTGCATCAGATAGTGTGTAATTTTGATGACTGATTTCGGGCCAGTTTTGTCAGTGCCTGGAGTCATGTTTTCTGGTGTTTTTACACTATTTGTTTACATTGGCAACAGTCTCTTTTGAGGGGGGCTGTTTGCCTTTGGAGTAGTTTATCTCACTATAAGATACATTATTATTATCTGTAAGTGTTGCATTAATTATTTAATATAATTTTAAAATTTTTGACCACACTTAACCTTGGGATCCATTGGGGCTCAACGTTACTTTTCAGAAACTTGGGCTTCGCTGAAAAAATATTTTTCAAAAATTATTTTGATTTTCAATTGTTTTTTCATTATTAATGGATCATGTTATTATGTATCTTTGTGTTTAGGGGTTTGTGCGAGTACTAGGACTTGTTGTTGACTTTTCACAATGAAAGGATATTGTTCAAATTGTAATAGGAAGAAATCTTCCTCTGACTTTCATGATCATTGTATTAATTATAGTCAGTGTACTCGCACTAACTCCTGTTCAATATGTCAATATTGGGATGACAAACATTGGAAACGTGTGTCACGATATGTTGTTAGTGGAGAGAGGGCTATGCCGGCCCTTTCTCCGCAGGGTCACTCTACTCTATCAGTTTCTATTTCAGAGGAACAAGAACAGGGTGATGTTTCCATGTTATCTTCCACAAGTGCGCTTCCGTCGTCACAATTGAATGCAGAGCTAGCGGCAAAAGTGCTCATGGAGATACGACAGTTGCCTAAGAGGTCCCTAGTAGGATCAACGGCGCTGTCTTCCGCTAGCTCGCCCGGTGTAGCGTCCATTCACCGAATGGTTCGGCAGCCGGGTTCGTCCGATGCGGTCCAGGAGGAAATGTTGGGTGATGCGAGCACTATAAACATTCAAGGTGCACACCCAGTGACGACGGATAGTAGGAGAGATCGGAGGAAGCCTTCTAGTCCGGTTCCTAGCTCGTCCAGGTCCATCCGGACTGCGAGCGAGAGAGGCCCCTCTCTCGTACAACAACATCTGGGACCAGATGTTGTGGTACAAAATGTGTCGTTAGCGGAGCACACGTCCGTCGCTCGGGACGCTCCGTTGTATAGGCAGTCCACTGAGACTGCTCAGGCTTCTTCTTCCTCTCACCAGCGCACACGACCGCACCTTGGCTACGTGACCGCCGATATTTTACCAGCTTCGCCGACCAGGGATTCTTCGGCGACCAGGGATTCTTCGGCGACCAGGTCACGCCATCCGGTAGCCAGGGACACAAGGCCGGTTGACTCCGGACGTTCGCATAGGAAGAGTATGCGGGAGTCACTAGATGCGGAGCTGCCCTCGGCGAAGCAGCGAAAGACTGCGCCTCCGCAGGCCTCGATGTCGGACGTGCTTGCTCAAATAGCACAACTTATCGCAGCATCCCAGCAACCGACAGAAACGGTGTCGGATCGGGAATTATCCGACGGCGCTTGGTCGGTACGCTCCGCTGAAGCATCGGGTGCGGTCGACCGGGAGCATCATGAGGTCCGACCGGATGGTGAAAGGGATACGGATGACTTGGAGTTATCCCTTTTGGAACAACATAAAGCTGCCGTGGACTTCATCTGGCACTTTCTTCCTCAGGTTGTTCCGTCGGGCCAGACTGCTGCGGTAACGGACAAGAGAATTATAGCGTCATTGGACACTGATTTCTTCGAGCAGTTCAAGGACATCGCTCCTGAGTTTCCGTCTCAGTCCAATAATGTCACAAGGGTATTTGAATTATTGAACGACGCTATATTTAAGCTTGCTTCCAGAACAGGAAAAGCGGGTTTCTTGTCTGCCAATGCTCTTAACCTGCCTTTCATTAATGCAAGGAATAAATTTGATACGGCAGGACAGGGTATCCCGAGAGTTCCTCTGCGTATGGACGACGAGACGGAAGACTTAGAATTATCATTACCGTCGTCTACGTCTATCCCAACCACGGTGTTGGATACGACTATTTCGTCTAACAGAGCCAGTTTAGATGCTTTATCTTACGCAGACCACCTTACAAAGGCGTTATCACTGCGTCTTCAAGGGAAAGAATTCCAGCATGTTCAATCCTCTTTAAGACTTCTTTCAAGGGCAGTAGCTTATTCCACGTGTAACTCCGCCCTTTCAGTGGCAAACTTGGAGTTGGTTAGACGTGACGCAGCCCTAGCTACTTCCACACTCGTGGATAGTAAGGTGAAGAACTCTCTCAGAGTCGCTTCGGTCTCCGGAGAACTTCTCTTCGACGGCAAGCTTTCTGCAATTTACGATAAAATTACTAAGAAAGCTTCGGATTCTCTGCTGTTTAAGTCCGCTTCTAAGAAGTCGGACATGGCAGATAAGAGTAAGACAGGCACTTCTGGGTCTAATGCACCCAAGAGAGGTTCCTATAGAGGTTCCGGTGCATCCTCTTGGTCTTATTCAAGAGACCGTCAAGGCAGCGACTCACATGCGGGACGTCCTTCGGGCCGGGACAACCGGTCGGACGCCCCGAGGTCGACGGGACGAGGTGCGGGTTGTGGAGGACGTGGTTTCTTCTCCCGCAGGCCTCGCAGGTCCAGGAGGTGATGGCTTCAACCTCTATTGCGTGCCGGTTGGCGGAAGGTTGTCGAGTTTTTCACAAGAGTTGGCGTCGATTACGGATGACACTTGGGTGAGAGGGGTGATTTTGGAAGGTTTAAAAATATCCTTCAAACGAAAGCCTCCATTAACTCGAAGTCCAAAATGGACTCAACTTCCGTCAAATCCACAGAAAAGAGATGCTCTGTTATCAGAGGTGCAGTCTCTTTTAATGAAGAACGCGGTAGAGGTCGTAGAAAACCAGGAAACACCGGGATTCTACAGCCATCTGTTTCTGGTTCCGAAACCAGACGGCTCGTTCCGTCCAGTCATAGATTTGAGCTGGATAAACAAGCTGATCGTCGCTCCGAAGTTTTATATAGAGACGATTCGATCGGTCAGAGCGAGTATTCGGGTGAACGATTATGCAACAAGCATAGATCTCAAAGATGCATACTTTCATGTCATGGTACATCCGACATTCAGAAAGTATCTACGCTTCACAGTCCTAGGAGTGGTGTATCAATTCCAGGCAATGTGCTTCGGATTGAACCTGGCACCCTGGGCTTTCACTCGGGTAATGAACTCGGTAATGATATATTTCCGAGCTCATTCGTCTGCGGTAACGTCGGCCTACCTGGACGACATTCTTCAGAGGTACGGCAACGAGTTAACGCTTCAGAACGATGTGCAGAATCTGCTTCTATTGCTCCGATGTCTCGGTTTTATAATAAACGAGGGGAAGTCGGATCTGGTGCCGTCCAAGTCATTCACACATCTGGGAATGAGCTTCGAGACGCACAACAATCTTGTTCACCTGCCATTAACCAGAGCGAAATTAGTCAGTTGTTACGCTCGCTGTTGTCTTCACGCAGACAAAGTCACAGCGAGGGAGTTCATGAGACTGATAGGTCTGTGCGGAGCCACTGCGGATCTCATTCTGATGGGGCGGTTACGCACTCATCCTCTCCAAATTTTCTTGACTCAGAATTGGAGTGTGAAAATTCATTCGCTCGACATAGACGTTCTCTTGTCAGATCAAGTGAAATGAGAGATTCAGACTTGGGCAAACATTCAGTGGTTAACTCAGATAGTTCTGCTGCAGTTGCCGGATCCGAGTTTTACCATTATGACGGATGCCAGTCAAACAGGTTGGGGTGCAACATTGATCCCAACGGATTCGAGATGCCAGGGTCTTTGGGATCCACAATTCCTAGGCAAGCACATAAACATCAAGGAAATGATGTCAATTCGGCTTGCGTTACGTCATTGGATGGACATTATTTACAAAGCTCATGTCCAAATCCTGTCTGACAATACGACAGTAGTGGCGTATATACGGAACCAGGGAGGCACTCATTCAGTTCCGTTATTCAATCTAACGGAAAGAATCCTTCTGTTTGCTCTAGAACATCAAGTTCTGCTTTCGGTCCGTCATATACCGGGTCATCTGAATGTACTAGCAGACTCCCTTTCACGAAAGGGTCACTTGTTGCCGTCGGAGTGAACTCTCAACAAACAAGTATTCAATCAGATTTGCTACCAATGGGAACGGCCAATGATAGACTTATTTGCGACACATCTCAACAATCAGTTGCAGACGCATGTGTCTCCGTGTCCGGATCCAAGAGCATTTGCAGTAGACGCTCTGTCGATTCCTTGGGACGGAATGATAGGATATGCGTATCCTCCAACGCCGTTGATTCAGCAAGTATTGCTAAAAATAAAACAATCTCAATGCAAGATTCTGTTGGTAGCATCTCTGTCTCCACAGAGATCGTGGATAAATCTACTCAGGTGTCTGTTGTGGGACCTACCGCGAAAGCTTCCTCCACGGGAGGATCTTCTTTCGCAGGGGAAACCGCGTCAACTTCATCACAACCCGCAAGGTCTCAACCTTCACGTTTTTCCGTTGTGCGGTCCTTCTTGCATGGCAAGCACTTTACAGGACGAGCAGTGGATGCGATTTCTAATTGTAGGAGGACCTCCTCTTCGCTAAACTATGCGGCTAAGTGGAAGGTCTTTCGTCGTTGGTGTAGGGATCATTCTGTTGATATTTTTGATCCCTCCATACCAGACATTGCAAACTTTCTAGTATACTTCTTTGACGAAATCAAACTGCAGCCTGTTACTATTAAGGGTTATAGGTCTATGTTATCTGATACCTATGCACATCATGATAGTTTACAAATTGGATCTAATGTCTCTTTATCTAAGTTAGTTAGAAACTTCTCGATAAATAGACCCAGAACTCTTAGGTTAATTCCTAAGTGGAATTTAGCTTGGGTTCTTCTTAAACTGAAGGAAAAGCCATTTGAACCTCTTGGGACAGTAGATTTCAAATTTTTGTCTTATAAGACAGCTTTTCTCTTAGCTTTCTCTTCTGCTAGAAGAGTCAGTGAGCTTCATGCACTGTCGGTGGATGATTCTCACTATCGTAGTGTCGGGAACACTATCACCTTCACTACTAATGTGGGATTTTTAGCTAAGAATCAGGCTCCTAATAAATATCCGGAACCTATTGTTATTAAGGCCCTTCCGTCTTCAGACGGGCGTAGGCCTTTACTCTGTCCTGTTAGAGCGTTACGTATTTATAAACAGAGATCTCAGTTTATCAGAAAGGGACGAAAACGTTTCTTTCTGTCTCTGATGCCTAATAGAAAGGACATTTCAGTCCATTCTATTGCTAGATGGATTCAATTAACTATCCGTACTGCTTATGAAAATTTATCTTCTTCTCAGCAGTCTGTGCTTAAGATTTCGGCTCATGAAGTAAGAGCTCTTTCTACATCTTGGGCTTACGCAAATAGTATTGCTATTACAGATTTAATGAAGTCTGCTTATTGGTCTCAGCCATCCACATTCCCGAATTTTTATCTCAGAAATATTGAGTCCATTTCTGGAGACCTGCATTGTTTAGGTCCGTTATCTGTTGCTCAGAATGTCGTCCACTAAACAGTTGCAACTATAGTTATGCAGGCTTTCTGTTCCGGCAGTGACTCCGTCCGGCTGCCCTCTTCGCTCTGGGCTATTTGACCCAGGGCAAGGGGAAAGGGGGGGGGGAGGGGAGGGTGTTCCCTTAGGTCACCTGCTTTATAGTGAAAAGCAAGGGAATTCCTCCTCCGAAGTCAGTATTTCTGAGTCGTTTCCGGGAAGGTTTTAAAGTGTAATATTAATGTTAAAAATTCATTCATGTCATGTTTTTAAAGTGTAGCTCGATGTGAAGCATTTGTATATGTCAAGTGTCAAACGGGCGTTAATATACAATCCTCGGACACTTTTAAAGAATATAAAGAGTCTCAATTCTCTGGACTACTTTATTTATTGGCTTGCTTTAAAAATAATTAGTATAAAGGGTTATACTGGATGTTAATAGAGAACATGAATGTTATTATGCTCAATTATGAAGGGTATTGTATCTTTCTAATTTATCATAAAATAAGAAAGATACATGTAAAGCCTAATACCCCTTTTCTCCTTGAGGGGTTGACTCTATATTATACAGTTGAGCTTATTAGATTTTTCTCTATATCCTAGGCCCTCCAGCCTTTTTACTATTCAGCTATGTCTGGTCATTGGTACAGTATAAAAATGTTAAAAAATTTATAGTAATTTATATATTTTTTATACTTACCAATGACCCAGACGGGGATGGCCCTCCCAGGAGTTGGGAACTCATACCTCCCCACTGAGTACATAGCGCTGACCAGGCACTGCTTGCAAGAATGGTAATTGGCACCAATTTCGGAACGTCCTTGACACTGCGCATGTGCAGTAGGGGCAAAGTATGGAGGTCCTTCAGGACATGATTTCTTTTAGTTTTAGATGCAAATTTTGGGGATTGGGGGGCAAAATTTATGTTTGGCCCTAGATTTTTAAGAGTTAGCACCAGCTATGTCTGGGTCATTGGTAAGTATAAAAAATATATAAATTACTATAAATTTTTTAACTTTCCAGCATGTACCGTATTTACTCCATGTTTTGGGACAGCTGAAAATAATTATTTTCACAGGTGTCCCAATTCTTAGAAAATGGGGAAAGAACAGAGCCTGGTCTTGATTTGATGCTGAATAAAGTTGTGTGTGATTCGTTTTCCATCACTATATATGAAAATCGCTGTCCAATTTTTTTTTATATTTTTATTTTTTGCTTCCAAAACATAGCTTATGATCCCTCATTGGAACGAGCATATTGCGCGCGTTCCAATGAGGGATCATAAGCTATGTTTTGGAAGCAAAAAATTAAAATTTTTAGTTACCCAAGAATTTTTTCTATGAGTGTCGTCTGCTACTTGCGACGGGCCAACTGGAAACAAATCTCCTGAATGTCCCAAACTTTGGAGCATAAAAAAATATAGTTTTCTGGAAAAAATGTGGTCCCAAATCATAGAGTGTCCCAATACATAGAGTAAATACGGTAGGTCTCAAGAAGTGAGATAAACATATTAAATGTGATAAAGTAATAAGGTAATATACAGTATGGCTGCCTTGGACTGGTCACTTTCCTCTGGTGGGCAATATTTCAATGGACGCAATAATATTTGATTCCAATCACTAGTTGTAGGAATAGTCCTGAAAATTTTAATTAATGAAGCACAGGGTACAATCTGGCGCTTCATTAATTAAAATTTTGCTGATGAGAATTTTTATTACTTGGTAAACGCATGCTTGGACATTAATGTCCATGTGTGGATTACGACCAGTCCGCTGCGACTGTCCTGTAAATGAGTGTTTTATCTGTTTCAGGGAGATAAATCCTGATGTGGAGTTTGAGGTGTATAACTACAATATAACCACTATGGATAACTTTCAGCATTTTGTTGATAGAATTCAGTAAGTATAAACTGTAACCTATCCAAGAAACCACTTCTGTAAAATAACTACCCTCACATAATCACCCTTCTAATATCTGTCCAATGAAATTTGCCCTTTACTATCCCTTAATTTAGTGACCACCTGTGTAATTCAACCAGCAACCATACTACTTTGCACATGCCTTCAAATGGGCCTGGGAAAATTATTCTGTGTACTCATTCAGCAGACTTGAGAATGGTAAAAAGTACTTGTTCAGACATAAAAAAAACACTCTGCTCTCTACATTTTTAAAAATCCTCTCTCTCATTACTAAAATTACAATGAAACATAAGCTGGAACAGTACTCGTTCAAATTAGAGGGCAGTGTCAAAAGTTAATTTTTAGTGTCCCAGACATGCCATACAGGCGTGAAGCTAGGATCTAAAACTTTTCCAACATGGTGGGGTGAGAGTCAAAATTTTCTGACTGCGTTCCCAGGTGATTGAGCTTCGGTACTAACTTGATATCAAACTAAATATTCTTTAACCCTTCACCCAAAATAAAGGCCCAAACCGGCCAGTGCTATTCACCAAAATTGCCATTCAGTTTTCATTTTTTGCATTAAAAAATTAGCTTATGACCTCTCACTGGAACAAGCTCAATGAGCTCCTTCCAATGAGGGGTCATAAGCTATGTTTTTGATGTAAAAAAAGAAAAAATTACTTATTCAAGAATTTTGTTTGCAAGTGTCGTCTGCTTTTTGTGTCAGTTAAAGCCTAAAAGGGTTAAAACAATAATAAAGAAAATGGTTTGGAAATGTTCATTTTTTATTATTATTTCAAAGAATTACTTTTCATTTTTCGAAAGAAATCCTTTAAAATAATAATACACATTTTTAGCTGCGACTAGCAGCTCAATAAGTGGCAATGTCGGTCTGTCTGTCTGTCTGTCTGTCTGTCTGTCTGTCTGTCGGTCGGTCGGTCGGTCGGTCTGTGACCAATGAGTTTTAAAACTCAATAACTTTTGAAATACTTGATGGAATGACTTTATATTTGGCATGTAAGTGTATCTTATTGATGTCTAGCCACTGTTCAATGCATGTGTTGTTCCAATTATTTTTCTTGGAGTTATGGCCCTTGATGAACTTAGAATTTTGTGAGATTGCACCACCCGTCGTAGCTACGGCGTCGATGTCGCGATTTTTCTCTGACAACCTACAACACCAACGCAATGTGCCTTGCTCCTTACTAACCTCTCCTCTTGAAAAATAATAGTTTTGAAGATTTTTCCATATTGTGTTGGTGTGGTAGGTATAGATAGAAATAAAATTTGTGGAAAAATTTTAGTTGTCACATACATAACTATTCAATTGCCATAAACTTATAATGAGCACATTTGAGCAAAGGTTTATGCATCAGAATTTTTTTTTTTTTGCTTAACCCTTTACCTAACACAGGCGATTTCAAAATTTATTATTTGAAATATCATTTTTTAATTTTTTTCAAAACATTTCAACAAAACAATATCATGTGACTCCTCTTTGGAACGAGCTCATTCCAAAGAGGGGTCACATGATATAGTTTTGTTGAAATTTTTCGAAAAATAATATTTTTTCAGCTGCTGAATTTGCATATTATACGGGCGGATGCGGGCGATTTGTTGGGTAAAGGGTTAACCCCTTGCCTAACACGAAAGGCACACAACACTTGCAAACAAAATTCATGAATAACTAAAAAAAAAATTTCATTTTTTGCGTCAAAAACATAGCTTTTGACCCCTCATTGGAATGAGCTCATTCTAATGAGGGGTAATACCGGTAAGCTATGTTTTTGAGACAAAATATAATGAAAGTTATTTTGGTGAATAACACTGGCTGGTTTTGGCTGTTATGTTGGGTAAAGGGTTAATGGTTTCATCAAAGGGTCATCTTCATTTTTTTTCTCTTCAAATTAGAAATTCAGAGAAAATGTTTTTATTCTTTTATATCTTGTTGGACAGAACTCTGTGAGCAAGCAATAATAGCAAACATAGGCCAAATAGGTCTATAGATGTATGGAATTCACTGGCTGTCGAAGTAGTCCTCCGTAGAGCTGTAGGTTTTTAAATTTCTTGTTCGATTTCGGTTTGGGTTTTTTAGGTGGAGTAAAACCTCGGTTCGGTTCGGTTTTCGGTTTGTTTATGAGGCCAAATAAAATTCAATAAAACTCATTCTTATATCTGGAATCATAACTGAATGGCAGTGAAATTGAATGAAACTCAGTGAATGCCCAAAATAAGCTATAATACATGTACATGAAGAATCAGAAAGGCCAATATAATGTAACGGGAAAGCACTCCCTATCTCCCCAACACACCTGCTATCTACCCAGGTGTCTACAAACAAACACGAAAGAGGAGGGAGGGGCTCCTTCATGCTATAGATGAGGGACGATTACCTCAATCCCGGGGGCAATCAACACCTCTATTTGTCAGGATAGCGACACCAGCCCACTTTATGTTGTGGGCAAACATGCAATTTACAAATTACAATGCTTAAAACTTACTCAGACTTCCTGTGTCAATGCTCGAGCAAACATAGATCAACTAATCCGAGCTCAATCATGGGCACAGACAATCTGGGCTGACTTCCTTCTAAAACTTATCCTTAAGGATATCACAAGCAGTAAGGTAACCTAATGAATAAACCACTCAATTTATAATAACAATTATTTATTCCTACAGACAACTAATCTTTGTACATTAAAGAATCTTTGGGTACATCATCTTCTTTCTCTAACCTTCAAATACAACTCTTGTCCGGCTACATTCAAGTTTCAACTCGTCGACTAATTCAGTGGATTTCACTTAAACCAAAGCAACAATCTCAGGACTTTCCAGAATTTGGTCTGAACCAACTTATCAGACAATAAATATTTCTCTCTGTATTTTCCCCACAAGTAAAAACCTCTATTCAACAAATACAAGATTATTTTCCCCCTTTTCCTAATATTTAGCCTCAAGGTACAATCAACAGAAATACAATCTCTCTAAATAATCACTCTTGTTGAATCACAACAATTGAGTGAAAGAACTCAACAGGCATAATTTGAAAAATACTTTCAGTAGTACACTTTCCTGGAAAGAGCTCACAAAAATAAACTAAAATGCAAATTATCTTAGATGAAAAATTATCACTCTTAGTTGAATCACAACTTTTAAGTGAAAGAACTCATCAGGTATAATTTGAAAAATACTTTTAGAACTCTTTATTGGAAAGAGCTTATAGAAATACGCTGCAGATGTAGGCTGCAGAATGCCTGTAGGCACAGAATAGCAGCAGAAATAAAATGCCTGCGGTCCTCTGCACTTCACAGGGATCATCCAGTCCACATTCTAAGAAGTTTAGTAAATTAAATGCCAAAGAAATAAAAGTATTTTCTGTCAGAACTAAATGCTCACCAAACGTGTCCAAGTCCTAATGAATGCTGAGTCAATGGTCCCTGTGAAGGCAGGAGCTGTGAACGCTTGAACAGAAATTCACAAATCGACAAAAAGCCAAACTGCAAAATCACCCCGACAGTTCCAGGCGGGTGTTTTTATGGTAAAATTCCTTATTCTGCAGTGGCTGCAAGGGCACGTGACCTCGTCAGTACTCGAGGTCTGCTGACCCAACACACACTGCGGAATCAGCCGAACCGATTTATCATGTTCTGGGACCCCACCGTTTTTATGGGATTTTAATCAAGTGAAAGATTCTCTTACACCAACTTTTTGACAAGTATTTCCTGACTTTCTATCTCGTATCAAATATAACTTTCGTAATTTGTCGCATTCAGACAACAATTAAATCAGTATCCATGAAAGACACTTGCGCGCATTTTCAAACGTAAGCGATTACACTTCATTGAATCGAACAATGCTGATTACCTGTACAACATGCAAAACATTTATCGGAATTTTTACAACAATTTGGAAAGAAATAAAACTATCTGAATACTGACAGCATGGCAGCTGTTTGCCTTCCTAACCTAAACGCCCAATATAAGTATTCCTTATTGATATGTCAAATAAAGCTGTTCCAAAATAGCGGATTTCGATCTCGCAATAAGTCCATTTCAGAGCCGTAAGTACTTTAATATTCGAGGCCAATAAATCCCACTGAGGTGTAAACATCCAAATAAAGTGATCAGAAATGAATACCTATTATAATTAATAGCCCACCTCTTGAATTTTCGATTCGGCATTAAACCAACGATTTTATAATTGAAAACAACAAAAAAAAAATTCTATTAAAGTGACTTTTGTTACATTACCCTCTGCTTTGATGTTCAATGGCCTCATGAACATCAGACCTCAAAGTTCAAAAGAGTGAAATATTTCTCTTTGCCAAAACACTATGGAGATACACAACTCCCAGTGAATCTCCATCGTATTCCTGCAAAAAGAAACAACTTTTAAGAAAAGGATATTTATCATCTCATCAATGGATCCCATCTCATCGGTGGTGGTATCTACTTCTGGAGCTGGATGTAGATGAGCTGGCTGTATTTCTCTCATATCTTCTTGAGTGTTCCTTCAGTAAATTACTTAATATGTTGGTCTGACGCTTACTCTCTGTCTTCAAATCCCCCAGTACACTTGCCATTTTCTGCATGGTGTTCACCATTACATCTTTAAATTCAGTGAATTCACTCATGAATAGTTTAAAATCTCCTGCGGGCCTGGTGACTGGTGTTTCTATTCCATCTGCGATGTCTATTGCTGCTGGAGTCTCAAACCCCAGTACTTCATTCTCGCTTCTAGCTGGTGACGGCGTTCTTGTCTTCACTGGTGTATTCATTTCCAGTCTCTTCTTTTTACTAATCGGTGTGTTCTCAACACTTCGCAGACATCTTTTGAGTGTGTCTGCACATTCACCCACCTGCTCCTCCTCACTGTTATAGCCAGCCAGATTTCCACCCAAAAGCTCAGGCAGGATATCAATGAAGTCACTAACTGAGTCCGGCTCACTACAAGGTGTGTTTTTATGCTGAACTTCAGTAGTGGTATCCTGAACACTCATATCGTATGCCAGCTCCTTTTCAATCTCCACCGATTCGTTCTCGATCTCTGCCGGTTCCTTCTGAGCCACTGTCATCACATTAGAAGTATTCTGCAGTGCTCGACCTATAACAATGCCATCACCACGTACTCGCCGCCTCCAAACAGCTTCAGACTCATTCTGACTTAACTTCTTATAATCAGTTTCTTTAATTACATAGGGATGATCAGACTTCTTCAAATAACCATGCTGGTTCTCACAGCTTATGCCCATGGATCTACATAATTTCACATGAAGCGGGTATCCCAGAATATGCCTCTCAAGTTCTCTGTTCCGTTGACACTTAAATAAACACAGGCTACAGTAAAAAGGAGCCTCTTCTAGCATGACATGCACTTTGAACAAATGTGCCACTACTTTGTTCTTCTCCCCTACAAATGGTACAGAGCGGCTGCATCTAAGACACTGATATGCCCGTCCTCTCAATGCCACCATACTGACTTCTGATGAAGAGCTTGATACTGAAGATTCCATCCTTTACTGCAAAATAAAAATAAACAAAAAAAAATGTAGGAGGAGCATAACCCACAACTCGAGATGGGGTCACTAAGAAGCAATTGTTTTAAACACAACAAAAATCAATTTCTTTTCTTCAATTTCTTAATTAATTTGCTTGACCATACAGGTGGAGAGTCACCAGTGTAAGACTTTAGTTTGTTGTGGTTAATAATCTTTTCCTTTCCTGACCCATCTACCTGCATACAATATGTTAAATCAGATAACTTTTCTAAAATCACTGCAGGGCCACCAAACAAGGGTGCCAACTTTGGAGATATCCCCTCTTTCCTTCCTTCAGATAGGTATCAAACCAGATCTCCTGCTTTGAAGACATTTACTTTTAGTTTTGCATCATATAAATTCTTCTGTCTCTTTACTGACTTCTCAAGATTCTCTCTGGCTACAGCATGAGCTTTTTGCATTCTGTTTTTCAGTTTTTCAACATATTCCCCATAGCTGCTAATCTCTTCATTCTGAACAGACCTTCTGCCACACATCAACTCAATGGGTAATCTAACTTCTCTTCCCATCATCATAAGGTTTGGGGTTAACCCGGTACTCTCATGGGGGGTTGCTCAGTAAGCTGCAGCCAAACACCCTAAATATAAGTCCCAATCTCTCTGTTCTCCCTTTAAATAGGCCTTTATCATCCTTAACAATGTTCTGTTAAACCGCTCTGACTGACCATTGCACTTGGGGTTGTAGGCCGTAGTTCTAGTTTTGCGGATCTCCAACATCTCGCATAGCTCCCTAAATACATCACTTTCATAGTTTCTTCCCTGGTCAGAGTGAATTGTCAATGGACATCCATATCTGGTTATCACTTCATTCAGTATTTTCTGTGCGCAAGTAACAGCTGTTTGATCTGGCACTGGAAAAATCTCCACCCATTTTGTAAAGTGGTCTGTGACAAGTAAAATGTACCTGTTTCCCCTTGGGCTGAGAGGTAATGGCCCCAAGAGATCTGTAGCAAGTCGATCCAAGGGAGCGCCCACTCTCATATCACCAAGTGGAGCTCTTGGAGCTGTTGTTAAAGGCTTATTTTTCGCACACTCTTCACATGCCAGCACCCATAATTTTATATCTTCTCTGATGTTATACCAGTAAAAGGTCCTCAAAATCTTTTCCACAGTTTTCTTACTTCCAAGATGTCCTGACATTAAATGATTATGAGAATAATACATGACTTCCTTTCTAATTCTCTTGGTCACCAACAGCTGCCAATATTCACCACTTCCGTCTTTCTTGAAAAACTTTTTCATAAGCAAACCGTCGCATATTTTTAGTGTCTGCCAAATGTGCCAGTAATATCTAACTTCAGGACTGTGATGAACTACTTCTGAATAATCTGGTCGTCCATTTCCTTTGAATTTTTTCAAGATATACCCTATATCTTCATCCTCTGACTGCATTTTCTGCACGGCTTTTTTAGAGTAGATATTCAACCATGATGGGCCTACATTCAAGTAGCACCCATCTGAAGTCTGTGATCGTGTAGTGACAGCTCTCAGCTCCTTCATCGGGTCACCCTCTGCTTTTTCTGGAGCTTGGGTTTCGACTTGACGTGGATGACAGCCCCAGGAGCTTAGCATTTCAGCTGCCCTTTTTTTACATTTTTTACAGGGTCCACATTTGAGCGGTTCCAAACTATCAACATCTGCACAATTACAATCCCTAGGATTCTCGCATCTGGATAGGGCATCTGCGTTCAAGTGTTTCTGACCAGGTCGATACTCGATACTAAAAT
The DNA here is from genome assembly GCA_031216915.1 of Pictodentalium vernedei. Classification (NCBI taxonomy): domain Eukaryota; kingdom Metazoa; phylum Mollusca; class Scaphopoda; order Dentaliida; family Dentaliidae; genus Pictodentalium; species Pictodentalium vernedei. Next base: position 479,655,896 of record CM062294.1, on the reverse strand, counting down.
TATAACTGGATAGTATTTCTAGCCATCGTGCTATTCGAGCCTTTGGTTCTTTCAGACTGAACAACCATACTAAGGCTTGGTGATCTGTTCTCACCAGGAATTTTCGTCCGAGCAGATATTGCCTGTAATATTCTATAAAATATCGGACAGCCAACAATTCTTTGTCTGTGACACAATAATTTCTCTCTGCTTTGTTCAAGGTTCTACTACCATAGGATATTACTCTCTCTCATCCATCCTGTATTTGACTGAGCACAGCCCCAATAGTGTGCTCACTGGCATCAGAATCCAGGATGTATTCACCATGCTCTAATGGATAAGCCATTATATCTGGACTTGCCAATATTTTCTTCATCGTTTCGAAGGCCTTAGTGCATTCATCTGTCCAGTTGAAAACTTTGCCTTTCTTTGTTAGCTCCACTAGGGGTCGCACAATTTTTGAAAACCCAGGAACAAATCTCCTGTAATAACTTCCCATGCCTACAAACTGACGTATTTCAGTAACTGTGGTGGGTATTTTCCAACTGATGATTTTTATAACATTGTCCGGATTGGGTTGTATCCCCTCTTTCGACACGACATGCCCCAGGAAGGTGACCTCTTCCTGGAATAATTGACATTTTTCTGGTTTTAACTTTAACCCCGCTTTCTTTATTCTTTGTAAAACGTCGCCAATTCTTTCAACATGCTCGCCAAAACTTTTCCCAAACACCACAATGTCATCCAAGTAAAGAATACATTTAATCCACTGTAGACCCTGAAGGGCAATTTCCATAACCCGCTGACAGGTTGCCGGCGCTGATGTTAAACCAAAGGGCATAGTGGTATACTCGTATAAACCATACTTGGTCACAAATGCTGTTTTAGGTATATCTTCTTGCTTAACTGGTATTTGATGATACCCTGAGGTAAGATCAAATGTCGAAAACAACACTGATCCTGAAACTGCATCAAGACAGTCTTGAATTCTGGGAAGTGGAAAAGCATCCTTCTTAGTAACCATATTAACCCGTCTGTAATCACAACACGGCCGTAGTTTACCATTCTTTTTTCTAACTAGCACGACAGGTGATGCCCATGGAGAACAGGATTTTCTGATAATTCCTTTTTTCTCCATCTGTTCCATCATAAGTCTTTCTTCTGCATCAAATGCCATAGGAACACGCCGGGGTGGCTGTTTTATTGGTTTGGCATCTCCAGTATCTATAGCATGTTCAGCTAGGTGTGTACAACCAATGTCTGTCTCATCTCGTGAAAATACATCTGCATATTTTTGAAGTGTCTCTTCAATAACTTTACATTCCTCTTCATTTCTGTTGACACATGCTGCTGTGTACATATCATGCAAGTGACCAGGTAACTTATTAACCTGATCGTCCTGTGAGGTATCTGTTTCCACGCTGTAATTAACTTTATCTACCCCACTTCGTTCATCAAAACTATAGTTTCTCCCAGTGCTTTGAAGCGTTTGTATGCAACGTAGAGAGTCATAGTTATCTCGGTCATCCGGCTCTTCACATTCCAAGAATGTTTTGATATTTGTATATCCCATGGCTTGACCAATGACTGCATCTTGGTTCAGTGGCACTTCTCTACCAAAAGGGTTCATTAATCGAACTTTCACTGTAGCATTATTTCCAATATCTGCCACACATGGAGCCATAACAAGTGGATATTTCTCCATGAAATTCTCCGTAGGTTCTATTAAAACTTCAGTTTGGCCCTCATTCTCGTCCATTTCCACAAAAGCATCAACAATAATTTCACTATATTCTGGTACTGTGAAGTGGTCTGCAACCCTAACTCTTCTCGCTTGATCTGGTAAGCCAACTTGAATGCATGTTATTGGAGTGCCATGTAGTTGTATTATGCCTTTGCTTAATAACAAGTCTGCTGAACCACCATCTTCATTCTGTAAAATATCAATACCTAGAAGACCATCATCATCAATTTCTGCTATGACCATTTCTCTCTTCAACACTAAACTGCCAAGGACAATTTCAAATTCTGCTCTGCCGTATTCAGTGAGGGGTGCACCGCTTGCACCGGCTAATCCCAACACTGTTGATTTCATCAATTTCGGCCTTACATCAGGTGACATTTTCTTGAAAATTCTCTCAGAGAGTACTGTCTTTGTTGCACCTGTATCTACAGTAAAGGTCATCTTGACCCCATTAACACTGCTTTGTATATACACTCCATCAGATTTGGGAACTCTTCTCACCATCTCCTCCTTATTCAATTCATCACCATCCATCACATCAACTTTAGCATCCAACTTCAAACTGGATTCAACTTCATCAATATTTACACTACAAAACTCATCATCTAACTTCTCTCTGTTCATCCTAGTTTGGCCACTGTTTCCACTTGCCGTCCACTGGCCTCGTGAACTGGCCTCTACTAGTTTAAATTAACAGGCTGACTCTGAGCCCTATCACTTGGTCTGTCCTGGGGTGTTGCGCATACACTCTCCCTGGATTCTCTCGACTCAAGTTGGGACCTCTGGTTAGGTACCTCCCTAACAGGTCCATTTCCCATAGCTCCATTTACCTTCCATGGGCCTTGCATGGGAAAACGCTGCACCTCATTAAGGGGGCAATTCCTGGAAATATGCCCAGATACACCACACCGAAAACAATTTTAGGCAGGTTCACGCCCCTCTGAGTTACTCCCAAATCTCTATTTACTCCTTCATTAATCCTTTCAGAATTTGTATGTCTGCCTTGCATCATAATGCACTGTTGAAGCTTCTCTGGTATACTGGTCATCCGGTCCAGCTTTTCATCTGTTTTATTCTGGCCCACCTCTTCTACTTTTGGCACCACCTTACTCTTGTTTGGCAAACTTCCATTTGAGTTTTCATTTTTACGCTTTATATTTCTCACTGCTTTTGGGGTTCTTGTATTTCCTCTTTTACCCTCAAGTATTCTGAGGATCTTCATCTGAAAACCTCACATTTCTTGTTGGTTTCCTATGCCTTGCATCATGATGGTATGAGCTCTGGGTAGAGCCTTTACCTCTAGTTTCCATGAAGCCAACTACTTGCTGAACAGCTTGCTCAATAGTATCAGGTTCTTTATGAAACTCCACATCAAATCTTGCTTGGTCATCGTAAAGCCCATCCAAGAATTTTCTCAGCAAGTCTTCTTGTCTTGTTTTTGCATCACGATCAACATAAGCCTTGTCATACAATCTCTTGAGCTCAGCGGCAAAATCTTCAACTGATTCACCAGGTTTCTGCGTTCGTCGACTAAACTGACCACAGTTGGTCTTTCTAGTCTCTACTATATGAAATCTGCTATCTAGTTCTTTTTCCAGCAGCCTGTAACTTGATCGAACTCTTGTAGGCAACTGTCCAAAAACAAAGTCTCCAGCAAGACCTTGGAGCCTAGGAATAAGTTGATCAAGCTTATCTTCAGAGCTCCAATTTCTTCTCTCTGCAATCTGATTGAACCGATTTTTCCATACATCCCAGTTCTCTTTCCCAGTGAAAGCTGGGAGTTTCACATTATCTTTCTTTACCAGTGATCCAGCAGATCTGTAACTTACAGATTCAGCCTTACTTTCAGCATCACTCTCATCACTATGAGTGAGATCTGTCTCACTGTCAGATGACGAGGGTGTCCTTTTTCTTCTATCATTGTTCAGGGAATATCGGGATCGCCTCGCCTGATGCTTATTCTGCGATTTATGTTTGACCATCTCACTCAAGAGCTCATGAACACTAGCCATGCTTCTTGAAAAACTTCCATTTGTTCCTTTCATGGAAGCCATCATTTCTTGTATAGAGTTTCTTTGCTCTTTAACCATAGCCTGGTTCTCCTTCATTATTTGAACCAAGTCGTCTTGCCATTCCATTGATGGTACTCTTGTTATCCCATTCTCACTTGGGCAATCTCCATTTCTAGACTCGATTCTCATAAAGTCTGGATTCTCTGCTCTACTTTCAGCAGTCTGTGTAGACACAAGAGAATCGCTCTTATGCTGCCCAACACGCACTGCTTCGTCATGTCTATTTACAACTTCAAACTCGGATTCACCAAGTCTACCAGAAGTACAACCTTGAGGAATCCCCTCATGACTCATTACTTCTTCATTACTACTCTGCATGGGAACAACAGGGGAAATAACCTCTCCTCTATGTTCCATAGTAACACTATCAGTGTCAGAGTCAATTGTACCTGTATTGACTGCACCTTTTTGAGGCTTTGTTTTACCCTGCCTTACCATCACGCCTATTACCCTTCTATTTAAACTATATCTTAACAACAAATACTTAGCCCTTCAATCACGACAGTTAAGGTTCGTATCACTGGATCTGTAAGAGCAAACACAAAATTATCTCAACCAGATCCCACTTCTTCACACCAAAAATGTAACGGGAAAGCACTCCCTATCTCCCCAACACACCTGCTATCTATCCAGGTGTCTACAAACAAACACGAAAGAGGAGGGAGGGGCTCCTTCACGCTATAGGTGAGGGACGATTACCTCACTCCCGGGGGCAATCAACACCTCTATTTGTCAGGATAGCGACACCAGCCCACTTTATGTTGTGGGCAAACATACAATTTACAAATTACAATGCTTAAAACTTACTCAGACTTCCTATGTCAATGCTCGAGCAAACATAGATCAACTAATCCGAGCTCAATCATGGGCACAGACAATCTGGGCTGACTTCCTTCTAAAACTTATCCTTAAGGATATCACAAGCAGTAAGGTAACCTAATGAATAAACCACTCAATTTATAATAACAATTATTTATTCCTACAGACAACTAATCTTTGTACATTAAAGAATCTTTGGGTACATCATCTTCTTTCTCTAACCTTCAAATACAACTCTTGTCCGGCTACATTCAAGTTTCAACTCGTCGACTAATTCAGTGGATTTCACTTAAACCAAAGCAACAATCTCAAGACTTTCCAGAATTTGGTCTGAACCAACTTATCAGACAATAAATATTTCTCTCTGTATTTTCCCCACAAGTAAAAACCTCTATTCAACAAATACAAGATTATTTTCCCTCTTTTCCTAATATTTAGCCTCAAGGTACAATCAACAGAAATACAATCTCTCTAAATAATCACTCTTGTTGAATCACAACAATTGAGTGAAAGAACTCAACAGGCATAATTTGAAAAATACTTTCAGTAGTACACTTTCCTGGAAAGAGCTCACAAAAATAAACTAAAATGCAAATTATCTTAGATGAAAAATTATCACTCCTAGTTGAATCACAACTTTCAAGTGAAAGAACTCATCAGGTATAATTTGAAAAATAATTTCAGTACACTTTACTGGAAAGAGCTCACAAAAATAAACTAAAATGCAAATTATCTTAGATGAAAATTATCACTCTTAGTTGAATCACAACTTTTAAGTGAAAGAACTCATCAGGTATAATTTGAAAAATACTTTTAGAACTCTTTATTGGAAAGAGCTTATAGAAATACGCTGCAGATGTAGGCTGCAGAATGCCTGTAGGCACAGAATAGCAGCAGAAATAAAATGCCTGCGGCCCTCTGCACTTCACAGGGATCATCCAGTCCACATTCTAAGAAGTTTAGTAAATTAAATGCCAAAGAAATAAAAGTATTTTCTGTCAGAACTAAATGCTCACCAAACGTGTCCAAGTCCTAATGAATGCTGAGTCAATGGTCCCTGTGAAGGCAGGAGCTGTGAACGCTTGAACAGAAATTCACAAATCGACAAAAAGCCAAACTGCAAAATCGCCCCGACAGTTCCAGGCGGGTGTTTTTATGGTAAAATTCCTTATTCTGCAGTGGCTGCAAGGGCACATGACCTCGTCAGTACTCGAGGTCTGCTGACCCAACACACACTGCGGAATCAGCCGAACCGATTTATCATGTTCTGGGACCCCACCGTTTTTATGGGATTTTAATCAAGTGAAAGATTCTCTTACACCAACTTTTTGACAAGTATTTCCTGACTTTCTATCTCGTATCAAACATAACTTTCGTAATTTGTCGCATTCAGACAACAATTAAATCAGTATCCATGAAAGACACTTGCGCGCATTTTCAAACGTAAGCGATTACACTTCATTGAATCGAACAATGCTGATTACCTGTACAACATGCAAAACATTTATCGGAATTTTTACAACAATTTGGAAAGAAATAAAACTATCTGAATACTGACAGCATGGCGGCTGTTTGCCTTCCTAACCTAAACGCCCAATATAAGTATTCCTTATTGATATGTCAAATAAAGCTGTTCCAAAATAGCGGATTTCGATCTCGCAATAAGTCCATTTCGGAGCCGTAAGTACTTTAATATTCGAGGCCAATAAATCCCACTGAGGTGTAAACATCCAAATAAAGCGATCAGAAATGAATACCTATTATAATTAATAGCCCACCTCTTGAATTTTCGAATCGGCATTAAACCAACGATTTTATAATTGAAAACAACAAAAAAAAAATTCTATTAAAGTGACTTTTGTTACAATAATAATTACCTAAATATACAGAACTTTTATTGTGCTTGGCCATTTTTCGAGGTCTGACACCTACACGCAACTTCAGGAAAGCTCCGAACACAACTAAGTTGAAATGTCGGAAATTCACAGAATGTAGCCTTCCCAGAGTAGTGAGAGTACCCAGACACTGCCATTGGCAGTGTCTGGGTACTCTCACTACTCTGGGATGGCTACAACATTCTGTGAATTTCTGTAGCAAGAGAGAATTTTAATAAAAAATGAAAAACCGTAGATTACGGGATGTCGACGGTTTCGGTTTCGGTTTTAAAAAAAAACAAAAAACCTCAGTTTAGTTTCAGTTAACCTACAGCTCTAGTCCTCAGATTAAGTATCAGATTGCTATTCAACTAACAAAGAGTAACAAGTAACAAATCAAATTTGTATTGAAGGCATGGTAAATTGTTTGGTATTTGTAAGTTCTATGCTATTAACAAGGTTATTCAATTAACAGATATACAATTAAGGGTGCTTCATTGAAATAAATATTGATTGTTATGAGTATGTTGGGTGAAGGTTTCATCAGTATCTTTTAGCATGTGTTGAATTTGATTTTTTCCACTGAAGATTTATACAAAGGTCAAAACAAAAGATGACAGTACAATGTATTTCAAGAAATCTACTGTATGTTTATGCAACTGGTTGATGTGAAACAATTCAACACTTTATTTTCACTCATCATGAACGACCAGGTTTTCTAAACACTTTTACCAGTGTGGCTTATATGCAAGCTCTGTTTCAGTCAGGTTAACAAGTTGAAAAGATTTTCTTTCCTTGTTTCTCTGTAAAATAGATTATCATAATTTTTAATGGTACACAGAGTGTAGTGTTACAGTTTTCATAGTATGAAGTCAGACATTTGAATTTGAAGTGTGTAACATCCTTGCGCTGCACTACACTTCTGAAGGGTTGGTTGGGTGTATTGTTATCCCCACACCCTAGAATCCATCTTAGTGGCACACTATAACACATGCTTTCTATAGCAATGGGCAGTTATTATTCCCCACAACCTCTGAAGGAGGATTTGGGGGGTATCTGATCTGTCTGTCTGTCTGTCTGCCATCCATCCGTCCATCCATCTGTTCATCCATCTGTCCACAGTGACGAATGGAAGCAAAATGGAGGCGAGTGGAAAATCGCTCGCATCAACTCAAGTTTGCGAGAGTGAAAAATGTGAGGAGAGTGATTTTGATTCAATGTGTATCTTCATTTTTTTATACTGTTTAGGTTGTTAAATTGAAAAATACTGATCAATTAACACCTCTTAATATCCTCTATTATCTATACTGGTGGATGAGATAATCCCCTTCACTGTTGACTGTTAATATAGGAGGCTGGGACGTCCAGGGCCGAAACGCCTTGAGGCCGGAACGTCCTGAACCCGAAACGTCCCAATACCATTCAAAGTGTATATTTTTATACTGTACCAATGACCCAGACATAGCTGGTGCTAACTCTTAAAATATAGGGCCAAACACAAATTTTGCCCCCCAATCCCTAAAATTTGCATCTAAAACCAAAGAAAACATGTCCTGAATGGCCCTCCACACTTCACCTCTACTGCGCATGCACAGTGTCAAGGACGTTCCGAAATTGGCGCCATTAATCATTCTAAGTTTGGCCCTTCATCAGTTAACATTTGACTGATCTTTGTGCTTTAAATCTCAGTTTAAATGATGCCAGACACATAAATATTAGTGAAATGGTAATTCTAAGGAGGATAGAGAAGGAGGAGAGGAAAATTGTGTGACAGAATATTATCAGGGCTGTAACTTAAAATTTTTTAATGAAATTATGTTAAGTTACCTATTTTCGAGGCAGCAGCCATTTTGTTGTCATTCTGATTATTTAGTTGCACTGATTTTTCAGTGTTTTCCTCTCTCCCTGTCCTTTAAGTCCCCCTTGCTATTCTCCCATGCTTTTGGCATAGTTTCTGTAATTATTATTACTAAATTTTCTTGGGAGTTTTAGCTGAATAACAGAATGAATTCTGTTCTTTTCCCCATGTTTACGTCTTCACCTACGGGTGGTTAGGCGTTGTGTTCTGCATCTACCATCTGATGTTCTGCAGTTTCTTCCCTGGAAGTCTCTGTTTTGCATCAGATAGCGTATTTTTGGTAACTGATTTCGGGCCTGGGTGCCTGGAGTCTTATTTTAGTGTTTTTACATTCATTGTTTACATTTACAACAGCCCTCTGTGTGAGGGGGGGATTTCTTGAAAATAATATCTTGATGTTATTTTAATCATAACTAGATACATTATTATTGTTCGTAAGTGTTGAATAAATTGTTTAAAATATTTTAAAAATTTTTGTCCACACTTAGGCTTGGGATCCATTGGGGCTCAACGTTACTTTTCAGAAACTTGGGCTGTTCTGAAAAAATATTTTTTCAAAATATTTTGATTTCAATTATTTTTTCTATATTAATGGATCATATTATTATTATGTATTTTGATTGCCAGGGGTTGGTGCGAGTACCAGGACTTGTTTTCTTTTCACATTGAAAGGATTTTGATCAATTGTAATAAGAGGAAGTCTTCCTCTGACTTTTATAATTATTCTATATGTGGTCAGTGTACTCGCATTAACTCCTGTTCTGTATCGTATGATTTCGATGACAACATGGGAAGCGTATGTCACGGTATGTTAGTGGGGAATTGGACACTCTGGTCCTTTCCCCGCAGGGTCACTCTGCTTTATCAATTTCTATTTCAGACGATCAAGATTAGGGTGATGTATCTGTGATGTCTTCCAACAGTGTGCCTCCGTCGTCACAATTAATGAAGGGCTAGCGGAAAAGTGCTCATGTAAATATGCCAATTGCCTAAGAGGACCCTAGTAGGTTCGACGGCCTTTGACGTCCGCTAGCTCGCCCGGTGTAGCGTCCATTCATCGAATGGTTCGGCAGCCGGGTTTGTCCGATGCGGTCTAGAAGGAGTTTTGGGGTGTTGCGAGCACTATAAATCAACCAAATGCACACCCAGTGACGGCGGATTAGAGGGAGAACGGAGGAAGCCTTTTAGTCTGGTTCATAGCTCGTTCTGGTCCATCCGGACGGCGAGCGAGAGAGGCCCCTCTCTCGTACAACAACATCTGGCCCCAGATGTTGTGGTACAAAATGTTTCGCATTCGGAGCATACGTCCGTCGCTCGGGACGCTCCGATATATAGTCAGTCCGGAGTAGACTGTCAATAAGGCTTCCTCATTCTCATGGTAGCGCACTCGACCGCTCTTGGCTACGTGACCTCGGATATCCAGTCAGCTTCGCCAGTCAGAGAATCATCGGCGACCAGGTCACACCATCCGGTAGCCAGGGACACGAGGCCTGCAGACTCCGGACGTTCGCATAGGAAAGTGTGCGGGAGTCAACGTACACGGAGCTTCCGGCGGCAATGCATCGTAAGACCGCTACTGCACAGGCCTCGGGAACGGACGTGCTTTCCTATATAGCATAGCTTATCGCAGCATCCCAGCATCAACTGAATCTGTCGCATATTTTTTATCCGACGATGCTGGGTCGGGACGCTCCACGGAAGCGGGTACGGACGTCCGAAAATTTCATCCGGTCCGACGGGATACCGAAAGGGATTTGGAGGATTTCGAGCTTTCCCTTTCGAAACAACATATGCTGTTGTGTATGTCATCTGACTTGATCTTCTACAGCTTCTTTCGTCGGACCAGAATGCTGCGATGCCGGATAAGAAACTGATAGCGTCAGTGGACTTAGAAATTTTTTGGTTCGGTTCAGGGACATCATCCCTCAGTTCCGACATAGTCCAATAATGTCACACAAACTTTCGAATTATTGAACGACGCTATATATATTATTATTATATGCTTGCTATAACCAAGCATTTCTGGTTTCTTGTTCGCAAAGTTACGGAGATGTCTTTCAAAAGTGTGCCTCTGTCGTCATAGTTAATGAAGAGCTAGCGGCAATAAGTGCTCATGGAATATGTCTATCGCCTAAGAGATCCCTTGTAGGATCGACGGAGTGACATTCGCTAGCTCACCCGGTGTAGCGTACATTCATCGAATGGTTCGGCTGCCGGGTTCGTCCGTTGCGGTCTAGGAAGGAGATTTGGGTGATGCGAGCACTATAATTATTTTAGTACTCACCCAGTGACGGCGGATTGAGGACAGATCGGAGGAAGCCTGTTAGTCCGGTTCCTGGCTTGTCCAGGTCCGTCTGGGCTGTGAGCGAGAGAGGTCCCTCTCTCGTCCAACAACATAGGGGACCGCATGTTGTGGTTCAGATATTTTACATTCGGAGCATATGTCTGTCGGTCGGGGCGCTCCGTTATATTGACAGTCCGAGAGACTGTCGATAATGCTTCCTCATCCTCACAGCAGGGCACACGACCGCACATTGGCTACGTGACCTCGAGTTTCCGATCAGTTTCGTCATTCAGTGATTCCACAGCAAATAGGTCACGCCATCTGGTAGCCAAGGGACACGAGGCCTATACACTCCGTTCGCTCGCATATTGGTAGTATGCACGGGGTAACGATCACGGAGCTTCCAGCGGCAATGCATTGTAGGACCGCTTCTCCTCAGGCCTCAGTGACGGACATGCTATCCGAGTTAGCACAGTTGTTTCGCAGCATCTCAGCAATCGACAGTTTCTTACTCGAATCAGGAATTATCTGACGGCGCTGGGTCGGTGCGGTCCGCGGTTGCATCAGGTACGGACGACCGAACGCTTTATAGGGTCCGACAGGATGGCGAAAGGGATTCGAAAGATTTCGAGTTTTCCCTTTCGTAGCATCGGAAGCTGCCATACATATCTTCCGGCATTATCTTCCAGTGATTGTTATTTCGGACTACATTGCTGCGATGTTGGATAAGAGACTTGTAGCGTCATTGGACACAGAATTTTGGATCGGTTCAGGGACATTGTCCCTGACTTACCGACACAGTCCAATAATGTCATTACAACATGTGTTTTATTTTTCGACGCTATATATGCATATAAGCCTGCTACCAAGCATGATAGTTTAGTTTCTTGTCCGCAATGCTCATTTCTGCCGTTTTATCATTTATATGAATTTATTTTGGCAGAGCAGGGCATACCGAGAGTTCATATGCGTCTAGACGGCGTGGTTAAAGACTGGAAATATTCTTTTTCGCCGTCTATGTCTTTTCCAACCACAATGTTGGAAACGACAATGATGTCTAGTAGACGTAACTTAGACGCTTTATCATACGTAATCCACCTTACTGAGGCGTTATCATTACGTTTTCAAGAAAAGATTTACGGGATATTATTCTCAATGTGATTTCTTTTGAGGGCAGTAGTTTGTTCACGTATAACTCCGCCCTTCAGTGGCTGATTGGAGTTGGTTAGACGTGACGCAGCCCTAGCTACATCCACGCGCGTGGATAGTAAGGTGAAGAACTCTCTCAGAGTCGCTTCGTTCTCGGAGAAGCCTCTCTTCAACGGCAACTTTTCAGCAATCCATGAATTGCTCGATTTACACGTTCTCTTTTCTATCTAGTGTTACAAGAGATTCAGACTGGGGCAAACATTCGGTGGTTGACTCAGAGAGTGCCACTGCAGTTGCCGGATCCGAGTGTTATAGTTATGACGGTTGCCAATCAAACAGATTGGGATATAATTTTGATCCCAACGGATTCGAAGTGCCAGGGTCTTTGGGTTCCGCAGTCTCTAAGCAAGCAATTTTCTTCCGCGGAATAATGTTTTTTAGGCTTGCTTTATGTCATTGCATGAACATTATTCAGAAACGCATGTCCAAATCCTGTCCGTTAATTCGACAGTAGTGGCGTATCTCCGGAACCAGGGAGGCACTCATTCGTTTCCGTTATTCAATTTAATGGAAAGAATCTGTCTGTTGGTTATAGTACACCAAGTTCTGTTTCGGTCCGTCATATTCCGGGTCGTCTGATTGTTTTACCGGACTCCCGTTCACTTAGGGGTCGCTTGTTGCCATCAGAATGGACTCTCAACAACAAGTTTTTAATCAGATTTGCTATCTATGGGAGCGTCCAATGATAATTTATTAACGACACAGCTTGCTAATCGATTGCAGACGTATGTGTTGGCTTGTCCGGATCTCTGAGCTAATGTTGTTAATGCTCTATTGATCTAATAGGACGGAATGATACGATACGCATATCCTCTGGCGCGGTTGTTTCAGCAGGTATTGCTAAGATAAACAACCACAATACATTTCTGTTGATAGCATCTCTGTCTTCACAGAGACCGTGGGTAATTTACTCCGATGTCTACTGTGGGACTTAACGCGAAATCTTCCTCAATGAGAGGATCTTTTTTCGCTGGGTAAATCGTGTCATCTTTATCACAACCCGCAAGGTCGCAACCTTCACGTATTCTGTTGTGTGGTCCGTAGTGCGTTGTAAGCATTGTACTGGACGAGCTTTGGACGCGATTTCTTACTATAGGAGATCCTTTTCTTCGCTATTCTATGCGGCTAAAGTGGAGGCTCTTCTGTCGTGGGTGTAGGGATCACTATGTTCATATTGTTGATCCCTCCATACTAGTCATTGCAACTTTTTAGTATACTTGTTTGACAAGATCTACTGCAGCCTGTTATTATTAAGGTTATAGGTTTATGTTACCTCATACCTATGCACTCTATGATAGTTTACAATTGAGTCTTATGTCTCTTTATCTAAGTCAGTTAGTAACTTTTTGATAATAGACTTAGAATCTTTAGATGAAATTCCTATATGGAATTTAACTTCGGTTCTTATTTAGCTAAGTAATCATTTGAGCCTCTGGAAACAGTAGTTTTCAAATTCTGACCTTTTAGACAGTAATTCTGTTGGCTTCTCTTTTACTGAAGAGTCAATGAGTTTCATGCACTATCGATGCACTATCGATGGATGATTTTCACTTTCATAGTTTCGGAATCACTACTTCCTTTACTATTTAGGTTGGATTTTTGCATAAGAGTTAGGCTCCTAATATCCGGAACCTATTGTTATTAAGGTCCTTCCGTCTTCGTACGGGCATAGGCCTTTACTCTGTCTGGTTAGAGTTTATGTATTTATAAACAGATACCTGTTTATTACTACGGGCGTAAGCTTCTTCTGTCTTTGATGCCTAATAGAAGGACGTTACGCTCCATTCTATTGCTATGGATTCAATTAACTATCAGTACTGCTTATGGTATATCATTGACTCAGCAGTGGTGCTTAAGATTTCGGCTCATGAACTAAGAGTTCTACTACATCTTGGGCTTACATTAATAGTGTCGCTATTATAGATTTTTGAAGGCTGCTCATTGCGCTCATTGCGCTCAGCCATCCACATTCATGAATTTTTATCTCAGAAATATCGAGTCCATTTCTGGAGGCCTCTATTGTTAGGTCTATTATCTACGGCTCAGAATGTCTTTCACTTAACAGTTGCTACTATAGCTAGTTAGGCTGTCTGTTTCGGCAGTGACTCCGTTCTGCTGACCTCTTCGCTCTGGGCTATTTGACCCAGGGCAAGGAAAAGTGGGGGGGGGGGGGGGGGGGGGGGGGGGAGGGTGTTCCCTTGGGTCACCTGTTTTACTATGAAAACAAGGGGATACCTCCTCCGGAGTTAGTTATTCTGAGCTGTTATTGGGATGGTTGTTTAGTAAGAAGTTTATGTTTTAAAAATTCATTCAAGTCTTAGTTTTTAAAGTATAGCTTTTGAATATAGCACGTGTCAACGGACATGATTATGCTATCCTCAGACACTTTTAAGGAGTATAAGAGTCTCTATTCTCTAGACTTACTTTATTTATTGGCTTACTTTAAAAATTATTAGTATAAGGATTATATTGGATATTAATAGAGTACATGGATGTATGATGCTCAATTTTGGAAGGTGTTGTATCTTTCTAATTTATCATAAATAAGAAAGATACATGTAAGACCTATTACTTCTTTTTCTCTAGAAGGGATGACTCTATTTTATATTATTGAGCGTATTCCATCTTGCTCTATGTCCTTGGCCCTCCAGCCTTTTTACTATTCAGCTATGTCTGGGTCATTGGTACAGTATAAAAATGTTAAAAAATTTATAGTAATTTCTATATTTTTTATACTTACCAATGACCCAGACGGGGATGGCCCTCCCAGGAGTTGGGAACTCTTGCCTCCCTGCTGAGTACATAGCGCTTACCAGGCACTGGTTATTAGAATGATTAATGGCGCCAATTTCGGAACGTCCTTGACACTGCGCATGCGCAGTAGAGGTGAAGTGTGGAGGGCCATTCAGGACATGTTTTCTTTGGTTTTAGATGCAAATTTTGGGGATTGGGGGGCAAAATTTGTGTTTGGCCCTATATTTTAAGAGTTAGCACCAGCTATGTCTGGGTCATTGGTAAGTATAAAAAATATAGAAATTACTATAAATTTTTTAACTTTTTTCTAAATTAAGTTAAGTTAATGTTATTGTTTGCCTGTGGTTCAGAATAAAATTGCAAGCTTGAAATCCAGTGTTTGTTTATTAAATGTATTACCAGAATTCCTGAAATGAACTTTTGGATAATCTGAAGTGAACTATATATTATGACATGTACAAAAATTTACTTCGCAATTTCCATTGACAAGCGTCCTTCAAAATGAAAGTATGAATACAACTGAACACAGATGGAAATTTTAACGGTGAAAATATATGTAACCCACTAAAATTAGTTCTGGATTTTAAATGACACATTATTAAAATCATGGAAAATGGATGCGTAAATTCCAAATCAGGCACATTAATTCGTGTCACTGGTGAATTGGAGCGACAGGTGTCACGTGTGTAAATGAAAATAAGGAACGTGGCAACATTCCGCATGTCTTTGATAAAAAAAAAATACGGAAATATTAAAACGTTTCTCAGATCTCAGAATGACCACTGTTTTTTTTATATCTGAACATGCGTGTTCGTTTCTGCCAGGAGTAAGGTCTGGGCGAGTTGTCAATGTACAACCCCTTTACTGTTAGCATGTTGTGTGATGATGTATAAGAGAACTACTGTGTGTCATGTTCATAATGACGAAAAGGAAATTGTTTGGAATTGTTCTTTAAACGTATCAAATTGTGAGTGATTAAAAACTTCCCAACATCAAAAATTAATTGACTGTTTCTGTTGATGCAACTCAAATGGATAAAAGACACCCAAGAACAGAGGCGAGCGATTATTCGCACACCTTGAACAATTTTTGCGTGAGCGATTGTGCACGAGAGCAATCGTGTGCTTTTCCCATGCATCACTGCAACCATCCATCCATCCATCCATCCATCCATCCATCCATCCATCCATCCATCCATCCATCCATCCATCCATCCGTCCATCCATCCATCTGTCCATCCGTACATCCATCCATCCATCCATCCATCCATCCATCCATCCATCCATCCATCCATCCATCCATCCATCCATCCATCTGTCTGTACAAACATTTCGCATTGTAACTTCAAAGCCATCAGTCACATTTGGATCTCCTTTGGTATGCTAATAGACCCGCAGGGGGAATGGATGCACACAAGGAACAGGTTCCGTCCAATAATTCCCAGAGTTATGACACTTTTTCACTCTTTTGAATTAGAAATTTTTTATCGACCTCTGTATTGTATTCACTACATGTTGGATTTGATTTATATCCACAAGTAACAGGGTCTGTCCCATTATTTTTCTAGAGTTATCGGCTTTTTCGACTTTTCATAGTGTTCTGGATTGTAATTTCAAAGACATCAGTCTGATTTGGATCTCCTATGGTGTGTTGATAGACCTGCATGGGGGGAATGGATGTGCACAAGGAATGGGTTCCATTCTGATTCATTAATTTTTCCCAGAATTATGGCACTTTTTCACTCTTTGGACTTAGAATTTTTTGGTCTTTCACTCTTTGGACTTAATTTTTTTTTTGGCCCCCACAATACCTCTAAGGCTGCTCTGAACATGCCTACAGGTCAGGGGCAGTGGCACACACTTTGCAATGCCCTTGTATTTATTGGCATTAGCACAAGAAATATATACAAAGCAAAGCAACATATGTGAAACTCCATTTTAAGTATTTTCAAGTAACATCTTTGCATAGCTTCATCAGTAAAGATACACTGTACATAATATAACACATTAGATGTATCTAATTGATAAATTTGTTTTCTCATCTATACAAACTGCAATGCTCACATTACAGTGCTGTGATCACAAAAGTGAACAGTAAATTTTGATTGGCTCGCTATAATATTTATTTATTTATTTATTGGTGTTTAAGGTCACATATTTATGCTCAATGGCTAATCATGACCGTGACAGTTTTACGGGTGGAGGAAGCCGGAGTACCCGGAGAGACCCACCGAGCAACGACGAGCAGCTGCCAGCTCCCCAACATCGTAACTCCGCACTGCAGCACAGGCAGGGTTAGATTGGTTGAAGACATGCGCACCATCGACGTGCAGTACGCCTTAGTACACGGCGTCATCGTGCCCCCACGCGGGCAATGGAGATGAAGTGTCTTGCCCAAGGACACAACGCGGTTGCCGCAGGTGGGATTCGAACCGAGGACCTCTCAGCTTGCAGCCTGCACCTCTACCAACTGAGCCACCGCGCTCCCCGCTCGCTATAATGATCCAGTCAAAATTTTCCATCTACTTTTGTGATTACAACCAAGTACAGTGGAGCCCACTTAATTGGATATCTCTTAATTGTATATCCCTGTTAATTGAATATAATTTTCAAACACAAAACCATTTACCATACCTTCAGTACAAATTTGATCTGTTAATTGCATATGGGTTGTAGAGTAAACTCCTGTTAATTGTATATAAATTTTTGTAATATGTCGAAAAAAATTACTGTGACACGCACCAAATTCCCCTTATTTATCAACCTTTTGGGCCCCACTACATCCAATACAGGCATTTATTCTTTTATATCTTGTTTGACAGAGCTCTATGAGCTCTGTCAAACAAGATATAATAGAATAAATGCTCAGTTTACCTCCAGAACATAGGAAACTGACCAAATCCCTGTTAATTGTATATTCCTGTTAATTGAATAATTTTCACTGGCAAAATGGATATTCTATTAGGAGGATTCTACTGTACTATTTCGTTAGGTGAGAACAAAACACAGGGATTTTTTTTCAGAAAATTTCAACAAAGCCACATGTGACCCCTCATTGGAATGAGTTTGTGAAGCTCATTCCAATAAGGGGTCACATGGTATGGTTTTGTTGAAACAAATAAATAATTAAAAATAAAAATTTTGGTGTTGTGTGCATTTGGATAAAGGGTTCACTGGTTGAGTTCTAAATTATTAGCTCACCCGACTGAAACTTTTTGTCCGTCGTCCACCATGAAATTTCACATGAGTAGTGGTTATATAGGGCTCATATTGAGGAAGGGGTGGAGCCAAAATACCTCAATTTTTAAAAAAATCTCATGAACCAGCTGCAGCAGAGACTTGATATTTCTAAAAATTTCTATTTTCCAAACCAAGAGGCCGTTTTGAACCAAATTTGATATGCAGTATTAATGAGTCATAAGTACTTGATTTATGGAAACATTTTTTTTTTCAAAATGCCCCATGGGAACCACAGGAGCTAAAAATAGAAAAAATTTCAAATGCCCATATCTCCAAAACTACACAGCTGTAAGAATTCTTATTTGGTGTGAAGCTTCCTTTGGACCAACAGAATGGAATGGTCACCAAAAATTGCTATCAGTTTTATTAGCTCAACTGGCCTAAAAGGCCATGTGAGCTTTTCTCATCACTTGGCATCCGTCGCCATCCGGCGTCCGTAAACTTTTCACATTTTCATCTTCTTCTCTGTAACTGCTGAGCTGGTGTGAACCAAACATGGCAGAAATGGTCTGTGGGAGGTCCTCTACAAACGATCCTCATTTTGTTCCCGCTGGATGAAAAACATGGCTTCCAGAGGCATTCTTTGATTCTGGTTGGTGGATTTTCAAAAATCTACTCCTCTGAAACTGCAAGGTCAAATGTTTTGAAACTTCACATAAATGATGACTGGGACCCCCCTCTACCAATGATCCTCATTTAATGTTGATTGGGTCACAAACATGGCCGCAATTGCGGCTTATAGTTACTGTAGAAACCCTATGAGAAATCACATTTTCATCATCTTCTCTGGAACTACTGACCTGACATGAACCAAACCCGTCAGGGATAGTCTATGGGAGGTCCTCTACAAACGATCCTCATTTTGATCCCATGGATTTGAAAACATGGCTGCCAGAGGCATTCTTTGATTCTGATTGGTGGATTTGGAAAAATGTTCTCCTCTGAAACCACAGGGCCAAATGTTTTGAAACTTAGCATGGTTGATGACTGGGACCCCCTCTACCAACGATCTTCATTTATTGTTGATCGGGTTTCAAACATGGCTTCAATTGCGGCTTATAGTTACTATAGAAATCCTATGGGAAATCACATTTTCAATTTCTTCTCTGGAACTACTGAGCTGACATGAACCAAACCTGGCAGGAATGGTCTATGGGAGGTCCTCTACAAATGATCCTCATCTTGTTCCCATGGGTTGAAAAATATGGCCGCCAGAGGCATTCTTTGATTCTGGTTGGTGGATTTCAAAAGTTTTCTCTGATGAAACTGCCAGGCGAAATATTTTGATACTACACATAAACGATGACTGGGACCCCCTCTACCAATGATCCTCATTTAATGTTGATCGGGTTGTAAACATGGCCATAATTGCAGCTTATAGTTACTATAGAAACCCTATGGGAAATCACATTTTCATCTTCTTCTCTGGAACTACTGAGCTGACGTGAAACAAACCTGGCAGGGATAGTCTATGGGAGGTCTTCTGCAAAGGCTCCTCATTTTGGTTATCGTCCATCGAAAAACATGGCTGCCAGAAGCATTTTTTGATTCTGATTGGTGGATTTTGAAAAATGTTCCCCTCTGAAACCACAGGGCCAAATGTTTTGAATCTTTGCTTGGTTGATGACCGTGACACCCTCTACCAACGATTCGCATTTAATGTTGATCGGGTTGCAAACGTGGCTGCAGTTGCGGCTTATAGTTACTATAGAAACCCTATGGGAAATCCAATTTCATCTTCTCTGGAACTTCTGAACCGACGTGAACCAAACTTTGCAGGAATGGTCTATGAGAGGATGGAAATATGTGGCCGCCAGAGGCTATATTCTAATGCTTAACCCAATGCCTCTCTTGGCTGCACGAAGATCAGTACTGTCAGTAAAATACTTGTTTTTTGAGAATCTGGTAAGGGTTGGTTCCAGTTTTCTCCACTGAGAACTGGGAAAAAAAACCCAAAATATTGTGTATACAGTATAAGTCAAAATAAATTGTAGCATAACTGCAATAAACTA
Organism: Pictodentalium vernedei; assembly: GCA_031216915.1. Lineage (NCBI taxonomy): Eukaryota > Metazoa > Mollusca > Scaphopoda > Dentaliida > Dentaliidae > Pictodentalium > Pictodentalium vernedei. The sequence goes on along the minus strand of CM062294.1, from coordinate 479,636,052 downwards.
AACTACTGCACCTGCACTGACAAGATCAGAATCTAACATATTTTTATACTGTACCAATGACCCAGACTTAGCTGGTGCTAACTCTAACAAAACCAGGGCCAAACACAAATTTTGCCCCCCAATCCCCAAAATTTGCATCCAAAACAAAAAGAAATCATGTCCTAAAGGACCTCCATACTACACCTCTACTGCGCATGCGCAGTGACGCAGACGTCCCGAAATTGGCGCCAATTATCATTCTCTGTTTGGCCCTTCATCAGTCAACATCTCACTGATCTTTGTGCTTGTAAATCTCAGTTTAAAGGATGCCAGGCACGTAATTTTTGGAGAAATGCTGATTCTAAGGAGGATATAGAAGGAGGAGAGGAAAAAGAAGTGACAAAAAATAATCAGGGCTGTACTTAAAATTTTTTGATGAAATTATGTTAAGTTGCCTATTTTCGAGGCATGGGCCTCTTGTTGTCATTCTTGCTAAATGTTGCACTGCTTATTCAGTGTTTCCTCTCCCCTAGCCTTCTAAAGTCCCCCCTTGCAATTCTCCCATGCTTTTGGCATATTTTTGAGAAAGTTCATTTCTAAAATTTCCCTGGGAGAGTTGCTTGGATACAGAATGTTTTCTGTTATTTTCCCCATAGTTACGTTTTCACCCATGGGTGTATAAACGTTGTGTTCTGCATCTTCCATCTGATGTTCTGCAGATTCTCCCCTGGGAGTCTCTGTCTTGCATCAGATAGAGTGTAATTTGGATGACTGATTTCGGGCCAGTTTTCTCAGTGCCTGGAGTCATGTTTTCTGGTATTTTACACTGTTTGTTTACATTGGCAACAGCCTTTTTTGAGGGGCGCTGTTTGCCTTTGGTGTAGTTTATCTCACTATTAGATACATTTATATTGTCCGTAAGTGTCTCATTAATTATTTAATATAAATTTAAAATTTTTGACCACACTTTGCCATCGGATCCATTGGGGCTCAACGTTACTTTTCAGCAACTTGGGCTTCGCTGAACAAATATTTTTTCAAAATTATTTTGATTTGCAATTGTTTTTTCATTTATTAATGGATCATGTTATTATGTATCTTTGTGTCAGGGGTTTGTGCGAGTAACTAGGACTTGTTGTTGTCCTTTCACAATGAAGGGACATTGTTCAAATTGTAATGGGAAGAAATCTTTCTCTGACTTTCATGATCATTGTATTAATTGTAGTCAGTGTTCTCGCATTAATCCCTGTCCTATATGTGAATATTGGGATGAGAAACATTGGAAACGTGTGTCACGATATGTTGTTTCTGGAGAAAGGGCTATGCCGGCTCTTTCTCCGCAAGGTCACTCTAGTCTCTCAGTTTCTATTTCAGAGGAACAAGAACAGGGTGATGTTTCCATGTTATCTTCTACAAGTGTGCGTCCGTCGTCACAAATGAATTCAGAGCTAGCGGCAAAAGTGCTCATGGAGATTAGACAAATGTCGTCCGCTAGCTAGGTGTAGCGTCCATTCACCGAATGGTTTGGCAGCCGGGTTCGTCCGATGCAGTCCAGGAGGAAATTTTGGGTGATGCGAGCACTATAAAAATAATAGATGCACACCCAGTGACGGCGGATAGTAAGCGAGAACGGAGGAAGACTTTGAGTCCGGTTCCTAGCTCGTCCAGGTCCAGCCGGGCCGCGAGCGAGAGAGGCCCCTCTCTCGTACAACAACATCTGGGACCAGATGTTGTGGTACAAAATGTGTCGCAAGCGGAGCATACGTCCGTCGCTCGGGACGCTCCGTTGTAGAGGCAGTCCACGGAGACTGCTAAGGCTTCTTCTTCTCGTCAGCGCACACGACCGCACCTTGGCTGCGTGACCGCGGATATATTACCAGCTTCGCCGATCAAGGATGTTACGGCGACCAGGTCACACCATCCGGCAGCCAGGGATTCGAGACCGATGGACTCCGGACGTTCGCATAGAAAAAGTATGCGGGAGCCATCTGATGCGGAGCTGCCCTCGGCGAAGCAGCGGAAGACTGCGCCTCCGCAGATCTCGACGCCGGACATTCTTGTGCAGATAGCACAGCTTATCGCAGCATCCCAGCAGCCGACAGAAACGGTGTCGGATCGAGAATTATCCGACGGCGCTGGGTCGGTACGCTCCGCCGAAGCATCGGGGGCGGACGACCGGGAACATCATGAGGTCCGACCAGATGGTGAAAGGGATACGGATGATTTGAAGCTATCCCTTTCAGAACAACATAAAGCTGCCGTGGACTTCATCCGGCACTTTCTCCCTCAAGTTGTTCCGTCGGGCCAGACTGCTGCGGTTCCGGACAAGAGGATTATGGCGTCATTGGACTCTGAATTTTTTGAGCGGTTCAGGGTCATCGCTCCCGAGTTTCCGTCGCAGTCCAATAATGTTGCAAGAACATTTGAATTATTGAACGACACTATATTTAAACTTGCTTCCAAAACGGGGAAAGCAGGTTTCTTGTCCGCTAATACTCTCAACCTGCCTTTCATTAATGCAAGGAATAAATTCGATACGGCAGGACAGGGTATCCCGAGAGTTCCTCTGCGTATGGACGACGAGGCGGAAGACTTAGAGCTATCATTACCGTCGTCGGCTTCTATTCCAACCGCGGTGTTGGAAACAGCTATTGCGTCTAACAGAGCCAATTTAGATGCCTTATCTTACGCAGATCACCTTACTAAGGCGTTATCACTGCGCCTTCAGGGGAAAGAGTTTCAGGATATACAATCCTCTTTAAGACTTCTTTCAAGGGCAGTAGCTTATTCCACGTGTAACTCTGCCCTTTCAGTGGCAAATCTGGAGTTGGTTAGACGTGACGCAGCACTAGCTACATCCACACTTGTGGATTCTAAGGTGAAGAACTCTCTTAGAGTCGCTTCGGTCTCCGGAGAACTTCTCTTTGACGGCAAGCTTTCTGCTATTTATGATAAAATTACAAAGAAAGCTTCGGATTCTCTGATGTTCAAATCTGCCTCTAAGAAGCCGGATACAGCAGACAAGAATAAGATAGGCACTTCTGGGTCTAATGCGCCCAAGAGAGGTTCCTATAGAGGTTCCGGTGGGTCCTCTTGGTCTTATTCGAGAGACCGTCAGAGTAGCGACTCTCGTTCGGGACGTCCTTCGGGCCGGGACAATCGGTCGGACGCCCCGAGGTCGACGGGGCGAGGTGCGGGTCGTGGAGGACGTGGTTTCTCCTACCGCAGGCCTCGCAGGTCCAGGAGGTGATGGCTTAAACCTCTATCGCATACCGGTTGGCGGAAGGTTGTCGAGCTTTTCACAAGAATGGGCGTCGATTACGGACGACCCTTGGGTGAGAGGAGTGACTTCGGAAGGTCTAAAGATATCCTTCAAACGAAAGCCTCCATTAACTCGCAGTCCAAAGTGGACTCAACTTCCGTCAAATCCACAGAAAAGAGACGCTCTGTTATCAGAGGTGCAGTCTCTTTTAATGAAGAACGCGGTAGAGGTCGTAGAAAACCAGGAAACTCCGGGATTCTACAGCCATCTGTTTCTGGTTCCGAAACCAGACGGCTCGTTCCGTCCAGTCATAGATTTGAGCTGGATAAACAAGCTGATCATCGCTCCGAAATTTTATATGGAGACAATTCGGTCGGTCAGAGCGAGTATTCATGTGAACGATTATGCAACAAGCATAGATCTCAAAGATGCATACTTTCACGTCATGGTACATCCGACATTCCGAAAGTATCTACGCTTCGCAGTCCTAGGAGTGGTGTATCAATTCCGGGCGATGTGCTTCGGATTGAATCTAGCACCCTGGGCTTTCACTCGGGTAATGAACTCGGTAATGATCTATTTCCGAGCTCATTCGTCTGCGGTAACGTCGGCCTACCTGGACGACATTCTTCAGAGGTACGGCAACGAGTTAACGCTTCAGAATGATGTTCAGAATCTACTTCTATTGCTCCGACGTCTCGGTTTTATAGTAAACGAGGAGAAGTCGGATCTGGTGCCATCCAAGTCATTCACTCATCTGGGAATGAGCTTCGAGACGCACAACAATCTCGTTCGTCTGCTGTTAACCAGAGCGAAATTAGTCAGTTGTTACGCTCGCTATTGTCTGCACGCAGACAAAGTCACAGCGAGAGAATTTATGAGACTGATAGGTCTGTGCGGAGCCGCTGCGGATCTCATTCCGATGGGGCGGTTACGCACACGTCCTCTTCAAATTTTCTTGACTCAGAATTGGAGTGTGAAAATTCATTCGCTCGACGTAGACGTTCTCTTGTCAGATCAAGTGAAACAAGAGATTCAGACTTGGGCAAACATTCAGTGGTTAACTCAGGGAGTTCCGCTGCAGTTGCCGGATCCGAGTTTTACCATTATGACGGATGCCAGTCAAACAGGTTGGGGTGCATCATTAATCCCAACGGATTCGAGATGCCAGGGTCTTTGGGATCCGCAATTCCTGTGCAAGCACATAAATATCAAGGAAATGATGTCAATTTGGCTTGCGTTACGTCACTGGATGGACATTATTCACAATGCTCATGTCCAAATCCTATCCGACAATACGACAGTAGTGGTGTATATACGGAATCAGGGAGGCACTCATTCAGTTCCGTTGTTCAATCTAATGGAAAGAATCCTTCTGTTTGCGCTAGAACATCACGTTCTTCTTTCGGTTCGTCATATACCGGGTCGTCTGAATGTGCTAGCAGACTCCCTTTCACGAAAGGGTCGCTTGTTGCCGTCGGAGTGGACTCTCAACAAACAAGTATTCAATCAGATTTGCTACCAATGGGAATGGCCAATGATAGATTTATTTGCGACACATCTCAACAATCAGTTGCAGACGTATGTGTCTCCGTGTCCAGATCCAAGAGCATTTGCAGTAGATGCTCTGTCGATCCCCTGGGACGGAATGATAGGATATGCGTATCCTCCAGCGCCGATAATTCAACAAGTATTGCTAAAGATAAAACAATCTCAGTGCAAGATTCTGTTGGTAGCATCTCTGTCGCCACAGAGACCGTGGATAAATCTACTCAGGTGTCTGTTGTGGGACCTACCGCGAAAGCTTCCTCCGCGGGAGGATCTTCTTTCGCAGGGGAAATCGCGCCAACTTCATCACAACCCGCAAGGTCTCAACCTTCACGTTTTTCCGTTGTGCAGACCTTCTTGCATGGCAAGCACTTTACAGGACGAGCAGTGGACGCGATTTCTAACTGTAGGAGGACCTCCTCTTCGCTAAACTATGCGGGTAAGTGGAAGGTTTTTCGTCGTTGGTGTAGGGATCATTCTGTAGATGTATTCGATCCCTCTACACCAGACATTGCAAACTTTCTAGTATACTTGTTTGACGAAATCAAACTGCAGCCTGTTACTATTAAGGGTTATAGGTCTATGTTATCTGATACCTATGCACATCATGATAGTTTACAAATTGGATCTAATGTCTCTTTATCTAAGTTAGTTAGAAACTTCTCGATAAATAGACCCAGAACTCTTAGATTAATTCCTAAATGGAATTTAGCTTGGGTTCTTCTTAAATTGAAGGAAAAGCCATTTGAACCTCTTGGGACAGTAGATTTCAAATTCTTATCTTATAAGACAGCTTTTCTCTTAGCTTTCTCTTCTGCTAGAAGAGTCAGTGAGCTTCATGCACTGTCGGTGGATGATTCTCACTATCGTAGTGTCGGGAACTCTATCACCTTCACTACTAATGTGGGTTTTTTAGCTAAGAATCAGGCTCCTAATAAATATCCGGAACCTATTGTTATTAAGGCTCTTCCGTCTTCAGACGGGCGTAGGCCTTTACTCTGTCCTGTTAGAGCGTTACGTATCTATAAACAGAGATCTCAGTTCATCAGAAAGGGACGAAAACGTTTCTTTCGGTCTTTGATGCCTAATAGAGAGGACATTTCGGTCCATTCTATTGCTAGATGGATTCAATTAACTATCCGTACTGCTTATGAGAGTTTATCTTCTTCTCAGCAGTCTGTGCTTAAGATTTCCGCTCATGAAGTAAGAGCTCTTGCTTCTTCTTGGGCTTATGCTAATAGTGTTGCTATTACAGATTTAATGAAGGCTGCTTATTGGTCTCAGCCATCCACATTCCCGAATTTTTATCTCAGAAATATTGAGTCCATTTCTGGAGACCTGCATTGTTTAGGTCCGTTATCTATTGCTCAGAATGTCGTCCACTAAACAGTTGCAACTATAGTTATGCAGGCTTTCTGTTCCGGCAGTGACTCCGTCCGGCTGCCCTCTTCGCTCTGGGCTATTTGACCCAGGGCAAGGGGAAGGGGGGGGGGGGGGGCGGGTGTTCCCTTAGGTCACCTGCTTTATAGTGAAAAGCAAGGGAATGCCTCCTCCAAGTCAGTATTTCTGAGTCGCTTCCGGGATGGTTTTAGAGTGTAATATTAATATTAAAATTCATTCTTGTCTTATTTTTAAAGTGTAGCTCAGTGTGAAGCATTTGTATATGTCAAGTGTCAAACGGGCTTTAATATACAATACTCGGACACTTTTAAATGACTATAAAGAGTCTCAATTCTCTGGACTACTTTATTTAATGGCTTACTTTAAAAATAATTAGTATAAGGGATATACTGGATGTTAATAGAGAACATGAATATTATGGTGCTCAATTATTAAGGGTATTGTATCTTTCTAATTTAATATTAAATAAGAAAGATACATGTAAAGCCTAATACTCCTTTTCTCCTTAAGGGGTTATCTCTTTATTATATAGTTGAGCTTATTGGATTTTCCTCTATGTCCTAGGCCCTCCAGCCTGTTTACTATTCAGCTAAGTCTGGGTCATTGGTACAGTATAAAAATGTTAAAAAATTTATAGTAATTTATATATTTTTTATACTTACCAATGACCCAGACGGGGATGGCCCTCCCAGGAGTTGGGAACTCTTGCCTCCCCGCTGAGTACATAGCGCTGACCAGGCACTGCCAGTAAGAATGATAATTGGCGCCAATTTCGGGACGTCTGCGTCACTGCGCATGTGCAGTAGAGGCGTAGTATGGAGGTCCTTTAGGACATGATTTCTTTTTGTTTTGGATGCAAATTTTGGGGATTGGGGGGCAAAATTTGTGTTTGGCCCTGGTTTTGTTAGAGTTAGCACCAGCTAAGTCTGGGTCATTGGTAAGTATAAAAAATATATAAATTACTATAAATTTTTTAACTTTCCGGAAAGCTATCAGTGAGAGCTTTCCAGAAAATGATGTCAGCTTCTGGTCTTATCATTGTAGGAAAAGAAAAGATACATAGTTTATAGGATTATCCTACAACTTATTTTGACTACTACTGTAAACAAGTGCCGCTGTAATTATGTTAATACATTTATTACTCTCAAGTTACTTATCTGAAATATTGATTGATGACAGGTGTTAGGAAAAGCATGGAAGTTTCGTTTATTTTCGTTTCCCAGTTGCTGTCCAGTAAAAATAAATCATTTAAGATATGAAAAAATTGGAGTAAAATGTGTTTCCTGTAACCCTTTACCTAACCAAAGCTATTTTAAAGAGAATACTGTCTGAAAAAATTGTAATTTTCAAAATATTTAACCTTCTTTTACTGATTTTTTTGTTGAAACAGAATTCATAAATGTGTGCATTTTAAAGAAATCTTCTTTGAAACTACAAGGCCAAATGTTTTGAAACTTAATGTGACTGATGACTGTAACCCCCTCTACCAATGATCCTCATTTAATCTTCATCTGTTTGCAATTATGGCTGCAATTATGGCTTACAATTACTATAGAAACCCAACAGGAAATCACATTTTTATTATCTTCTCTGAAAGTACTGATCCAATGTGAACCAGACTTGGCAGGCATGGTCTATGAAAGGTTCTCTACAACTGTTACTCATCTTATTCCTGTTGGATGAAAAACGTGGTTGCCAAAAGCATTCTTTGATTCTGATTGGTCAATTTTGAAAACTCTTTTCCTCTGAAACCACAGGTCCAAATGTTTTGTAACTTTGCATGGTTGATGACTGGGACACCCTCTACCAATGTTCCTCATTTGATGTTGATCGTGTTGCAAACATGGCCACAATTGCAGTTTAATGTTACTATAGGAAAACCCTATGGGGAAATCCCATTTTCATCTTCTCTCTGGAATTACTGAGCGAATGTGAACCAAAACTTGGGAGGAATGGTCTATAGGAAGCCCTCCACAAACGATCCTCATTTTGTTCTCCTTGGTTGAAAAATATGGCCACCAGAGACATTCTATGATTCTGTTTGATGGATTCAAATGTTTTGAAACTTCAGGTGATTGAGGACTGGGACACCTTCTACCAATGATCCTCATGTAATGTTGATGTAATGTTGCAAATATGGTCAAAGTTGCAGCTGATAGTTATGGAAAGCCTATGGGAAATCACATTTTTATATGTAGTTCCAGGTGAGCGATTACAGACTCTTTGGAGCCTCTAGTCATAGGGTACTTTTTTGGGACTTTGAAAAAGTGCGGAGTCAGCATTTTTTAACACTGTGGGTAATGGGGAAAACATTTAAGGCACTTCTTCTCCCAAATCACTGGTCCAAAAGCTTTCAAATTTCACATATATCATCTTTGGCAATCAAATCCCTGGGTCCATATTTGGGCTCTCTATTGGAGCCCAAATGTTTAAATTAGTGCAGTATGAGGAATATTCTTTAAAAATTTTCTTCTTCAGATCCACCCATCAGAATCTTTTGATATTTGGTATGCAGAATCCTTTTGGGGTTGAGATTCATGTTTGTTCAAGCCAAGTCTCTGGGTTCATATTTGGGCTCCCTGTGGGAACTTGAATTATAGCTTAGTTCAATATGAGTAATTTTCTTTAAAAAATATTCTTGTTCAGATCCAGCAGTCAGAATGTTTTGATATTTGGTATACAACATCCTTAGGGAGGTGAGATTCAAGTTTGTTCAGGCCAATTCTCTGAATCCATTTTTGGTCTCAATATGGGAGACCAAAATGTAACTTAGTTCAAAATGAGGAACATACATACTTTAAAAATCTTCTTCTTCACATTCACCAGTCAGAATCTTTTGACATTTGGTATACAGTATGCTTAGGGAGGTTTGATTCAAATTTATTAAAGCCAAGTCCTTGGGTTCATATTTGGGCTCCCAATGGGAGCCCAGATTATAACTTACTTCAATATGAAGATTATTTTAAAAAAAACGACAAAATTTGACATCCACCGATCAGAATGTTCCCATATTTGGTATATGGTTCTCTTAATGGGGCAGATGCAAGTTTGTTCAAATCAGGACCCTTGGTTGATAGTTGTCAGGGTCAGGTGAGCGCTCTCAGACCCCTTGGGGCCTCTTTGTTTTTTAAAGGTGATTTGAAGCGTGGGTATTTATATTTTTATACTGTACCAATGACCCAGACATAGCTGGTGCTAACTCTTAAAATATAGGGCCAAACACAAATTTTGCCCCCCAATCCCCAAAATTTGCATCTAAAACTAAAGAAAACATGTCCTGAAAGGCCCTCCACACTTCGCCCCTACTGCGCATGCGCAGTGTCAAGGACTTTCCGAAATTGGCGCCATTTATCATTCTAAGTTTGGCCCTTCATCAGTTAACATCTGACTGATCTTTGTGCTTTTAAATCTCAGTTTAAATGATGCCAGACACATAAATATTAGTGAAATGGTGATTCTAAGGAGGATAGAAAAGGAGGAGAGGAAAAGAATGTGTGACAGAATATTATCAGGGCTGTAACTTAAAATTTTTTAATGAAATTATGTTAAGTTACCTATTTTCAAGGCAGCAGCCATTTTGTTGTCATTCTGATTATTTAGTTACACTGTTTTTTCAAGTGTTTTTCCTCTCTCCCTGTCCTTTAAGTTCCCCCTTGCTATTCTCCCATGCTTTTGGCATAGTTTCTGTAATTATTATTACTAAAATTTCTTGGGAGTTTTAGCTGAATAACAGAATGAATTCTGTTCTTTCCCCATGTTTACGTCTTCACCTACGGGTGGTTAGGCGTTGTGTTCTGCATCTACCATCTGATGTTCTGCAGTTTCTTCCCTGGAAGTCTCTGTTTTGCATCAGATGGTGTATTTTTGGTAACTGATTTCGGGCCTGGGTGCCTGGAGTCTTATTTTAGTGTTTTTACACTCATTGTTTACATTTACAACAGCCCTCTGTGTGAGGGGGGGATTTCTAAATAATAATATCTTTATGTTATTTTAATCATAACTAGATACATTATTATTGTTCGTAAGTGTTGAATAAATTGTTTAAAATATTTTTAAAATTTTTGTCCACACTTAGGCTTGGGATCCATTGGGGCTCAACGTTACTTTTCAGAAACTTGGGCTGTTCTGAAAAAATATTTTTTCAAAATATTTTGATTTCAATTATTTTTTCTATATTAATGGATCATATTATTATTATGTATTTTGATTGCCAGGGGTTAGTGCGAGTACCAGGACTTGTTTTCTTTTCACATTGAAAGGATATTGATCAATTGTTTTAAGAGGAAGTCTTCCTCTGACCTTATTATCTTTCTATATGTGGTCAGTGTACTCGCATTAACTCCTGTTCTGTATCGTATGATTTCGATGACAATATGGGAAGCGTATGTCACGGTATGTTGTTGGGGATTTGGACACTCCGGTCCTTTCCCCGCAGGGTCACTCTACTTTATCAATTTCTATTTCAGACGATCAAGATTAGGGTGATGTATCTGTGATGTCTTCCAACAGTGTGCCTCCGTCGTCACAATTAATGAAGGGCTAGCGGAAAAGTGCTCATGTAATACGCCAATTGCCTAAGAGGACCCTAGTAGGTTCGACGGCCTTTGACGTCCGCTAGCTCGCCCGGTGTAGCGTCCATTCACCGAATGGTTCGGCAGCCGGGTTCGTCCGTTGCGGTCTAGAAGGAATTTTGGGGTGATGCGAGCACTATAAAATTAACTTAATGCACACCCAGTGACGGCGGATCGGAGGGAGAACGGAGGAAGCCTTTTAGTCCGGTTCATAGCTCGTACCGGTCCATCCGGACGGCAAGCGAGAGAGGCCCCTCTCTCGTTCAACAACATCTGGCCCCAGATGTTGTGGTACAAATGTGTCGTTAGCGGAGCATACGTCCGTCGCTCGGGACGCTCCGTTGTATAGGCAGTCCGCTGAGACTGCTAAGGCTTCCTCTTCTCGTCAGCGCACACGACCGCACCTTGGCTGCGTGACCGCCGATATATTACCAGCTTCGCCGATCAAGGATTCTTCGGCGACCAGGTCACACCATCCGGCAGCCAGGGATTCGAGACCGATGGACTCCGGACGTTCGCATAGGAAAAGTATGCGGGAGCCATCTGATGCGGAGCTGCCCTCGGCGAAGCAGCGATAGACTGCGCCTCCGCAGGTCTCGACGCCGGACATTCTTGTGCACATAGCACAGCTTATCGCAGCATCCCAGCAGCCGACAGAAACGGTGTCGGATCGAGAATTATCCGACAGCGCTGGGTCGGTAGCCGGGGACTCGAGGCCTGCAGACTCCGGACGTTCGCATAGGAAGTGTGCGGGAGTCAACGTACACGGAGCTTCCAGCGGCAATGCATCGTAAGTCCGCTACTGCACAGGTCTCGGGAACGGACGTGCTTTCCTTAATAGCACAGTTTATCGCAGCATCCCAGCATCAACTGAATCTGTCGCATATATTTTATCCGACGATGCTGGGTCGGGACGCTCCGCGGAAGCGGGTACGGACGTCCGAGAGTTTCATCCGGTCCGACGGGATACCGAAAGGGATTCGGTGGATTTCAAGCTTTCCCTTTCGGAACAACATATGCTGCGATGCCGGATAAGAAACTGATAGCGTCGGTGGACTTAGAAATTTTTGGTTCGGTTCAGGGACATCGTCCCTCAGTTCCGACATAGTCCAATAATATCACACAAACTTTCGAATTATTGAACGACGCTATATATATTATTATTTTATGCTTGCTATCCAAGCATTTCTGGTTTCTTGTTCGAAGAGTTATGGAGATGTCTTTCAAAAGTGTGCCTCTGTCGTCATAGTTAATGAAGAGTTAGCGGCAATAAGTGCTCATGGAATATGTCTATCGCTTACGGAGTGACATTCGCTAGCTCACCCGGTGTAGCGTACATTCATCGAATGGTTCGGCTGCCGGGTTCGTCCGTTGCGGTCTAGGAAGGAGATTTGGGTGATGCGAGCACTATAATAACTTTAGTACTCACCCAGTGACGGCAGATTGAGGACAGATCGGAGGAAGCCAACAACATAGGGGACCGCATGTTGTGGTTCAGATATTTTACATTCGGAGCATATGTCCGTTGCTCGGGACGCTCCGTTATATTGACAGTCCGAGAGACTGTCTTTAATGCTTCCTCATCCTCACAGCAGGGCACACGACCGCACATTGGCTACGTGACCTCGAGTATCCGATCAGTTTCGGCATTCAGTGATTCCACAGCGAATAGGTCGCGCCATCCGGTAGCCAAGGGACACGAGGCCTATACACTCCGTTCACTCGCATATTGGAAGTATGCACGGGGTAACGATATCGGAGCTTCCTGCGGCAATGCATCGTAAGACCGCTGCTCCTCAGGCCTCAGTGACGGACGTGCTATCCGAGTTAGCACAGTTGTTTCGCAGCATCCCAGCAATTGACGGTTTCTCGGTCGAATCAGGAATTATCCGACGGCGCTGGGTCGGTGCGGTCCGCGGTTGCATCAAGCTACGGACGACCGAACGCTTTATAGGGTCCGACAGGATGGCGAAAGGGATTCGAAAGATTTCGAGTTTTCCCTTTAGTAGTATCGGAAGATGCCTTTCATATCTTCTGGCATTTCTTCCAGTGATTATTTTTTCGGACTTCATTGCTGCGATCTTGGATAAGAGACTTATAGCGTCATTGGACTCGGATTTTTCGATCGGTACAGGGACTTTGTCCCTGACTTACCGACGCAGTCCAATATTGTCATTACAACATGTGTTTTATTTTTCGACGCTATATATTTATATATATATACAAGCCTGCTACTAAGCATGATAGTTTAGTTTCTTGTCCGCGTGGCTCATTTCTGCCATTTTATCTTTTTTACATATAGTTTATTTTGGCAGAGCAGGGCATACCGAGAGTTCATATGCGTCTAGACGGTGTGATTAAAGACTGCATATATTCTTTTTCGCCGTTTATGTCTTTTCCAATTTCAATGTTGGGAACGACATTATGTATAGTAGACTTAACTTAGACGCTTTATTATACGTAATCCGCCTTACTGAGGCGTTATCATTACGTCTTCAAGAAAAGATTTACGGGATATTATTCTCAATGTAATTTCTTTTGAGGGCAGTAGTTTGTTCACGTATAACTCCGCCCTTCAGTGGCTGATTGGAGTTGGTTAGACGTGATGCAGCCCTAGCTACATCCACGTGTGGATAGTAGGTTAAGAACTCTCTCAGAGTCGCTTCGTTCTCGGAGGAGCTTCTCTTCGACGGCAACTTTCCGGCAATCCATGAATTGCTTGATTTATACATTCTCTTGTCTATCTAGTGTTACAAGAGATTCAGACTGGGGCAAAAATTCGGTGGTTGACTCAGAGAGTGCCGCCGCAGTTGCCGGACCCGAGTGTGGCTGTTATGACGGTTGCCAGTCAAACAGATTGGGATATATACTGATCCCTACGGATTCGAAGTGCCAGGGTCTTTGGGTTCCGCAGTCTTTTAGCTATCAGTTTAACTTCCGCGGAATAATGTTTTTTAGGCTTGCTTTATGTCATTACATGAACATTATTCAGAAACGCATGCCCAAATTCCTGTCCTTTAATTCGACAGTAGTGGCGTATCTCCGGAACCAGGGAGGCACTCTTTCGTTTCCGTTATTCAATTTAATGGAAAGAATCCGTCTGTTGGTTATAGTACACCAAGTTCAGTTTTGGTCCGTCATATTCTGGATCGTCTGATTGTTTTATCGCACTCCCGTTCTCTTACGGGTCGCTTGTTGCTGTCAGAATGGACTCTCAACAAACAAGTATTTAATCAGATTTGCTATCTATGGGAGCGCCCAATGATGTTTTATTTATGACACAGCTTGCTAATCAATTGCAGACGTATGTGTTGGCTTGTCCAGATCTCTGAGCTAATAATGTTAACGCTCTATTGATCTATAGGACGGAATGATAGGATACGCGTATCCTCCGGCGCTGTTGTTTTAGCAGGTATTGCTAAGATAAACAACCACAATACATTTCTGTTGATAGCATCTCTATCTTCACAGAGATCATGAGTAATTTACTCTCTTGTCTACTGTGGATCTTAACGTGAAATCTTCCTCTATGTGAGGATCTTTTTTCACTGGGTAAATCGTGTCATCTTTATCACAACCAGCAAGGTCGCAACCTTCATGTATTCCGTTGTGTGGTCCGTATTGCATTGTAAGCACTGTACTGGACGAGCTTTGGACGCGATTTCTTACTATAGGAGATCCTCTTCTTCGCTATTCTATGCGACTAAAGTGGAGGCTCTTCCGTCGTGGTGTAGGGATCATTATGTTCATATGGTTGATCCCTCCATACTACTCATTGCTATTTTTTAGTATACTTGTTTCACAAGATCTACTGCAGCCTGTTGTTATTTAGGTTATAGGTTTATGTTACCTCATACCTATGCACTCTACGATAGTTTTCAATTGAGTCTTTTGTCTCTTTATCTAAGTCAGTTAGTAACTTTTTGATAAATAGACTTAGAATCTTAGATTAAATTCCTATACGGATTTTAACTTCGGTTCTTATTTAGCTAAGTAATCATTTGAGCCTCTGGAAACAGTAGTTTTCAAATTCTGACCTTTTAGACAGTAATTCTGTTGGTTTCTCTTTTACTGTAGAGTCAGTGAGTTTCATGCACTATCGATGGATGATTTTCACTTTCATAGTTTCGGAATCAATACTTCCGTTACTATTTAGGTTGGATTGTTGCATAAGAGTTAGGCTCCTATTATCCGGAACCTATTATTTTAAGGTCCTTCCGTCTTCGTAAGGGCATAGGCCTTTACTCTTTCCGGGTACAGTTTATGTATTTATAAACAGATATCTGTTTATTACAAGGGCGTAAGCTTCTTCTGTCTTTGATGTCTAGTAGAAGGACGTTACGCTCCATTTTATTGTTAATGGATTCTATTAACTAGCGTACTGCTTATGGTATATCATTGGCTTAGCAGTTGTGCTTAAGATTTCGGCTCATGAAGTAAGAGTTCTTCTACTTCTTGGGCTTACATTAATAGTGTTGCTATTATAGATTTTTGAAGGCTGCTCATTGCGCTCAGCCATCCATTCATGAATTTTATCTCAGAAATATCGAGTCCATTTCTGGAGGCCTCTTTTGTTAGGTCTATTATCTACTGCTCAGAATGTCATTCACTTAACAGTTGCTACTATAGCTAGGTAGGCTGTCTGTTTCGGCAGTGTCTCCGTTCGGCTGCCCTCTTCGCTCTGGGCTATTTGACCCAGGGCAAGAAAAAGGGGGGGGGGAGGGTGTTCCCTTGGGTCACCTGTTTTTACTATGAAAACAAGGGGATACCTCCTCCGGAGTTAGTAATTCTGAGCTGTTATTGGGATGGTTGTTTAGTGAGAAGTTTAAGTTTATAAAATTCATTCAAGTCTTAGTTTTTAAAGTATAGCTTTTGAATATTGCATATGTCAACGGACATGATTATGCAATTCTCACACACTTTTAGGAGTATAAGAGTCTCTATTCTCTAGACTTACTTTATTATTGGCTTACTTAATTATTAGTATAAGGATTATTGGATATTAATAGAGTACATGGATGTATGAAGCTCAATTTTTGGAAGGTGTTGTATCTTTCTAATTTATCATAAATAAGAAAGATACATGTAAGGCCTATTACTTCTTTTCCCTACAGGGGATGACTCTATTTTATTTTATTGAGCGTATTCCATTTTGCTCTATGTCCTTGGCCCTCCAGCCTTTTTACTATTCAGCTATGTCTGGGTCATTGGTACAGTATAAAAATGTTAAAAAATTTATAGTAATTTATATATTTTTTATACTTACCAATGACCCAGACGGGGATGGCCCTCCCAGGAGTTGGGAACTCTTGCCTCCCCGCTGAGTACATAGCGCTTACCAGGCACTGGTTATTAGAATGATAAATGGCGCCAATTTCGGAACGTCCTTGACACTGCGCATGCGCAGTAGGGGCGAAGTGTGGAGGGCCTTTCAGGACATGTTTTCTTTAGTTTTAGATGCAAATTTTGGGGATTGGGGGGCAAAATTTGTGTTTGGCCCTATATTTTAAGAGTTAGCACCAGCTATGTCTGGGTCATTGGTAAGTATAAAAAATATATAAATTACTATAAATTTTTTAACTTTTCAAAGATAACATGCTACCAGCAGGCGTAACCTTAGTTTAGCGAGATTTTGTTCACAAATAATTGTTTGCTTACAATTTATTGGAGAGTGCCACTGGCACTCCAATAAATTGCAATCAAACAATTTTATATAACAAATTTTTCTTATTCTGCTGAAGGAACATCAAGCTAATGCATACAGTGTAAAGCCACTAAAGTGGCTTCCAGTACTTTTCAATACAGCCATGATAGTGGGTTTTAGCACTGATACAGTTAAAGCATATTTCTACACACTCAAATTATTTCTGACATGTTTTTGCTAAAAACCGATATACAGTGGAGCCCACTTAATTGGATATCTCTTAATTGTATATCTCTGTTAACTGAATATAATTTTCAAACATAAAACCATTTCCCATACCTTCAGTACAAATTTGATCTGTTAATTGCATATGAGTTGTAGAGTAAACTCCTGTTAATTGTATATAAATTTTTGTAAGTTGTCGAAAAAATTGCTGTGACACGCATCAAATTCCCCTTATTTATCAACCTTTTTGGCCTCATACATCCAATACAAACATTTATTCTATTATATCTGATTTGACAGAGCTCTATGAGCTGTGTCAAACAAGATATAATAGAATAAATGCTCAGTTTACCTTCAGAACACAAGAAACTGACCAAATCCCTGTTAATTGTATACTCCTGTTAACTGAATAATTTTCACTGGCAAAATGGATATTCAATTAAGAGGATTCTACTGTATTCCATTGCCTTTACATGTCTTGTCTGAAGATTTGTGTGTCATACAGAAAACTAAACATTTGTTTTTGTATTTCAGAAAAGGGGGAATAGTTCCAAATACACCAGTCGACCTTGTACTGAGTTGTGTGGATAATTTTGAAGCAAGAATGACAATCAACACAGTGTGTATAACTTTCTTATAAAATCAAATCTTTCTTCTATTCAATTCCTACATACAGTATGTGGAGAGTGGACTGTAACAAAATCACCCATAGAGTGGAGTTATCACCCAAAGTATCACTTTCAAATGCTGTACATGTGGACAAAAAACTCAAGCAGTGGTTCAGCCAATGAACCTCCATTAGTGATAATACACTCTACACATACTGTAGCAGTTATCATTTCTTATTTCCATCTTGAACTACTCTTATCACTTTCATCATGATGTGCGGGTTTGATTATAGTACAGTAGCATCCTCTTAATTGAATATCCATTTTGCCAGTGAAAATTATATAAAAATAAATGCCTGTATTGGATGTAGTGAGGCCAAAAAGGTTGATAAATAAGGGGAATTTGGTGCATGTCACAGTAATTGTTTCGACATATTATAAAAATTTATATACAATTAACAGGAGTTTACTCTACAACCCATATGCAATTAACAGATCAAATTTGTACTGAAGGTATGGTAAATGGTTTTGTGTTTAAAAATTATATTCAATTAACAGGGATATACAATTAAGAGATATCCAATTAAGTGGGCCTCACTGTACTTCTTTTTCTTTAATGTGTGACAAACCTGAAAATAAGCAGACTGTTATTAGAATAAGGTCCCCAGAGGGTGAATTGGGTGATGCTACTCTGCACAGCAGGGTAGCATTACTAAATTTACCCTCTGAGGACCTCAGTCTGAATCAAAGTCCAAGTTCTAAATAGAAAGAGGTATCCATTGCTTATTTCCAGGCTTGGTGAGTGGCCACCGGCTAATAATATACCAGAGAAACCAACATACTCCAGCTTATTGAGAAATTTATGAAATGAATTCACTAAACTAGGTCTGGCTTTCATTTACTAGATAAATTTAATACATTTCTCTGTAAGCAGGGGATGAGTTTTGAAGAATCTGTTTTTCAGTTGATCTAAGCCCCATATAAAAGGTGGCTCAAGAAACAAACACTCTTCCAATTTAGATCTCAAAGTATGTTTGTTGTAAACAGTTTTTTTTGTTTAATACAGCATCTGTAGTGACAGAGAAAGTATAGAATGTTGTTAGTACTTGGAACCTCTTCCACAATTTAAAAAAAAAAATTCATCAAAATATGTTATGAGATAACTTTTAAAATTTCATTTCACCACAAAAAATTAGGAATGGGAAGATACAGTAGAACCTGTCTTGAGAGACTGCCCTTTGGGCCACACAAAAGTGGTCTCTCAAGACAGGTGGTCTCTCATAACAGGTTTCAGGTTTTCTCAAGTCAGTGAATAACCAACCACAAAATTCAGAAATGGAGAAGAATGGATTTTTGTAATTACTTTGTAGCTGTTCTTTTTTTATGAAGTTTTTTGTAACAAATTGAAATGGACTGTTATAAAAATTATAAAAATAAATTGGTGTTGAAAATCTTCATTGAAGATTTTCAACACTAATTTATATTTTTATACTGTACCAATGACCCAGACATAGCTGGTGCTAACTCTTAAAATATAGGGCCAAACACAAATTTTGCCCCCCAATCCCCAAAATTTGCATCTAAAACCAAAGAAAACATGTCCTGACAGTGTCAAGGACGTTCCGAAATTGGCGCCATTAATCATTCTTAGTTTGGCCCTTCATCAGTTAACATCTGACTGATCTTTGTGCTTGTAAATCTCAGTTTAAATGATGCCAGACACATAAATATTAGTGAAATGGTGATTCTAAGGAGGATATAGAAGCAGGGACCAGCCGTGAGGGCGACTAGGGTGATTAAGTCGCCCTTCTAAGCCCAAAGTCGCCTAGAAAAATAGTCGGGGCGATTACAAGTCGCCCTCTAAAAATTGGCCAAAATGAGAAAAGGCTGAACTGAGTGATGCGAGGTTTACATGAAAACGAGTATTTTCAAAAATCGAATGTACTCGAGTGTGATAAATGGGCATTTTAATTCGTCAAATAAACGTCCATTTATTTGAAATCACATGACAAGCAATTGTCCATTGTCGCTTTCGGCGGATTTTTTTTATTTCTATTTTGTTGCGCTCCAGTCGGAGCTTCAAGTGTCGAAACGAAAATAAGTGACTTACGCGACTCAACAAAACAACCCAGTTTGAAAGTAGGTTACGTCGCTTAGGATACCGAAAATGTATACACAACGGACTTATTTTATAACACATTATTTTCATTTCAATTTGCTGACGACTGTTAACTGTTGGGCTGTCTATTCCCAGAAAAACACGAATGGAATTGAAACACATGTAAAAAAGCTTTAGTGATGTCAAGAAAAGCTTTGTACAGGACACAAGTGTGCATGTGGACGATCTTGAAAAAGGGTCCTCCTAAACATCGGAATGACATGAAATGACGCGGAATGACACCGGAATGCCATAAAAATGATGCGGAATGACATTTCTTTTACAAAATACTAGACCCCAGAATGTATTTTGTTTATTAACTAACAAAGTACCTCCCAAACAACCTTCTTACATCTGGTCCTGTTCACACTTTCAGACTTAGGAAATTATTAGCTTAGTAGACTTTGTTGAAAGGCAACCACAGGAGGGTGATGGGGGATTGGCACGAAGAAGAGGTGAGGGGTCATGAAGGAGAAGGTAGCAGTGGGGGATTTTCAGTCAATAATTACATTGTGATTTTTTAACCTGGCACAGATGCATCATAGACAACTGGACCTGGATTATTTGTACGTTAATGGAGGACCATAAATTGAAAATATGAAGGGGCGGCGGGGGTGGTACATGAATATTCTTAATTTTCCCCACTTGCCTATGAAGTATCCCTACATGACTCTGCAGTCTCCCTATTTTTTCTGGAGGGAGACTTGAAGTCTCCCTAAAATTCCCCCCTAGGCTGGTCCCTGTATAGAAGGAGGAGAGGAAAAATGTGTGACAGAAAATTATCAGGGCTGTAACTTAAAATTTTTTAATGAAATTATGTTAAGTTATCTATTTTCGAGGCAGCAGCCATTTTGTTGTCATTCTTGTTATCAAGTTACACTGCTTGTTCAGTGTTTTCCTCTCTCCCTTTCCTTTAAGTCCCCTCTTGCTATTCTCCCATGCCTTTGGCATATTTTCTGTAATTTTATTACTAAAATTTCTTGGGAGTTTTAGCTGTATAACAGAATGAATTCTGTTCTTTTCCCCATGTTTACGTCTTCACCTGTGGGTGGTTAGGCGTAGTGTTCTGCATCTTCCATCTAATAATAATAATAACTCTTTGGCCAGCCGCTGATTTGTCACGGTCCTCATAAGAGAAGGCCATCATTCCCCCTGCACCCCACCCCCTCTTCCCCTCCTCTCCTCCCCGCATTCAGATATAAACTGCTTAATAGTGTCCCTCACTTCCTCTTTTTCAATTTCTTCAATAAGCATTCCTACCCTCTCCCTCGTGTCCCCCTTCAGCCATCTATCCTTTGTTTCTTCACCCCACTTCTGCATTATTCTTCCAGTAAATTTTATTCTATGAGGTATATACTGTGGGCATTCCAAGAGAAAATGTTCCAGGGTCTCCACTACTCCAGAGTGGCACATTTGGCATCCCTTTTCCCTATCTCTCCCAATTTTTCCCCGAAGCTCCAGTGATCTTGATCTCAGTTTGAACAGCAGTGACCCTCCAAAGGTGCCATCTAGGTACTTCTCAAAAGCTGGCTTTTCTTTATATTGTAACCCCTGCAGTGATCTTTTCACGCTAACCCCTGCTCGCCAGTTTCGATTGCAATCTTCCATGACTCTCTCTTTGACAAACCTTTTGCCTTCTTTCATTCCTACTTCTATGTTTGTGACCTCTATAGAGTAATTGTCCATTAGTTCCCTCACATGTTTTGACCACCCCGTTTCTATATTAGAATTCCAAATGTTATCGAGCATCAATTTGCACCACCGGTTGTCAGGCAGGTTTCTCAAGTAGTTAAAGTAACACAGTTTTCCCAAATCTACCCTGTCCTTGATTTTCATCCACCCAAGCTCCCCCCTTACTGCTTCCAAAGCTGCAGCATTACTCGACCCTGTTATCCATCTGCCGGCATCATTCTGAGTACTTTCCAACTTCTTAATAACGGTTTGGTTTAATGGAATCACGTCCGTGCCATACGTTATACTTGGCAAACCCACCCTCTCCCACAGTGTTTTCCCCACAAAGACCTTGTTGAAACTATTTTTCCCTAAAAGTTTTAGTTGGTTCAGAATTCTTTTCCCCTTCAGAATCAGTTTGGCTGAGTAATTTCTGTACACCTCTCTTCCCGTTATATTTATGCTTACCCCTAGATACTCATACTCTCCCGTTTCTCCTACAGTGATCTGTTTGCTTTCCCCTTCGGGGATTGAGAACTCCTCCACTCTCCATCTCTTCGTCATATCTACCTTGCGTCCAACGGGTATTACCTTGATTTTATTTTCATTTAGTTTGAGCCGCCAAGTGTTCCCATATCTACCAACAATTTCCAGCAATTTCTCTAGCCCCTGTTCAGTTCTAGACATTAACACCATGTCGTCCGCAAAGAATAAGCCTGGTATCTTTATGTCTCCAACATTTACCCCCTCCGCACTCTGAATTAGTTCGTCCCCTAAATCTTTAACATACAATGCAAACAAAATCGGTGAAAAGATACACCCCTGCTTGAGGCTTATATCCATAGGGACTCGTTTTGTAGTGATACTCCCTAGACTGAGTTGGCTTTGCACATCTGTATACAGTGCTTTCATGATTCCCACAAAGTCACCCCCCCAGTCCGATGCCCTCGAGCTTTCGCCACATACCTTCCCTCCACACTCGGTCGTACGCTTTTTTCACATCTAGAAATGCCAGAAACATCTTTTTCTTTTCAGCCTTTGTTGATTCTATCAGTTGGGTGAGTGTAAATAGGTGATCAGTGACTCTTCGTCCTTTCCTGAAACCATTTTGAATTTCTCCTAAAAAACCTTTCTCTTCAATAACTTCCTCTAGTCTACTGTATATGACCTTACAGAAAACTTTTCCGATGTTACTACTAACTGATATCCCCCTATAGTTATCTGATGTTCTGCAGTTTCTTCCCTGGAAGTCTCTGTTTTGCATCAGATAGTGTATTTTTGGTAACTGATTTCGGGCCTGGGTGCCTGGAGTCTTATTTTAGTGTTTTTACATTCATTGTTTACATTTACAACAGCCCTCTGTGTGAGGGGGGATTTCTTGAAAATAATATCTTGATGTTAATTTAATCATAACTAGATACATTATTATTGTTTGTAAGTGTTGCATAAATTGTTTAAAATATTTTTAAAATTTTTGTCCACACTTAGGCTTGGGATCCATTGGGGCTCAACGTTACTTTTCAGAAACTTGGGCTGTTCTGAAAAAATATTTTTCCAAAATTTTTTGATTTCAATTATTTTTTCTATGTTAATGGATCATATTATTATGTATTTTGATTGTCAGGGGTTGGTGCGAGTACTAGGACTTTGTTTTCTTTTCACATTGAAAGGATTTTGGTCAATTGTAATAAGAGGAAATCTTCCTCTGACTTTTATAATCATTGTATATGTAGTCAGTGTACTCGC
This sequence comes from Pictodentalium vernedei, assembly GCA_031216915.1. Taxonomy (NCBI): domain Eukaryota; kingdom Metazoa; phylum Mollusca; class Scaphopoda; order Dentaliida; family Dentaliidae; genus Pictodentalium; species Pictodentalium vernedei. The sequence continues at coordinate 479,613,239 of CM062294.1, read as the reverse complement.
ACTAGCTCCTGTTCTGTATGTGATAATTTCGATGACAACATGGGAAGCGTATGTCACGGTATGTTATTGGGGAATTGGACATTCCAGTCCTTTCCCTGCAGGGTCACTCTACTTTATCAATTTCTATTTCAGACGATCAAGATTAGGGTGATGTATCCATGATGTCTTCCAAAAGTGTGCCTCCGTCGTCACAATTAATGAAGAGCTAGCGGAAAAGTGCTCATGTAAATACGCCAATTGCCTAAGAGGACCCTAGTAGGTTCGACGGCCTTTGACGTCCACTAGCTCGCCCGGTGTAGCGTCCATTCATCGAATGGTTCGGCAGCCGGGTTCGTCTGTTGCGGTCTAGAAGGAGTTTCGGGTGATGTGAGCACTATAAATCAACCAAATGCACACCCAGTGACGGCGGATTAGAGGGAGAACGGAGGAAGCCTTTTAGTCCGGTTCCTAGCTCGTCCAGGTCCATCCGGACGGCGAGCGAGAGAGGCCCCTCTCTCGTACAACAACGTCTGGCCCCAGATGTTGTGGTACAAAATGTTCCGCATTCGGAGCATACGTCCGCCATTCAGGACGCTCCGACATATAGTCAGTCCGGAGAGACTGTCAATAAGGCTTCCTCATTCTCATGGTAGTGCACACGACCACTCTTGGCTACGTGACCTCGGATATCCAGTCAGCTTCGCCAATCGGAGAATCATCGGCGACCAGGTCATACCATCCGGTAGCCAGGGACACAAGGCCTGCAGACTCCGGACGTTCGCATAAGAAAGTGTGCGGGAGTCAACGTACACGGAGCTTCCGGCGGCAATGCATCGTAAGACCGCTACTGAACAGGCCTCGGTGACGGACGTGCTATCCCAAATAGCACAGCTTATCGCAGCATCCCAGCAACAACTGAATCTGTCGCATCAGGTATTATCCGACGATGCTGGGTCGGGACGCTCCGCGGAAGCAGGTACGGACGTCCGAAAATTTCATCCGGTCCGACGGGATGCCGAAAGGGATTTGGAGGATTTCGAGCTTTCCCTTTCGGAACAACATATGCTGTTGTGTATGTCATCTGACTTTATCTTCTACAGGCTCTTTCGTCGGACCAGAATGCTGCGATGCCGGATAAGAAACTGATAGCGTCGGTGGACTTAGAAATTTTTGGTTCGGTTCAGGGACATCGTCCCTCAGTTCCGACATCGTCCAATAATGTCACACAAACTTTCGAATTATTGAACGATGCTATATATATTATTATTATATGCTTGCTATTACCAAGCATTTCTGGTTTCTTGTTCGCAAAATTACGGAGATGTCTTTCAAAGTGTGCCTCTGTCGTCATAGTTAATGAAGAGCTAGCGGCAATAAGTGCTCATGGAATATGTCTATCGCTTAAGAGGTCCCTTGTAGGATCGACAGAGTGACATTCGCTAGCTCACCCGGTGTAGCGTCCATTCATCAAATGGTTCGGCAGCCAGGTTCGTCCGTTGCGGTCTAGGAAGGAAATTTGGGTGATGCGAGCACTATAATAACTTTAGTACTCACCCAGTAACGACGGATTGAGGACAGATCGGAGGAAGCCTGTTAGTCCGGTTCCTGCTCGTCCAGGTCCGTCCGGGCTGTGAGCGAGAGAGATCCCTCTCTCGTACAACAACATAGGGGACCGCTTGTTGTAGTTCAGATATTTCGCATGCGGAGCATATGTCCGCTGCTCGGGACGCTCCGTTATATTGACAGTCCGAGAGACTATCAATAATGCTTCCTCATCCTCACAGCAGCGCACACGACCGCACATTGGCTACGTGACCTCGAGTATCCGACCAGTTTCGTCATGCAGTGATTCCACGGCGAACAGGTCATGCCATCCGGTAGCCAAGGGACACGAGGCCTATACACTCCGTTCGCTCGCATAATAGAAGTATGCACGGGGTAACGATCACGGAGCTTCCAGCGGCAATGCATCGTAAGACCGCTTCTCCACAGGCCTCAGTGACGGACATGCTATCCATGTTAGCACAGTTTATCGCAGCATCCCAGCAATCGACAGTTTCTCGGTCGGATCAAGAATTATCCGACGGCGCTGGGTCGGTGCGCTCCGCTGTTGCATCAGGTTCGGACGACCGAAAGCTTTATAGGGTCCGACGGGATGGCGAAAGGGATTCGGACGATTTCGAGTTTTCCCTTTCGGAACAACGGAAGCTGCCATACATTTCTTCCGGCATTATCTTCCAGTGGTTGTTCCTTCGGACTACATTGCTGCGTTGTTGGATAAGAGACTTATAGCGTCATTGGACACGGAATTTTGGATCGGTTCAGGGACATTGTCCCTAACTTACCGACGCAGTCCAATAATGTCATTAGAACATTTGTATTATTTATCGACGCTATATATATATAAGCCTGCTACCAAGCATGATAGTTTAGTTTCTTGTCCGCAATGCTCAATTCTGCCTTTATCATTTCTAGGAATAATTTATTTTGGCAGAACAGGGCATACCGAGAGTTTATATGCGTCTAGACGGCGGGGTTAAAGACTGGAAATTATCTTTTTCGCCGTCTATGTCTTTTCCAACCACAATGTTGGGAACGACAATGTTGTCTAATAGACTTAACTTAGACGCTTTATCATACGTAGTCCACCTTACTGAGGCGTTATCATTCCTTACTGAGGCGTTATCATTACGTCTTCAAGAGAAAGAATTCCGGGATATGATCCTCAATGTGATTTCTTTCAAGGGCAGTAGTTTGTCCATGTATAACTCCGCCCTTCAGTGGCAACCTGGAGTTGGTTAGATGTGACGCAGCCCTAGCTACATCCACATGCGTGGATAGTAAGGTGAAGAACTCTCTCAAAGTCGCTTCGGTCTCGGAGAAGCTTCTTTTCGACGGCAACTTTTCAGCAATCCATGAATTGCTCGATATACATGTTCTCTTGTCTATCAAGTGTAGCAAGAGATTCAGACTGGGGCAAACATTCAGTGGTTGACTCAGAGAGTGCCACTGCAGTTGCCGGATCCGAGTTTTATAATTATGACGGTTGCCAGTCAAACAGGTTGGGGTACAATATTGATCCCAACGGATTCGTAGTGCCAGGGTCTTTGGGTTCCGCAGTCTCTAGGCAAGCACTTATCTCCACGGAATAATGTTTTTTAGGCTTGCTTTATGTCATTGGATGAACATTATTCAGAAACGCATGTCCAAATCCTGTCCGATAATACGACAGTAGTTGCGTATCTCCGGAACCAGGGAGGCACTCATTCGATTCCGTTATTCAATTTAACGGAAAGAATCCTTCTGTTTGTTATAGTACACCAAGTTCTGCTTCGGTCCGTCATATTCCGGGTCGTCTGATTGTATTACCGGACTCCCTTTCACGTAAGGGTCGCTTGTTGCCGTCAGAATGGACTCTCAACAAACAAGTATTCAATCAGATTTGCTATCAATGGGAGTGCCCAAGGATAATTTATTTTCGACACAACTTGCTAATCAATTGCAGACATATGTGTTTGCTTGTCCGGATCTCTGAGCTTATGTTGTTAACGCTCTATTGATCTAATAGGACGGAATGATAGGATATGCGTATCCTCCTGCGCTGTTGTTTCAGCGAGTATTGCTAAGATAAACAACCACAATGCATTTCTGTTGATAGCATCTCTGTCTTCACAGAGACCGTGGGTAAATTTACTCAGATGTCTACTGTGGGACTTAACGTGAAAACTTCCTCCATGAGAGGATCTTCTTTCGCTGGGGGAAAATCGTGTCATCTTCATCACAACCCGCAAGGTCTCAACCTTCCCGTATTCTGTTGTGTGGTCCTTATTGCATTGTAAGCATTGTACTGGACGAGCTTTGGATGCGATTTCTTACTGTAGGAGAACCTCTTCTTCACTATTCTATGCGGCTAAAGTGGAGGCTCTTCCATCGTTGTTTTAGGGATCACTATGTTGATATTGTTGATCCCTCCATACTAGTCATTGCAACTTTCTAGTATACTTGTTTGACAAGATCTACTGCAGCCTGATACTATTAAGGTTATAGGTCTATGTTATCTCATACCTATGCACTCTATGATAGTTTACAATTGAGTCTTATGTCTCTTTATCTAAGTCAGTTAGTAACTTTTCGATAAATAGACTTAGAATCATTAGATTAAATTTCTATATGGAATTTACCTTCGGTTCTTATTTAGCTGAGTAATCATTTGAGCCTCTGGAAACAGTAGTTTTCAAATTCTGACCTTTTAGACAGTAATTCTGTTGGCTTCTCTTTTACTGAAGAGTCAGTGAGCTTCATGCACTATCGGTGGATGATTCTCACTTTTGTAGTTTCGGAATCACTACTTCCTTTACTATTTAGGTTGGATTTTTGGTTAAGAGTCAGGCTCCTAATAATATCCGGAACCTATTGTTATTAAGGTCCTTCCATCTTCGTACGGGCATAGGCCTTTACTCTGTACTGTCAGAGTTTACGTATTTATAAACAGATATCTGTTTATTACTACGGACGTAAGCTTCTTCTGTCTTTGATGCCTAATAGAAGGACGTTACGCTCCATTCTATTGCTAATGGATTCAATTAACTATCGGTACTGCTTATGGTATATCATTGACTCAGCAGTTGTGCTTGAGATTTCGGCTCATGAAGTAAGAGTTCTTTCTACATCTTGGGCTTACATTAATAGTGTCGCTTTTATAGATTTTTGAAGGCTGCTCATTGCGCTCAGCCATCCACATTCATGAATTTTTTATCTCAGAAATATCGAGTCCATTTCTGGAGGCCTCTTTTGTTAGGTCGATTATCTACTGCTCAGAATGTCATTCACTTAACAGTTGCTACTATAGCTAGTTAGGCGGTCTGTTTCGGCAGTGACTCCGTTCTTCTGCCCTCTTCGCTCTGGGCTATTTGACCCAGGGCAAGAAAAAGGGGGGGGGGGGGGAGGGTGTTCCCTTGGGTCACCTGTTTTACTATGAAAACAAGGGGATACCTCCTCCGGAGTTAGTAATTCTGAGCTGTTACTGGGATGGTTTTTTAGTGAGAAGTTTATGTTTTAAAAATTCATTCAGGTCTTAGTTTTTAAAGTATAGCTTTTGAATATAGCACGTGTCAAACGGACGTTATTATACAATCCTCAGACACTTTTAAGGAGTATAAAGAGTCTCTATTCTCTAGACTTACTTTATTTATTGGCTTACTTTAAAAATTTATTAGTATAAGGATTATACTAGATATTAATAGAGTACATGGATGTATGATGCTCAATTTTGCAAGGTGTTGTATCTTTCTAATTTAACATAAATAAGAAAGATACATGTAAGGCCTATTACTTCTTTTTCCCTAGAGGGGATGACTCTATTTTATATAATTGAGCGTATTCCATCTTGCTCTATGTCCTAGGCCCTCCAGCCTTTTTACTATTCAGCTATGTCTGGGTCATTGGTACAGTATAAAAATGTTAAAAAATTTATAGTAATTTATATATTTTTTATACTTACCAATGACCCAGACGGGGATGGCCCTCCCAGGAGTTGGGAACTCATACCTCCCCGCTGAGTACATAGCGCTTACCAGGCACTGGTTATAAGAATGATTAATGGCGCCAATTTTGGAACGTCCTTGACACTGGGCGTGCGCAGTAGAGGTGAAGTGTGGAGGGCCATTCAGGACATGTTTTCTTTGGTTTTAGATGCAAATTTTGGGGATTGGGGGGGCAAAATTTGTGTTTGGCCCTATATTTTAAGAGTTAGCACCAGCTATGTCTGGGTCATTGGTAAATATAAAAAATATATAAATTACTATAAATTTTTTAACTTTTATAATTTTTATAACAGTCCATTTCAATTTATTACAAAATGATTTTCAACACAAATATATTTTTATACCTATCTGTCACATTTCAAGTTTGTATGAAATTGTTTATTCAGCAATAATCCTAATCTTTTCACAGGGGTCTTATAAAAACATCTCAATCTTTAATGAGTTAGCAACTGAAACCTAATTAAGAGCTTTTAATACTTTTAATTATGTTAGTATAACCACAATGGATTTTCCAATTCCAGAACAGATAAAAAGTTTTTAGTTTAAACAATATTTATTTCCAATATACATAGATACACATACAACAAAAACATATGTGTGGATTCGACAGGAAGCTGCAAGCTTATCAAGGTCGTTTTTGTCATGGTTTCAGTCTTGAAAGGGGCGGTCTCTCAAGACAGTTCTATTTTGGCATAAAAATACCAGTTGGAACCAGGTCACAGTGGTCTCTCAAGACAGGTGGTCTCTCAATACAGGTGGTCTCCCATAGCAGGTCCATTATAGAGTAAAACCAATCGGTGCCTGGCAGATGTGGTCTCTCAAGACAGGTGGTCTCTCAAGACAGGTTTTACTGTATGCCAATCTCACTATACAATATGTATTGCGCTACACTGGTTATGTTATGATTGTGTATCGACATGCATCCGATGGTGCTAGAACAAATGATTTGTGTGATTTCCAGTAATTAGTAATAAGAACAGCTCTCTTCAAATTAACATTCTAGTACTGACTAGTGGTCTACACAATAAGTAGAAGATGACTGAATGATCACTCGATCAGTTGTTCAGTTGAATCATAAATCAGAGTTTCACATTTACACATTTTAACAAAATTTCCACGAATGTAGGAAAAAAAGTAACAGGAAAAAAAGTAACAGGAAAAAAAGAAACGGAAAAAAAGAAACAGGAAAAAAAGTAACAATTATAATAATACAACAGGAAAAAAAGTAACAGTGTTTTTTCATTATTTTATTTTTCATTATAATAATTATAATAATAATTTTATTTTTTATTTTTTTAATTATTTTGTCATTGGAGATCATGTGTGCTATGTTGTTACAAGGATATCCATCATGCTTTCTTTGATGTACAACAATGTTCTTGAAACAAATGAACACACATTGTAATAAACACACAGCAAGTGTGGTTACTTTCAAGTATTCTCTTCTTTGATGTACAACAATGTTCTTGAAAAAATAAACACAAGCAAGTGTGGCTACTTTCATGAATTCTCTTCTTTGATGTACAACAATGTTCTTGAAAAAATAAACACACAGCAAACTATATATCTTGTTGGCCACCAGCACCCATCAGTCTGGAAAACTATCCAATGGTTTCAAAAAGAGCAAGCTCTGACCAATACAATTATTCAACAGGTGTCAGTTGGTTTGCTGCCTGTTATCCGCAAACAGAAGTCAGCTGAATCCCTGAATAGAAAACTGAAAAATCTGTGTGGTTTATATTCCCAAGGTTCACTTACTATTTCATCTTTTCTTACTGGCATTGGCCAGAATATTAGATTACACAAGGTGTGATATGTAATAATCTAACTAAATCATAATTAAGTTTGTTAAATTATTTTATAACTATGTACTATGTAGTACTTATACTGATATGTAATAATCTAACTAGTTTCAATAATATAACTAAATCATAATTAAGTAATCTATCACTTTTATGAAATAAAAATAAGAAAGTGTGACTCTTTTTCCTGTTTTTTTTTTCCTACCCAAATCTGTTACTTTTTTTCCTGTTACTTTTTTACCTTATAAAAATAAGAAAGTGTTACTTTTTTTCCTGTTTCTTTTTTTCCTACCCAAATCTGTTACTTTTTTTCCTGTTACTTTTTTTCCTGTTACTTTTTTTCCGATTACCAATTTCCACAACTCAATACAGTAAAACCTGTCTTGAGAGACCACCTGTCTTGAGAGACCACATCTGCCAGACACCGATTGGTTTTACTCTATAATGGACCTGCTATGGGAGACCACCTGTCTTGAGAGACCACTGTGACCTGGTACCAACTTGTATTTTTATGCCATAATGAACCTGTCTTGAGAGACTGCCCCTTTGAAGACTGAAATCATGACAAAAACTTTTTACCTGTTCTGGAATGAGAAAATCCATTGTGGTTATACTAACATAATTAAAAGTATTAAAGGCTCTTAATTGGGTTTCAATTGCTATTCAGTTACATAACTCATTAAAGATTGAGATGTTTTTATAAGACCCCTGTGAAAAGATTAGGATTATTGCTGAATAAACAATTTCATACATACCTGAAATGTGACAGATAGGAATAAAAATAAATTTGTGTTGAAAATCTTTTTGTAACAAATTGAAATGGACTGTTATAAAAATTATAAAAATAAATTAGTGTTGAAAATCTTCAATGAAGATTTTCAACACTAATTTATTTTTATAATTTTTATAACAGTCCATTTCAATTTGTTACAAAAACTTCATAAAAAAGAACAACTACAATGTAATTACAAAAATCCATTCTTCTCCATTTCTGAATTTTGTGGTTGGTTATTCACTGACTTGAGAAAACCTGAAACCTGTTATGAGAGACCACCTGTCTCGAGAGACCACTTTTGTGTGGCCGAAAGGGTGGTCTCTCAAGACAGGTTCTACTATACGATGACCTGGAAGCTTTACTGGTAAAGTGCTAAATTCAGGCCTTTATATAACCCCAAATTCAAGCCACTACCAACAGCTTGTTGTAACATTGTAAGGCCCCACAAAGTAGGTCTTCTGTTTCTCAGGCCATTATTTGTAAAATCGCATGCGGGGCGAGCGTTTTTAGCTCATCTTGACAAAGTCAAGCTGAGCAAATCTCATCGCTTGCCGTCCGTCGTCCGTCAACACCTTGTTTTGGTCTTCTCCTCCAAAGCCACTGGGCCAATTCAAGTGAAAGTTTGTGTGAGTGATGGTCCCAAAGGGGCATTTCATTTTTGTTCAACTCAGCATGGCCAGCCCCATAGGGAGGGAGTGGGGGAAAATGCTCCAAAATATTTTTAAAATCTTCTTCTCAAGAACCAGTGTGTACAATGACTTGATATTTGCTATGGAGCTTCCATATGAGGTGTAGAATCAAGTTTGTTCAAATGAAGTTCGTGAAGTAATATTTGGCTTTGTAATAGGAGGGGTAAGATTTTTGGCCCCACCCAAAATTTCTATTTTCTGAACCGATGGTCCAGTATGAACCAAATTTGGTTTGTGGTAGTTTTGGGTCATAAGTACTTGACCAATGCCAAAAAGAAAATTCCCGCATCCCCATGGGAACCCTGGGAGCTAAAAATAGAAATATTTTCAAACGCCCATATTTTCCAAACCCCACGGAACAGAGAGCTTTTATTTGGTATGAAGTATCCTTATGATCAGTAGAATTGAATGGTAAAAAAAAATTGCCATCGGTTATGTTAGGGTGTTCTGTAATGGGCATCGAAAAAATGCTGAGTCAGCATATTTGCAAAAATTTTTAAAAATCTTTTCTCCAAAACCAATCATCAGAATCTTTTGATATTTGGTATATTCATAGGGGGGTCAGATAAAAGTTTGTTGAAATAAAGCTCATTGGTTCATATTTGGGCTCTCTGCAGGAGCCCGAAGTTTTAACATAGGGTAATATGGGGAATATTCTTTAAAAATCTTCTTCTTCAGAACCACCAGTCAGAATCTTTTAATATTTGGTATACATCACTGTTATGAGGGTCTGATTCTAGATTGTTCAAACCAAGTCCCTAGGTTAATATTTGGGCTTCCTATGGAAGCCCAAATTTTATCTTTGTTCAATATGGAGGGTAATTTAAAAAAATATTCTTCTTCAGATCCATCAGTCAGAATGCTTTGATATTTGGTATGCAACATCTCTATGGGGGTCAGATTCAAGTTTGTTCAAATCAGATCCCTAGGTATATATTTGGGCTCACTATGGTAGCCCAAATTTTTACTTAGTGCGATATGAGAAAATTTCTTTAAAAATGTTCTTTTTCAGATTCACCAGTCGGAATGCTTTTATATTTGGTATACAACATCTCTAGGGGGGTCAGATTCCAGGTTGTTCAATTCGAGTGCCTAGGTTAATATTTGGGCTCCATATGGGAACATGAAATTTAACTAAGTACAATATAAGGGAATTTCTTCAAAAATCTTCTTCTTCAGATTCACTTGTCAGAATGCTTTCACATTTGGTATACAACATCTCTGGGGGGGGGGGGGGGGGGGGGGGGGGGCAGATTCGAGTTTGTTCAAATCGGATCCATAGGTCAATATTTGGGCTCGCTATGGTAGCCCAAATTTGAACTTAGTGCAATTCGAAGAAATTTCTTTACAATTTCTTTTCTTCAGATCCAACAGTCAGAATGCTTTCATATTCGGTCCACAACATCTCTAGGGAAGTCAGATTTAACTGTGTTCAAATCAAGAGCCTGGGTTAATATTTGGGCTCTCTATGGGAGCCGGAATTGGCCATTTTGCTGAAGAATTAAAAATTTTGTATTCAGTACCCTCTAGAGGTACTAAGATTAATCCACATAGGTTGTATCAAGGGGCTTCATAGGGGAGCTCTACATTTTACTTATGATCAACTGAAGAAAAGGCATGATGCCTAGATTATTTTTGTCACTCCTGAGGGACTCAAGGATTGACAGTGTAGCCTATGGAGATGGCTTGCTTAATGTAGACTCATTCTTGGACTCTGTTTAAATTGTGTTCTGTACAAGATGAGCGCTTCAGGCCCCGTGGGGCCTCTTGTTTTATTTTATTTTTTATTTCTGTAATTATTTCTTTGTCATCAAAAGTTCATGTTCTTGGTTTATGTTTTAGGCCTCATAACCTACGGAATAGCATGGGTGGTGGTGTATTTCGTCCCTTGAGAGCAAGAAGGCTTTGCAATGCTAAGGCATTGCAAATCCTTCTTGCACTCAAGGGACAAATTTATCAATTTTTTAAATTGGTTAAAATATCAGACATAAACCATTTAATTTTTATTTTATTCAAGTTTACATTGGCTATAAAAAGAGAGCATGCGGCAGCCAAAAATACTTTAGCACCATGCAAAATACGTGTTAGAAAGCCCTGTATTATATTCTATTTGTATGTAAATTGACTAATCATGTGGTTTCTAATATTTTAGGGACATTTTTGACTTGAATCCGGTGTCCCCAAATTAGACCAATCCAAAGCCCTGGCTAAATTACTTTTCAATGGTCATTTGTAAGGCCTCAAAAAGTTAAAAATCTGTTCCTCAGGCCCTCCCGCATGGTCCTTTTGGCTGCCGCATACTCTCTTTTTATAACAAATGCAAACTTTAAAAAAATAACAATTAAATGGTTTATGTCTGATATTTTACCCAAGGTACTAAAACTGATAAATTTGTCTTTTGACTGCAACAAGTCTTTGTAATGCTTTAGCACTGCAAAGCCTTCTTGCACTGAGGGGATGGAATACATGACCACCTTGTTATTCTGTAGATTATGAGCCCTAAAACATAAAGCAAACCAAGAAAATGAACTTTTAATGGCAAAGAAATAATTGCAAAAATAAAAAATAAATAGAGGATATCTAGTGTTTTTGAGTGGATACTGAAAATTATCTCATGAGTAACCGAAACAAAAGATTTGCTTTGTGGGACCTAATGCAAGTATTTTTTTCAAAGATATGTCACTTCTAGCAAAAGGATTACTTGTATATGTGTATTGTTTGTGTAGGAAATGTGTGTGTGAGCACTTTGAGTTTACAAATCTTTTCAAAATATTAATCCATAACATAGTTGTCTATTGGACTCAGGTTATGCTGAAAGTTGTTGTAGATCAAGTCATACTCTGCATGATTTATGAACCGGCAATCCCACTTTAACCCACCCAACCCAAAAGGAAAGTAATTTAGGGGGTGGAAGAAGGTGTCGTCGTCAATGACCAGGCAACTCCATGAATAACAAATCAATTTGAGGGGGGGGGGGGGGGGGGGGGGCAGTAATATTGAAGTTTTTAATTCTATGAGATTATACACAGTATGTAGAGAGTGGAGTGGAATTTCCTGACAAAATTATATAAAAGTACATTCCTGTGAACCCCTAGTTGGAACCTTGGGGAGTGTAGCACTTCTTGTTCACTGTGGTGAACAAGCTTTGTTTTACTGGAAAAATTGGACCCAGTAAACAATGCCTGAGGTAGAACTCCTTTAAACTGAGCATTCAGAGGCTAGCAGCAATTCAGTGTGTTCTGGTAGGTGAAGACACCTGCATTGCAGAAAAGCACAGGTATCCACAAGCAAAAACACTGGCCTTTAAATTCCACCCAAGTTAACTGGTGAAGTGCTAAATTACTTCTCAAAAAAATTCACACTACTAGCAAAAGGAGCCTTAGTTTAGCAAGATGTTGCTCATAAATAATTGTTTTGTTGCAATTTATTGGGGAGTGCCATTTGGCACTCCCCAATAAATTGTAACAAGACACTTTTATATTAATATTTTTCTTCCATTGCTGAGCCAACAACAAATTAGTGCAAACAGTGTAAAGAGTAATTGCTTGTCGTAGCATTGACAAGTCTTGTACTGACCATAGTCTGTATCATAATCCACACTTTTTTAACAAGTGCACGGGGTCAAAAATCACTGACAATTGTATCGTGGTATCATCCCATCCCTATAAAATATAGTTATAACACTCCTGATTAAAACAGTGGTTATAATCTGTAAACATGTGAAAACTATGGACTTCATATACACTTCTTTGTCAATCAGCCTGGGTGTTTTTAGCTCACCTGACTGAAAGTCAGGGTGAGGTTTTCTTTTCACTCTTCGTCCGTCGTCCTGCGTGAAGGTGGTGTTTGAGTCTCTTTCTCCTAAACCACTGGCCACATTTTAATTAAATTTCATGTAAGTAGTGATTATATAGGGGCAATTTGATTTTTATCCAAAATAGGTTTCGGCTCATATTGAGCAGAGGTGTGGGGGAAAAATGGCCAATTTTTTTGAAAATCTTCTTCTAATGAAACACCAGTAGCAGAGACTTGATATGTGGTATACAGAGTCCTTTTGAGGTTTAGAATCAAGTTTGTTCAAGAGAAGTTTGTCGGGCATTATTTGCCTTCGTTATGGGAGGGGCAAAAATTTTGGCCACGCCTATAATTTCTATTTTCAGAACCGTGAGGTCGATTAGAACCAAATTTGATATGCGATGATAATGGGTCATAAGTAGTTGATTGATGCCCAAAAAATTTTTCTTATTGCCCCGTGGGAACCTCGGGAGCTAAAAATAGGAAAAAACCTTAAAACGGCCATATTTCCAAAACTACACGGCACAGAGAATTCTTATTTTGTATAAAGCTTACTTTTATCCAGTAGAATAGAATGGTTAAAAAAAATCCCTATCGGTTTGATCACAAGGTACTTTTTTCAGGACTTTGAAAAAAAGTGCTGAGTCAGCACTTTTTAACACTGTAGGCAATGGGAAAAAGATTAAAAAATCTTCTCCAGATCCAGCAGGCAGAATCTTTTGATATTTGGTATGCAGCATTGTAGGGTGGATCTGATTCAAGTTTGTTCAAATCGGCCCCCTGGGTTCATATTTGGGCTCAGTATAGGAGCCCGATTTCGAACTTAGTGCATTTCAGGCAAATTTCTTCAAAAATCTTCTCCAGATCCAGCAGGCAGAATCTTTTGATATTTGGTATGCAACATTGTGGGGTGGATCTGATTCAAGTTTGTTCAAATCGGCCCTCTGGATTCATATTTAGGCTCACTATAGAAGCCCGAATTCGAACTTAATGCATTTCAGGCAAATTTCTTTAAAAATCTTCTTCTCCAGATCCAGCAGGCAGAATCTTTTGATATTTGGTATACAACATTGTGGGGTGGATCTGATTCAAGTTTGTTCAAATCGCCCCCCTGGGTTTATATTTGGGCTCAGTATAGAAGCTTGAATTCGAACTTAGTGCATTTCAGGAAAATTTCTTAAAAAATCTTCTCCAGATCCAGCAGGCAGAATCTTTTGATATTTGGTATGCAACATTGTGGGGTGGAGCTGATTCAAGTTTGTTCAAATCGGCCCCCTGGATTCATATTTGGGCTCACTATAGAAGCTCGAATTCGAACTTAGTGCATTTTAGGCAAATTTCTTTAAAAATCTTCTTCTCCAGATCCAGCGGGCAGAATCTTTTGATATTTGGTATGCAACATTGTGGGGTGGATCTGATTCAAGTTTGTTCAAATCAGCCCCCGTGATTCATATTTGGGCTCACTATAGAAGCTCGAATTCAAACTAAGTGCATTTCAGGCAAATTTCTTTAAAAATCTTCTTCTCAAGATCCAGCAGGCAGAATCTTTTGATATTGGGTATGCAGCAGATTCAAGTTTGTTCAAGCTATGTCCCTAGGTCCATATTTGGGCTCACTGTGGGAGCTTGAATTGTAACTTAGTTCGAAATGAGGAATTTTCTTAAAAAATCTTCTTCTTCAGATCCAGCAGTCGGAATGTTTTGATATGTGGTGTGTAGCATTCTTAGGGATTTAAGATTTAAGTTTGTTAAAGCCAAGTCCCTGGGTCCATATTTGGGTTCCCTGTGGGAGCCTGAATTATAACTTGGTCGATATGAGGAATTTTTCTTTAAAAATCTTCTTCTTCAGATTCGGCAGTCAGAATGTTTTGATATTTGGCATGCAGCATCCTTAGGGTGTGAGATTCAAGTTTGTTCAAGCCAAGTCCCTGGGTTCATACTTGCGCTCACTGTGGGAGCCCGATTGATAACTTAGTTCAAAATGAAGAATTTTCTTTAAAAATCTTCTTCTTCCAATCCAGCAGATGAATGCTTTTGATATTTGGTATGCAGCATCCTTAGGGGGGTAAGATTCAAGTTTGTTCAAGCCATGTCCCTAGTTCCATAAAATTTGTCTCTCATGACTTCATTCCTTTGTAGTGTTGATGAACCATGTCTAAATGAATGTGACCCCAAATACTTCTTTGAACCACTTTGGCCGGTGAGCGATTAAGGCTCCTTGGGCCTCTTGTTTCATTTTTTGTCTCAAAAACATAGGTTATGATCCCTCATTGGAACGAGCTCGTTCCAATGAGGGGTCATAACCTATGTTTTTGAGAAAAAACAATGAAAAAATAATGAAAATTAATTGGCGATTTTTAAAAATAGTGCTGGCCGGTTTTGGCCGTTACATTGGGTAAAGGGTTAAATAATTTAGAATGTAAGAGTACTGTTATACCTTTGTGAATGCATCAGGTTCATATGCCATAATAAAAAATAAACATCATATTTATATATTTACCAAAATTTAACCTGCAAGGACCTAGTTATCCCCGCATTTTCAAAAATATATATAGTGATGATCTCCGTCCATACATTTTTTTTAGGTATAAGTTTGAAACTTACCATACTTCTTAAGTATATTATAGAGATGACAAAAATAGGTTAGGTTTGAATTTTTGTCTCCAGATTGAGCTAAAATACTGCTTTCCAACAAAAGGCTCCTAGGACATGTAATTATGGTTGTTTAAAGTGTGTTCATATGTTCAGGTAGGGTCTCTAGATGTGCATAAAGGTTTCAGATTTTTTATTTGGACTCATTGATGCCCATAGCGCAACTTTTGTCATTGGAGAATCGGCTTCCGGCAAAAGGCTTCTAGGGATTTTAATTCAAAAAGTTGTTGAAAGTATGTTCATATGTTCAGGTAGGGTCTCAAGATGTGCAAAAAGGTTTTGGATTTTTGATTCCCCCCCCCCATCCCCCCCCCCCCCCCCATCCCCATCTGGCGCCTGTAGCACCACTTATGCCTTTAGAGAATCAGTTTCAGGTGAAAGGCTCCTAGGGGTTTTCATTCAAAATGTTGAAAGTGTATTTATATGTTCAGATAGGGTCTCTAGATGTGCATAAAGGTTTTGGATTTTTTATTCAGACCCATGTGGCACCCGTAGCACCACTTTTGTCGTTAGAGAATTGGTTTCCATGGAAAGGGTTCTAGGGGTTTTAATTTTTTAATTTCATAACGAAAGTGTATTCATGTGTGCAGGTAGGGTCTCTAGATGTGCATAAAGGTTTCAGGTTTTTGATTCAGCCCCATGTGGCAACTGTAGTGCCACTTTTGTCATTGAAAGCGTGTTCATATGTTTAGGTAGGGTCTCTAGATGTGCATAAAGGTTTGGGATTTTTGATTTGGCCCCATGTGGCACCTGTAGCCACCACTTTTGTCATTAGAGAATTGGTTTCCGGGAAAAGGCTCCTAGGGGTTTCAATTCAAAATGTTGAAAGTGTGTTCATGTGTTCAGGTAGGGTTTCTAGATGTGCATAATAGTTTCAGATTTTGGAGATTTGATACAGCCCTCATGTGTTGTAAATATAGAATAACCGGAAACTGACGGTTTTTAACTGACAGTTCTCATAATCGGCTGATGCCCCATAACCAGCCTGTTCCGATTGCCGATTCTGATTATCGGTTCATCACTTGTTCAGGTAGGGTCTCTAGATGTGCATAAAGGTTTCAGGTTTTTGATTCAGCCCCATGTGGTGCCTGTAGCACCACTTTTGTCATTGAAAGCGTGTTCATATGTTTACTTAGGGTCTCTAGATGTGCATAAATGTTCTGGATTTTTGCTTCGACCCCATGTGGCACCTGTAGTCACCACTTTTGTCATCGGTTTCTGGCAAAAGGCTCCTAGGGGTTTCAATTCAAAATGTTGAAAGTGTGTTGATGTGTTCAGGTAGGGTCTCTAGATGTGAATAAAGGTTTTGGAGATTTGATACAGCCCCCATGTGTTGTCTGTAGCATCACTTAAAGTTTCAATGCCATGTACTAGTTTCCATACTATTCACAATATTGCTTTTTTGCTGACACATTTTTTTCCAAGAATAAATATAAACAACAAAGGACCAGGAAAGATACATTTATCTCACAATCGGGGTGTTTTTGCACTGTTACGCAAGTAAAGTTTAATGTATCTGGGTCCTTGTTCCCAATCCGTATCAAGGACCCCTGATACAAGCGCGTAATTCTGCTGTTGCCAAAACAACAACATTATTATCATTTTTTGATCGCTTCGCATTTTTCCCTTCAGAGAAAAGAATATTAGGTGAGGCAAAGCCGAACCTAATATTGTTTTCTCTGAGCCGTATATGACACTGTATCTGCCAACTAAACGCCCTGCAACGTATTTATTATGCGCGGCATGCTAAAATGTCACCAGAGACGTTAACTCAACGAATAGTTAAATTATGCGCATTTTCAGCATCTTGGGCTGGTTTGTAGCCTATTATTGGGATTTTCCTGAACCCTTGAGTCGAGGCTTCTCTCTTGAAGTTAAAGGATTAGCATTCACTATGAAATGTGGAAAACTCCACCTAAATAAACGACGAACGGCATATTTTAAAATATAATAAACCTTTACACCAAGAGGGATATTTAATTCACCAGTAATTATTGCAAAAGTAACAACCAAATTCAGGTTGACGAAACACACAGTTGCTCCACTTCGCAAGACAGTATTCAGTAAAGTGAATCCAATTGACGTAATTTTCTCTGAAGTGTAACGGCATCACTGACCTCAATATGGGGATCAATGAACGCTATTCTATTTTTCAATTTGCGTCTTTCCATCGATAAGGCAAATGAAAAAGTTCCTCTTAAAATAGTTTTATAACACATTTTGTGGTCAATATTGTGACATAAATTTATCATCACCACAATGTGTGTCTCCGGAAATTCTGATCAAGTCTCGTTGTAGGCACAGAATCGCATTTCGACTCGCCCTAACGGGCTCGTCGAAACACTGTTCTGTTCCTACAACTCAACTTGATCTGAATTCCCGGAGACACACACTGTGGTGATAATCTGTATGTATCATCACTTAAATTCCTTTTTCTAAATCGGAATTAAATCATTATTTAAGAAAGGGTTTTCATCTCCCATTGATATTAATTATGGACAAAAAACACATCTGAGAAATCGATAAAAGTATATGTTATTTTTGTAGGCCATCTTGTGAAAAACTGAAATTACAATTATTCACATCCCTCTAGGGCAGATTGAATTTGGTTTCCGTCCAACAACTAATGAATGCTAACCAGTCTGCTAAACCAAGATGGCCACCGGTGTCCAATTCATTATGGCATCCATTGTAGCAATCTTGAATTTGGTTTCTGTCCAATAACTATTAAATACTGACTCCAATCAATTTTATTTTTTGTGATGCATTATTGATGTCGAGAGAAAGCTTCCTTTCGATTTTGGTTATGCCCCCGAGAGACTTACCTACCCTTTTATGACACTTTGCATTGCTCTTGTTTGACTGTTGATTAAATCTAGTTCTGTAAATTCTATTACGAATTCCTACAAACTGGAAATATTACCTACAAAATATGTTAACAGCTTATCAGTGAAGTAAAATCATAATGTTCTCAATTTTAATTCAAAGATAATATTAGTTACCCCGTGTATGATCACGTGGTACAGGTTTTTACCTACCCAAAGCCAGCCTTATCCCATGAGGCCGAAGGCTGAATGGGATACGGCTGGCTTCAAGTAGATAAAAACCCGTACCACATGATCAGACATGGGGTAACGAATTTATCTATTGACTTTCCATTTTAGAAGTACAATCTATTTCATGTGTGAACACACACAGCATGAGATCTTTTATCTTCCATTGTTGAGCCATACAGGTTTCTGTGGAATTTTTGTGCAAAAGAGTTTTTGTGAAAATATGCCGATATGACTAGTGTAAAAAAATTTATTGAATTTCTTTTTTGTCTCAAAAACATAGCTTATGAACCCCACATTGGAGGGTACTCGACAAGCTCATTCCAATAAGGGGTCATTAGCTATATTTTGGAGATAAAAAATTAAAATATAATACATGTATACGGTAAAACTGGAATGATGCGTCTTCAACGGGGTATGGACAATTTGTAGATTTCGGAACGAGGCTTCCACTGGGTATGGGAAATTTGTCAGTGGCTGGGCGGACGTATCGTGGGTTTCAATGAATATGGTCTCATACCACGTATCTATCAACCAATCAAATCAATAAATTCACTTTAGTCAATAGACAATATCCCTGATTCATTGTATGTTTCTTCACTCAGTTGAGATCTCCAAAACAAATTCCCAATATGAGCCCTCACAGCACGATTTTCCCAATCGCAGACCTTTTTCCAGTCAGGGTCAGAGAGTGCTGACAGTTAAATGGATTTTATACATATCTTGTATGTAATAGTTTGTCATGCATATTCAAAAAAAAAAAACGCAAGTATTAATCTAAAAATCTGTCAGACATTCAAAAGGCTGGTTAAATTACTCTGACTCCACCATTCAAGGTGCAACATTTGGCTAATCAGTCACCCATCTGCATGGATTTAAATTTGAGTAACTGGCACATGAACAAAACGTGCATTCGCGTCAAATTTTACACACTGTAGACATAAATGCAAAGTCAACTTTTGTTACCTTATGAGGAGGGAAACAAAAAGAATTCTCCAGGCTTTTTAAGGCCACTTTTGGAATCGACAGCAAGAATCAAATGGACATTTTGTGTGAATCACGGTTGATTCTCATTGTTTTCCTTATGAGAATCATTTTTGCTGATCGATTCTTATTCTTGTATGAATTTTAACCCTTAACTGGTAGAGTGCTGGAAACCCGTATTTGGGCTTTACTCTGAAATGCAGGTACCATAACTTAAAGGATACATATTCAGGGGATATGCTTCACATTATCTTTCAAGTGAAATTATTTTATCTGTCTGGATTTGCCTCATTATAATTTATGGGAGAGTGTCTATAGGCACTCTTCCATAAACTGTAACAAGGCAAAGACATGAGAACAAATTTTGGTGATCAAATATAATTTAGAACTCTACCAGTTAAGGGGATGGACAATTGTCCTGAATTCACATCGGGCCACAGCCGGTACACATCCAGTGGCTTAACAGTGATTTCTAGTCAAGTCTTGGCTGCCTTACCAGGCAGCCAAGACTTGACTAGAAACCACTACATGTGTAATTTGTTTATTGTTAGCAGGACCTACTCATGATGGGACGTGGCGGCTCAGCCGGTAGAGGTGCAGGCTGCAAGCCGAGAGGTCCTCGGTTCGAATCCCACCTGCGGCAACTGCGCAGTGTCCTTGGGCAAGACACTTCACCCCCATTGCCCACTTGGGGGGCACGGTGGCGTTGTGTACTAAGGCGTACTGCATGTCGATGGTGCACCTGTCTTCAACCAATGCTAACCCTGCTTGTGTGGGGTCAGTATGTTGGGGAGCTGACAGTTGCTCGGTGGTTCTCTCCGGGTACTCTGGCTTCCTCCACCCATAAAACTGTCGCGGTCATGATTAGCCATTGCGCAGAAATATGTGACCCTAAAACACCATATAAATAAATAAATACCTGCTCATGATGGCATATTAGGGCACCTGTCCTGAGGTTGTAAAAGATTGAAACAGGCTGTTAAGGTTTAAGCCCTAACAAGATTACTGATATAGAAGGTATTAGGACAGAAAGTGTGTTTGTAAAAATAAATGCCGTGAGTATAATGTGGTTATGCAATCTATTAAAAGAAACTAGAAGAATATATTATACCCGCATATATGTACTTGTTAGAAAATTAGAAACAGTTTGATGGTTGACTAAACTTGACTTTATCTCCATGTTATGGTCATGATTAGCCATTATGAGTGAATTTAACCCTTTACCTAATGAATCGGATGCACCTGCCCACATAATTTACAAAATATCTTTTTCAAAAAATTTCAACAAAATTTTATGTAATCCCTCATTGGAACGAGCTTGTCGAGTTTGTTCCAATGAGGAGGCACATAGTATGGTTTTATTGAATATTTTTGAAAATTGAAAAGTTTAAAAAAAAACAATCATTAAAATAATAAATTTTGAAATCATCTGGGATGGATAAAGAAATAAACATCAATAAATAAATAAATGTCCCTTCCACCTGTATTTGTCACTGCCAACAACATAGGACAGCAGTTGTGTTAAATGCTTATTATTACCACTCAATCTATAAGTTACTAGTCGATTAACATAAGTTTGGAGGCCTGTTAAAACTCCATAATTTCAGTGACGTCATTCGACAGAGCCGGGCCACGGACGATAATGGTATAAATAGCCATTAGCGGCCTGCGGCCCAGCTATTTTTAGATTCCATGGTCTAATGAATTACTCTCATTTGGATGACATCCCTTTGTATTTCTGAACTGAAGTCGAACGCATGATCGAAACAAAAATATTGAACCGACTTTAGTGATTATTTCTGTGCTGAAATGAAGCACTATCAGATGGAAACAAGTTTCATTGTTCTGTGAATCGGTCGCACTGTAAGTATACTGATAAAATCATCGTTCGTTCGTTACAACGGCCTGGTAATAATAGTAATAACATGATTGTTGTCAGGCATCATGATTCATTAGCAGCCCTGCAGCAATGATGAACAGCCCTTGGGCTTATTAATGGCCCTCGACTTCGTCTTGGGCCTTTAATAAACCCTTGGGTTGTTCATCATTGCTGCAGGGCCGCTAATGACCCATAATGCCCTTCAAAATCATGTTATTGTTATGTTGTTTCAAATTGGATATTAATATATTTTGCTTGAATAATGTTTTTGTTTTTAACAGGCATGCAATGAGATTGGACAGCACTGGATTGAGTCTGGTGTGAGTGAGAATGCAGTGTCTGGACATATACAGTTCATCAAACCAGGAGAAACATCATGCTTTGCTGTAAGATTCTTTAAAAAATATTTCTTGGAAAGTTTGTTTTCCAGTTAAAAATGTTGACCGTGGAAATTTTTTTCTGACTGGGCAGAATTTTAAAATTTTTTTTAGCTCAACTTTGACATAAGTCAAATTTGAGGTTATGCCATGGCCCGTCGTCTGTCTTCCCATCTGTCCGTCAACAATTCAATACAGCTCGGGCTAGAGGCCATATTTATGAACTGATCTTTACGAAACTTCTTGAGCACCTTTGTTATCACCGGGGGACGAGAACAAGTGTTTTTTGGGTGCTGTCCGAAATTCAAGATGGCCACCAGCAGCCTTTTTGTACCTCAGTTAGTGCAATCAGTTTTTTGTACAGAACTTCTATATGAAAGTTCTGAATCGAATAAATTTTTGTTTGCTTGTTTAGTAACATGGAATACATCACATATAATACGGGTTTTTTTCTCGTGCAAAAATTCTGCAAATTAGATGAACTTTGATTTTTACAGTAATACTTACACACAGTAAGTACACATGTCAATACGGCTCGGGCTAGGGACTGTATTTATTAACCAATCTTCACGGAACTTCTTGGGTACCTTTGTTATCAACTTGGGACGAGAACGAGTGTTTCTGAGTGAAGCCCAAAATTCAAGATGGCTGCCAGTCGCCATTTTGTACCGAAATTATGTCCAATCAGTTTTTTGTACACAACTTCTATACTGCTCAGGCTAGAGGCTGTATTTATGAACCAATCTTTACGAAACTTCTTGAGTATCTTTGTTATCACCTTGGGACAAGAACGAGTGTTTTTCGGTGCGGTCCAAAATTCAAGATGGCTGCCGTGGCCATTTTTTTCCAAAATTAGGTACAGTCAGTTTTTCTATATGAAGTTTCTGATTTGAATAAATTTTTGAAGGAATGTTTAGTAACATGGAATACATCACATATAATACGGGTTTTTTTCTCGTGCAGAAATTATGCAAATTAGATGAACTTTGATTTATTCAGTGCTACTTATACACAGTAAGTGCACATGTCAATACGGCTCGGGCTAGGGGCTGTATTTATGAACCGATCTTCACGAAACTTCTTGGGTGCCTTTGTTATCACCTTGGGACAGGAACGAGCGTTTTGGGGTGCCTTTGTTATCACTGTGCTATGAGAACAAATATTTTGTGGTTCAGTCAGACCCCCCACTCTGGGACTCGAAGATTTCTTTTCTAGTTTAGCATCTAACTGTCGCCCACCTTTACAATACTTTACCTATACATTTGTTGCAGGCTACGGTCAGCATTTATGTACAGACTGTTACAATACTTTATATGTACCTTTGTTATCAGGTCATTACCTAGATGTGTGCCATTGCTGTGTCACATACTATACATGTAAATGTCTTACACAAGTTGAGCTACAGTGTCATTGCCACTTTCATTTTGACTGGGTATTAAAAAGTTTTGATGCGGTGGAAATTTAATGACGTGGGTGGTGCCTGTGAACATAAACTTTTTTTTAATGGCCTTAGTGCTATTCAGATTTTGATCCTTTTAAATGCTTGCTTCCAAAACAAAAATTTCAAAAATCTCAATCAGGTTATTTAAAAAAACAAATCTTGTTTCTCAACCACTTCCCTCGTCATTGAAAATCTGCCTCATTATTCTTTTTACCTGCGTCGCCAGCGGCAGAGCTGGTCTAGTAACCACTCGACTCCGTCCATCCGTCAGTCCGTTCAAAACACTTCTTCCGTCAAAGTTTTCTTGGCTTCTATGAAATGGAACGATTTTATGTTTGGTCTGCTGCTTCATAATGATGAGTTGTATCGTGTAAGCAATTTTCAGATCTGCCTTGCAGCCACTTCCTGTTTGCCGATAGTTTGAAATTTTACTGTACCCACTGAACATTGAAATTTTTCATCAAACTTTTCTCGGCTTCTATGCAAGGGATTGATTTTATATTTCATCTGGAGCCTGATAATGATCAGCTGTATCGTGTATGCAACTTTCAGATCTGCCGTGCAGCCACTTCCTGTTTGCCGATTTAGTTGCATGCAGCGACGCAGGTCCAGACCCGGTATTGGTCTTGGCTTGTTTCACCTAGAAATCTCTTCATTAATATTATTTTGCACTTGTAAGACTAAAAATTTAACCAACTATATTGTGTTTGACAGATCACTGAGCCCTCTGAAACAAGATATAGTTGGTTAAATTTGCAACCACATTGTGGGAAATTTTCACTGATGAAAAAATTTGTTTTTTCACAGAATAGTGTAAGGAGTTAACCCTTTACCCAATGCAGACAATGGAATTTATTATTTTAAATACCAATGTTTCAATTTTTTTCAAAATTTCAACAAAACCATATCATTTGACCACTCATTGGAACGAGCTCGTGTTCCAATGCAGGGGTCACATGATATGGTTTCGTTGAAACTTTTTGAAAAATAATATATTTTTATACTGTACCAATGACCCAGACATAGCTGGTGCTAACTCTTAAAATTCTAGGGCCAAACACAAATTTTGCCCCCCAATCCCCAAAATTTGCATCTAAAACCAAAAGAAATCATGTCCTGAAGGTCCTCCATACTTTGCCCTCACAGCGCATGCGCAGTGTCAAGGACGTCCCGAAATTGGCACCAATTATCATTCTTTGTTTGGCCCTTCATCAGTTCATATCTGACTGATATTTGTGCTTGTAAATCTCAGTTTAAATGATGCCAGACACATAAATATTAGAGAAATGGTGGATCTAAAGTGGATATAGAAGGAGGAGAGGAAAAATGAGTGACAGAAAATATTCAGGGCTGTAACTTAAAATTTTTTAATGAAATTATGTTAAGTTGCCTATTTTCGAGGCATGGGCCTGTTGTCATTCTTGCTATTAAGTTTCACTGCTTGTTCAGTGTTTCCTCTCTCCTTTTCCTTTAAGTCCCCCCTTGCTATTCTCCCATGCTTTTGGCATATTTTTGAGTAATATTATTACTAAAATTTCTTGGGAGATTTAGCTAGGTAACAGAATGAATTCTGTTCTTTTCCCCATGTTTACGTTCTCACCCATGGGTGTTTAGGCGTAGTGTTCTGCATCTACCATCTGATGTTCTGCAGTTTCTTCCCTGGAAGTCTCTGTTTTGCATCAGATAGTGTATTATTGGTAACTGATTTCGGGCCAGGGTTATCAGTGCCTGGAGTCATGTTTCTGGTGTTTATACACTTCTTGTTTACATTGGCAACAGTCTCTGTGGAGGGGGATTTTTTGTCTTTGTACTAGTTTAATTCATTACAAGAAACATTATTATTATTCGTAAGTGTTGCATTAATTTTTTAAAATATGTTTGAAATTTTTGTCCACACTTAGGCTTGGGATCCATTGGGGCTCAACGTTACTTTTCAGAAACTTGGGCTTTGCTGAAAAAATATTTTTTCAAAATTTCTTTTTGATTTCAATTATTTTTTCTATGTTAATGGATCACGTTATTATGTATCTTTGTTTTCAGGGGTTCGTGCGCGTACTGGGACTTTTTGTATTCTTTTCACTATGAAAGGCTATTGTTCAAATTGTAATAAGAGGAAATCTTCCTCTGACTTTCATGATCATTGTATTAATTGTAGTCAGTGTACTCGCACTAACTCCTGTTCAGTATGTGAATATTGGGATGACAAACATTGGAAACGTGTGTCACGGTATGTTGTTAGCGGGGAAAGGGCCATGCCAGTCCTTTCTCCGCAGGGTCACTCTAGTTTATCAATCTCTATTTCAGAGGAACAAGAACAGGGTGATGTTTCTGTGATGTCTTCCAATAGTGTGCCTCCGTCGTCACAATTAAATGAAGAGCTAGCGGCAAAAGTGCTCATGGAGATACGCCAATTGCCTAAGAGGTCCCTAGTAGGATCGACGGCGCTGACGTCCGCTAGCTCGCCCGGTGTAGCATCCATTCATCGAATGGTTTGGCAGCCGGGTTCATCCGGTTCTCGGTTCAGGAAGGAGATTTGGGTGATGCGAGCACTATAAATATTCAAGGTGCACACCCAGTGACGGCGGATAAGAGGAGAGAACGGAGGAAGCCTAGTAGTCCGGTTCCTAGCTCGTCCAGGTCCATCCGGGTTGCGAGCGAGAGAGGCCCCTCTCTCGTAAACAACGTCTGGGACCAGATATTGTGGTACAAAATGTTTCGCATTCGGAGCATACGTCCGTCGCTCGGGACGCTCCGTTATATAGACAGTCCGGAGAGACTGTCCAAAAGGCTTCCTCATCCTCTCAGCAGCGCACACGACCGCACCTTGGCTACGTGACCGAGGATATCCAGCCAGCTTCGCCATTCAGGGATTCCGCGGCGACCAGGTCACGCCATCCGGTAGCCAGGGATAAGAGGCCTGTAGACTCCGGACGTTCGCATAAGAGAAATATGCAGGAGTCAGTTTACATGGAGCTTCCAGCGGCTAAGCAGCATAAGACCGCTACTCCACAGGCCTCAGTGACGGACGTGCTATCCCAAATAGCACAAATTATCGCAGCATCCCAGCAAACGACAGAACCTATGTCGGATCAAGAATTATCCGACGACGCTGGGTCGGTACGCTCCGCCGAAGCATCGGGTACAGACGACCGAGAACATCATGAGGTCCGACAGGATGGCGAAAGGGATACCGAGGATTTGGAGCTATCCCTTTCGGAACAACATAAAGCCGCTGTAGATTTCATCCGGCATTACCTTCCACAAGTTGTTCCGTCGGGCCAGACTGCTGCGATGCCGGATAAGAGACTGATAGCGTCATTGGACACAGAATTCTTTGAGCGGTTCAGAGACATCGTCCCTGAGTTTCCGACACAGTCCAATAATGTCACAAGAACATTCGAATTATTGAACGACGCTATCTATAAGCTTGCTTCCAAAACAGGCAAGGCTGGTTTCTTGTCCGCTAATGCTCTCAATCTGCCTTTCATCAATTCAAGGAATAAATTCGAAAAGGCAGGACAGGGCATACCGAGAGTTCCTCTGCGTCTAGACGACGAGGCGGAAGACTTGGAATTGTCGTTACCGTCGTCTATGTCTATTCCAACCGCGACGTTGGAAACGACAATAACGTCTAACAGAGCAAGCTTAGACGCTTTATCATACGCAGACCACCTTACTAAGGCGTTATCATTGCGTCTTCAAGGGAAAGAATTCCAGGATATACAATCCTCATTAAGACTTCTTTCAAGGGCAGTAGCTTATTCCACGTATAACTCTGCCCTTTCAGTGGCAAACCTGGAGTTGGTTAGACGTGACGCAGCCCTAGCTACATCCATGCGTGTGGATAGTAAGGTGAAGAACTCTCTCAGAGTCGCTTCGGTCTCCGGAGAGCTTCTCTTCGATGGCAAGCTTTCAGCAATCTATGATAAGATAACTAAGAAAGCTTTGGATTCTCTGCTTTTTAAATCCGCTTCCAAAAAGTCGGATACAGCAGATAAGAGTAAGACAGGCACTTCTGGGACAAGTACGCCCAAGAGAAGTTCCTATAGAGGTTCTTATACGTCCTCTAGGTCTTATTCTAGAGACCGTCAAGGCAGCGACTCACGTATGGGACGTTATTCGGGCCGAGACAACTGGTCTGACGTCCCGAGGTCGACGGGACGAGGTGCGGGTCGTGGAGGATGTAGTTTCTCCTTCCGCAGGTCCAGGAGGTGATGGTTTGAACCTCTATCGTGTTCCGGTGGGCGGAAGGTTATCAAGTTTTACAGACGAGTGGGCGTCGATTACGGACGACCCCTGGGTCCGAGGGGTAATTTCTGAAGGACTAAGAATATCCTTCAAACGAAAGCCTCCATTAACTCGAAGTCCAAAATGGACTCAGCTTCCGTCAAATCCGCAGAAAAGAGATGCTCTTTTATCGGAAGTACAACAGTCTCTTCTGGTGAAGAACGCGGTAGAGGTTGTAGAAGACCAGGAATCACCGGGTTTCTACTGCCATCTGTTTCTGGTTCCGAAACCAGATGGCTCGTTCCATCCAGTCATAGATCTGAGCTGGATAAACAAGCTGATCGTCGCTCCGAAGTTCTATATGGAGACGATTCGATCGGTCAGAGCGAGTATTCGGGTGAACGACTATGCTACAAGCATAGATCTCAAAGATGCATACTTTCACGTCATGATACATCCGACATTCAGAAAGTATCTACGCTTCGCAGTCCTAGGACTTGTATATCAATTCTGGGCGATGTGCTTCGGATTGAACCTAGCACCCTGGGCTTTCACTCGAATAATGAACTCGGTAATGATACATTTCTGAGCTCATTTGTCTGCGGTAACGTCGGCCTACCTGGACGACATTCTTCAGAGGTACGGCAACGAGTTAACGCTTCAGAACAATGTGCAGAATCTGCTTCTATTATTCCGACGTCTCGGTTTTATTATAAATGAGGAGAAGTCGGATCTGGTGCCGTCCAAGTCATTCACTCATCTGGGAATGAGCTTCGAGATGCACAACAATCTCATTCGTCTGCCGTTAACCAGAGCGAAGTTAATCAGTTGTTACGCTCGCTATTGTCTTCACTCAGACAAAGTCACAGCGAGGGAGTTCATGAGACTGATAGGTCTGTGCGGAGCCACTGCGGATCTCATTCCGATGGGGCAGTTGCGCACTCGTCCTCTCCAAATTTTCTTGACTCAGAATTGGAGTGTAAAGATTCATTCGCTCGATATAGACGTTCTCTTGTCAAATCAAGTGAAACAAGAGATTCAGACTTGGGCAAACATTCAGTGGTTGACGCAGGGAGTTCCACTTCAGTTGCTGGATCCGGGTTCTACAATTATGACGGATGTCAGTCAAACAGGTTGGGGTGCAACATTGATCCCAACGGATTCGAAGTGCCAGGGTCTTTGGGATTCGCAATTTCTAAGCAAGCACATAAACATAAAGGAAATGATGTCAATTTGGCTTGCATTACGTCATTGGATGAACATTATTCAGAAAGCACATGTCCAAATCCTGTCCGACAATACGACAGTAGTGGCGTATATCCGGAACCAGGGAGGCACTCATTCCGTTCCATTATTCAATTTAACGGAAAGAATCCCTCTGTTTGTTCTAGAACACCAAGTTCTACTTTCGGTCTGTCATATTCCGGGTCGTCTGAATGTTTTAGCAGACTCCCTTTCACGGAAGGGTCGCTTGTTGCCGTCAGAATGGACTCTCAACAAACAGGTATTCAATCAGATTTGCTACCAATGGGAACGGCCAATGATAGACTCATTTGCGACACAACTCAACAATCAGTTGCAGACGTATGTGTCACCATGTCCGGATCCCCGAGCATATGCAGTAGATGCTCTATCGATCTCGTGGGACAGAATGATAGGATATGCGTATCCTCCAGCGCCGTTAATTCAGCAAATATTGCTAAAGATAAAACAATCTCAATGCAAAATTCTGTTGGTAGCATCTCTGTCTCCACAGAGACCGTGGATAAATCTACTCAGGTGTCTGCTGTGGGACTTACCGCGAAAACTTCCTCCACGAGAGGATCTTCTTTCGCAGGGGAAATCGCGTCAACTTCATCACAACCCGCAAGGTCTCAACCTTCACGTATTTCTGTTGTGCGGTCCTTCTTGCACGGCAAGCATTTTACAGGACGAGCAGTGGCCACGATTTCTAACTGTAGGAGGACCTCCTCTTCGCTAAACTATGCGGCTAAGTGGAAGGTCTTTCGTCGTTGGTGTAGGGATCGTTCTGTTGATATTTTTGATCCCTCCATACCAGACATTGCAAACTTTCTAGTATACTTGTTTGACGAGATCAAACTGCAGCCTGTTACTATTAAAGGTTATAGGTCTATGTTATCTGATACCTATGCACACCATGATAGTTTACAAATTGGATCTAATGTCTCTTTATCTAAATTAGTTAGAAACTCCTCGATAAATAGACCCAGAACTCTTAGATTAATTCCTAAATGGAATTTAGCTTGGGTTCTTCTTAAACTGAAAGAAAAGCCATTTGAACCTCTTGGGACAGTAGATTTCAAATTCTTGTCTTATAAGACAGCATTTCTCTTAGCTTTCTCTTCTGCTAGAAGAGTCAGTGAGCTTCATGCACTATCGGTGGATGATTCTCACTATCGTAGTGTCGGGAACACTATTACCTTTACCACTAATGTTGGATTTTTAGCTAAGAATCAGGCTCCTAATAAATATCCGGAACCTATTGTTATTAAGGCCCTCCGTCTTCAGACGGGCGTAGGCCTTTACTCTGTCCTGTTAGAGCCTTACACGGGAGCACGGTGGCTCAGTTGGTAGAGGTGCAGACTGCAAGCCGAGAGGTCCTCGGTTCGAATCCCACCTGCGGCAACCGCGTTGTGTCCTTGGGCAAGACACTTCATCTCCACTGTCCGCATGGGGGCACGATGACGCCGTGTACTAAAGCGTACTGCACGTCGATGGTGCGCATGTCTTCAACCAATCTAACCCTGCCTGTGCTGCAGTGCGGAGTTACGATGTTGGGGAGCTGGCAGCTGCTCGTCGTTGCTCGGTGGTTCTCTCCGGGTACTCCGGCTTCCTCCACCCGTAAAACTGTCACGGTCATGATTAGCCATTGTGCATAAATATGTGACCTTAAACCCCAATAAATAAATAAATAAATAGAGCCTTACATATTTATAAACAAAGATCTCAGTTTATCAGAAAGGGACGAAAACGCTTCTTTCTGTCTCTGATGCCTAATAGAAAGGACATTTCGGTCCATTCTATTGCTAGATGGATTCAATTAACTATCCGTACTGCTTATGATAATCTATCTTCATCTCAGCAGTCTGTGCTTAAGATTTCGGCTCATGAATTAAGAGCTCTTTCTACATCTTGGGCTTACGCAAATAGCGTTGCTATTACAGATTTAATGAAGGCTGCATATTGGTCTCAGCCATCCACATTCACGAATTTTTATCTCGGAAATATTGAGTCCATTTCTGGAGACCTGCATTGTTTAGGTCCATTATCTGTTGCTCAGAATGTCGTCCACTAAACAGTTGCAACTATAGTTATGCAGGCTTTCTGTTCCGGCAGTGACTCCGTCCTGCTGCCCTCTTCGCTCTGGGCTATTTGACCCAGGGCAAGGGGAAGGGGGGGGGGGGGAGGGTGTTCCCTTAGGTCACCTGCTTTATAGTGAAAAGCAAGGGGATTCCTCCTCCGGAGTCGGTAATTCTGAGTCGTTACCGGGATGGTTTTAAAGTGTAATATTAATGTTAAAAATTCATACATGTCATATTTTTAAAGTGTAGCTCGGTGTGAAGCATTTGTATATGTCGCGTGTCAAATGGGCGTTAATATACAATCCTCGGACACTTTTAAGAGAATATAAAGAGTCTCAATTCTCTGGACTAACTTTATTTATTGGCTTACTTTAAAAATAATTAGTATAAGGGGTTATACTGGATGTTAATAGAGAACATGAATGTTATTATGCTCAATTATGAAGGGTGTTGTGTCTTTCTAATTTATCATAAAATAAGAAAGATACATGTAAAGCCTAATACTCCTTTTCTCCTCGAGGGGTTGACTCTTTTTATATAGTTGAGCTTATTGGATTTTCCTATATGTCCTAGGCCCTCCAGCCTTTTTAATATTCAGCTATGTCTGGGTCATTGGTACAGTATAAAAATGTTAAAAAATTTATAGTAATTTATATATTTTTTATACTTACCAATGACCCAAACGGGGATGGCCCTCCCAGGAGTTGGGAACTCATACCTCTCCGCTGAGTACATAGCGCTGACCAGGCACTGCTTGTAAGAATGATAATTGGCGCCAATTTCGGGACGTCCTTGACACTGCGCATGCGCAGTGAGGGCAAAGTATGGAGGACCTTCAGGACATGATTTCTTTTGGTTTTAGATGCAAATTTTGGGGATTGGAGGGGCAAAATTTGTGTTTGGCCCTAGAATTTTAAGAGTTAGCACCAGCTATGTCTGGGTCATTGGTAAGTATAAAAAATATATAAATTACTATAAATTTTTTTAACTTTTTTGTTGAATTTACATATTACGTGGGTGGATGCGGCTGATTCGTTGAGTAAAGGGTTATATAAATAATTCCAACTATTTTCTGGACTGTTTTGTGGATTAACCCCCCCCCCCCCACACACCCCACCCGAAATCCTCCCTCCCTTCCTCAACATAAAATGGACGAAAAAATATCTGAGAAACAAGAAATACTTTTAACAGGCCTTGCCGGTACTTTCAAAAAACAAAACAGGTGCCATCTTCAGTTCCAAAGTGTTAACTGCTTTGGTATGCTTATCTTTTGCCAATCCCCGTGGGAACCCCGGGAAGTGAAGCAGTGCCTGTTCACTGCGGTAAACGGCTCTGTTTTACTGGTAAAATAGGACCCAGTCACCAATGCTTGGGAGTTGCAAACCCTCTCTAAAATTGGCAACATGGCTTATTAATGCTCACCTCTGTCTTGAGTTGATACTCATGTTGTGGTCATGATTAGCCATTGTGCAAAAATATGTGACCTTAAACACCAATAAATAAATAAATATATCGTTTGCCAAAAAATATGCCTTGTGTATCCAAGGGCTGCACCGATTAATCGTGATAACGCATGAACCATGATACATTGCTCACGATTCAATACATATCGTTATTCACTATGTATCGCAATACAATAAATATACCAGTAAATAATATCAGGCCGAACAATTTCATAGATTTTGAAAGGTGGTGCAGTGAACCCCTGTTTTTTGCTTACCAGCATTGACCATGCTAAATATGCTATCAACACAGCATTATTCAGTTAACCAAATGTTTGTGAAGTCCTGTCTATTTGATTAATCCATGATATCTTGTTTCACAGAGCTCTGTCAAACAAGATATCATGGATTAATCAACCAGTTTGGTAAAACACCCACCGATTCAAACACACATCATGTTCTGTGTTTATTACACAACCCATGCATTAAAATGCATTTAAATAAACAAATTTTAATTCTGATAATTAAACCCGATGGTGAAGAGTTTGTTTTGACTGAAGCTGTACTGATCATATGGATCGATAAAAAATCAAAACAACCTTTTCGGAACCAGTGTTTGTTGAAATTCCTATCGCTGTTTACTAACAGTAATAACCACCAAATGGTGAGGCGTGAAAGGGCTGGTGCTAGTAAAAATATAAGTAGAAATATGTGCAGATTTGCAAAACAGCTGGGAGAAACGTTTTTAAAAGAAGTTTGAAGCCTCTCAAGATGTACGAAGATTTCCCGAAATAAAGTTGCCCAATTTAGATGTAATGGGATCCACAAAACGAGACAACAATGGGACTGGGTTAATGTTCTGGTTGGAAATGATAGGGATTTTAGCTTAACTTTAGCGAAGCCAAATTTGAGCTTTTGTCATGGCCCGTCGTCCATCTGTCCATCTGTCCGTACGTCAACAATTGGATACGGCTTGGGCTAGAGGCTGTATTTATGAACCGATCTTTACGAAACTTCTTGGGTACCTTTGTTATGACCGTGGGACGAGAACAAGCGTTTTTGGGTCCGGTCCGAAATTCAAGATGGCTGCCAGCCGCCATTTTGTACCGACGATGCAGAAATCTGTTTTTTGCACAGAACTTCCATATGAAAGCGCTGATTTGAATAATTTTTTGTATGAATGTTTAGTACCATGGGATACATCACATATAATACAGGGTTTTTTCTCGTACGTAAATTATGCAAATTAGACTAACTTTGATGTATTTAGTGTTACTTTCAGCACTGTCAGTGCAAATGCCAATACGGCTCGGGCTAGAGGCCGCATTTATGAACCGATCTTTACGAAACTTCTTGGGTACCTTTGGTATCTCCGTGGGATGAGAACGAGTGTTTTTGGGTGCGGTCCAAAATTCAAGATGGCGCTGGCAGCCATTTTGTTCAAAATTAGGGGCAATCAGATTTTTGCACAGAACTTCCACATGAAAGCTCTGATTTGAATAATTTTTTGTATGAATGTTTAGTACCATGGGATACATCACATATAATACAGGTTTTTTTCTCGTGCAGAAATTATGCAAATTAGATGAACTTTGATTTTTTCAGTGCTACTTTCACACAGTAAGTACACATGTCAATACGGCTCGGGCTGGAGGCTGTATTTATCAACCGATCTTCACGAAACTTCTTGGGTACCTCTGCTATCACCTTGGGATGAGAACGAGTGTTTCTGAGTGCGGTCCGAAATTCAAGATGGCTGCCAGTGGCCATTTTGTACCGAAATTAGGTATAATCAGTTTTTAGCTCATCTTGACAAAGTCAAGCTGAGCTAATCTCATCGCTCGTCGTCCGTCGTCTGTTGTCCGTCATCCGTCGTCCGTCGTCCATCAACACCATGTTTTGGTCTTCTCCTCCAAAGCCACTGGGCCAATTCAAGTGAAAGTTTGTGTGAGTGATGGTCCCAAAGGGGCATTTCATTTTTGTTCAACTCAGCATGCCCAGCCCCATAGGGAGGGAGTGGGGGAAAATGCTCCAAAATATTTTTAAAATCTTCTTCTCAAGAACCAGTGTGTACAATGACTTGATATGTGCTATGGAGCTACCATATGAGGTGTAGAATCAAGTTTGTTCAAATGAAGTTCGTGAAGTAATATTTGGCTTTGTAATAAGAGGGGTAAGATTTTTGGCCCCGCCCAAAATTTGTATTTTCTGAACCGATGGTCCGGTATGAACCAAATTTGGTTTGTGGTAGTATTGGGTCATAAGTACTTGACCCATGCAAAAAAAAAAATTTCCCACATCCCCATGGGAACCCTGGGAGCTAAAAATAGAAATATTTTCAAACGCCCATATTTCCCAAACCCCAGGGAACAGAGAGCTTTTATTTGGTATGAAGTATCCTTATGACCAGTAGAATTGAATGGTAAAAATAAATTGCCATCGGTTATGTTAGGGTGTTCTGTAATGGGCATCGAAAAAATGCTGAGTCAGCATATTTGCAAAAATTTTAAAAAATCTTTTCTCCAGAACCAATCATCAGAATCTTTTGATATTTGGTATACAGCATTCATAGGGGCGACAGATAAAAGTTTGTTGAAATAAATCTCATTGGTTCATATTTGGGCTCTCTACAGGAGCCCGAAGTTTTAACATAGGGTAATATGGGGAATATTCTTTAAAAATCTTCTTCTTCAGAACCACCAGTCAGAATCTTTTAATATTCGGTATACATCATTGTTATGAGGGTCAGATTCTAGATTGTTCAAACCAAGTCCCTAGGTTAATATTTGGGCTTCCTATGGAAGCCCAAATTTTATCTTTGTTCAATATGGAGGGTAATTTAAAAAAATCTTCTTCTTCAGATCCATCAGTCAGAATGCTTTGATATTTGGTATGAAACATCTCTATGGGGGTCAGATTCAAGTTTGTTCAAATCAGATCCCTAGGTATATATTTGGGCTCACTATGGTAGCCCAAATTTTTACTTAGTGCAATATGAGGAAATTTCTTTAAAAATCTTCTTCTTCAGATCCACCAGTCGGAATGATTTTATATTTGGTATACAACATCTCTAGGGGGGTCAGGTTCCAGGTTGTTCAATTCGAGTGCCTAGGTTAATATTTGGGCTCCATATGGGAACATGAAATTTAACTTACACTATGAGGGAATTTCTTCAAAAAACTTCTTCTTCAGATTCACTTGTCAGAATGCTTTCACATTTGGTATACAACATCTCTTGGGGGGTCAGATTCAAGTTTGTTCAAATCGGATCCATAGGTTAATATTTGGGCTCGCTATGGTAGCCCAAATTTGAACTTAGTGCAATTCGAAGAAATTTCTTTACAATTTCTCTTCTTCAGATCCAACAGTCAGAATGCTTTCATATTCAGTACACAACATCTCTAGGGAAGTCAGATTTAACTGTGTTCAAATCAAGAGCCTGGTTTAATATTTGGGCTCTCTATGGGAGCCGGAATTGGCCATTTTGCTGAAGAATTAAAAATTTTGTATTCAGTACCCTGTAGAGGTACTAAGATTAATCCACATAGGTTGTATCAAGGGGCTTCATAGGGGAGCTCTACATTTTACTTATGATCAACTGAAGAAAAGGCATGATGCCCAGATTATTTTTGTCACTCCTGAGGGACTCAAGGATTGACAGTGTAGCCTATGGAGATGGCTTGCTTAATGTAGACTCATTCTTTGACTCTGTTTAAATTGTGTTCTGCACAAGATGAGCGCTTCAGGCCCTGTGGGTCCTCTTGTTTGTACACAACTTCTATACGGCTCAGGCTAGAGGCCGTATTTATGAACCGATCTTTACGAAACTTCTTGGGTACCTTTGTTATCACCGTGGGATGAGAACGGGTGTTTTTGGGTGTGGTCCGAAATTCAAGATGGCCACCAGCAGCCATTTTGTACCAAAATTAGTGCAATCAGTCTTTTGTACAGAACTTCTGTATGAAAGTTCTGATTTGAATAAATTTTTGTATGAATGTTTAGTAAAATGGAATACATCACATACAGTACATGTTTTTTTCTCATGCAGAAATTATGCAAATTAGATGAATTTTGATTTATTTAGTGCTACTTATACACTGTAAGTGCACATGTCAATACGGCTCGGGCTAGAGGCTGTATTTATCAACCGATCTTCACGAAACTTCTTGGGTACCTTTGTTATCACCTTGGGACGAGAACGAGTGTTTCTAAGTGTGGTCCAAAATTCAAGATGGCTGCCAGTGGCCATTTTGTACCGAAATTAGGTCCAATCAGTTTTTTGTCACAATTTCTATACAGCTCGTATTTATGAACCGATCTTCACGAAACTTCTTGGGTACCTTTGTTTTCACCTTGGGACAGGAATGAGTCTGTTTTGGGGTGCCTTTGTTATCACTGTGCTATGGGAACAAATTTTTTGGCGTTCAGTCAAACCCACTCTGGGACTCAAAGATTTCTTTTCTAGTTTAGCATCTGACTGTCACCCACCTTTACAATACTTTACCTATACATTTGTTACAGGCTACGGTCAGTATTTATGTACAGGCCGTTACAATACTTTATATGTACCTTTGTTATCAGGTCATTACCTAGATGTTTGTCATTGCTGTGTCACATACTATACATGTACATGTCTTGACATGTTGAGCTACAGTGTCATTGACACATTCATTTAAAAATATTATCTCATTTTTCGCTAATTTTTTGTGAACCGACTTTATTTTGCTTTGGACAATTTCATTTTCACGCTATGCGACAGACCGTCGATGGTTGTATAACAAAATTTGGAAACTTTTCGAAGCGTAACTAAACAGTGCGGTAAAAAAAATTCCGGCTTGTATATCACCCATTGAATACAGAATCATTTATATCACAGCGGCTATTCCCTTGAATTCAAGGGTTTAAAGTTTAATGGATGTGTAGTAAAAGGTAGCTACTGGAAATCAATACATATAGTTCAAAGTATTTGATAGTTGTAGTTGCCATGAGAGATCATGTGTATCATGATACATACAGATCATCATGATAATGTGCATGTCCTGTGATTCGTATCAGATTCGAGGCAGTGTCCAGAATGGGATCAAAATGAGCCGGCTTTGCCGGCGAGTTGTGATCCCATTTTTGGACACCACCGAGAATCTGATGCAAATCACAGGACATGCACATTATCATGATAATTCATTTATCTAACAATTCTGTCACATACACAGATTAAATCTTGACCCTTTTACCCAACGTAATGGCCAATACTGGCCAATGCTATTCTCAAAAATCGCCTGTTAATTTTCATTATTTTTTCATTTTTTGTCTCAAAAACATAGGTTATGACACCTCATTGGAATGAGCTAATTCCAACGAGGTGGTCATAACCTATGTTTTTGAGACAAAAAATGAAAAAAATTAGTTATTCAAGAATTTTTTTGCAAGTGTCATCTGCTTTTCATGTTAGGTAAAGGGTTAAATTATTTTTAAACATTTTTGGGACATAATGTTCGGTCGATCACTGAAACGCACATAGAATGTATCCATGCGCCTGTTATGATAGCCCCTAGCACTACCGTAAACGAGTCGTCTATATGATCCGGAATCAGAATGAATCGTCTATATGATACGGAATCGGAACGCATTATGTGATACGTACCGTTTCTCGTGGTTTTCAGGCCAAAATCTGTATGATTGTTAGATAAATATCATATCTTGCAGATTGAATTTCGATACATATCATATCGTAAGGGAAGCCCAAGTGTATCGTAGAAATGATGTGAAATCTGCTGGAAAAGTGTCTTCAGACTTTTGGGAACAGAAAATTATATAAAACAGAGATGATAGATTTCAGGCTTTGACTTGATTTCAGTTAGCTTTTTCAGGGGCATAATGGATTTTTGTAATCACATGTAAAAAGTATCTGTACATTTTAAGAAGTTGCAGAGCCTGTTACTATATTTTCTCCAATTATACATGACACAAAAAAGAGTCTTCAACAGACACAGTAATATGTCAATAAATATGTTTCAGCTAATTGTATTAAATCTTACATGCTGTACACCAAAAAATAGAACATTAATGATAAAAACTTTATTAAACTGCTTACCTTCTTTTCAGTGTGCACCACCACTAGTCGTAGCTACAAACACAGATGAGAAAACATTAAAACGAGAAGGAGTTTGTGCAGCTAGTCTTCCCACAACAATGGCAGTTGTTGCAGGTTTCCTTGTACAGAATACTTTAAAGTAGGTTTTTGTTTGGAGTTTTCAAAGATTTGAGGTCAAGCCAGAAAATAAGCAGACTGTCATCTGCAAAATGAGGTCCCCAGAGCAGCAGGGTAGCATCACTAAATTTACCCTCCGTGAACCTCAATCTGAATCAGGGTCTCAAAACTAAACAGAAAGAGGTACCCAGAGGATAAATTGGCCTACTGTATGGGATAGCATCATCAAACTAACCCTCTGGGGACCTCATTCTGCAAATGTCAGACTGCTTATTTTCAGGCCTGTTTGAGGTGCTTGTTTTTATACCAAGGTCTGTCTCAGAAGCCCAATATACTTTAGTCCCATTGTTAGTTTTCATTATATCATTGTGGAGCATTTGTTAAGAGGTAACAACGTTTTTGTCCTCTGTGGGTCCCAATGGAGGTACAGTTGTGCTTGATTACTGTAGTAAACAAATTGTTTCTCTGGTCAATCGGTACCTGGAGTGTAAAATGTGCGGAGAGAGACACATTCCATGCAGTCTAAAGATCCCTTTGTAGTATTCAAGAAGAGCGATGCCACGAAGTTGCCACTATGAAGGTCATTCCACACACCTGTACTATTAGGCCTAGGAGAGGTATTAACCCTTTACCTAACATAGCCACCAAAAAACGGCCAGAAAATTAACCAGAATAAGTCTACCACAGCCTAACATATCTCGGAAATTTCTCAATAAAACCATACAAATATGGATACCATTAAAACCATCTCGTCAAGCTGGTTCTAATGATATCCATAATTGTATGATTAAATTTAAAAAGTGTGAAATTTGTCTTTGAAAAATGTGAAATTTAATTTATTTTTTTAAAATACTGTGTTAGGTAAAGGGTTAATGTAAGTTGTATAACTTGTTTGCCAATGCTTATTTTATTTTATAAGGATTGGCGAACAAGTTATGCAACATTAAAACAAAACCTGGAGTGGGAATTCTCTAAAGTGGAAGCATTGGTAACGAGGTATCGATGAGAGGTTAAACTTTACTTTATATGTATGCTGTGGTTACTTGTGACCATAGATGCTGAAAGTGACCGTAAACACCAAAAAAAAAGAATGGTTGGTAAAGTTGGACATGATGCAAAAAATGGCAAGCATTGTTTACCAAAATTGCCATTCAAATTTGGGGGGGGTTTTTGCCTCAAAACATAGTTTATGACCTCACATTGGAATGACCTCACTGAGAGTTTTAGTGACTCAGAATTGTATTTTTGCAAATATTCTCTTCTAGCCAGCCACATTGGTTAGCCCTCTGCACTCTGATGTCCAAATAGAAAGTTTTTAGCAACAAAAATTTCCCATAATGCAGATTGATATTTTACCAAATATACCTTGTTTGACTGAGCTCAAATGTAATTGAGTTTTTACAAAACTTGCTATAAGCATATACTGTGAGACGATCTTGATCATGTTCGGTTGTCATCAAATTTCCTCAACTTTCATAGGAGTTATGCCCCTTTTCAGTGGATATTTAATGTTTTTCTGATACAGATTCAGCGAATGAAATAACTTGAACATTTGGTATCAGATTTTCACAAAATTTGCTAGAGGCATACATTGTGAGATGATCTTTTTTTCATAAACATTTAGATCCACTTCCCTCTTTACAGACAGGAGATTTTGTCTTCTCATGGCGTATGGTTGTTATATTTCAAACGGGAGTAAGGAAAACCAATCGTCCCATCGACCATGATACATGGAATGCATATTTAGCAAATGGTTTCACATCAACCAGTTCTCCAGTAGGTGAAAAGATATCTTGAACAGTAAATGTTGAAATCTTTTCATCTTTTCTTTATGCCTTTTCAAAAAAAATAAATAAATCCCTACTCTGAAGAAATCTTTGTTCAACACATGCTAAAAGATGTTGATAAAACCTTTAATTATGCTCACAACAATCAATTTTTATTTCTGATTTGTGAAAGAGTATGGTGACTCGTTGATGAGAGCATTACAGATCGGTCACGGCGAAATCAATTAGTATTTTTCGTTGTTGAATAATCGGTAAATTATATCCCGTTTTAGACGTTTAATAATTAAAAGAAAATATGTTGAAAAAACTATTGTTTCTAAAGATAAAGAGTTAAGAACATCGATGTTAAACCCCAAGAAGCTGTTGGAAGCATTTGTCTTTCAGGTACATTCATCAAAGCTTTGATGTTCTGAACTTTTGAACCGGCAGTGTAATAATCAAGACCGGTCGGCAGTTGCGAAGTTCGCAACTGCCGACCGGTCTTGATTATTACACTGACGGTTCAAAAGTTCAGAACATCAAAGCTTTGAATGTAACTAAAAGAGGATCATCTTTGTTGTTTACTTGAGGTAGGTTAACTGACTTCAACTTCATTTTTATCGACTTCAAAGAGGAGATGGGGTCATCTAGGTACGATCAATTGATTATCATCGATTATTTGCGATGATTAATCGATTCCTAAATTAAAAAATCATGACAGCCCTAATTACAGACCTGTCATTTTAAGGAGAGCGACCACTCTCTATCAATGGCTCTCCTAAACTAAAATTTGCCATATTCAAGGAGAGCCACAAAAGTGAACTTTATTCAGTAGTGGTGATCACTATTGCTCATCTTAATATAATATGTCATCGCGCACTTCGAAAAAAGCTTACTGGTAGCTAGTTTCTGTGAGACTCTTACACCTGACCTCTGGTTTGAGCTGGAGGCCAGTTGTTTTGGCCTCACAGAGACTAACAGGTAGCCATTTTGCTTACTTATCAGATACTGACTATAATACTCTGACTACATACATAATTCAGGTAGAAATCTTGACATGTTTCGCAAGAAATTATTGCATTTTTCAAATCAACATTCAATACTATATACACAACCCAAACAATAAGATGGAAAGATATGGCAAAAATTGCCTTTGGTTATGTGATAGCAAATCAAAAGATTGCTTGTGCTGTCCATCACTTACTGACACTCTCATCTCTTTTGACAACAGGAGCCAGGTGAGCATGTTAGGCTCACTTGAGCCTCTGGTTTTCCATTGCATTCTTAGCGTATTTGAGAGGGAACTTCTTTAAAAACAGTATTTTTATACTGTACCAATGACCCAGACATAGCTGGTGCTAACTCTTAAAATATAGGGCCAAACACAAATTTTGCCCCCCAATCCCCAAAATTTGCATCTAAAACCAAAGAAAACATGTCCTGAAAGGCCCTCCACACTTCACCTCTACTGCGCATGTGCAGTGTCAAGGACGTTCCGAAATTGGCGCCATTAATCATTCTAAGTTTGGCCCTTCATCAGTTCACATCTGACTGATCTTTGTGCTTGTAAATCTCAGTTTAAATGATGCCAGACACATAAATATTAGTGAAATGGTGATTCTAAGGAGGATAGAGAAGGAGGAGAGGAAAAATGTGTGACAGAATATTATCAGGGCTGTAACTTAAAATTTTTTAATGAAATTATGTTAAGTTACCTATTTTCGAGGCAGCAGCCATTTTGTTGTCATTCTGATTATTTAGTTACACTGTTTTTTCAGTGTTTTCCTCTCTCCCTGTCCTTTAAGTCCCCCCTTGCTATTCTCCCATGCTTTTGGCATAGTTTTTGTAATTATTATTACTAAATTTTCTTGGGAGTTTTAGCTGAATAACAGAATGAATTCTGTTCTTTTCCCCATGTTTACGTCTTCACCTACGGGTGGTTAGGCGTTGTGTTCTGCATCTACCATCTGATGTTCTGCAGTTTCTTCTCTGGAAGTCTCTGTTTTGCATCAGATAGTGTATTTTTGGTAACTGATTTCGGGCCTGGGTGCCTGGAGTCTTATTTTAGTGTTTTTACACTCATTGTTTACATTTACAACAGCCCTCTGTGTGAGGGGGGATTTCTGGAAAATAATATCTTGATGTTATTTTAATCATAACTAGATGCATTATTATTGTTCGTAAGTGTTGAATAAATTGTTTAAAATATTTTTAAAATTTTTGTCCACACTTAGGCTTGGGATCCATTGGGGCTCAACGTTACTTTTCAGAAACTTGGGCTGTTCTGAAAAAATATTTTTTCAAAATATTTTGATTTCAATTATTTTTTCTATATTAATGGATCATATTATTATTATGTATTTTGATTGCCAGGGGTTAGTGCGAGTACCAGGACTTGTTTTCTTTTCACATTGAAAGGATGTTGATCAATTGTAATAAGAGGAAGTCTTCCTCTGACTTTATAATCATTCTATATGTGGTCAGTGTACTCGCATTAACTCCTGTTCTGTATCGTATAATTTTGATGACAATATGGGAAGCGTATGTCACGGTATGTTATTGGGGAATTGGACACTCCGGTCCTTTCCCCGCAGGGTCACTCTACTTTATCAATTTCTATTTCAGACGATCAAGATTAGGGTGATGTATCTGTGATGTCTTCCAACAGTGTGCCTCCGTCGTCACAATTAATGAAGGGCTAGCGGAAAAGTGCTCATGTAAATACGCCAATTGCCTAAGAGGACCCTAGTAGGTTCGACGGCCTTTGACGTCCGCTAGCTCGCCCGGTGTAGCGTCCATTCACTGAATGGTTCGGCAGCCGGGTTCGTCCGTTGCGGTCTAGAAGGAATTTTGGGGTGATGCGAGCACTATAAATCAACCTAATGCACACCCAGTGACGGCGGATCGGAGGGAGAACGGAGGAAGCCTTTTAGTCCGGTTCATAGCTCGTTCTGGTCCATCCGGACGGCAAGCGAGAGAGGCCCCTCATATAGTCAGTCCGGAGTAGACTGTCAATAAGGCTTCCTCATTCTCATGGTAGCGCACACGACCGCTCTTGGCTACATGACCACGGATATCCAGTCAGCTTCGCCAGTCAGAGAATCATCGGCGACCAG
Source organism: Pictodentalium vernedei (assembly GCA_031216915.1). Lineage (NCBI taxonomy): Eukaryota > Metazoa > Mollusca > Scaphopoda > Dentaliida > Dentaliidae > Pictodentalium > Pictodentalium vernedei. Next base: position 479,570,189 of record CM062294.1, on the reverse strand, counting down.
GTCACACCATCCGGTAGCCAGGGACACGAGGCCTGCAGACTCCGGACGTTCGCATAAGAAGTGTGCGGGAGTCAACGTACACGGAGCTTCCGGCGGCAATGCATCGTAAGACCGCTACTGCACAGGCCTCGGGAACGGACGTGCTTTCCTAAATAGCACAGTTTATCGCAGCATCCCAGCATCAACTGAATCTGTCGCATATTTTTTATCCGACGATGCTGGGTCGGGACGCTCCGCGGAAGCAGGTACGGACGTCCGAATATTTCATCCGGTCCGACGGGATACCGAAAGGGATTTGGAGGATTTCGAGCTTTCCCTTTCGGAACAACATATGCTGTTGTGTATGTCATCTGACTTGGTCTTCTACAGCTTCTTTCATCGGACCAGATTGCTGCGATGCCGGATAAGAAACTGATAGCGTTGGTGGACTTAGAAATTTTTGGTTCGGTTCAGGGACATCGTCCCTCAGTTCCAACATAGTCCAATAATGTCACACAAACTTTCGAATTATTGAACGACGCTATATATATTATTATTATATGCTTGCTATAACCAAGCATTTCTGGTTTCTTGTTCGCAAAGTTACGGAGATGTCTTTCAAAAGTGTGCCTCTGTCGTCATAGTTAATGAAGAGTTAGCAGCAATAAGTGCTCATGGAATATGTCTATCGCCTACGGAGTGACATTCGCTAGCTCACCCGGTGTAGCGTTCATTCATCGAATGGTTCGGCTGCCGGGTTCGTCCGTTGCGGTCTAGGAAGGAGATTTGGGTGATGCGAGCACTTTTATTACTTTAGTACTCACCCAGTGATGGCAGATTGAGGACAGATCGGAGGAAGCCTGTTAGTCCGGTTCCTGGCTTGTCCAGGTCCGTCCGGGCTGTGAGCGAGAGAGGTCCCTCTCTCGTCCAACAACATAGGGGACCGCATGTTGTGGTTCTGATATTTTACATTCGGAGCATATGTCTGTCGGTCGGGATGCTCCGTTATATTGACAGTCCGAGAGACTGTCCATAATGCTTCCTCATCCTCACAGCAGGGCACACGACCGCACATTGGCTACGTGACCTCGAGTATCCGATCAGTTTCGTCATTCAGTGATTCCACGGCGAATAGGTCGCGCCATCCAGTAGCCAAGGGACACGAGGCCTATACACTCCGTTCGCTCGCATATTGGTAGTATGCCCGGGGTAACGATCACGGAGCTTCCAGCGGCAATTCATTGTAGGACCGCTTCTCCTCAGGCCTCAGTGACGGACGTGCTATCCGAGTTAGCACAGTTGTTTCGCAGCATCCCAGCAATTGACAGTTTCTCGGTCGAATCAGGAATTATCCGACGGCGCTGGGTCGGTGCGGTCCGCGGTTGCATCAGGTACGGACAACCGAACGCTTTATAGGGTCCGACAGGATGGCGAAAGGGATTCGAAAGATTTCGAGTTTTCCCTTTTGTAGTATCGGAAGCTGCCATTCATATCTTCTGGCATTATCTTCCAGTGATTGTTATTTCGGACTACATTGCTGCGATGTTGGATAAGAAACTTATAGCGTCATTGGACTCGGAATTTTCGATCGGTTCGAGGACATTGTCCCCGACTTACCGACGCAGTCCAATAATTTCATTACAACATGTGTTTTATTTTTCGACGCTATATATGCATACAAGCCTGCTACCAAGCATGATAATTTAGTTTCTTGTCCGCATTGCTCATTTCTGCCGTTTTATCATTTATATGAATAGTTTATTTTGGCAGTGCAGGGCATACCGAGAGTTCATATGCATCTAGACGGTGTGGTTTAAGACTGGAAATATTCTTTTTCGCCGTCTATGTCTTTTCCAACTTCAATGTTGGAAACGACAATGATGTCTAGTAGACTTAACTTGGACGCTTTATCATACGTGAGGCGTTATCATTACGTCTTCAAGAAAAGATTTACGGGATATTATTCTCAATGTAATTTCTTTTGAGGGCAGTAGTTTGTTTGCGTATAACTCCGCCCTTCAGTGGCTGATTGGAGTTGGTTAGACATGACGCAGCCCTAGCTACATCCACGCGCGTGGATAGTAAGGTTAAGAACTCTCTCAGAGTCGCTTCGTTCTCGGAGAAGCTTCTCTTCGACGGCAACTTTACGGCAATCCATAAATTGCTCGATTTACACGTTCTCTTGTCTATCTAGTGTTACAAGAGATTCAGACTGGGGCAAACATTCGGTGGTTGACTCAGAGAATGCCACTTCAGTTGCCGGACCCGAGTGTTGCTGTTATGACGGTTGCCAGTAAAACAGATTGGGATATAATACTGATCCCAACGGATTCGAAGTGCCAGGGTCTTTGGGTTCCGCAGTCTCTTAGCAACCAATTATCTTCCGCGGAATAATGTTTTTTTAGGCTTGCTTTATGTCGTTGCATGAACATTATTCAGAAACGCATGCCCAAATCCTGTCCGTTAATTCGACAGTAGTGGCGTATCTCCGGAACCAGGGAGGCACTCTTTCGTTTCCGTTATTCAATTTAATGGAAAGAATCCGTCTGTTGGTTATAGTACACCAAGTTCTGTTTTGGTCCGTCATATTCAGGGTCGTCTGATTGTTTTACCGGACTCCCGTTCACTTAGGGGTCGCTTGTTGCTGTCAGAATGGACTCTCAACAAACAAGTATTCAATCAGATTTGCTATCTATGGGAGCGCCCAATGATGATTTATTTACGACACAGCTTGCTAATCAATTGCAGACGTATGTGTTGGCTTGTCCAGATCTCTGAGCTAATGTTGTTAACGCTCTATTGATCTATAGGACGGAATGATAGGATACGCGTATCCTCCGGTGCTGTTGTTTCAGCAGGTATTGCTAAGATAAACAACCACAATACATTTCTGTTGATAGCATCTCTATCTTCACAGAGACCATGGGTAATTTACTCTCTTGTCTACTGTGGGACTTAACGTGAAATCTTCCTCAATGTGAGGATCTTTTTTCACTGGGTAAATCGTGTCATCTTTATCACAACCCGCAAGGTCGCAACCTTCATGTATTCCGTTGTGTGGTCCGTATTGCATTGTAAGCATTGTACTGGACGAGCTTTGGACGCGATTTCTTACAAAAGGAGATCCTCTTCTTCGCTATTCTATGCGGCTAAAGTGGAGGCTCTTCCGTCGTAGGTGTAGGGATCATTATGTTCATATTGTTGATCCCTCCATACTACTCATTGCAATTTTTTAGTATACTTGTTTCACAAGATCTTCTGCAGCCTGTTATTATTAAGGTTATAGGTTTATATTACCTCATACCTATGCACTCTAGGATAGTTTACAATTGAGTCTTATGTCTCTTTATCTAAGTCAGTTAGTAACTTTTTGATAAATAGACTTAGAATCTTTAGATTAAATTCCTATACGGATTTTAACTTCGGTTCTTATTTAGCTAAGTAATCATTTGAGCCTCTGGAAACAGTAGTTTTCAAATTCTGACCTTTTAGACAGTAATTCTGTTGGTTTCTCTTTTACTGAAGAGTCAGTGAGTTTCATGCACTATCGATGGATGATTTTCACTTTCGTAGTTTCGGAATCACTACTTCCGTTACTATTTAGGTTGGATTTTTGCATAAGAGTTAGGCTCCTGATATCCGGAACCTATTGTTATTAAGGTCCTTCCGTCTTTGTACGGGCATAGGCCTTTACTCTTTCCGGGTAGAGTTTATGTATTTATAAACAGATATCTGTTTATTACTATGGGCGTAAGCTTCTTCTGTCTTTGATGCCTGGTAGAAGGACGTTACGCTCCATTCTATTGTTAATGGATTCTATTAACTATCGGTACTGCTTATGGTATATCATTGACTCAGCAGTTGTGCTTAAGATTTCGGCTCATGAAGTAAGAGTTCTTCTACATCTTGGGCTTACATTAATAGTGTCGTTATTATAGATTTTTGAAGGCTGCTCATTGCACTCAGCCATCCACATTCATGAATTTTTATCTCAGAAATATCGAGTCCATTTCTGGAGGCCTCTATTGTTAGGTCTATTATCTACTGCTCAGACTGTCATTCACTTAACAGTTGCTACTATAGCTAGGTAGGCTGTCTGTTTCGGCAGTGTCTCCGTTCTGCTGCCCTCTTCGCTCTGGGCTATTTGACCCAGGGCAAGAAAAAGGGGGAGGGGGGGGGGAGGGTGTTCCCTTGGGTCACCTGTTTTACTATGAAAACAAGGGGATACCTCCTCCGGAGTTAGTAATTCTGAGGTGTTATTGGGATGGTTGTTTAGTGAGAAGTTTATGTTTTAAAAATTCATTCAAGTCTTAGTTTTTAAAGTATAGCTTTTAAATATTGCATATGTCAGCGGACATGATTATGCAATCCTCAGACACTTTTAAGGAGTATAAGAGTCTCTATTCTCTAGTCTTACTTTATTTATTGGCTTACTTTAAAAGTTATTAGTATAAGGATTATATTGGATATTAATAGAGTACATGGATGTATGAAGCTCAATTTTGGAAGGTGTTGTATCTTTCTAATTTATCATAAATAAGAAAGATACATGTAAGGCCTATTACTTCTTTTTCCCTACAGGGGATGACTCTATTTTATATTATTGAGCGTATTCCATTTTCTCTATGTCCTTCGCCTTCCAGCCTTTTTACTATTCAGCTATGTCTGGGTCATTGGTACAGTATAAAAATGTTAAAAAATTTATAGTAATTTCTATATTTTTTATACTTACCAATGACCCAGACGGGGATGGCCCTCCCAGGAGTTGGGAACTCTTGCCTCCCCGCTGAGTACATAGCGCTTACCAGGCACTGGTTATTAGAATGATTAATGGCGCCAATTTCGGAACGTCCTTGACACTGCGCATGCGCAGTAGAGGTGAAGTGTGGAGGGCCTTTCAGGACATGTTTTCTTTGGTTTTAGATGCAAATTTTGGGGATTGGGGGGCAAAATTTGTGTTTGGCCCTATATTTTAAGAGTTAGCACCAGCTATGTCTGGGTCATTGGTAAGTATAAAAAATATAGAAATTACTATAAATTTTTTAACTTTTGGTTTGGTGTTTTTAATAGAAACAACACAGTTGTAAGTTAATCTTTAAAAAATGGAGATTTTTATACATTTTTCCTACACTTTAACAATATAAATCCTGGGAGTCTGCAGTTTCTATGCAAGTCCTGGCTGCTACAGGCAGCCAAGACTTGCCTCAAAACATCCCCCAAAGACTTATGTTTGAACGCATGTTTTGTTGCAGTAAAAAGTGATCAGTGTTGAAATTAGGCCTGTAAAGGTTAAACTATTTTCTGGTTGAGTCCATGGTTTGAGAACATTTTTCCTGAGCTCTGTTATAAAGTGATTAGGTTGAGGTGTCATATAAAGGGTGTCCTTTATAAATGTACTTTACATTTGAATGAAACATTTTGTTTGTACATTATTCTTGTTTTTTGTAAAACTGAAGAACTAAAATAAAATGGCCTTTAGCAAGGTTTAATTCAAGTCCTTCAACACTTAAAGGCCTGTTTCCGACTTTTACGACCTCAGAACAGGTGCCCTTAACATGCCATCATGAGGAGGTCCTGTTGACAGACAAATTAGGTAGGCAGTGGCTCCTAGCGAAGGCTTGACTAGAAATGACTGCTAATCCACTGGATGTATAGAGGCTGGTGGGAATTCAGAACACTTGTCTCGGCCCTTAACCCTTTACCCAACATAATGGCCAAAATCGCCAACTGCTTTTCACAAAAAATCACCAATTAATTTTCATTATTTCTTTTTATTTTTTGTCTCAAAAACATAGGTTATGACCCCTCTTTGGAATGAGCTCATCGAGCTCATTCCAAAGAGAGGTCATGACCTATGTTTTTGAGACGAAAAATGGAAAAAAATGAGTTATTCAAGAATTTTGTTTGCAAATGTCGTCTGCTTTTCATGTTAGGTAAAGGGTTAAGGGTTATGGGCCAAATTTCTACATTTCTCATGAGAAATGAGCAGTACAATTCCCAACCTCTCTGAACATATTTTCCAAGTTCTACCATTCACTGGTAATCCAATCCATTCAGCAAGAAAGTCTATGTCCTGTGCATATTACATTCATAAATGTAGGTACTAAACTGCCATGAAATACATTTTCGCAGGGCTCAATCTAAGGCAAGCTGCTGGGGCTGTACAAAACCTCAATTTCAGTGTGCCCCATGATCAACCATCAACAGTGAAGGTTGGTCACTTTTTAGTTTGGTTCATTGTGACATGCTATCGCGAACAGTGTACAGTTTACACATTTTGAAATTCCTGTAACCTCTGCATAACCTGAACGACCATTCACAACTTATTTCCGGGTCAGAAATCACTGGTCAGGATTGAGGCATCAACCTTTCGGTTTGAAGTTTAATGCTCTTATCAAAGAGCCACCACACTCCCAACAGATGCAGTAACCAACAATGTTATTAATTTGTTTCAGATATTTACTCCAGTTTGGAAGTGTCACACATTACCTGGGGTACAATGCTCTTGAAGATTTTTTTCCCACAATGTTCATGAGACCAAATCCACAGTGTGATGACACACATTGCAGGAGACAGCAAGAAGAATTTCAGGTATGTGAGCAATATAAAATCACAATGTTCTGTGTCAAAAAGATGTAATATACAATAAATAGCTACCTATTTATCATATTTATACCATGCTCTTAGTCCATATTTGAAATAAATTTTGTTTGATGAAGCAGAGAGGTCCTCGGTTCGAATCCCACCTGCGGCAACCACGTTGTGTCCTTGGGCAAGACACTTCATCTCCATTGCCTGTGTGGGGGCATGATGATGCCGTGTACTAAGGTGTACTGCACATCGATGGTACGCATGTCTTCAACCAATCTAACCCTGCCTGTGCTGCAGTGTGGAGTTACGATGTTGGGGAGCTGGCAGCTGCTCGTCGTTGCTCGGTGGTTCTCTCCGGGTACTCCAGCTTCCTCCACCCATAAAACTGTCACGGTCATGATTAGCCATTGTGCATAAATATGTGACCTTAAACATCAATAAATACATATTTGATGAAGCAGTGTCTATTTTTTTTAAATTTTAGATTTGCAGACGAGTAAACACATGGGTTTGTTTCGATTACATCTACACCGGTGGGCAGTAATTCCGGCTGCACATGAATGCTTGATTGACAGCTAGACACATTGTCAAAATTGATTGAATTTACCTTGCTTTTTCAGTCAAATTATTATTAACAATTTTTACATTTTATTTTAAATATTTAATTGTAGGTATTTTAAACTCAATAAGTCATTGCGCGTAGTAGATAGTACCACAAAACATCGTATGTTTGAATGAAACATTGCGAAATGTGAATGTATCAAAGTCAGCAAATTGGGTCATGTCAAAGGTCTAGTTGGATGTATTTCCTACGATAGATGTAAATTTTTGTAATGCAGTTCTCATTGAAAATGTTTTAACTGCAGTAGAAGCTTTACACTGGTAGTGTGGTTAAAAGCTAAAATTTAACATACATGCTTTTCAAAGGTAGTAGCGTGGTATAACTTCTGATAAACCATTCTACCATAAACTTCATGAGGTCTCTTTTAACTTGTTGAGTGCTATAAGTGTGGAAAGCCACTTTAGAGTGCCAAGAGGCACTCTACAATAAATGGTCATAAAACAATTATTCATGAATAATATCTTGCTGGTAGCAGGGTATCTTTGAAGAAATACTCATGTTACAAATCACATTTTAAAAATAATTTAGAACTCCACCAGTTAATTAAAAAGTTATGGAGTTGTTGGCTTATTGCTTAGTGTTCCAGCAGAATTTTAAAAGTGACCACTAACATTAGGTCTGAGTGTAGGATATTTTAGGCTGAGAATAAAGTGTGTTCAGACATTCTCATTGGTTATACACATATTTTCAACAAGTACAATCCAGACACAAGTAATTGGAAAGTCTGATGGTCACTTTTCATCATGGGGTGGTTCTCTCTCTCTATATATTTCCAGTAGAACTTTTGACATGTTTATCAGTATTGTTGTCACTTTTTTATAAGTGGTGCACTTGGGTTGATAATCTTGTAAATTGCAGGATTTCAGTTTGAAATGTTCATTTAAGTTTCCTACATTTAATATAGAAGCCTATGGAAGGTTTACTGTTCATTTCTTTAAATGAATTCTGTTCATAAGTTATAAGGCCAATTGTGATTAGATTCAGTCAGATGAAAATGTGGATGGGCCCACTAGGCCCATCATGAGGCCCTTGGAATGGTATGGGTGATTGTCCATTGGGTGATTTTTTTTTAATACCCCCTTTTTAGAAGAAAATGGGGGTATACTGGATTACATGCGTCTGTCCATCTGTGCATCCATCCGTCCATCCATCTGTCTGTGTGTGAGTCCGTCCGAGAATATTATAACTTAAGTAAATTATTATGGAACTTGTTTTCTATAATATTTGGTCCTAGGTATGCCCACACTAGGCGGTACACCACATGGGGGTATGCACTGGACGACAGTCAAGCTCTTGTTTTTTTTTTTTGCCTTAAAATGAATTTCGAAGGATTTTGATACATTTTATTCAAAAAAGATTTGTCAGCCAGTTGACGCCATGCATGTTGGATCCATTGGGTGGATTTTTATTATTTTTCTCCTTAAAAATAACTGAGTTTTGCACGATTTTCAGTGATCAGCCGAAATCCTCAAAAAATAATTCACCTAATGGATCACAGGATTTACTGATCTGACTGGAAAATATGGATTTGAAATTCTAGGTCCTGATAAAATTGCCCTTTTTCAGCATTTCTGGAAATACTGGGCATATAAATCATCTGACATGGACAACAGAGTTATTAACTGGTAGAGTGCTGAATTATTTTTTGTCATCAAAATTTGTTCACATATCTTTGCCTTGTTACAATTTATGGGAGAGTGCCAAATGGCACTCTCCCATAAATTGTAACAAGGCAAATCCTGACAGACTAAATAAATTCACTTCAAAGGTGATATGCAGAACATCCACTGAACATGAAGCCTTTAAGTTGTGGTACCGACACTTCAGAATAAAGCCAAAATATGTGCTTCCAGCACCCTACCAGTTAATAATTACATGACTTCATTTCTTTGTAGTTTTGACTAGTCATAGATGCTAAATGTGACCTTAACTCCTTCCTTAAACAACTTTCACAGGTCAGTGCCTCATATCCCCTGGAGCTTGTTGTTTTATTTCTGTTTATCTTTAACTTTGGCAATGGGAGCATGGTGTCTCAGTGGTTACGGCTTGGACTTCAAACCGAAAGGTCCACGGCTCCATCCCTGCCAAGGGTTACTGCATTGTGTCCTTGGGCAAGATACTTCATCCCGATGGCCCATGTTTGGACATGGTGGCACTGTGTACTAAGGCGTACTGCACATCGATGATAAACTAGTCTTCAACCAATGCTAACCCTACTTATGTGGAGTTAGTATGTTGGTGAGTCTGGCCGTTGCTCTGGGTACTCCGGCTTCCTCCACCTGTAAAATTGTTCGACATAAGGTGCCCCTGGCTTTCAAAAATGTTGTTAAAACCCAATATATATAGAGAGTAATCGCTTGACTGGACTGGTTACATGAAATAATTCATGAGAGGTGAGGGACTATATTGTAAAACACTTGTGCGCATTCGCACACTCGTGTTTGTACAAAAAAAAAAATATATATAAATAACTTTGGCAATAGTTATAAATTTTTTTACTAAACTGACTTGATCATGTCTTTATTTTAGAAGCGAGATGCTCTTAAACCCAAAGTTGAAGAGCCACAAAAGGAAGAAGAGAAAATAGTTCATGAAGAGAATAACTGGGGTATGAGAATATTTTTTTCACTGTCTTAACTCACTTTATTGATTTTTAATTCATCTGTCCTCCACAAGAGGTGTTTTGAGTATCACTTTTGGTAACTTGTAATGTATTACAGTGGGGCCCACTTAATTGGATATCTCTTAATTGCATATCCCTGTTAATTGAATATAATTTTCAAACACGAAACCATTTACCTTGCCTTCAGTACAAATTTGATCTGTTAATTGCATATGGGTTGTAGCGTAAACTCCTGTTAATTGTATATAAATTTTTGTAATGTGTTGATAAAATTACTGTGCACGAACCAAATTCCTCTTATTTATCAACCTTTTTGGCCTCACTACATCCAATGCAGGCATTTATTCTATTATATCTTGTTTGACAGAGCTCTATGAGCTCTGTCAAACAAGATATAATCGAATAAATGCTCAGTTTACCCCCAGAACACAGGAAACTGACCAAATCCCTGTTAATTGTATACTCCTGTTAATCGAATAATTTTCACTGGCAAAATGGATATTCAATTAAGAGGATTCTACTGTATTAGATATATGGGAATTTCATTCTTGATTGTGTACTAATCTGTTGGAAAAGGAAAGTTACTTCTCTCAAATCAATTTCCTGCAACATAAGAGCTTGTTTGCATATGAGCTGATTTTCCTGAAATTGGTATACCAATGAGAATTAGCTGTCTCATGAAACATGGGTACCTCTGCCTCCTTAGGATGCAAACTGTTATTATCTGTATTTTGGGAGTGGGGATAAAATTTAGTCTTCCTATTATCTTGTACTTCCAAATGATTATAGGACAGACTCTTTATTAGGGTGCCTGCATGGTCCTTTTGGCTGTCTTGTTGCTTGCTCTCATTTTATAAACAATGTAAACTTAAAAAATTTAAATGGTTTGGCCTAAAAAAATAAAAAATCTGTTTCTCAGGCCCTCCCGCATGGTCATTGGGCTGCCGCATACTCTCTTTTTATAACCAATTTAAACTTAAAAAAAATTAAAATTAAATGGTTTTTGTCTGATATTTTACCCAAGCTAAAAAAATTGATCAATTTGTCCCTCGAGTGCAAGAAGGCTTTGCAATGCTTTAGAATTGCAAAGCCTTCTTGCACTCAAGGGATGAAATACACCACCACCCAAGCTATTCTGTAGATTATGAGGCCTAAAACTTCAACCAAGAACATGAACTTTTGATGGCAAAGAAGTAATTACTGAAATAAAAAATAAAATAAAAAGCCGCTCGCCCGCATGTAATTTTACAAATAATGGCCTGAGAAACAGAAGGTCTACTTTGTGTGGCCTTTGTGTCTAATATTTTACCCAAGTTAATAAAATTGATAAATTTGTCCCTTGAGTGCCACAAGGCTTTGTAATACACCTGGCCTTGCACTCAAAGAACGAAATACAGCACCACCCATGCTGTTCTGTAGATTATGAGGCCTAAATCATAAAACAAACCAAGAACATGAACTTTTGAAAGAAATAATTACAAAAATAAAAAATAAAATAAAAAAATCACGCACCCACATGTAATTTTACAAAAAATGGCCTGAGTAATAGAAGATCTACTTTTTGGGGCCTTAAAAGTTGAATGAAAATAGAGATTTGTGAAATAAAAACCTGAGAATAGAATTAGTTCGTCTTTGAAATCTATATTGATAAATGATGAAAGAAGTTAACCCTCAGCAAGTGATGTCAGAATTTAAGTCTGATATTTCATAATGAGACTAAGCTCATTTAGTTCTGTCAAACGAGATTGAATTGGTTAAATTCCTAGTTACATAATGGGAAAAATTTGCAGTATTTCGGTATTTCTGAAGCTTTTATATCTCTTCACCCGAGATTTCGGCGAGTGCTAGTAGTATATTCTCCCCGTGTCCATATAACATATTTGCGACATACTAACAGAGCACTGTAAAGCCCAAGACTGCATAATTTTTGCAGATTCATGGCTCTTATTCTAAACTCTATTTATTATTTAATATTGTAAAGTGTTGATAAATTATTGAAATGTTTTTTTTAAGTACTTGACCTCCAGAGCACTATTTAAATAGCCATCTGGTAGCTAAAGTATAACATTCTACTTAACCCTTTACCTAACACAGCTTTTTTTAAAAATAAATTAAATTCCACATTTTTTAAAAAGAATTTTCACAATTTTTCAATAAAACCATACAAATATGGATATCTTGACGAGCCGGTTCTAATGTTATCCATATTTGGGTTTTTTCAAGACAGTTGTAAGATATTTTAGGCTGTGGCAGGCTTATTTCGCTCAATTTCCTGGCCATTTTTTCGACTATGTTAGGCAAAGGGTTAAATTATTCTGTAAGTTGATTGGACATGAAAACTGGGATGGGAGTTGCGATAGGCATTCTAAAAAAAATCATGGAAAAAATATAGACAACAGTTTACTGCTCAGAGTCAAGTATGATTTTTATCCCCGAGTGGGGCATGCAGAGGATTATTTTACGGGGCGTTAGCAGAGTAAAATAATCTGCGTGGCACATGAGAGGATACAATCTTACTTGAATCCACCGAGCATTGAACTTTTGTATTTTATTTTCTCCTTATTTGTTTTCCCAAAACAACTTTTTTTTCAATTGATTCAACTCAACCAATTTGTGAACAACAAAAAAAAAATAGTCCATCATCGCTGAGAGTCGATTTGTTTTGGTGAAAGAAAAACGAATGAAAATAAAATAAAATTGTTATTAATATTTTTATAGGAATGTGAAGTGCTGAAAAAATGAAAATTGTAAACTAAACCTGCATTGAGCTATATCTATTTTCTTGCTCTTCCAGGTATAGAATTGGTATCTGAAATATCTGAGGAAGAGCTGAAGTCTGCAGAAGGTGAAAAACCTCAATTAACAGAAGGAGTTTCAGTAGCATATACCAAACCAGCAACAGTAAATGATCAGGTATAGTTAATGTTGTGTCAAAATATGTCAGGACAGAATAAATGAAAGATGAGTGCATTTAGAAGTTAACCCTTCACCCAATGTAGAGGATATCAAAATTTAAAAGCATAATTTACAGTGTTTCCGTGGAGCCATGGATTCAAGGAACCGCCTTGAATTTGACTAAGGGATATTCAAGGCCTTGAAATCCTGGAAAATGTGTCAGGAGGCCATGAAAAGCTTTGAATAGTCACAAAATAAAAATGGTAATGAAGCTTGTAATCATAATTGTATAGTTTTATTTGTCAGAGTTAGAGAAGGCATAGTCCCTCCGATCATTACCCCCTCCTCCCACTTCCCTTGTAATGACCAGAGATCCAAGTTAGGACCTATAAAGGCGAGTCCTTGAAAATCTTTGAATTGGCTATTTGAAGGGCCTTGAAAATGCTGAAATACAGTGGAGCCCACTTAATTGGATATCTCTTAATTGTATATCCCTGTTAATTGAATATAATTTTCAAACATAAAACCATTTACCATACCTTCGGTACAAATTTGCTCTGTTAATTGCATATGGGTTGTAGAGTAAACTCCTGTTAATTGTATATAAATTTTTATAATATGTTGAAAAAATTACTGTGACACGCACCAAATTCCCCTTATTTATCAACCTTTTTGGCCTCATTACATCCAATACAGGCATTTATTCTATTATATCTTGTTTGACAGTTTGACAGAGCTCTATGAGCTCTGTCAGACAAGATATAATAGAATAAATGCACATTTTACCTCCAGAACACAGGAAACTGACCAAATCCCTGTTAATTGTATACTCCTGTTAATTGAATTATTTTCACTGGCAAAATGGATATTCAATTAAGAGTATTCTACTGTATTGAGAATGATACCGGAAGAATACTGGTATTGTTTTAAAAGTACCGCTATATCGTAGGAAATAGTACTGTATCAAAGTTGATATATTATTGGGGGAAAAAACAGGTCACTGTATTCTATCATGTTTGTCATTCCCCAATTATCCCAACTTTGTACTTTCAAATTCTGTTCAAATAATACTTTGATATACTCACTGATGTGGTTGGTAGCAATAATTGAAACTATTTTTACTGCAGCAGTAAAATAAAAAGCATGTTTTTGTGTTTATTTATGTGAAAATGGCCTTTGCTGACATTGCCTGATTTATTCAATGTCGCGGGGTGCGGTGGCTCAGTTGGTAGAGGTGCAGGCTGCAAGCCGAGAGGTCCTCGGGTTCGAATCCCACCTGCGGCAACCACATTGTGTCCTTGGGCAAGACACTTCACCCCCTTTGCCCATGTGGGGGCACGGTGACACTGTGTACTAAGGCGTACTGCACGTCGATGTTGCACCTGTCTTCAACCAATGCTAACCCTGCTTGTGTGGAGTTCGTATGTTGGGGAGCTGACTGTTGCTCGCCATTGCTCGTTGGTTCTCTCCGGGTACTCCGGCTTCCTCCACCCATAAAACTGTCATGGTCATGATTAGCCATTGTGCAGAAATATGTGACCTTAAACACCAATAAATAAATAAATAATAAATTCAATGTCGCAAAGCCATGATGCGTGTCAAACATAGAAAACAGTTGAATACTACTTGAAACTTCTGTTGTGAAGTCCATGTCAATCAATCTTCATTTGACCACTGAAAACACTGTTTGCAACATACTGTGAAAGTGGTAAGGAAGCGTTTTCTCAGATGCCCTTCATGCGTGTGTGCACATGTGTGCAGTGTGGTCAATATAATAAACACCAGGAATGTAACAGATGGTTACAGTCACTTAACCCTTTGAACCCTAGAGGCCGTTTTCCGGCCTAGGAACATAATACGTCATAGTTTCATTAAGTCGGATGGCTGCTAAGTGAATGTGTGGAGAGACCAATAAATATTTTCAACGTGCAGCCTCGAGGCTGCCCGTTGAAAATATTAATTGGTCTACCCCAAATAATGAATATGAACTCTTCCAATTGCTGCCATTGAACTGAAATGGAACATACAAGTTTGTTCAAATCCATTCCTTAGTGTTTTTCTGTAAAATTTGCCTTTCAACTGCAATGACATAACAACCCATGGAGGTTTGGCATTGCTTGTCTACAGCTGATAGAATTGGAAGCAATCAGGAAGACCTATGATAATAATCATCAGACATCATGATTCCCGTGCCTCCTTGAATTCCTTGAAAGTCCTTGAATTTCAAACCCCCTCCCAAGGACCTGGAAACTCCTTGATTTTGAAGCACGTCCTGGAAACTCTTGGAATTTTGGAAAAACCGAGTCGGTTACTCACTGCTCACTGGATTAATTCAACTCCTAACATTTTTCCTTCTTCCCAACACATGGTTGCTTTATACTCCTTGCAAGCCCATGAATTTCACCCAGCTGACTCCTGGAAACTCCTTGAAAAATTGATCTGAACCTCCTGGAATTCACTTCTCAATTTGGTGCAGGAACCCTGGACATGGACTCCAGAGTTATGAATAATTTCATGACTTCATTCCTTGGTAGTGTTGGTGAACCATGACGAACTGAATGTGACCCAAAATACTTCTTTGAACCACTTTGTCAGGTGAGCGATTAAGGCCTCTTGGGGGCCTCTTGTCTGTAATAGCACTGGCCGGTTTTGGCTGGTACAGTAGGTGATGGGTTACCATTGAGAGAACCACTGAGCAATGGGGTGTAACTACCTGACTTGCCAACTTAGTAAACTGGCATGAGCAGGGTAGCATCAGTCCAAGCCAAGTGTACTGTCATCATGCCCTGTGTCTTGGTAGAAAGCACCACTGTGCTCTCACAAATTGAAAGAGTCACAAAATTTGAATGGTGATGCTGTAAATTGTACTAGGCTGATTATGCCGATATACTAGGTTAGGGGTTAACCCTTTGCCTGAAGAAGTCACTAAATCTGTGTAACCCTATTCACAAATGTTGCCATTCAACTGTCGTTATTATGCCCCCAGAAAAATTTGTTCGGGGGTATATAGTCGAGGTCTCCATACGTCTGTACTTCCCTTCGTCCGTACGAACATTTTGTATTTTAACTCGAGCATCAGTTGTCGGATTTTAATGTTCTTTGGTATGTTGATAGGGCAGCTTGGGGGAACGGATGCCCTCATACCTAGCATTTCGTCCATTCATGTTTGGTAGAGTTATGGCCCCTGTTTGTTTTTGGCCTCTGTTTCTAACTAAGGTAAATTGTACTATAGCCTATAGGGCAAACTGCTGCCCAATTTTTTTTTTAGTTCATTATTTTTCTGCGGCCCAGTGCTTGCAGGGGAGGTTGCATGACATTTTAACCTCTACATATCAATATATCCATATAAATATGGATGACACAGGCTTGGCAATTTCAGGAGAGCGATTTTTTAGCTCTCCTTACTGCCCTCCTGAAAGAATTAAGGAGAGCGAAAAATTGCCCTCCTAAATATTTTGGTCTTGGATGATTGAGATTACATGTATAATGCTCACATTAAATTTTTGTTGTAAAGCAAAAATGTAATTTAACTTCGAAGTCACATAACATCACGTAATTTCATTTTGAAAGTGGTTTAGTGGTAAAAGGTAATGGGTGCAACCATACCCAAACACAGTTGCAATCATTTGAAGCAAAATGGGTCACAGCAATATTTTTTTTTCTGTCAGTTTTAAGTTCAACAACTGACATCACAGTTTGAGGAGAAATTATTCAAGGAATATTGACACGATAATATACTACCATTACTACTATTCTGTCACTTGAAGCACTTGCACCAGGATGTGACTGTAGATTCAAGCAGACCTGTTGTCCAAGAAAGTCATACGCCTACCACTACCACCTTCAACCCCCTTGGGGAGTTGAAGGTAGTAGTGGTAGGCGTATGACTTTCTTGGACAACAGGTCTGTGTACAAACACAGGTCTTGTCAAGTGTGTGTTCGGTTGTTGAGTGAGACATCTAGATGTCTAAGAGATTTCGCTTTACCTTAGTAAAGTTAATAAAATCACTGATGTAATAGTCTGTTGGTTTCAGTTTCAATGAGTTCATTCAATTGGATACTTAAAATGCTGTGTAAAGCTAATTGCTCTCCTAAGCTGATTGAGGAGAGCGATTTTTTGCCCTCCTGCATTTTTCAGAATGCCAGGTCTGATGACACAAGAATTATAGTGATTTTGGTTCCAGACCATTTAAAATTATATTTCCACACCAATCGATTTCAAATTTTATTTGCTTATTACTGATGTCAAAATAAGGTCAAGTTCGATTTGGAGGTTCACTCCAACCATTCTTGCAAGAGTTATGTCTCTTTTTGAATTAAAAAATCACAAATTTTCCAATTTCAGCTTTATTCTTACTGTCCAATGCCTATAGGGGAAGTGCTGCCCGATTTTTTTTTATTCCACTATTTCTGTACTGCCCAGTGCTTGCAGGGGAGGTTGCATGTCATTTTAAACTACATATCAATATAACCATACAAATATGGATGCCAATTTCAGCTTTATTCTTACTGGCCAGTGCCTATGGGGGAAGTGCTGCTCAATTTTTTTTAGTCGACTATTTCTGTGCAGCCCAATGCTTGGTGTGGAGGTTTCATGTCATTTTATCCTACTACATATCGATATAACCATATAAGTATGGATGCCAATTTCAGCTTTATTCTTACTGGCCAGTGTCTTATAGGGGAAGTGCTGCCCAATATTTTTTTTAGTCCACTATCCAAATTTTTTCTAGTCCACTTTTTCTGTACTGCCCAGTGTTGGCAGGGCAGGTTTGCATGTCATTTTAACCTACTACGTATCGATATATTCATATAAATATGGATGACACAAGAATCATAGTGTTTGGGTTTTTTTTAGTGTAATTCCGTTCATTCAAAGTTGTTTGGATGAACCAATTCTCTTCAAACATTCAGAAGTTATTTATTTACATGCAAGTCTGACTTTACTACCTTCGGGGGCATCAGCACACGCGTTAGCGTTGCTCTTGTTTTTTCAACTTATGGCCTATCATTCGAATTAGCTTGTCATGCTCATTTTACTGAGGAGTTACAGTAAATTTTGCGGGTGCAAAATATTGTACTCACAAAATGAGTTTCAAATGCAAAATGTACTTGTAAATGTTTTTACTCTGGCATAGTCTCTGGTGCACACCCCAACCCTTAACACCACTACTTGCTGTTCATTTGAACTTACTTCCATCTCCCATATGAAGGACCGGAGTGATAAGCTCCATTATGGATTTTTTACTTATTTAGGAAAAAAATATTGCAAGTTTCACCTTTAAATAAGGAGCTGAAGAAACTGAAACTTTTAGTAAACTTGATCTTGAAGTTGAACTTGAGTAGTAAAGTCCATTTGCAAAACAAATTTATAAACCACTGGAATATCAAGCCAGGGACCGACCTGAGCATTTAAAAAATAAGAGCCAGACCTGGAGTCTACTTTTTAAAATCTTGAAGCCAGATTTACTTCTTAGCTGGTAGAATGCTAAATTATTGTTGACAGTAAAAATTTGTTCATGTGTTTTCCCTTGTTACAATTTATGGGAGAGTGCCTATAGGCGGAGGAGGAGATAGGGTGGGGCTGCCTATAGGCACTCTCCCATAAATTGTATCAAGGGCAATCCATACAGATGATATAATGTTACTTCAAAGATACAGTACGTGGAGAGTGTATTATCATTAAATCACCCACAGAGTGGAGATTCCACCCAAGCAATAATTGCAAATTTGTTGCAAAGCATAACCATCACAAGCAAAGTTCCAGCCAATGGACCTCCGGGTTAAACCCGGAGGTCCATTGGCTGAAACTTTGCTTATGTTTTTGTCCATATGTACAGAATTTGAAGGTGATACTTTGTGTGATACTCCACTCCACAGGTGTTTTAGTTACAATCCACTCTCCACGTACTGTAATATGAAATACATTTACAAAACATGAAGTCTTTTTGTTGCAGCACTTTCACACCAGCATAAAACCCAAATATGGGCATCAAGCACTCAATCAGTTCACTGGAGTTATACAGTAGAATCCTCTTAATTGAATATCCATTTTGCCAGGGAAAATTATTCAATTAACAGGAGTATACAATTAACAGGGATTTGGTCAGTTTCCTGTGTTCTGGAGGTAAACTGAGCATTTATTCTATTATATCTTGTTTGACAGAGCTCTGTCAAACAAGATATAATAGAATAAATGCCTGTATTGGATGTAGTGTGGCCAAAAAGGTTGATAAATAAGGGTAATTTGGTGCGTGTCACAGTAATTTTTTCGATATATTACCAAAAATTATATACAATTAACAGGAGTTTACTCTACAACCCATATGCAATTAACAGATCAAATTTGTACTAAAGGTATGGTAAATGGTTTTGTGTTTGAAAGTTATATTCAGTTAACAGGGATATACAATTAAGAGATATCCAATTAAGTGGGCTCCAATGTATTAACCAGTCATTTTCACAATAGTTCCAATTCAAGTCTTGGCTGCCTGAGTGAGCAATGGAGGAAAATGGGTCTTAAAGTTATGAGCCAACATAGAAGCCTTTATTTAAGATTCAGGAGCCAGATCAGAATTTTAGGAGTCAAATTTACACTGACTCCTTACTAGGTCAGTCCTGGTAATTATGTCTCCCCTTCCCAGAAGGGAGACATATTGTTTTAGTGCATATTCTTCTTCTTCTTCTTCTTTCTTCTTCTTCTTCTTCTTCTTCTTCTTCTTATACAAACTTTGTCCGGGACATAACTTTTTTGTCTTTTGACCTACACCTTAGATACTTGGCATGTGGATGTATCACCATGAGCCGGTGTGCAGTGTACCATAGTGACCTTCATGTGACCTTGACCTTTGACCTGAATGTCAGATTTATGTGTTTTTTAAGGGAAACATCACACAAACTTTGTCCGGGACATAACTTTTTTGTCTTTTGACCTACACCTTAGATACTTGGCATGTGGATGTATCACCATGAGCCGGTGTGCAGTGTACCATAGTGACCTTCATGTGACCTTGACCTTTGACCTGAAGGTCAGATTTATGCTCTTTTTTAAGGTAAATTGTCTGGACCAGAACTTTTTTGTATTTCGAGTCAGGCTTTAGATATTTGGCATGTGGATGTATCACCATGAGCCAGTGTGTAGTGTACCATTGTGACCTTCATGTGACCTTGACCTTTGTGCTTTTTTCAAGGAAACTTTGTCCGGACCAAAACTTGTTTGTCTTTTGAGCCAGGCCTTAGATATTTGGCACGTGGATGTATCACCATGAGCCGGTGTGTGGCATACCATTGTGACCTTCATGTGACCTTGACCTCAAGGTCAAATTTATGTACTTCAAATAGGGAGTAATTGTCCAGACCAGAATTTTTTTTTGTTTTTTTGACCTAGGACTTGGTTATTTGACATGTGGATGTGTCACCATGAGATCGCATGTCGTGACCTTCATGTGACATTGACCTCAAGGTCAAATTTATGTACTTCTAATAGGGAATAATTATCCAGACCAGAACTTTTTTGTTTTTTGACCTAGGACTTAGATATTTGACATGTGGATGTATCGCAATTAGACCGCATGTCACATGTAATCATGACCTTCATGTGACCTTGACCTCAAAGTCAAATTTATGTACTTCTAATAGGGAATAATTATCCAGACCAGAACTTTTTTGTTTTTTGAGCTAGGACTTAGATATTTGACATGTGGATGTATCGTAATTACACCGCATGTCACATGTAATCATGACCTTCATGTGACCTTGACCTCAAGGTCAAATTTAGGTACTTTAAATAGGGAGTAATTGTCCAGACCAGAATTTTTTTTTTTTTGACGTGTGGATGTGTCACCATGAAACCGCATGTCCGCTACCTTGATGAACTGCATGTGACCTTGACCTCTGACCTCAAAAGGAAGGGGAGACATATGTTTTAGTGTGCTAAAACACTTTCTAGTTCATCCTTGTTTCCTCGGCAAAAAAATTGGTGTGGAAAACAGGTGCTTCTACAGCAATTGCTGTGAAGCCTGTTCGATTGTGTAAAAATCATCAGAGGGCAGGACATAGTCTCAACTGCCATGCATATGTAGTATGTGGTGAAGTTTAAACTTTCAAGTAACTTTAACATGTGAAAGTAGTTTGAGATACATGTGTATATAATCACAATCAATGTTCAGAATCTTTCACTCAATTAAATTATGCCAATAGCATGAACCATGTGAATGCTGAGAAAAAATCTTGGAAGTAAGCAGGCATCTTGCTAAATATGTACAGTATGATTGAAAATAATATGCAGCATAACCACAAACTATGTGCTCTTTTTCTTCTATGTTGATAACACCAGACTCTGTAAGAGCTTTCCAGACACTGATGTCAGATTCTGGTATTATCAACACAGAAGAAGCAGAACATATAGTTTCTAATGGTTAGAGTGTATCCTGTACTGTAAATTGTAAGATTAGCATTAAAGCGTAGTGCAACCCACATGGTTTTATTCCTTGTGTAACCTGGAAGTTGTGCAACCACAATAAGAAGCCATCCTCGGCAATATTTTTGCTGTGGATATTTTCCATTTCTTCTGCATTTTCCCCGGCATTGCTGAGGGTGAATTACCAGGGCTGCTAGGTCGGTCCCTGGATCTAGTATACTAAAATTTTACATTACTAAATAAAATTTCATCTCTATTTCAGGAAACCACGGAAACAGTAGAAAATACAGAACTAAGCCTTGCTGATTTAGTAAAACAAATGGGTTCCTTATGAATTTTATGAAATGGACATATTTCATATTTTACCTTGTGGAACTTAACCCTTTACCTAACGTAATGGCGAAAACCGGCCAGCGCTATTCTCAAAAATCGCCAATTAATTTTCATTATTTTTTTCATTTTTTGTCTCAAAAACATAGGTTATGACCCCTCGTTGGAACGAGGGGTCATAACCTATGTTTTTGAGACAAAAAATGAAAAAAATTAGTTATTCAAGAATTATTTTTGCAAGTGTCGTCTGCTTTTCAGGTTAGGTAAAGGGTTAAAAGGAAAACAAGCAACTTGGAACAAGAGCCATGCCTTCTGTCAGCATTCCTATTGCACTGTTCAGCTTTCTCCCTTTACCCAAAGCAGATGACATCAAAATTTATTATTTTAAATATTATTTTTTCATATTTTTCAAAAAAATTCAACAAAACCATATCATGTGACCCCTTGTTGGAACGAGCTCATTGAGATCGTTCCAAAGAGGGGTCACTTCACTTCATATGGTTTTGTTGAAATGTTTTGAAATATAAATGTTTTTCTGTGACTCATTTTGTAAATTATGCAGGTTAATGCAGCCGATTCGTTGGGTAAGGGGTGAAGTTGTTAGGCCAAACACTGATACTTATGTTATTGAGATAACAGTTGAGGGGATTATTATTTATCTTCTAAAAGAGTCCAGTGAAACTCTGGTAATTGAATAGCCACTTTGCCAATGAAAATTATTCAAAGAACAGGAGTATTCAATTAACAGGGATTGTGTCACTTTCCTGTATTCCAGAGATAAACTTAGCATTTTTTCTATTATATCTTGTTTGACAGAGCTCTGTCAAACAAAATATAATAGATGAAATGCCCGTATTGGATGAACTGAGGCCAAATAGGTGATAAACAAAGGAAAACTGGGGAGAGTCATGGTAATTATTCGACATGTTACAATATTTTTTTTTTCAGTTAACAGCAGTTTACTCTATAACCTATATTCAGTTAACAGGTTAAATTTGTACTGGAGGTATGGTAAATAGTTTTGTGTTGGGAAATTATATTCAGTTAACAGGGTTATTCAGTTAAGAGATATCTAATTAAGTGGGCTCCACAATACTAGATTAATCTTGGTAGTCATAATCTGTTCATAGGTACTTATTTTGCTACATCTTATTAGGTAGTGCCTATGTTCTTTATCCATTACACATTAACCCTTTATCCAACGAATCGGCCGCATCCGCCCACGTAATATGCAAATTCAGCAGTTGAAAAAATAGTATTTTTCAAAAACATTTCAACAAAACCATATCATGTGACCCCTCATTGGAACGAGCTCGTTCCAACGAGGGGTCACATCATAAGGTTTTGTTGAAATTTTTTTTTAAAAATTAAAAATGATATTTAAAATAATAAATTTTGATAATGCCTCTGTTGGGTAAAGGGTTAACAAAAATCTAAATGAGTCAAATCCTGTTTTTGTTTAAGCCCTTACCCAGGGCGTACGATATCAAAATTTGTTGGTTTTTTTCCAGTTTTCCTAAAATGTCAACAGAACATATCATGTGACCTCTCATTGGAATGGACTCAATGAGCTCGTTTCAATGAGGGGGTCGCATGATATGCTTTTGTTGAAATGTTTTGAAAAATTTTCGTTTTCAACCAGTGTTCAGGCCTGAAAATAAGCAGTCAGACATTTGCAGAATGAGGTCCCTAAAGGGTGAATTTGATGATGTTATCCCATACAGTGGGCCAATTTATCCTCTGGATACCTCTTTCTGTTTAGTTTTGAGACCTGATTCAGATTGAGGTTCACAGAGGGTAAATTTAATGCTTTGCAGGGTAGCATCACTAAACTCACCCTCTGGGGACCTCATTTTGCAGATGACAGTCTGCATATTTTCTGGCTTGCCAGTGTTTCAACGGCTCAGTTTATAAATTATGATGTGTCTTATTTGTTTGCTAAAGGGTTAACTGGGTCAAAGCTATAAGTCTATTTATTAAAATGTGTTTGTGCCAAAATAAAGTTTTTATGTTCTTTAACATGTTCTGTAAATTTAGCTGAATGGTCATTCTTTCTTTTACATAGATTTGTTTTGTTACAATTGCTGAGTACCACAAATACAACACTTGCATCACTAATTTTTGTCAGACATTCTCCCATCTTGACCCCCATCCATATTAAGAAAGGGTGTCCTACTAAGAAATTCTTTTTGGCATACTCTTGTTTACTCTAATTGACAATTATCTGTTATTTTAAGCATCAGTGGACTATTGTATGAGTAAAACAATCTCACAAAACTCCTTGGGGGTGGGGGGGATGGGTAGCTGCTATGCCAGTCCTTTCTGTATCTCATTGCCTTCGTGGGTAGTTGATATTAGTGGAAAGATAAAGCATTGGTTTTATTGAGATGGGCTTGTTATGTTCATAATGATATCTATCTCTTGGGATATTTTAAATAAGCTTAGACCTTTACCAGGGTTCCCAGAGGGCTTTGGATTTTAGGAACAGCCTTTAATTTGACTAGGGGTCATTGTAGAGCTGTAGGTTTTTAAATTTCTTGTTCAGTTTCGGTTTTGGTTTTTCAGGTGGAGTAAAACCTCGGTTTTCGGTTTGTTCATGAGGCCAAGTAAAATTCAATAAAACTCATTCTTATGTCTGGAGTCATAACTGAATGGTAGTGAAATTGAATGAAACTCAACGAATGCCTGAAATAAGCTATAATACATGTACATGAAGAATCAGGAAGGCCAATATAATAATTACCTAAATATACAGAACTTTTATTGTGCTTGGCCATTTTTCGAGGTCTGACACCTACACGCAACTTGAGGAAAGCTGCAAACACAACTAAGCTGAAATGTCGGAAATCCACAGAATGTAGCCTTCCCAGAGTAGTGAGAGTACTCTGGAATGGCTACATTCTCTGAATTTCTGCAGCAAGAGAGTATTTAATAAAAAACGAAAAACCTTAGATTACGGGATGGCGACGGTTTCGGTTTCGGTTTTTTAAAAAAACTGAAAACCTCGGTTCGGTTTCTGTTAACCTACAGCTCTAGGTCATTGAAGGCCTTGAAATTCTGGATAATGTGCCAGGAGACCTTGAAAATCCATGAATATTCATTATTTATTTATTTATTGATGTTTAAGGTCACATATTTATGCACAATGGCTAATCATGACCGTGGCAGTTTTACGGGTGGAGGAAGCCGGAGTACCCGGAGAGAAGCACCGAGCAACGATGAGCAGCTGCCAGCTTCCCAACATCGTAACTCCGCACTGCAGCACAGGCAGGGTTAGATTGGTTGAAGACATACGTACCATCGACGTGCAGTATGCCTTAGTACACGGCGTCGTCGTGCCCCCACGCGGGCAGTGGAGATGAAGTGTCTTGCCCAAGGACACAACGCAGTTGCCGCAGGTGGGATTCGAACCGAGGACCTCTAGGCTGCAGCCTGCACCTCTACCCACTGAGCCACCTTGCTCCCCATGAATATTCATGAAAAAAAAATGCTAACAAAGCCTGTAAACATAACTACATAGTTCTATATACCAGAGTTCATGGAGGCATAGTCTAGGGATCTGCGAATCACAAATTTCTTTTCGAATCGAATCTCGAATTGAATCGTGTCTCTGATATCGACATCGAATCGAATCCCAAATCGAATCTTAATAGACAAGTTATTTCATATTGCATCAAACGGAAGTTACGGAACACTGTGATGACCCTTACGCGACGGAGTGAACACCTTAGACACCAATAACTAAATATTCTCTGTAGCACCGTCGATGAAACAGCTAGGCCTATTGTCCATAGTTTTAGTTTTTGAAGGCCTAACTTGTTACTATTCACGTTCTTAAGAACGTGAATAGTAACAAGTTAAGCCTTCAAAAACCAAAACTATGGATAACGTTCTGGGCCAAATTCACACCTTACCTAACAATTAAACATTGTCAATTACTCAAATAAATAGGAATTGAGCCTACATGAATGAATTTTCTAATGACAGTTTTATCCTATTTTTGTTGGAAATGTAACAGATTGAAGTTAGTACGAGAGATTCGAAAAAATCGAATCCTGAGACTGATTCGGGATCGATCTCGAAGCATACCTATGGTATCGATATCGAATCGAATCTCAAATATTCGCAGGACCCTAGCATAGTCCTAATTAGGACCTGCTGGTCCCCCTCCTCCCACTTTCCTTGAAGAGAAGTGCAGGGCTGAGGGAGATGAAATTTGGGCCCCAGGGTTACCTCGGTGGCCCTCTTTTGAAAGAGTTGGGACACTCATGCAGATGGCAAAGGCACGAGCAATGATAGGAGTGCAACTATAGAACTAGTGGTTTGACAGGCAACTTATCTTGCTGGTTCTCAGCTCAAGTTCTGACTCCTATGTCAAGCTTGGGTCCCCCGATCCCTGAGCGGGAACCTCTCACTCAGGGGCCCAGGCCCTCCTCCCACTTTCCTTGAAGAGAAGTGCAGGGCTGGCGGAGATGAAATTTGGGCCTCAGGGTTACCTCGGTGGCCCTCTTTTGAAAGAGTTGGGACACTCATGCAGATGGCAAAGGCACGAGCAATGATAGGAGTGCAACTTTTGTACTAGTGGTTTGACAGGCAACTTATCTTGCTGGTTCTCGGCTCAAGTTCTGACTCCTATGTCAAGCTTGGGGCCCCCAATCCCTGAGCGGGAACTTCTCGCTCGGGGGGGGTCCAGGCATTAGAATCTTTGGCGGCCCAGGTCAGACCTAAGAATCCTGGACTCCTTGGTCAGGCCTTGGCCCTCCAGTGTTCTGGGCCCCAGGGTTACTACCCCAGGCCTCTCCTGGCCCTGGGGAAGTGGGAGGAAGGCGTAATGACCAGAAGGTTGTAGTTAGGACTAGTGCAGGTTAAGCCTTAAAAATCTTTGAATTTGGCTAATGAAGGTCCTTGAAAAATGCTGAAATATATCAAGAAACTGCCTTGAATAGCCTTGAATTTTATCAGTCCTTGCCTGCAGGAACCATGTTTGCTAAACATTTGATGAGGTGGAGCCTATGTTCTCTATCCACTGCACACTAAACAAAAATCTAGGTGAGTTAAATCCTGTTTTTTGCTTTACTCCTTAAGCAAATAACTGCCATATCTGGGGGCACTGTTTACTAAAATCACCATTCGAATTTCAGATTATGGGGGTATACTGGATAACATGCGTCCGTCTGTCCATCCATGTGTGAGTCCGTCCGAGAATATTCAAAACTTTCATATCCTAATAACTTTAGTACAGTAGAATCCTCTTAATTGAATATCCATTTTGCCAGTGAAAATTATTCAGTTAACAGGAGTATACAATTAACAGGGATTTGGTCAGTTTCCTGTGTTCTGGAGGTAAACTGAGCCTTTATTCTATTATATCTTGTTTGACAGAGCTCTATGAGCTCTGTCAAACAAGATATAATAGAATAAATGCCTGTATTGGATGTAGTGAGGCCAAAAAGGTTGATAAATAAGGGGAACTTGGTGCCTGTCACAGTAATGTTTTCGATATATTACAAAAAATTATATACAATTAACAGGAGTTTACTCTACAACCCATATGCAATTAACAGATCAAATTTGTACTAAAGGTATGGTAAATGGTTTTGTGTTTGAAAATTATATTCAATTAACAGGGATATACAATTAAGAGATATCCAATTAAGTGGGCTACACTGTATTTATTACTTGTTTTAATTCATTTATGCTTCATCAGTCCAGCAATGCAGTGGGGGTATGAATTGTCTTCAGCAGTAGCTCTTGTTACATTTGGTAAAAGGTTAAATTACTTACATGATTAAAGAAATCTAAATTTTGACATGAAATTTCTGAACCTCCTTCACTAAAATCAAACTGAGCCTCAGTAAACTTCAACTCGATTTTAGTGATCTTGGTACAGAAATTTTATATGAAATTGCGACTCATTAGGCCGCAATAAAAAATCCTAGATTTTCATCCAACTTTTTTTTTTCAAACTGAGGCAGACAGGTTAATTTTATATATTTATTATATTTCTACAGCTTTTTCCTGCTGTCAATACTTCTCAACTGGTTGAGTTCCAGAAGCCAGTCTCAGGGCTTTCAAAAAATGAGGATACCAGAGCAAAAGCCAACACTCTCCTTGCTTATATTTCATATTCAGTCAAACACAAATAATATTTTGTTTAAATAAATTTGTTTTATTACAAATTATTGGAGAGTGCCTGTGGGCACTCTCCAATAATTTGTAATAAAACAAGTTTTGAATAACAAATTCAGACCACCAAAAATAATCTAGCCCTCCCTCAATCACTAATGTGAAAAAAATGTGAAAAATATCTTATTTGCACTTTCCGACATTTGACGTCGCATTTTGAAAAAAGTTGATGAAACTGAATTCCCAGTGACGTTTGAACGTCAGGATAATTAAAGTCTCAAAGGGTTAATGTTCTAAAGTTGTAAGAAAATTTAAAACCAATGGTATGGGAATTCCATATAAAAATAGAAATTTCGAATGTTAGTGAAGCTATATGATCAATTCACAAACTTCAGACATGTTCTTGTAGAGCAGTATAAAATTACGGAAGCTGGCTTTTTACAAATTCCCCAATCAGTTTGAACGTTTGACTAATATTCTCAGGCTTTTTTTTTTGTTTTTTTTATTAGGGTTTAACGACACATTAACAGCCAGGGTCATTATCATGTCGGTTACAGTTTTACGGGTGGAGGAAGCCGGAGTACCTGGAGAGAACCACCGAGCAACGACGAGCAGCTCTCAGCTCTCCAACATCGTAACTCTGCAGCGCGGCACAGACAGGGTTAGATTGGTAGAAGACATACGCACATTCGACGTGCAGTACGCCTTAGTACACAGCATCATCGTGCACCCATGTAGCCAATCAGGGTTAAGTGCCTTGCCCAAGGACACAACGCGGGAGCGCGAATCAGTCGCTGAATATTCTCTGTTTAAATCGATTTAAAAATAGGAAAATGGCTCGTTTTCATTATCTTTTGTTATTCTGGAACTTTTTTCTGTTCATCATATCAACAATGAGTGCATCGTGACATATAATATAGACACTTTATTATATTTCTAAAACTTTTTCCTTTGTAAATAAAAACCATATCCTACTCCCACGACCTTGAAAGTGTTATTCAACTCCCACGGCGATATCCTACTTCCATTCATGATGGACTACTTTTACCATTGCAGTTGTTCCGCCTCGAAATCCAGCGATAACACCCAGTCCACTTCGACAAATATTCTTCTTGATATTCCAACTGACAGCGAACAATAACTATGTACACATCCACACAAAGTTATAAGAAATTGAACATGACTACTCATTCATGGTGATTGATTGAATTATTTCTTTAAAATGTGTTGATTTCCTTCATAAGTTCATATCTCCCATCACTTGAATTTCCATTTGAAAACGAGCGTCATTGCATTCCTTTCTGATGACATCATATTATCAGTTCATTCATTCATGTTTTTGTGTTCATGCGCCGATTTTTCTAACCGTCAAAACAAATTAAGCGACCTTGGGAAACTGCTCTTGGATGATGCAAGAGGGGTATTTGTGTTGCAGATATTATCAGGGAAATATAATAAACACAATAGTTCACTGCTTGGGCCTTGTGAAAATAACCTCCCGCATCCCACTTGAGAATAAACATCGTAGATCAGATCAGATCAGATTCTTTATTCACAGTACACATACATGTAAAATGGTTACAAATAAACATATTGCACAAATGTAATGAGAAGTATACCGTGGGAAGTGGCATAGCCAGATTGGCTGTCTACCTGCCACCCCCTGGAAGAAGATGGGGTGATTGCAAACAGACTGTGACTGAAAGAATGAACTGAGAGCCAATTATGTGATACATGATGGAGACTGACGATCGAATCATTACTTTTCTGAGATTAGAGTATTAGTGTTTCATTTTCGCCAGCGGAAAGACGGTGATTCAAGGTAGGCAAGAAGCAACCTGCCTATAGGACTCCCTCCACTACTTATCATAACACATGAGGTATATGCATGTTACTCCAAGCAGTGAACTATCTATTTATTTCATCTGGAGAGTGGATAATCTAGAACAGCCCAAGGAACTGGTGGACTGGGGGCATGTGGTTTGGGGATATGGGTCTAAAATCTATAATAAGAGATTACTCAGCTGAGTGGGAATGAATGTTAAGCAACAAGGCTTCATGAATGGCTCTAAAAGGTACTTGGGTCATATATGAAGTATCAGCAGAAATAATTTGTACGATAAACACAAGAAAATTTGATGATTACATTACAATCAGAAATGACTGGCTCCAGAAAGGTTCTTGGGTCATATATACAGTACCAGCAGAAATATGTTGTAGGATAAACACAAGAAAATTTTATGACATTACATTCAGAAATGACCAGCTCCAAAAGGTACTTGTGTCATATATACAGTGCCAGCAGAAATAAGTTGTAGGATAAACACAAGAAAATTTTGATCATATTTCACTCAGTTGATAAATCCAACACTTCACAGTATTCTTTGGAAAGCTCTCCCCTGAGAGCTTCCCAAGAAATGATGTTTGGGTTGGAATTATCAACAAAGGTAGAGTTATAAGAGTAATTTTCTAGTGGTTAACCCTTTACCCAACAAATCAGCCGCATCCGCCCGCGTAATATGCAAATTCAGAGGTTGAAAAAATAGTAATTTTCTAAAAAAATTCAACAAAACCATATCATGTGACCACTCGTTGGAACGAGCTCAACGAGCTCGTTCCAACGAGGGGTCACATGATATGGTTTTGTTGAAATTTTTGGAAAAAAATTAAAAAATGATATTTAAAATAATAAATTTTGATATTGTCTGCGTTGGGTAAAGGGTTAAAGGAGATGATAGATGACAAAAACTTTTATAATGCCAATAAAAAAATTTGGGATGAGTTGAAAAAATAGGGGTGGGTGGGTGGGGATGAAGATCTGGGAATTTCTTTATTGCAGACGTAGAGATCCTCTCTTTATATTTTTGAAGACATTACCTGAAGAGAGAATGTTACTTGGGTATTATTGTTAAAAGAATTTCCTTCCACAATAGTGGCATCTCTTCTCAAGCTCAAGCATAACACAAATGTCATGGATGTGCTGCTTTCAAATATCTATATGCACCCATCTTGCTCTAATGAGCTCTACAAGCTTGTTCCAATGAGAGATTCATGTGCTAGGTTTCCGAAACAAAATTTAAAAAAGAATGAAATTTTGGTAATACATGTATCTGTGTATTTTACAGCTCAGATCTAACACACTATTAATTGAAAATAGAATATGTTTTCATTTTTGGAATTCACTATAAAAAATTTCCACAGTCCAGTATAAGTATTTCCAATAGTTCCTTGAATCCAGCACCCTGTGAAACGACATGTAACTAACTTACCTAAAGCATTTTTACAGCTTTAGTCATTATATATTTTCATGTAGCATGTGATGTGGCAGTTACCATTTTTTTATAACCAGAAAGTGTGACTAACCCTGTGCACTGCACAGGGTTAGTCACACTTTCTGGTTATAAAAAAATAAATTCATTTCTAACTGAATAACTAAACCTCTGCACTGTACAGCCTTAGTGTAAATGTCATCTATATCAACTCTTTACCCAATGTAATGGTAAAAACCAGCCAGTACTATTCAAACTCTGCTTAAGAACCCTCGTTGGCTTTGTTTTTAGTGAATTCCATAAATGAAAACATATTCTATTTTCAATTAATAGCTTATTATCTGGTGAATTCATTTGGTTGAGTGTTAATGGATCTCACAAGACCAAACACAATTAGCTTCTGTGACTAATTTAATAATGTGAAATTTTGTTGTCTATTTATTATGTACAATTTAATTTAAATGAATGTAAATCAAAATAAATGTTTGTTTTTTTTTCATTTTGTTTTTTTTTTTTATTTGTTAACCCTCCACAGTTTTAACCCTGAAGTTTTTCTCAGCATGGTTTGTTTTTAAGTTTTTACTTTGTATGTAATAGATATATCACTATTTTGTGTACTATATGGGTAAATAATTGTACAGTTGTGCAGGTGTCCGGAGATATTTTGGACGAGGCAAAGCCTCGTCCAAATATTGGAGGACACCTGCACGACTGTACAATTATTTACCCATATAGTACACAAAATAGTGATATATGTGATTTAATCCACAGCCCCTCAATGTTAACAAAAGTCAAAAAAATTATATTTTAGAAAGTTTGACACGAGTAAAACCACATTTTAAAACACTTTTTGCTTGCTCTACCCCCGAAAAACAAAATGGGCATAACCCATTGTTTGCTTGCTAGAAAGTCTATTGAAGTTATGACACGCATCAGGAGTTCAGATATTGTGAACAGATCTGTGGCTTCGAAGTGAACTCACATCATGACGTAATTTGTTCTCCCACTAATATAATGTCTCAGCTCAAGGGTGGAACAGTCATTCAATCCCTCATCGAAAGTGCGGCAGATAAATTTAATAATCGTTCATTTTTAAAGCATTGGAAGAATAATTCTTTTTTTATCCGAAGAAGAGGTTCGCTTTCCCTCAGGGGTGGCGGGTGGTGGTGCCTGATTGCCGTCTTAACATTTGAAAAAGGGCGTTTTTTTTAGGTTATTTATTTATTTACTGGTGTTTAAGGTCACTTTTCTGCAGCTATGGCTAATTGTGACCGCAAAAAAAGGTGTAAAGTCAAGTTTAGTCAATCGTTTACACCCATGCTGCCCATTTTAGGGGACTTCTACCCTGGGCACTGGTGACCAGGTCCTATTTTACCAGTAAAACTGAACTTGTTTACCACAGTAAACAAGCACTGCTTCACTTCCGAGGTTTCCACAGGAGTCCTTTTTAGGTTACCAGGGCTGTTGGTTATTTAAAGCAACAAAAACTTAAAAAGTACATTATAATTTGGACACAATGCACACTCAATTCAGCAGCTCTGTCGAGAAAAGCTTGTCGATAATTCGTGTGTTAGAAAGTTTTTCACACCTCCTTTACAGCATCTTTACTTTTGAATGGTTATGATTACAGTACCGCGACAATCGTACAAATATCTAGTTATTGGGACTGTTTCAAAACCGTCCTAATATCCTGATATTGGTACTGTTTTACTGAGCTGTTCTCATCAAAACCGTACTTGGTGTGATTTTTTGGGCTTGTTTTCATGACAGAGAACAAAAGAAATATTAGGTAGCTGTGGATTTAGTCTAATTGTCAAGCAGGCCCGACCAAAATATTTTTCTGCCACCATAAATTTTACCCCACTTTATTTCATCTTGTACTGGGTGGGAGCGCAGTGTCTCAGTGGTAGACTGTTGGACTTCTATGCAAGAGGTCCCGCGTTCGATCCCCGTCCGGGACAACTCGCGTTGTGTCCTTGGGCAAGGCACTTTATCACAGTTGCCTACATGGGGGCACGATGATGCCGTGTACTAATGCGTACTGCACGTCGATGGTGCACATGTCTTCAACCGCTGTAACCCTGATTGAGTGAAGCTTGGACAGTTAGAATGTTGAGGAGCTGACAGTTGCTCGTCAATGCTCGGTGGTTCTCTCCGGGTACTTCGGCTTCCTTCACCTGTAAAACTGTCACGGTCACGATTAGCCATAGTGCATCGATTAGCCATAGTGCATAAGTTTGTGACCTTAAACACCAATAAATAAATAATAAATAAATCTTGTACTGGGTTAAAAGTGTGAATACTCTATACTGTAGGTGAAGTTTCGAGTCTCCCCTATGGAGAAAAAAAATTATTGTTCCATGTCAGTTTGTGTGCCCTGGGTACTTTACGTAGGCTTAAGTACTAGGGCCCTGCGAATCACACATTTTCGATTCGAATCAAATCTTGAATCAAACTGGGTCTATTATTCGAAATTGAATTGAATCTCAAGTCGAAATCTAGGCATCTTGAAGATGATGGACACGGGGTGGGGAGTATAAACCTGAATATTCCAGCTACAACACTGCATACATTCCTGAAAGGCATGCCCTGATGATGCAGTTGGAATATTACCCAGGAGTGGGTGCAAGACTTACCAGCACTAAGCACTGCACACCACTAGCAGCTAGCAACAACTAACTCATCGTCAACATTGTTTGGTAACTTATTTTCTGTGAATCTGTTGTACTACCAGAGTGATAGGGGTTAAGCCCTTTGAAGCATCGGAATTCAATTTGATTCAATTTAAAAATCATTTGCATTATTTCAGTCACACTAATTAGAAATTTTTAAATCATGAAGATGTTCTCAAAATACTACCAAGTGTCTCCTCTTGAACTCTTCTTTTATCATCAAGTATACTGGTTGCGTGGTGGAATATAATGAGTCGGGTGTGAATTTATACAGTTGGAATTGGTAGTCTACACTATTATTACTACTAAGTGTCTCCTTCTAACACTCTTACCTCCCAGAATGCATTCACTTGGTGAATTAAAAATGTTCCTCATAAATGACCATACATTTAACCCTATATTTATTTATTTATTTATTTATTTATTTACTGGTGTTTAAGGTCACATACTTATGCACAATGGCTAATCATGACCGTGGCCGTTTTACGGGTGGAGGAAGCCGGAGAGAACCACCGAGCAACGACGAGCAGCTGCCAGCTCCCCAACATCGTAACTGCAGCACAGGCAGGGTTAGATTGGTTGAAGACATGCGCACCATCGACGTGCAGTACGCCCCTCCCCCATGTGGACAATCGGGGTTAAGTGCCTTGTCCAAGGACACAACGCGGGAGTCCGAATCGATCGTTCAGACGGTCACCCATCCGAGGATTAACCGGGTTCGATATTGCTTAACTTCGGTGATCTGACAAGAACCGGTCACAGCAACGCCACCGCGCCCCCATTTAACCCTTTTCCAATTTAACAACAAAAACCGGTCAGCGCTATTAATAACAATTACTATTCAATTTTTTTTATTGTCTAAAAAACATAGCTTATGACACATTAGAACGAGTTTGATGAGCTCGTTCCAATGAAGGGCATAAGCTATGTATTTCACGCAAAAAAAAAAAAAAATGGAAAAAAATAGTCAGCCGAGATTTTTTTTGCAAGTATCGTCATCCTTTTGTGTTAGGTAAAGGGTTAACCAATAATATCTTGTCTGACAGAACTCACTGAGCTCTGTCAAACAAGATATAACAGGTTAAATTTTGAAAATACTTTATGGGATCAACTGCATCCAAAAAAATATGTTTTTCTGATATCAGACTTCAGGAGGGGTGGTATGGGTCTCGTCGTGTTTCTTCGCTTCCAAACACGATCTCCTCCGTCCTAGTCCGGGAGCCGTGGGGTCGAACCTGATTTTGCCGGTTAAAGTTTTTTTTTCTTTGCAGTTTCCATTAGTCCAGGGTTACCTCTTGAAGATTCAGGGGGGGGGGGGGGAGTGACCGTTCGGATCCCTTGGGCAACTCGAGATATTGACTGTTTACTTGGATTATAGTCCGGGAGCCGTGGGGTCGAACCTGGTTTTGCCGGTTAAAGTTTTTTCCTCTCCTGATCTGAGCAGGTGGGTGTCAGACGTTCAAGAATCACGGGGGTGGCGGCCGTATCCCTTGGGCAACTCGAGATATTGGCTCCTTTTTGATGGCACCCCATCCAAAAAGTGTAATATTGCATTTTCACCATGAGCAAATGAATGAACGACACACATGCATTGATAAAGACCTTATTCTCGTTGAATTTGGATGACAATCACATTCCCTTGCCTTTTGTACAATTTTTGGATTTTTCACCCTACGCCAGCTGATTCTCGTGGTGTTTACTAATATAATCAGCACGTATGTGTTTTGGCCAAACTCAAGAAAAAGTAACAAAATTTTCATCTATCTGGAAGAAAGATAAGACAGAAATGACAAACCGAGTAACTATATTCCTATACAATCATATTTATCAGTCACTGGACTTTCATCGTCGCGAGCAACCAACAGGATAACAAGAACAGAACATATGGCAAGGTAGACCACTGACCTGGTAACTGCAACTGCATGGAGATTCACTTTTGCAATCACATCTGATCATTTCGAGGATATAATCAGGTGCCAATTTAGTCCTTCGGGAATGGTGACTGGGATAAGCGATCTATTGCCCAAGTCTTTTTTCCAACCCAAATCCTCAACGTTTAGAGCAGGCGGGCCTCTGTCCCTCAGGGTCTGCCACAGTAATGTTTGATAATGAGCTCGCTTAACGTTTTCTGTGAATGCTTCTGTTGTCGGTGGTAATGCACATAATTTAGGAGATGACGTATGACCCTTTCCATTTTTTTTTATCCAAACATGAAGCCGTGCCTCCGACATATTTCTGCTTTTGGTGAAACTCCATGCCGATCTAGGAGGTGCAGTTGCCAGGTCAATGGTCTACCTTGCCATATATTCTGTTCTTGTTATCCTGTTGGTTGCTCGCGACGATGAAAGTCCAGTGACTGATAAATATGAATGTAAAATGAATGCTTCCGGTTAAGACGTTCTGGGCACCGCGTCAAACAGGCACCTGTGTATTAATGTGTCACCAGAGGTTGCCTAATGGGTCTCCAGCTCTTTACAATTCTTGTGACTATGATGCCTAACCATAGATTACATGCGCGGACAAGATGTAAAGGTCTAAGAATGCCATGCCACGCCCATAGTTAACTATTCACCTAACGCAACGGAAATATATCGCCAGCGCTGTTAATAAAAATCGCCATTCCAATTTTATAATTTTGTTTTCAATTTTTTCTCCCAAAACACACGAGCTCGTTCCAATGTGAGGCCATAAATTATGTTTTGAAGCAAAAATTGAAAATGTTTAGTAACTCAAGAAAAAGTGTCATTTTACAAGTATCGTCTGCTAAGCGTCTTTGGTAAAAAGTTAATCACACGATATTTAGAAAAGTTTATGCACTCTTGGGGCTCTGGCTGCAGGAAGATTAAATAAAGCGCGAGTGCTCCGATGTTATATTCATATTTGAACATGCCTTCAACAAATATGATGATACCCTCCGTCTCCAATGCGAAGTAGTCGCATCGAGAAATGGAAATGCCTCATTGTGCTTACAACTGGCTTGAGCAGTATTTTTTCAAGGTAGGCCTATATAAAAGCTGATCGCATTCTTTGTGAATTTTTGTAGAAAGAAATTTTCTCTCAAATCGACTTGATCTGACGATCTTCTATCCAGAGAAAGGAAAGGGGCACGTTGAAGCAAGTAACGGTTGGTGTAAGGTAAGTAAAACAGTACAGTAGTAGGTGAAAGATGTATCAGTGATATCAAAAGCAGTAAATAAAATCGTGTTGGTGGAAGTTTGTTTCATCTGTAGCACAGAAAACTATCACTATCACTGAAGTTGATTGACACCTCCACTTCTCTCTTCCAGAATGCACTTTTGAATAAGGAGCTTTGATATTTTAAAATATGCGGTCGTTCGCCTGCTTGTGAGCATGTTTTGGGAAGTTTCATTAAAATCAATACAGCAAAAGTCATGCAGAAATCTATATGAATCTATGTTAACCCTTTAGTTTAAACAGTATTTATTGCAAAAAAACAAAACAAACCATAACAGGTACATTTCAAAAATTAATGTGAATTCGGCAGTAAGCTGAAAGCTTATACAAGGCCGTTTCCACCAACACAAGATCACAAAGATACGTCGATGACAATAGCAGGTATGAGTATCAAGTACAAACAGTGTTTATCTGCATTATACAAGCGTTTGAAAAGCGACAGTAACTAATCTTGTATGAAAACAGTCAGGGATGGGTTGAGCTGCAAGAAGAGTTGGAAAGTGCGTGGTGGATGCATTCATTACGTAGAGTATTTATTTGTGTCTAATGTCACACACCTATGCGAAATGACTACGCGTGACGTAAGATAGAAATATAATCAAGGTAACTCCAATTATTTGCCACCCAAGACGCCCATTTGGAGGACTTTCATCCAAGCATTGATAACAGAGTCACGGTTGATCAGTAAGGCTTCGCCTATTTACCACTGTAAACAAGTGTAGCTTAGTTTACAGGCATTCCCACGGAGATCATCTTGATTTAATTGTGGGTTAGTATTTATTATAGAAAGTATATAAAATGGGCTAGTACTACATTGGGGTTAATTAGCGAATCGCTTACTTGATAAAATAAAGTCGTGTACCACTTCAAAGATAATGCGGTTATCGTCATTACCCAGGAATTCTTAACCGAATAGAAGTGTAGAGGAGTCCGCTCGAAACGGAAGGAGATTAATTGAATAATTACGAGCATCGGAGAAAATTGGACAATGCAGGAGAAAATGAGCCGGAGTCTCTTCCTCTCCACACTGGCATAGAGGGGTTGGTGATAAGTGGTTGCGATATAAGTGAAAATTGAGGTTACTACATCCTAGTCTCAATCTACAGTGATATATTTGGGCTGTGCGAGATTTCGATCTACAGTAGAATCTTGGCGGTCGTCGGCTGCCATCGTTTAGAAAAGTCTTGAGGTTTGTCAATGATGAGTTTTCACGCACGAACAAGGGCAAATTATTCCATTGGTCAGTAACACTGGGTATGCTGGGTATGAAAGAAGATTTATACAGTTCAGTCCGACAGAACGGAACACGGTGGTTTTGACCTGATCGAAGACTAAGTGAAGGATTGGTCAAGGAAGCACGTTGCGGGATTTTACTGGAGATGTGCGGAGAAACCATACGGTGGTACATTTTAAAGAACTGGATTAACTTGTGTTTGTAGCGTCTATCTTGCAACGGTTCCCATCCTGTTTCCGTATAAAGTAAGGATTTACTTGCACTGACGGTTGCCCCAGTAATAATCCTTGCCGCAGCAATCTGGATTTTTTCCATTTCCTCCACTTTAGTTATAGAGCAATTATCCCAAACAGTATCGGCGTATTCAAGGAGGGACCTGATAAAAGCAAAATATATTTTTTCTAGGACACTACGGTCTAAGTTAAATTTGTGCTTCCTAAGTAAGTCTAACCGGGACCAGGCCTTTGCGCAAATATGGTCGATATGGTCATTCCATGTACACGTGCTATTTAATATGACTCCCAGATGTTTATGATTAACGACTTCAGATATTTGAGAACCGCCAAAGAATAATGGTGGATGCATAGTAGGGGTAGTTTTTCGAGATATTAGCATACTCTCAGTTTTATTTGGATTGAACTCTACCAACCATGTTTTAGCCCAATGTTCAATTGTGGCCAGATCTTGATTAATTATTGTCGAGGCTTGTTCAGGGTTTTCTATAATTAAATATAAAGAAGTATCGTCTGCAAATAGGCGTATACTGCTCAGAAGATCTTTGGTTATATCGTTGATATATATAAGGAACAGCAAGGGTCCAAGAATAGACCCTTGTGGAACACCTGCATTTTTGGTTCTCCAGGACAAAGTCTCAGACGATATCACAACTCGTTGCAACCTATCTGTAAGATACGATTTGAGGAACAACAGAAGTTCACCCGAAACACCAATACTTTCCAACTTGTGGATAAGACCTGCATGCCATACTTTGTCAAAGGCCTTGCTGACATCACAGAAGACAACCCTAACTTCTTTGCCATCATCAAGGGCGTGACAAAATTCATCGTATATGTCAGTGAGCTGGAGGACTGTTGAATCACCGGGTGTAAAACCTGGCTGAAATTGGCTGAGAACTTTATTGTCAATCAAAAACTCCCACAAGCGTTTGAATACACATTTTTCAAGTAATTTACCAACGCAGCTAATCAAAGATATTGGCCGATAATTCGTCACATAATTGGAAGGGTGTTTTTTCAAAATCGGAGAGACATTAGCTTT
This sequence comes from Pictodentalium vernedei, assembly GCA_031216915.1. Lineage (NCBI taxonomy): Eukaryota > Metazoa > Mollusca > Scaphopoda > Dentaliida > Dentaliidae > Pictodentalium > Pictodentalium vernedei. The sequence continues at coordinate 479,530,956 of CM062294.1, read as the reverse complement.
TTTCCACAATGATGGGAAATACGAGTTGTTCAATAGTATATTGAATAAGATGGAGAGTGGCTCACATAAGGATGATTTGCATTCTTTTAGAAGACGAGGGCTAATTAGATCTGGACCGGACGCCTTAGAAATTTTTAACGATTCCATTGCTGTATGCACTTCATCACAATGTAAAGTGATACAATCAATAATTGCAGAAACACGTGTTGATGCATATGGCAAGGAAGCATTCGAATCATCTACTGTTGAGATAGAACTGAAGTATTCGTTAAACACTTCGGCTTTCTCAACATCTGACGAGAATATTTGGACGGAATGGGTGAGAGTAGGAATTCCAGAGTAACTGCTCCCGACTGCTGTTTTCAAGGTCTTCCACCACTGTGATGGCGGCGTTTTACTACTTATTAGCGTGGACTGAATTTTCGACAAGTGTAAAGCTTTGGACTTCCTTATAGCAGATACAACATTATTTCGTTTTAGTTTGTAGTTTGCCCAGGCATTCGGGGTATTGGTACGTTTAGCAATGCGATATAAACGTTTACGCTGTCTGAGCAGTAATCTAATTTCATTGTGCATCCATTTCGGCTGATCTATTCGCGTGGTAATGAATTTGTTAGGTATGTGGTCGGATGCAGTTTCAAGTATTTTGTCAGTAAATTTGGACACTATGTTATCGAGACATGGGTCATCAAAGAGGGCATTCCAATCGGCATGGGAGAAGGCCTCATTCAACGCTTCATAATTACCCTGGGAATAAAGCCAAATTCTCCTCTTGAATGATAAAGTTGGTGGTTTCAAGAATTCTACTTCGAGTGAGATTGGACAATGGTATCGGATCATGTCTGGGATGATTGGTTCAAGGACCTCACAAGTTTTCATGTTTATTGAGTCACTGAGAACAAATAGATCTAATAACGAAGCCGAAGTCTCGGTGAAACAAGTCGGCTCACTCACGACTTGTCTCAGATTGAAATAGCGGAGTATTTCAGAAACGCCAATTCTTGAGGGAGTCACTTGATTGTCATTAAAGTCCCCTGTTATAATTAGGTCGGCAATTGAGGAGTCTCGGGCTTTTTCGACGGATCCTGATATGGCGACCCATGTTTCACGGGGACTGTTTGGTGGCCGGTAGAACACACCCAACAGTAACGATCTAGTTCGTTGTGTAAACACCTCCGCCCACAGGCACTCTGTGTTCGAGTTATGTAGGTCTGGTCTTGGTCGAAATGATATTCCATCGTTGATATAAATAGCTACCCCACCTCCCCTTGTCGAACGGTCAAATCGCAATGGCTCCTGGAACCCGTGAACAAGAATATCGGATGTGGAATCATTATCATCCAACCATGTCTCAGACAAAGCCACGACATCAAATGATGCAAATTCATATTGGATAATGTCAACTTTGGGTTTTAAACTCTGAATGTTCAGATGGGCAATTTTTAAGGTATTCTGGTTGTAATCGGAGTTGAGAGAATTCGAGCCAGGGTTAGTTTCAATATCACCAGACAGTAGAAGAATCACAGTCATGTTGAACAGCGAAATGACAAGGAGGGCAGAAAGTATCAGTGCATGTACTTTCCTTATGAGTACAGTCGTTGAAACTTCAATGCTGTAAGGATATAAAGTTTCACCCAGAGGATTATCCAAGAGCGATATTAACAATTTATTGGACAGTCCAAAGAACAAAGTGACCACAACATTAAGGCTTTGATGCAGCCCAACCCCGCTGAGGCGCAAGCAAAGATAGATTAGGACACAAATAGATCTCTTCTTCGATAAGAAGAACTTCGAACTCCTACAAAAAACTTTGAAGTTAAATGTACCAAACCAAGCACGATAAGATTCAAGTGAACACATGATGAGCTATTCGTAACTAGGTAACGCAGTTAAGGCAAATTGTTTCTTTATAAACAAGATTGTATTCAGGCTTGCAAGTAGTGCAGATAATGTGTGACAAACACTGTTATGTAGTTGGAAGACAGTAGTAACGTATTTAAAAGTATGATAATAAGCAAGATTTTTTAAAAAAGAAAAAAAAATACATATATAAAGAGTCAGGTAAGAACTATAAAGAACTACTGACTTGGATGATAAAGATACTGGGAGCTTGTGGGGGCAATGTCATTGGTCATTTTCGGGCAAGTCAAATGTTAACCCTTTACCAACGTAATGGCCAAAACCGGCCAGCGCTATAACAAAAATCGCCAATTAATTTTCATTATTTTTTTTCATTTTTTGTCTCAAAAACATAGGTTTTGACCCCTCTTTGGAACGAGCTCGTTCCAATGAGGGGTCATAACCTATGTTTTTGAGTCAAAAAATGAAAAAAATTAGTTATTCAAGAATTTTACTTGCAAGTGTCGTCTGCTTTTCATGTTAGGTAAAGAGTTAAAGAAGAGATAACCAGTTAAAATTGTCGCTGCTTGAAAATTCGAGAATATGTACTTGTCCACTTGTAAAGCCTCTGGAGATGTTGCACACAAGAATTTTATAAAGAAATCTGTACAAAATTTAAGAGAAGAGAACTTGGTTAAAATTATCGCAGATTTAATATTCTGCAATAAGAGGACGTTCGGAGGTAAGTGGCATGTTTGATTGTTTCATCGCAATCGGCCCATTAACGTACGAGGAGCTGCACACACAATAATCTCAAGAAATCTATATTTCTTCAAAATTCAATGGGAGAAAAGTCTGTTATAATAACATTTCGGTCGGCCGCCCTTTTGTCGCGGTTGTCGGGTGAAAAGGTCTTGATTAACCCTGTACTCCCAAATGCCTTTCTAGTCTCACGTTTCTTCTCTCCTGCCAACACTCTGAGACGAACTGCTTGATGGCATCTCTTGTCCCATTCTTCCCAATCTCCCCGATTAACATATTAACCCTCTCCTTTGAATCACTCACTAACCACAGGTCCTCTCTCCTTCCAACACCTGCAAACTAACTGGTTGATGATACCCCGTACCCCTATCAATTTCTCCAATAAGCATACCAACGGTCTCCTTTGTGTCGCCCAATAACCACATATACTTCTAGATTACACATTTGGCACACATTTTCATTGTCTTCCCCTATTTTCCCTCAAGCTAAAGCTCCAGTAACCTCAGCTTAAACAGCAGTGACTCGTCCGCAAAGGTGCCACCTAGGTTCTCTTCAAAACCTGGCTTCTCTTTATCCCACCAAAAGGCATATTTGCTTTGACCTCCGTCTCGTCAATTTCGGTTACAAACCTCCATGTTTCTTTCTCTGGCGATTGTTTCATCCTGGGGTGTTCCCTCTTTTAAGTCCAGGGTCTGTATTGAATAGTTCTGAATTATCCACCCTGTCTTTTTGTTTGAATTCGAAATATTCTGGAGCATTAGTTTACAGGATCGGCTGTCGGGGAGATTTAATACATATTTTAGATAACAGAGTTTCACTAGGTCTACCATGTCTTTGATCCCCGTCCGCTGCATCGTTCTGCAGAGTTTCCAAGCTCTTTAAACCGATTGGTTTAAAGGTATCACTCCAGTACCATATGTTATATACTTGGTACACCCACCATTTTCCAAATAGTTTTCCCCATGAAAACCTTATTGAAGCTGTTTTACCTAAGAGTACCATTTGATTGGCAATCGTTGCTGATTTAATCCAATCAAGTTTAGAAAAAGGGCATACGTTGGTCACTATGTAAAACATACTTCTGGCATCTAAATACCCCATTTTGTTGGTTAAGAAGGGTTATTTATTTAATCACCTAAGCCTCCCTGAGCCTCTAGAAAAAAAATGCAAAACCCCACAAAAACATATTTTTTTCGGCATAATATTATACAGGGACGTGATAACCGTTACTCATTCGCGGTTCTTTATACGTTGATAACTAATATCGAATAGGGAACTGGGAATAAGTAACAGTTGTCACGTCCGTATATTATACTTGTTTGACAGAACAGCAAGAGCACTTTAAACAAGATATAATAGAATAATTGGTCAGGTTAACTCTATAATACAGCAAAATGGCTCTATCCGTGTTAATTGATTGCCACTGGTAATTGAATAATTGTTATTGACATTCTGTCTATTCAGTTTACCCTTTTACCCAGCGTAACGACAAAAACCGGCCAGCGCTATTCACAAAAATCAACATTCAATTATCAGCATTATTTCCCCATTTTTTGTCTCAAAAGCATAGCTTATGACCCCTCGTTGGAACGAGCACAACGTGCTCGTTCCAATGAGGGGTCATAAACTATGTTTTTGACGCAAAAAAAAAAAAATTATTCTAGAATCTTGTTTGCTAGTGTCGTCTGCTTTCCGTTTTAGGTAAAAGTTAACAGGATTCCACTGTATTACATTTGTCGTCTTCAGATCACGACACTGCTGTGACTAGTGAGTTTTATCTGCTCCGCCGGAAATATCCAGTGTGGAAACAGTTAATGGATTTTACTGATAAATGATTTGAAAGACAATCGGATTTATGGAGTATTCCATTATTGTAATGGTTTATTTTTTATACCACCATTTAGAATAATGACAGCCAACCAGATGACACTTAGTTTTTATTAAATATTTATTGCGTTTTACGCGGATTTGTTGATTTGGAGTCCTGTGTTATGTAAAACCTTTATCTTTCACTCAATGTGCTACAAAAACAGAGAAGAAGTACCGTAATAAAAATAAGTTATTATATTTATTGTCTCCGCTCGACAAGTTCACACACACTCTCTCACACACACAGTTTGTTTAACATTTAATTTGGATCAAATTTGACCGAAAGTGGTATTTTGAGCATAAGAATATCGTCATGCTGTTCCTGTTGTAATGCATTGAAAAATGTATTTGTCCTTCCGTAAATGATCAGTTCGTTGTGAAGCTACAGGGTAGAATGTCGATCGTTAAGCGGCCCGGACGCGGCTTTCTGCATTGTGATGGTTACCCCCTCGCCCACACACCCATACCAAGCACTGATCCATTTACGGGTCCCAGATTTCCTTAACTGGTTGAGTGCTACCGGTATATTATTTTGGGTGGTCTGAATTTGTTCACCAATATTAGTTTTATTACAAATAATTGGAGAGTGCCCACGGGCACTCTCCAATAATTTGTAATAAAGCAAACTTATATAAACAAATTATTATTGGTGTTTTACTGATTATGAAACATGAGCAAGGAAAATGTTGGCTTTTGCTCTGGTACCCTTATTTTTCTGAAAGCCCTGATAGTGGCTTCTAGCACTCAACAAGTTAATGTATCACGTGCTGTTTTGGATCAAAACTGCCTCTCGATACAGATGACGTATAGAGATCGATATGATGGTGAAAGTGCAAATCATAACTTAGTACTGAAATGGTTAACCGGATAACCGGTTTGAAACCAGTTACCTACCCAACCGATTAGAAAAACCGTCAACCGGTTATCCGAAATATCGGTAATGATCGTCATTCCACAGTTGAAAAGCAGTAAATCTGCCGCTTCTCCTTTGGGATACATTACACAACGAAACCGTATTGTGTTTATTAAGAAATAAACGGCTTTGGCGTTCAAGATGTCGTTAATGATCGGCAATTGCCGTGAGCACTGAGCAATCGCAGAAACTATTCCGTAGTATGTATACAATCGAACGTTGTTGAGTACTCGATAACATTCGTTTGTATACACACTACGGTATGGTTTCTGCGAATACTGCTTTCCAACCTCTGTAGTTTTGATCCCATGTTCGGTGAAATAATGGCCACGGATAACCGGATATTATCCGGTTATAGCTCTCGGTTAGTCGGTTGTGGAAATGAGCCAACCGTTTCAGCCCTAAAATCGTTGCTCGACAAAACATGATGCATCACAAATCGAAACACTCCTCCTCCATGATCCATAAATTCTCTTGACGGCCCTGGATCGGAAGCTCCCAACTGCTTGCCTTTTAAAACTGAGCAGAACCCAATTGGGTTCAAATTCACGCAACCCAGGTGATTTGGGTTGATTTTTAATCCAAGTGATTCAAGAGTGTATAGGCCCATTTGCCGAAGGTTCTAATACAAATCGCGTTGCCTGTAACAATTCTCGGGTGCATTGTAAAGCAATGAAAATCTGATTGCATCTGTCGTCGTAATAGTGTGAGTTTTCAAGCCCGACTAGGCTCACTTGCATTGTGGCATTAACCAAGAGATTTCACTCTAGCTGCCCAAAGGTGGCGCGGTATACCACAGTTTTAGGACGAAAAGCTCGACCTTGGCATCCCTACAGGAAAAGAATCTACGGTCGAAGCACCGCTTGTATCTGGTTGGTAAGTGAAAAAATTGTAACAGCTGATCGCCCTTATCGTCAGGTCTACGGTGACCCTGGCTGGCCAATCTCGTACGATGGCCTGAATATGAGGCCGGCTGCTGACTGCTGAGAATGGTGTAAAATCTTAACTATTTCAATAATACAGCTCCAATTTGAGATCCCATAACATAACAAGTCGCTCTATATTCAAACGCTCCATAATGTTACACGCCTTGGGAACTTATAATACACCCCCGACATGTTTCAATCCACAGTGTCCCGATTGTAACACTAGAGTCGGTGATCTCTTGCGTGACTAGGCTATTACTAACAGCAGCTCAGATAAACATAGTAAGATAAGAACACGGTGTAGACCTCCTTTAGGGCGTGACCAGATCTGTAATGCTTTCCTTGTCTGAATCTCCCCCAAACATTTAATAAAGAATACCCCTCTCTGTTATGTATTGCATCTTTTGAAAATAAATTGAAACTTATTTACCACCTGTACTGCCTCATCCTCGCACTTCCAAATAGGAGATGGCAGGAAGACAGCCATTGGGCTATGCCGTCTCCTTACAATATGCATGTTTTTTTTACAACTTGTCACTGTTCTAGTTACACAATATTCTTTTTTTTGGAAAACATCTAAATACATTTATATTTGTAACTACACTATATGTACATGTACATTGTGAATAAAATATTGTATTGTATTGTATTTTAACAAGATCACCACCACGCGAGGCTAAATACGCCCGTTCTAAATCGAAAAAGAGACGTAACTCATATAAAAATAATTGGACGGAACCCATATTCAAACGTGGTCAGTATTATTGGCTGGAAATACACATACCAAATTTGGTTGAGATCAATTAACTGGAGTTATTGGTCGGATACCAACAATGTTAATAGACGGTCGAATTCCAAGTCGAAAAAAGGGTCGTAACTCATTTAAAAATAAATGGATGGAACCCATAATAGAATCTGACCTGTATTACTAGCTGGATAATACACATACCAACTTTGGTTGAGATCAAATAATCCAAATAATCCAAACTGGAGTTATCGGTCGGAAACCAAAATTGTTAATAGAAGGTCAAATTCTAAGTCGAAAAAGGGCCATATCTCATGTAAAAATATTTGGACGGAACCTTATTCGAATTTGGCCTGTATTACTAGCTGGGGAATGAATACACGTATAGCAACTATGGTTGAAATCAAATAATCCAAACTGGAGTTATCGGTCGGAACCAATTGTTTACGGACGGAGCAGGCAGACAGGCAGGCAGGCAGGCAGGACCATTTACATAACGGGCGTATGAAAAGGTAACCAGTTAACCCTTTATCTAACACGAAAGGCAGACGACACTTGCAAATTATATTCTTGAATAACTATTTTGTTTTATTTTTTGCGTCAAAAAGATAGCTTATGACACCTCATTGGAACGAGCCCAACGAGGTGGTTCCAATGAGGGTTATAAGCTATGTTTTTGAGACAAAAATGACAAAATTATGAAAACTGAATGGTGATTTTTGTGAATAGCGCTGGCCGGTTTTGTCGTTACGTTTGGATAAAGGGTTAATACAGTAATTATGACTCAGTGAGTCTGTTGAGCAGTCCAAGTCATATTTTCATTCTACAGGCATAAGGCGGCGGGTTGAAAATATAAATTAGACTGCCATTCAAATTGAATATGGATTCCACCATTACACTCATTCAATTATGATAGAAGATTGTCCACCGTTCTGTAATACCAGAGGTGAAACGTTCATTAAAAAACAAACAGTCGAGTTCGTGAACAAGGAATGATGGGTGGGGTTATAATTGTGGCTGGTCATCTAAATCGTTCCCCTTGTGTCTATCACAGGATACATGATTCGATGGGTTAATGTATCTGATATAATCGATGACAAGTTAAGTACTCTATCGATTAACACTTGAATCAAACAATATCACCTAATCACATCATAGACACTATTCTATTGTATCTAAATATCTTGACTGTCGTAAAGAACAAGGAGCAAATCCACAGAGTTCCATTACGTTGTTACATCTTCACAACAAGCTGACTGTAGCGGAGTGTATACAAATATCAGCACGTTGATACAGGTATCAATATTTTGTGACCAGCAGAATAAGATCTATTTGTTCATGTTCGTACCTGGACCAAAGATGATACTTTTAGAGGCGTTGAGTGTCCTCCTCGTATTAACCAGCCCCCATGGTGTGATACCTTTTACAAACGGTAAGGTTTGTTTAATATTTTGGTTATTATCATTAGGACCTTGCGAATCACATATTTTCTATTCGAATCGAATCGAGTTTATTATTCGAATCGAATCGTACCTCGAATCGAATTTACTGATAAAATATTCCAACTACATCATCAAGGCATGCCTTCATCGAAGGCATGCCGTGATGATGTTGTTGGAATATTACCCAGAAAGGATTTTTGTTCAAAAATAGAAACGGGTGCGAGAATTCTGTACTGGGAACTGCACGATGCTATCTGTAGCAACCCTGTGTTCATCGTCGGTATTGCTTGGGAACTTTAAAGTTGTTTTCAGCAGGGGTAGTGAAACGGGAATTAGCATGGATGATGACATGGGTACAGATGCTTTTTATGTTAATATATCGGAAATTACACTCGGTCTATATTTTCAATATTATTTATGGACAATTTCTATCTTAGCTATACGTTTTGTGAGACGACTAAGATGACTGGCACTAAGCTAAATTCCAATGAATAGATTCGAAGGAAAAGGAATCGTATTGCCGATTTCGATTCGATCAGAATACCAACTTAAGATTCGAAATCGAATCGAATCTCGAAGCTTCGCAGAGCCCTAATTATCATAGACATTTGGAATGGTTGATTTTTATGCTTAGAACATTTGTCTTGAACGCTTCTGTCCTGCACTCTGATTGTGGTTGACGTATCCGACTGGCTAACGATATCAAATCGGCGGTCAAGATTTTAAGTTACAGGACGTTTGCTTGCCAGTATTGGAGTCGTGTGAGGCGAAATGAGATCAATATTAGGCGAGGCCGTACTATTATACCACGATTGCTGCGGCTATTCGAAGTTAACCGATACAATACAGACATTCAGAAATGTGCTAGATATACAATATGTGGAATCCGGCCTATTTGTAGGACCATCATGTAAGAAAGAATCTGGTTGGCCGTTTCACATCTGATTGACGCTATAACGTGAATGAAATCTTTGAAAAAAGATGGGATGTGCATGATTCTTGCATGAAGGAAAAGATGACAACCTGCGAGCAAGTGACACGTGAAGTTCTATCATTTCCTTTATGCAAAAACAAACACCAAATTGGTGGAGACGGGTATAATACTTGAATCAAATAGTTTTATGGGGCTGGCTGGTGGATTAAAGTATCTCTGTAAACCCTTCCAAATACGAAACAGATTTGCTCATTTTGCTGTGAGTGCAGTGTATGTGGCGCCTTCAGATGCAGACATCCAAAACAACCATGAAGGGCACCCAATATACTACTTCTGTTGATAGTGTTGAAAATGACAATAAAGTTTAGGATTTATGAACTACAACTTGAGATTGTCTCCATTGTTCTTCTTTTAGGTGAAGTGATATGTAACCACACATTCTATTCCAATCCGACGACGTCCTTCAGTAACCAGAACCACTGTTATTATCTGTTCAATGACCAAAGATTATATACTTACCCAGAAGCCAAAACGCTGTGTTTTAGCGGAAATGCACACGTATTGTTTATAGAAACTCTCGAAGAACACACAATTTTAAAGAACCTTGGTAAGCAAAATAAAATAGAGATTTTATTTGGTGAGCGCGATTGTTGATGAGCATGATATACCTCAAATTTTTTCGATTGAAAATTCAAGGAGACGCAGGGGGGTAAAATGGGACATATCTTGAAGAATTTCTGGCATTTATGGATTGGTTAATTATATACTGAAGACAATATTGCCAAGAAATGGGTGGGGGAACTCAGCTGATGAATTTGGATTGTTTGGTACTCTTAGTATCGGTTGGAAGGAAAGAAAGTTAATTATCGTTAGGGATTTGCGTTCTTAAAGATGTATCACACCAAAACACATACAGCTTATATATGCCGTCCAAGTTTGGATAAAGGCCTGTCCATTATAGTGGCGGATCCAGTCCTTTAACCTTTTGAACCCTGTGAGGCCGCTTTTTCGGCCCGGGAACATGGTACGTCATAATTTCACTAAGTGGGATGGCTGTTTATTGGATGTGTGAGGTAGACCAATCAATATTTTCAACGTGCAGCCCTTAGGCTGAAAGTATTATTTGCTTTACCCCCAAATAATGAATTTGTCTCTTCCACCTGCTGTCACTGAACTAGCACGGAAGATATAACCAGGGTTCAAAAGGTTAATCTAAAGACCGAGTATGAACGTGTGTGTTTCTTTGTTTCGGGAAGGGAGAGGGACTATTATAATCTGCTAATTTCTTTTTAATTTTTTCATCCAAAACCTAGCTTACGAGCCCTTATTGGAACAAGCTCGTCGTAAAGAAAACAAGTGTCGCGTTTTATTTCGCATAAATATGAATAAAGTACATTATAAACTTGTCCCGATTGAGAACGTGGCCACAGCCCCCCCCCCCCCCCACCCCCTCCCTCCCCAAAAAGAATATGGTGTCGCCACTGGAAAGCAATTATATATAAAACAAATAAACAAATGGAGTTGTTTTCTTCGTGGACCCAAAGGGATGGGGGGGGGGGGGGAGGTTGCCCCATCCGCCCCCTTCTTGGTCGGCCATTCACGCTAAAAACTAAAATGTTAAAAACTACAATTGAAGTGCTGTATTTAACACTTACTAAGTGCTGAACTAGCACTTTGTTCAAGTGTTGATATCCCAGAACTTGACAGGTGCTACAATAATACCACTTGACAAGTGTAATGTCGCGACACTTAAAAGGAAACAACGTAGATGACGCGGATCAGGCTCGAACTCTCGAGCCTGATCCGCGTCATCTGCGTTGTGTCCTTTTAATTGTGTACCCACCAAGCGCAAATCAAATTATGGACGATTCTGGAAGAACCACCAATGCTAGACACATGGGAAGTGCCATTCATTCAAGTTTCAGATGTCTGACGATTGTAATGTCTAAGTGCTTAAAGCATTGCACTTTGAGTGTTAAAATCAAACCCTAAGAGTTAGAATGGGTTTAACACCTTGAAAGTGTCAGTTTTAACACTTTAGTTTTTAGTGTGTTGGTTCGTCACGAGATTTTTCGTGCGTGCACGTGGCCTCTGCACTCACAATACATATTCATCCCTTATACGCCAATGATTTATTTTTCTCATCTAAACAAATGGCATAAGCCTTTATTGGAAGGGGCTTGACAAAGTCGTTCTAATGAAAGTTCTTATAAGCTATATGGAGGCTTTTCTCTTTTTGTGATTTGTGATAATATTGACATTGTCGTCTCCACCGTGAATTCGATAAAGATTTTCGCCACCACTTTAGCCCTCAATTGCATCCATTAAATTTCGACTCAACAAGAGCACTATGGTGAATAATGTACACGGTCGGTTCATTCCCACGGGACCAATTCCCTTTAGACCAATTCCCACGAGGCAAATTCACAAAAGACCAATTCCCCTTAGACCAACTGATGTGTTCTACTTTTAAAATAATTCTATATCAATAATTTGATATATTTATAAATATTTATAAATGTATTTAATGTTATTGATATTCAAGCCTGAACATAATCAGTCTGTCATTTGCAGAATGAGGTCCCCAGAGGGTGAATTTCTTGATGCTATCCCATACAGTGGGCCAGTTTATCCTCTGGACACCTCTTTCTGTTTATATTTGAGACTTTGATTCAGGTTGGGGTGCACAGAGGGTACATTTAGTGATGCTACCCTGCTGTGCAGGGTAGCATCACCAAATTCACCCTCCGGGGACCTCATTTTTCAGATGATAGTCTGCTTATTTTCTGGCTTGTTGATATTTTATAGATGTTGGGCAGATTTTTCATAACAATTGTTAAAGTAATCACACACTCTCAAAGGCTGTGATTCTTTTTATTATTTTTTTATCAAATAAAGTGCTTATCAATAAATAAATGTTTTCTTAATTATCCTTAATCAACCCTTAATCATAATCAATAACAGTATGTAGTTGGTCTAAGGGGAATTGGTCTTTTGGGAATTGGCCTAAAGGGAATTGGTCTAAAGGGAATCGGTCTAGTGGGAAGACACCACACGCTCTGCCTCTGCCCAGGGTTTCACAACGGCATACCTAACCCAGATTTTGGTGAGTTTTAGCCCCTTCTCAAAACATATCTTTATTACGGTATATAAGAGGTGTGATTTAAATTTATACCAAATTGTAAACATAATTATTCGCATACATTTAGAAAATATTGACGACAATGGTATACACATCAGACACTCGAATGTATAGCTGGGGGGGGGGGGGGGGTTCTAGTAAAAAAAAACTGTGCAATCAAATCAACCCAATACTCTCTCCGGACTGCCTAACTTGAAATAAACTCATCATTAGACAGTCTTCATAATCCATCTTTTGCCGTCTTGATCCTATAGTTTTCTTACCAACCAACACAAAAATGTGTTCTAATTAACACATTAACACATTGGATTTTGATATTTAAGGGTCTGATGTGTTCAAATGTGTACATTTTAAGAACGGGTGAAAATAATGAACAGGGTGTTTACCTGGAAATTAGAGAAAATGTTGTTTTGTTATGTGATTTACGACAATATCAGCGAAATATTGGCATAGTGGACAGGAGTTGGAGACTATCACTTTGCAGTTGCATTGTTGGATATATTGAGAACACTACGACAAATTTAACATAGTCACCCTCCCTCCTACTACTTTCCCCAACCTAGTTTTACTTCGTATCGCTGATATTTAAGTATAAAAGTATAAAATCAAACCAGGCGATTTTTTACAATACACTCTATGAAAACATTTCTTTGCAAATGAGAAAAAATTATAATTTGGTTTATAGCCTTTTGTGGGACCTCAAATCAAAAAAACTTAACTGTTATTTTGAATCGTGATTACCGAGTCGAAACGAACAAGAAACCGAACAATTTAGGGGTTTGTTTTTAAATATTCTCGATAAAAATGTTATTTCCTTGCATTGGAGGACATAATTTGGTGTTTTATGTCGTCCTCCTGTGTGCATTGATGTGTTAAGTCCTGGCTGATACATCGTCCCCTGAGTTCCAATGTGTTCTATGTGCCTACTGGCACATAGAACACATTGGAACTCAAGGGACGACATGAATGTGACGCTGATTACTAATTACCGGGTGAGTTCTACAAAGGTATGCATTGATCATTTACTTCAGTTGCACAGTCATCAGCGTAACTCAAAACTCAGAATTGTGGGTAATTTAGTTGTGTATAATCAACTGGTGGTCAGAAGCAGGTGCCTCCCATCCTCCTACTTAATTAACACGTATTATACTCAATGTCTGTCATGCTGGGGACTGACTTGGGTGTACCGAACACTTTCATTTGTATGACCGACTTTGTGCGTGACATCAGATTTTGAAAGATGGTCACGCTTGTATCTCAAGCATGGTATGACCTATTGACTCTCTCATGGCCAAGCCAGTTTAAAAAGGAGGAGCCCCCCCCCCCCCTCACCTCCCCTACTGCTTTCAAGATCAGATATATGTATATATTCTTCTCTCAGTGTTGTAAGCACACGTTTTAATTAGATAATTAGCCTTAGGCGATTCACAGTGGGATACTTCTCTGGCATATTACTAGTCAGAATAAAATGTTTTCCATGCTATCTTCAGTTAATTAATCTCGCAATGACTAGCACTTATAGACTGATTCCAATCGTCACGGCTAGCAAGTATATTTTTTCTCAGGATACGCTTGATAGCATTTGCATTGCTGCGCGGTGATTTTATCTTCAAAAATGTCGCGTGCCATGTTTAGGCATCTTGAAATATTGTTATCTGACCATCCCAAGACCTGATATAAAAGTGTGGAGAACTAGTTAGTTCAGGGAGACTTGGGTTCCGGCCGTTTAGGAGAGAGACTTGGGTTCGGTCGTTTATGAGACGCCATATAATAGGGTTTCGTGTGAGTGGAATTGCTGGGTAATCCACGAAGCTCCGTTGTACGCCACTATTGTCAGATTAGGTGGACGTTGGAGGGCTACAAGCCCGAATTTAGAGAATAGATTACGAAACCAAGTAAAGGCTAAGTTTGGATATCGTTAGCGAGGATCGACTCGCATCTGTGTCAAAGTGTAGGTTATTGTATTGTGATGTTAACCCTTTGGAACGCAGAGGTTGATCGTGTCGTTGCCTGTTTTAGTATCAGAATGTTGTGATATCGACTTAAAGTCGACAAGTGAGAATTCGCGCAAGCTCGAAAGCGCATTTTGAGGTTGTGAGTTCTGCCATGAACTGAGTGAATTTCAAAAGGACAGAAACATTCAAGAAGAGTTCTATCAAAGGACACATGTATAAGGTATGTGACGTAGACTTGCTAAAGTAGCCAACAGAGTGGATGAACCGAATCCAAATCAGAACTATGTTGCCACAAGGTGATTAACATTGCTAGTCGGGATCCCCGGCAGTCAGAGCTGCAGACGCGCACAGACGCAAAAGATTAAGACTCGGTGTTTTAAGCTCCTGTCGCGACAGTGATATTTTGAAAGTGTACTATAGCACCAGTACAGGGCTACAGATAAACTGAAATTGATGAAAAACTGTTTAACCCCTGTTATAAATCTTCTGCCATGTTGATCAAATTGTTAAATGTGTTGAATATGGAAATGAGTTTATTTTAAATGTAAATAAAAGAATCGTTGTTACTTTAATCATTGTTTCCTTTCCGCAGCCTGAAGTGATTAGGAATCACATCTAACAAACAACGAACCTATATTTCGAGTTTACTTGGCAAGGAAGAAAATTATAGTGCAGTCCCAACTCAGTTCAGCGAGCCGAGTTTGGCCCGTGCCCGGATTCCGAACCTCCTTGTTGGCTCGTCCCCCAATATTTTTAATGGCGAGGCTAAACAACCCCATGTCATCCTTCCCACGTGGATAAAGGTGTTTTGACAGACTCGGGACGAGCTCCGGCTAAGTCAAAACTGAATATAGGTTCAACATATTGGTCATTGTCACCTGAGTTATAGAGGGGGGTCATTGGGTGCATTTTAAAGAAAGTCTGGAAATCACATCTTTAAACAAAATAATTATTCCGAAAATTCATTTAGGAATTTTAGTTCTCAAGAAGTGGGCGGAACCAAAAACACTGAAATAGGTCATGCTTAGCCTACATCTCAAACATGGTTTGAGCTATCGACTTGGGACCAACATCAAATAAGTCGAAACTCTGAGGAGGCTAAAAATATGGGTCAAGATCAAAGTTACTGGGAACACCCAGATGGTGTGGAGAACATTGTTTTCTAAACTTCTAGACATCACATCTTTAGATCCACCAATGCATTACTTAAACCCGGTCATTTATTAATTGTAATGCTCACAACGTGGGCGGAGCTAAATGTTGGAGAGTAGGAGGTCATGGTTATATCTTTGACGAGGAATGACTATCCAATTGGGACCAGATAAGTCAAAACTCAATGATGATTCAAAATATGAGTCAAATTCACCGAGGACACCCAGGAGTCATTGAGTGCATTTTCATAATATTCGGAAATTCATACCTTTAGATTCATCAATGCATTCATTAAAAACATCTATGTTTATTACTTTCCAAAGTGTGATTTACTGGGATTTCCCGGTTTGATTATAAACGATAACTTCACAAGTGAATTATGCAATCAACAATTGTGTCATGTATCCGTGCGCGCAAACGAAGGCCCTTTTGCCCTCGGTGTAATGTGAACTTCCTTGTTTTTTGTGCTTTTTAACTCTTTACCTAACATGAAAAGCAGACGACACTTGCGAAAAAATTCTTGAATAACTATTATTTTCATTTTTTGTCTCAAAAACATAGGTTATGACCCCTCATTGGAACGAGCTCGACGAGCTCGTTCCAGTGAGGGGTCATAACCTATGTTTTAGAGACAAAAAATGAAAAAAATAATGAACATTAATTGGCGAGTTTTGAGAATACCGCTGGCCGTTTTTGGCCGTTACGTTAGGTAAAGG
This sequence comes from Pictodentalium vernedei, assembly GCA_031216915.1. NCBI lineage: Eukaryota > Metazoa > Mollusca > Scaphopoda > Dentaliida > Dentaliidae > Pictodentalium > Pictodentalium vernedei. The sequence goes on along the minus strand of CM062294.1, from coordinate 479,514,561 downwards.
GTTAAATAATATAATTATCGTTAATAATGAAACCCTTTACCTGATATCAAAAGCAGACGACACTTGCAAAAACATTCGTTCTAATGAGGGGTCATAACCTATGTTTTAGAGACAAAAAATGAAAAAATAATGAAAATTAATTGGCGATTTTTGAGAATAGCGCTGGCCGTTCCTTTTGGTAAAGGGTTAAATAATATAATTATCGTTGATAATGAAAAATAATAAACAGAGTAATCGCTTGACTGGACTGGTTACGTGAAATAATTCATTCGAGGCGAGGGACTATATTGTAAAACACTCGTGCTCATTCGCGTACTCGTGTTTGTACAACGTTCCTCGCCTCTCATGAATTATTTCACGTAACCAGTCTAGTCAAGCGATTACTCTCCATGTAATGCACAATTCCATATCACATTCTAAATTATTTTTATAGGGTTAAAACATAGCATATTATAAGTGCAGAGATAGAAAGATATATACACGAAGACTTTTTTTCATAATCCTTTTTGCACGCATGTGCTCCGCACAATAATTTTCTTGTTATATTTTGTTTCTTCACATAAAAAAGAACATTACCGGACTGCTTCGTCTAAAATTATATCGGACGATCCGCCCCACATCTCATTTCGCTGGTAACCTCTCATGAGTGTATGGAGGGTTCACCGATGTTGTCGACCCATACCGATTTTATTTGGAGCCAACGCAGAGTTTGAAATGGAAATGACAAGTTGAAGATGTCATTATGTAAAACTATGGTCAAAGGGAGATAACAAACCATTTTAAGAGTGATTTTCACAATTTATTTCGATTATCTCCCTTCTATCTGACAATTTGTTGAGAACGCCAGAAATAAAATATTTTTAATAGGATGTTTGGTATTTTAATTCACGATTAACCCTTTAACTAATATATCCGTTAGATCTCAAACGCCGTTGATGGGTCATGACTCATCAGCTACGTTTTATAAACAGAGAAAAATGAAGTTAAGTTGTTTCGTAATAAATATTTTAAGTATCGTAGGCCTATGTTAGTCTGTGTTTACCTCCGTGATGCTGACCATATTTTATATATACCTGACGTACGTCTATTTATACAACTCAATACACAATACTACTCTGCGTAAATTTGCAGTATCTTCCCCACGAAACATAGCCTACGGCCACTCATTTGAACAAGCTCGTCGCACTCGTACCATTGAGGGATAATAAGTTATGTCTTATTTATTTATTTATTGGTGTTTAAGGTCATATATTTATGCGCAATGGCTAATCATGACCGTGACAGCTTTACGGGTGGAGAAAGCCGGAGTACCCGGAGAGAACCACCGAGCAACGACGAGCAGCTGCCAGCTCCCCAACATCGTAACTCCGCACTGCAGCACAGGCAGGGTTAGATTGGTTGAAGACATGCGTACCATCGACGTGCAGTACGCCTTAGTACACTGTGTCATCGTGCCCCCATGGGGACAATCGGGGTGAAGTGCCTTGCCCATGGACACAACGCGGGAGTCCGAATCGATCGCTCAGACGCGAACCCATCCAAGGACTAACCGGGCTCGACGTTGCTTAACTTCGGTGATCTGACGAGAACTGGTTACCACAACGACACCGCGCCCCCAAGTTATGTCTTGGAGGCAAACAGGAATTTTTTTTTTGTTTTGAGCAAAATGATTGAAAGTATCGTCTACTGGTCATATTAACTAGCTGAATGTAGTGAAACGATGTTTTAAGCTGTAAATATGTTTAATTTGCATTCGAATTACATTCAAGAGAAAAGTTGCTAGTTGGTATAGGCCCGTGCCCACCCCCCTCCCCCCACACACACTTTTCCCCCAATTATAGGTATCCGAACGGCATTCCCGACATAACGTACACAACCTCTATGGTCACTACACATCACCTATACATATATGACCACATTGCCACATTGATTTTCAAGATTCAAGATTTTATTGAATAAAAATAGAAAGCTCCAAATGGAACATAATATTTCAAAGGACGGTTTCAAAGTTATGATTAGCCCTTTGAACCCGAGAGGCCGCTTTTCCGACCCTTGAACATGATACTTTATAAATTCATTATGTGGGATAGCTAGCACACGTAAATGTGTGGGGAAGACCAATCAATATTTTCAGTCCTGAGGCTGCACGTTGAAAATATTAATTGGTCTACCCAAAAATAATGAATATGGCCTCTTTTGATTGCTGCCATTGGATATTTATGTATTTTGCATGAATACCCCCCCCCCCCCTCACTTGGAAGAAAAATTAGTTTCCACCCTACGCCCTTGCGGTATCCAGAAACGTGTGATCCCCACTTTTTTTTTAGCTCCCGCCGCCTCCGCGTGTAGGCACAATTCGGTGTACCTTGTTATACATATTTAGCGTTGGCTCCATACATGAACGGTATGTAGACTTACCAGTTTATATAGTATGAGATAAAAACAAGAGCCTCCTCCCCTCCCCGGGGACGGGAGGTGCTTACATGAGAGAGAAAGTTGCTTAAAGGATGTAAGATAATATTTATCAGCTATGGGCTGGTTAAGACTACTGAGGAATGAAGTCATTCAATTATTTACAACTGTGTTATCCATGTTAGATGATTTTTCTACTATTCTATTACTACACGTACCACATAAATAAGGCCGGGATTTCCAGCAAACTCCAAAAGAGTCTGTTTTTCCGTGACATGGAATTCTAAATCTCTACTTTCCAGTGTAGGTGGCAAACCCTGTGTGCAAACTTCTATGTGTTAACAAGGTATTTTTAAACTGGGGTGGTGGTTATGGTGGGGTGGAGTGGGGTGGGGGAGGGTTCCTTTGGATGAATTGGTTTTTTTTTTTTACTTTACTGCTTTAAAATAGGGTGTACAGTACGTGGAGAGTAGATCGTAACTAAATCACCCGCGGAGTGGAGTTACCACCCATGCAATAACTTTCAAATTTTGTACATATCGTCAAAAAACACAAGCAATGTTTCAGCCAATGGACCTCCGGGTTTAACCCGGAGGTCCATTGGCTGAAACTTTGCTTGTGCTGGTTATGCTTTGCAACAAATTTCCAGTTATTGTCCGGGTGGAATCTCCACTCTGCGGGTGATTTAGTGATAATACACTCTCCACGTACTGTAGGGGTGGGGGTAGCACAGTTAAGAGAAATGTTTTTCTTCAACAAAATCACTTGAAATCCTTCCAACCTCATTTAAAAGCAAAAGAAAATTATAAAAAAAAAATCATTCAATTTCTCCCCCCCCCCCACCCCACCCCATGGACTTCTGCGGCCGAGTGGGCCCCATTTGGACAAACATTAGTAGTATTCACCCACATATACAACTGACTAAATGTGCGTCGCAGTCGCAGTCACATGTGGGCAGAATTCATTCAAACAGACGAATAGTACATTTTCCATAGGGTTGTATATGTTAAATTTCAACCCTCTATGGTGGCTCCCAAAATCAATCAAGCATAATGCATTGAACAAACTTTAATCTACGAGTCACAGTAATTCTATTACCAAATATTAAAAGATTCTGCCTGGTGGGAGTGAAGAACAAGATCTTTGAAGTATCGTCCTTATATTGCACTAAACTAACATTTGAGCTCCCACAGGGAGCCAAAACAGGATCGGATGAATGAATGAACTAACACTCTTTGAGTTGCTTAACTTTGTCTTGAGGGTCTTCTAATTTACAAGCTTTATCTTTCAACAACATTTAGAGTACATGGCACGTATCACATGTTATAGTTGGTTAACTGGTTCAATTCACCAATCCAAAGGTATTTTTATACCACCTCCTCCCCTCCACCTTAATTTTTAGACAGGGTTTGATATCATTTCCCAAGAAAATGTTGGAAGTTACATGCCATGTTGCAGTATTTTGTCACATATCCCCAAGACAAGAAAAGGGTAGCTTATTAAAAGAAAAACACCACCACACCTTCCACACAAACCCCACACACTATGTGCTCAAAAGGTCCATTGCTACGATAATTTCTCAGTATAATGACTTTTCCATCATTACTGTGTCGAGGCGTCCAACGAGGTACAGAATCTCGACAAATACGTGGTATTTTTATTTTACAGAAGTTTCTTATGGCCAGGTGTGGCTCGGGATCGAAAGAAGTGAAAGCGGAGAATGGAACTGGGTAGATGTTGGGGAACATTTTCTTCCAGTCTCAGAAACTAGGTGGCAGTCCTACCAGTCTGATGCCACTCTGAACGTGGCCCATACTGAGAACATTCACAGTTCAAAATATTGGAGTCAGGCCAGTCCATCATGGAACTATCGACTGATATGTGAAGCCTCAGTCAGTATAATGCCATCAACTTCAACAACTGAAATACACACCACCACAAGTTCCGCCTTATCATCGGAGATCAATGCAGATCAGTCAAGTAAGTTCCCCTTCCCTGTTTAACTATAAATTCTCTTCCAACCCCCAACCCCTCTCTCTCTCTCTCTCTCTCTATCCACACACCTTTCTTCTTTCTCTTTTGAAAAATACCCAGAATGCAGTTCTTTAGTGTCTTCTGGTGAGGTAAAAGCATACATTGAACTCATGTTGTGACATCCTTGATGAGAGAGACTACAGTAACTGGCCCCCAGACGATCATGCCAAAGTATATTAGCTTAGTCACAGTGGTCCATCTTTACACTGTAAAGCATAAAGATCAATAAACTAGACTTAAAATAGTATCACAAAGCAATGTGAATCATTTAAACAGAAATCATTTAACCCTTTACATAACATGAAAAGCAGACGACATTTGCAAACAAAATTCTTGAATAACTAATTTTTTTTCATTTTTTGTCTCAAAAACATAGGTTATGACCCCTCATTGGAACGAGCTCGTCGAGCTCATTCCAATGAGGGGTCATAATCTATGTTTTTTTCATTTTTTGAGTCAAAAACATAGCTTGTGACCCCTCATTAGAACGAGCTCAGTGACCAGTAATGACCAAAGGAACGTGTCTTTTAATGGGAAAAACGTCATGGGATAGGGATCCAAAAAGGGATTCTGGGAGAATTCTAAGCCAGAACATTACTCCTGTTCAATCGAACGCACCCCCAGTACCCCCTTAGTACTATAGCACTACATGCTAAGCCGATAAATTGAGGAAATAAAGTCAATTTCGGTGATTTTGGGTGGATTTTGGTGATTTGGAGGGATTGTCGGGTTGTTTGTGGTAATCAGATTTACTCTTCTACAAAGGAACACACCCCCGAACATACCCCTGTCTTGTTAGAAGCCATTGGTAACATAGCAATCACGTGCTACCATAGAAACCAAGATGGCGGCCTCCAGTATACAAAATGGACGACGGAAACACGTGTCACCTTAACAATACGCGCTGCGCATGCGCACTCACACCACATATCACTATGGAGATGACGTCACAACATGGCCACTCACATGGGTTACCATGACAACACAACATGGCGCCACTGGGTCATGTGACATGACGTCACTTCCGGGGTCATCCACCGGGGTCATCCAAATGAGTACTCAAACGTGCGAGACATACTACTGCCGTTACATTGGGTAAAGGGTTAATGTAAGCCAAAAACTGTTCTGGAAGTAGCATGTATTCTCTTTTTGATATGTCACATAATTTTATGGCATAGCGGAACCTTGTTGATTAAATAATGACTTTGTCAAAGAAATTTAAGTAGAGTGATGTCACACATGCAGCCCGACTGTCCCAGCAATGGCAATGCGTAGACACAAAATAGTCTGAGCCATTTTTTGTTAACCGTTTACCTAAGGAATCTGCCATATCTGCACTCGTGATGTACAAAAATTGCTATTCAAATTTTATTTTTTCATTTTTCTGATGGTGTGTTATAGTAGTCAATATTTGCATGCATTTTGGAGCAAAGAAAAAAATGCCTAATTGGTGTGTGTGTGTGTGTGGGGGGGGGGGGGGGGGGGGGGTAGGGAGGGGTAGATGGGGGGCAGGGCAATAACTTCAACAATTTTCATTGGATAATGGTGGTCATCGAACGTGACATAGATATTGCTGGTGTAGAGACATGTATTGAAAAGAATTGAAATGTGTTAACTATTATTCAAGTTATGCCATAAAAAAGTTCAGACTGACAGATGGACGGATGGAGCTCTATGCTATATCCCTCCCTTGTGAGGGATAAAAAGTAACAAAGTATGTGGTAGAAGCTTAATTTGAAATTTAGAGAAACCAAGTTCGAAAACCGGTTTGAAAAGGGTTAAAGTAATGCCAATATTATTTGAAACCTCTGTATGCATGTTCAGTAGCCGTTGCCCCAAATGAAAAATAATGACGTAACACAGTGTTTGAAAAATGAAAGGTACAACCTTGGAAAGCAAAACTTTAATCCAAAACTTTAAGATAGGAATACTAAGTAAAACTGACTGCCAAAAAACGGGTTAAATATTTCCTAAAACCAATAAAAAGAAATCATTGATGTAAATGCAATCATTAAGTTGTACCATGCAAGAATTAAAGTGAGAAAGTATGTGGCAAAGCCTAATTTCAAAAACTAAGTCTGAAAACATGTTTAAAAGGGGTTAAAATCATGCCAATATTAATGAAAATCACTGTAGAAAGGTTCAGTAGATAGTAGACATTGTCCCAAATGAGAAACAGTGACATTGCAGTAAAGTGTTTGAAGAAATAAAGGTGTAACTTTGTAAACAAAAAAACTTTAACCCAAAAACTTTAACCAAGAAGTTCTATGTTAAATTGCCACACAAAATAGGGTTGAATATTTCCCAAAATAAGATGAAATACATAGAGTTGTGGGTTAAACGAAACCGAACCGAGGTTTTTATTTTTTTTAAAAACCGAAACCGAAACCGTCGACATCCCGTAATCTAAGGTTTTTCGTTTTTTATTAAATACTCTCTTGCTGCAGAAATTCACAGAATGTAGCCATTCCAGAGTAGTGAGAGTACCCAGACACTGCCAATGGCAGTGTCTGGGTACTCTCGCTACTCTTGGAAGGCTACATTCTGTGAATTTCCCACATTTCAGTTTAGTTGTGTTTGTAGCTTTCCTCAAATTGCGTGTAGGTGTCAGACCTCGAAAAATTGCCAAGCACAATAAAAGTTCTGTATATTTAGGTAATTATTATATTGGCCTTCCTGATTCTTCATGTATTATAGCTTATTTTGGGCATTTATTGAGTTTCACTCAATTTCACTACCATTCAGTTATGACTACGGACATAAGAATGAGTTTTATTGAATTTTACTTGGCCTCATGAACAAACCGAAAACCGAACCGAACCAAGGTTTTGCTCCACCTGAAAAACCAAAACTGAAACCGAACAAGAAATTTAAAAACCTACAGCTCAAGAAATACATAATGAGAACGATACAATCAATAGAAATTAATATTAATCTAAAAGAAAAACAAGAGTCCCCAAGGAGCCTTAATCGCTCACTGGCCAAGGTGGTTCAAAGAAGTATTTGGGGTAACATTCAGTTAGACATGGTTCATCAACACTACAAAGAATGAAGTCATGAGAGTCAAATTTTATGGAACTAGGGACATGGCTTAAACAAACTTGAATCTTACCCCCTAAGGATGCTGCATACCAAAATATCAAAAGCATTCATCTGCTGGATCTGAAGAAGAAGATTTTTAAAGAAAATTCCTCATTTTGAACTAAGTTATCATTTGGGCTCCCACAGTGAGCCCAAATAGGAACCCAGGGACTTGGCTTTAACAAACTTGAATCTCACCCACCTAAGGATGCTACACACCACATATCAAAACATTCCGACTGCTGGATCTGAAGAAGAAGATTTTTTAAGACAATTACTCATTTCGAACTAAGTTACAATTCAAGCTTCCACAGTGAGCCCAAATATGGACTTAGGGACATGGTTTGAACAAACTTGAATCTCACCCTCCTAAGGATGCTGCATATCAAATATCAAAACATTCCAACTGCTGGATCTGAAGAAGATGTTTTTTAAAGAAAATTCCTCATTTTGAACTAAGTTATCATTCGGGCTCCCACAGTGAGCCCAAATATAGACCTAGGAACATGGCTTGAACAAACTTGCATCTCACCCCCTAAGGATGCTGCATACCAAATATCAAAACATTCCGACTGCTGGATCTGAAGAAGATTTTTAAAGGAAATTCCTCATTTTGAACTAAGTTATAATTCGGGCTACCACAGTGAGCCCAAATATGAACCCAGGGACTTTTCTTGAACAAACTTGAATCTCACCCCCTAAGCATGCTGCATACCAAATATCAAAAGATTCTGCCTGCTGGATCTTGAGAAGAAGATTTTTAAAGAAATTTGCCTGAAATTCGCACTAAGTTCAAATGTGGGCTCCTATACTGAGCCCAAATATGAACCCAGGGGTCCATTTTGAACAAACTTGAATCAGATCCACCCCACAATGTTGCATACCAAATATCAAAAGATTCTGCCTGCTGGATCTGGAGAGGAAGATTTTTTAAGAAATTTGCCCGAAATGCACTAAGTTCGAATTCAAGCTTCTATAGTGAGCCCAAATATGAATTCAGGGGGGCCAATTTGAACAAACTTGGATCAGATCCACCCCACAATGTTGCAAACCAAATATCAAAAGATTCTGCCTGCTGGATCTGGAGAAGAAGATTTTTTAAGAAATTTGCCTGAAATGCACTAAGTTCGAATTCGGCCTTATATACTGAGCCCAAATGTGAATCCAGGGGGCCGATTTGAACAAACTTGAATCAGATCCACCCCACAATGTTGCATACTAAATATCAAAAGATTCTGCCTGCTGAATCTGGAGAACATTTTTTAAGAAATTTGCCCGAAATGCACTAATTCGTATTCGAGCTTCTACAGTGAGCCCAAATATGAATCCAGGGAGGCCGATTTGAACAAACTTGAATCAGATCCACCCCACAATGTTGCATACCAAATATCAAAAGATTCTGCCTGATGGATCTGGAGAAGAAGATTTTTTAAGAAATTTGCCTGAAATGCACTAAGTTCAAATTCGGGCTTCTATAGTGAGCCCAAATATGAATCCAGGGGGCCGATTTGAACAAACTTGAATCTGACCCCCTAGAGATAATGTATACCAAATAGGAAAGAATTCTGCCTGGTGGATCTGAAGAAGAAGATTTTTTTGAATTTTCGAAAGAAATTCAAAGGTGCTATCAGAGTTATGCCCCTTGTGGTGCCCCCATGTGGGTGCGGCAAGTTTATTTGTACAAGTTTGAATATGATAGGGAACATGCACAACAAATTTGGTTCAATTTGATCCAGTAGTTTGTGAGGAGTAGTCGATAATGTAAAGTTCACGCCGGACGATGCCAGACGGCAAGTGATAAGTTAAGCTCCTTTCGGTGAGCTAAAAAAATTAACCACAAACTGTTACCAAAACTCTAAATATTAACAGACAGACAGACAGACGGATGGACAGACGGACGAAAGTGATGACTATAGCCCCAAACTGTAAACAGTCGGGCTAAAGATGACAGGAATAGTCAACTATATATTGGGCTAAAAAATGTATTTTGATTCTCAGGTAATCCCTCATTGAATTTGAACCCCTTCATTGAACATTTTATTGCCTTGCAGTATTTTCCAATATTAGTACAAACTCAGGGAGATCCGAAACTTTTTACATTTTTTGATTGATGCATATTTATTTAGTTGTGTCTCCAGTATGTTTGCCTTTCTACAATTTATGGGAGAGTGCCATAAATTGTAACAAGGCATATCCCCATAGATTAAATACTTTTACTTCAAAGATAATATGAAGAGATCCAAAGAATATGACGCCTTTGAAATGTGGTACCTACAGTTTGTTTTTTAGAGCAAGGTTTTATTTTTCAAATTAAAAATGAATTTATTTGTATAAATATGCACTTTATATATTTCTGTGTGTAAAAAGACAGCCAAAATCCTCTCCATGTTTGCTCACTTTTTGCAAAAGAAAAGTAAAAGTAAAACCCTTCCACACTGATTTGAAAAAAAAATGGCCTGAGAATCAGTTAATTTATTTTGTGTGGCATTAGCTATGACCTCTGATTTTTCCACATTCAACTGATTTCAATGTCAAATTTGAGAAGTTATTTTATGATATCTTGTTCAAAAGATCTCATGGTGCTCTGTGAAACATGATACAGTGGAACCCTGTTAACTGAATAGACACTTTGTAACAGAAAAATATTCAATTAACAGGAGTGTATAATTGACAGAAATTTAGTCATTTTTTTATCTTCTGGTTAAAAACTAAGCATTTATTCTATTATATCTTGTTTGACAGAGCACAATAAGCTCTGTCAAACATGATATAATACATTAAATGCCTATAGTGGATTATTAAGGTCAAAAATGTCTATAAATGAATATAAGATTTTTATTCAGTTAACAGGAGTTTACTGTACAACCTATATGCCATTAACTGATCAAATTTGCATTGAATGTATGATAAATGGTTGGGTGTTTGGACATCATATTCCATTATTACCACTTTAGAGGACATTCTTTAATATATGAATGGAGTTTAGCAGGGTGGTAAAACTCAGTAATTCATGACGTCATGAAACTGGAAGCGAGAGGCGCCCGATTCCGGTCATGATAATAAGAGAAATAACGAGATTTTGCCGGGCGTCCAGGTTTATTAACGGCCCTTGAGGACTGAATGAAAGCCATTTGGCTTATTAACGGTAATAACGGGATTTTGTCAGACGTCCAGGTTTATTAATGGTCCTTGAGGACTGAATGACAACCCTCTGGCCTATTAACGGCCCTCGACTCCATCTTCGGACTGTTATTCATTCCTCTCGTAACTATAATGCCATCCAAACTCATGTTATTGTTATATTAACAGGGTTATTCAGTTAAGAGATATCCAATTAAGCGGGCTCCACTGTATAATAGATAAATGCCTATATTAGAAATACTCTGGCCAAAAGGCCCTGTAAAGCTGCGAAATTTGTTAGTTATCCTGGGTTATCGGAAAACTTTGCAGTTTTTTAAAATATTTTTAAATACAAACAGTGATTTTTCTGTAACAGTCAAATACCCATGTAGAAACCTGGGAAATTGGACCAGTGTTTGTTTACTGTGGTATACAAGTTCTGCTTATTGGTAATATAGCACCCAGAACCAACGTCTGGGATGGAAGTCCCATAGAGTGGGCAGCATAGGTGTAAACAATTGTCTAAATTTGACTTCATACCTATGTTGCAGTCATCGTTATAGCAAAAGGTGCTGAAAATGACCTTAAACACCAATAAATAAATGATGGTCAAATAAGTATAAGAGGTATGGTCAATGGTTTGGTACTTACGAGAAATGAAACAAATTTTTTGTTGCTTTATTGGATTATGAATGTGGGATGGGTGTTTTATGTTGTATAAAGTGTATATATACAAAACTTAACATGCTCTCCCCACATTCCTACTCCGATAAGGAGACAGATAATTTATTTCAATTCTTATAAATTAATTTAGAGTGGTTGCATGCATTTTTATGTACCTGAGGCGGTTGAAGACTGTCATTTATGTCATTACAGTCGTATCAACACCAGTGCAGATGGTTTTATTATATTCAACATAGGCTGATACACAGGGGCGTCGGAATCACGGGGGCAGAGGGGGCAGCTTCCCTCCCTGCCTTTGGATCAAGGAGGAATTTTTCAGTGGGCTCCATTGTATAATAGATAAAATGCTTATACTGGAAGTACTGTGGCCAAACAGGTCTGTAAAGCTGAGAAATTTGTGAGTTATCCTGGGTTATCAAAAAACTTTTCAGTGGTTCAAAATCTTTTTAAATACAAATAACAGGGATTTTTCTATAACAGTCAAATAGCCCTGTAGGAACCAGAGAAAGTGAACCAGTTCTGGTTTACTGTGGTATACAAGTTCTGCTTTATTGGTAACATAGCACACAGAACAAATGCCTGGGGCAGAAGTCCTGTAGAGTGGGCAACATAGATATGAACGATTGTCTAAACTTGACTTCATACCTATGTTGTGGTCATGATATAGTAAAAGGTACTGAAAATGACCTTAAACACCAATGATTAAATGATGGTCAAATAAGTACCAGAGGTATGGTAAATGGTTTAGTACAAATTTTTTGTTGCTTGATCTCTTTATGAATGTGGGATGGATGCTTTATGTTGTATAAAGTGTGTACATACAAAACTTAACTTGCTCATCCACATTCCAACTTCGATAAACAGACCGATAATTCATTTCAATTCTTATAAATTAATTTAGAGTGGTTATTTGCATTTTTATGTACCTGAGGTAGTTGACGTCTCTGCCATTTATATTCTTACAGCTGTATCACATTAGTGCAGGCGGTTTTATTATTTTCAACACAGGCGGATACACAGGGATACCAGAAGTGTTGGGGAGAGGGGGCAGCTGCCGTCCCTGCCTTTGAACCATGGGGATGATAGGGGGGCAGACAATGCCATTCGCAGGTTCATCACTCAATTTTTTTCAATGATTTATTCACAAAGTAAAGCTAAAATACACCCCAAATCCATTCTGGGTGCTTTCAAAATTCAATGAGGGAGTTTGGTAGGAGGTGCCCCCTCCCAATGGGAGGGGTCACCTCCTCCCAAACTTCCCCATCTTGAGCCTTTGAGACATGCATGCTTTAGCATGTCATTGCAGGGCTGCTATGTGAGTAAATGCCCCTTTCCCGGTGTGTTTCCGGTGCCCCTGCTTTACATGTGTTCTTGAGTACTTAAGGAAAAAAACTAGTATGAATAATCCACATGAATACCAATTTGTAAATAAATTCCTCAGTATTATAATAAATATAGTGTTGGTAAGTTTCAGCACCAAATCACATTTCCGCAAGCAGTAACGAATGATTGTTTGTTTTAGAGGGGAAAAAACATAAAAAGACTAAGAAATTTTAGATTCAAATTTAACAGAGAATATTAAGGCCGATACCCAAGCAACTGCATGTATATTTCATGTAAGTTTGATAACAAACGGCCACATGAAATCATGTTCACGTCAGTCTCTGTGGTCTTTAATTTATTAAACTATACTTACACTATTAACTGGTAGAGTGCTGGAAGCCCATATTTGGGATTTATTCTGAAGTGTTAGTACCATAACTGAAAGGCTTCATATTCAGTGGATGTTCTACATATCACCTTTGAAGTGAAATTATTTAGTCTTTTAGGATTTGCCTTGTTACAATTTATGGGGGAGTGCCTATTGAGGCTCTCCCATAAATTGTAACAAGCCAAAGATATGTGAACAAATTTTGATGACCAAAAATAATTCAGCACTCTCCCAGTTAACCCTTTACCCAACGCAGCGATATCAAAATTTATTATTTTAAATATCATTTTTTTTAATTTTTCAAAAAATTTCAACAAAACCAAATCACGTGACCCTTTGTTGGAACGAGCTCATCGAGCTCGTTCCAACGAGTGGTCACATGATATGGTTTTTTGAGATATTTTGAAAACTAATATTTTTTCAACTGCTGAATTTGCATATTACGTGGGCAGATGCGGGTGATTCGTTGGGTAAAGGGTTAAAGAACTCATCATTTGCATTTGAACCCAGGCACTTTCTTAGCTTTATTAGGTAAGGAATTTAATTTGAACTCTTAACCCGCTAAGTATTTTTAAAATATGTTTCAGCAAATCAAGTCATGGAGGCTGTGAAGCACCCATGACTTGATTTGATGAAAAGAACATGAAGATTTGACTTAATAAATCACTGGTCAAAAAGTCACTTTAGAGGAAAAGTTTCTTCAATGTGCTCCAAGTTTCCTTTTTTGGGTCAAACGAGATGTCCTTTCCTGGGCAGGAAAATCCGCCAGCAGCATGTAAGGAGTTCCACAATTGGTGTCGTGAACTGGGTGGTCCTAAGGTTTTCTGAGGCAGTAAGACTACCCATCAGTTCATGGCATCAGTTGTGTATTAAATTTTTCTTTGAGCGGAGATTGAGATTGGGAAATTTGAGGTTGGAAATTGGTAAAAATCATGCCTAAATGCCATTGAGAAAGTGTCCCATATACATCCCTTGTAGACACCCAAAAGAAACCCTGAATAGATTATTCTTCTGCTGAGCAATACCTAGTTAACTCTCTACTTATTGAATCAGTAGCACCCTCCCACACATAATTTACAAATTGAGCAGGGGGGGGGGGGGGGGGGACATTATATGTTTTTTTTTGTTTAACGTTTTTGCAAAAGTTGAACAGAGTTAAATAAGGTACCACAAAATAGATCTTCTGTTTCTCAGGCCATTCTTCATAAAATTGAATGTGGGCCAGGCCTGAATATCAGCAGTCTGACAATTGCAGAATGAGGTCCCCAGAGGGTGAATTTGATGATGCTATACCATACTGTGGGCCAATTTATCCTTGGGATACCTCTTTCTGTTTAGTTATGAGACACTGATTCAGATTGAGGTTCACAGAGGGTAAATTTAGTGATGCTACCCTGCTGTGCAGGGTAGCATCACTAAATTCACTCTTTGGGGATCTCATTTTGCAGATGCCAGTCTGCTTATTTTCTGGCTTGATGTGGGTGGGTAGTTTTTTATTTTTGTAATTAATTCTTTGCCATCAAAAGTTCATGTTCTGGGTTTGTCTTATGTTTTAGGCCTCATAATCTACAGGATAGCATGAGTGGCGAGGTATTTCATCCTTTGAGTGCAAGAAGGCTTTGCAATGCTAAAGCACTACAAAGCCTTGGTTCATTTAAGGGACAAATTTATCAATTTTATTAACTTGGGTAATATATCAGACATAAACCATTTAATTTTTATTTTTTTAATTTTGTGTTGATTATAAAAAGAAAGCATGCGGCAGCCAAAAGGGCTATGTGGGAGGGCCTGAGATACAGATTTCTAACTTTTTAGGCCTAAAATAACAAATTTCTATATCATGCACGTTGGGTAAATGGTTAAGTGAGATACCCCTATATATGTCTTATATATTCCTAATGTAGAACTCTATATGCTTATTTTAGGTGAGGTAACATGCAGCCAATCATTCAGTTCAGAACTGAGCACATCATTCCAAATACAGAATAACTGTTACTATACATTCAGCGACCAGAAACTCTTCACCTATGAAGATGCAAAAAGAATGTGTTTCCGAGGGAATGCACACATACTGTTTATAGAAACACTCATAGAACATGAAAACCTGAAAGACAAACTAGGTAAGTAGTGTGAGAGAATTCATAACATTCCACGCTTTTAACTGGTTGAGTGGGCTGTGGTGGCTCAGTGGTTACGGCATTGGACCTCAAACTTCAAAGCAAAAGGTCCACTGTTCGATCCCCATTAAGGGTAAATGCAATTTGTCCTGGGCAAGGCACTCTTGATTGCCCATGTGGGGGCAGGGTAGTCTGTGTACTAAAGTGTACTGCACAGCAATGGTGCACTTGTCTCCGAACATTGCTAGCCCTGTTTTTGCAGGGTTATTACATTGGAGAGTTTAATAGTTACTTGTCACTTCTCGGCAGTTTTCTCTGGCTTCCTCCACCCGTAAATCTGACCGACATGAGGTGACCCTGGCTGTCGAAGTGTCGTTAAACGTCAATAAAAAACATGGTTGAGTGCTGGAAGCCACTATCACTCTCCTACAAAGTGATGAAAGTGAAAGATACATAACCCATTACCCAATGTAACGGCCAAAACTGGTCAGCACTATTCACAAAAATCGTCAATAAATTTTTATTATTTTTTCATATTTTGTCTCAAAAACATACGTTATGACCACTCATTGGAACGAGCTCATCGAGCTCGTTCCAATGAGGGGTCATAACCTATGTTTTTGAGACAAAAAATAAAAAAAAATGAGTTACTCAAGAATTTTGTTTGCAAGTGTCGTCTTCTTTTCATGTTAGGTAAAGGGTTAAGTGGCTTTACTGCATGCATTAGTTTGTTATTTGCTCATCAGAAGAGAAAATGATGTAGGATATGTTTGTTTAGTGATAATGTATTAGAGAGTACCAGCAGGCACTCTCCAATAACTATAACAAAACATTTATTCATGAACAAAATCTTGCTAAACTAAGGCTTCCATTGCTGATACAGAGGAGCCCACATGATGGGATATCTCTTAACCGAATAACCGTTAATTGGATATAATTTCCCAACACAAAACCATTTACAATACCTCCAGTACAAAATTAACCTGTTAATTGAATATAGGTTATAGAGTAAACTCCTGTTAAATGAATAAAAAAATCTGTGACCTGTCGAGAAATTACCTGGACTCTACCCACTTTTCCTTTGATTATAGACCTATCTGGTCTCGGTACATCCAATACAGGCATGTAATCTATTATATCTTGTTTGACAGAGCTGATGAAGCCCTGTCAAACAAGATATAATAGAATAAATGCTAAGTTTATCTCTAGAATACAGGAAGAGACACAATCCCTGTTAAGTGAATACTCCTGTTAATTGAATAATGTTCATTGGCAAAGTGGCTTTTCAATTAACAGGGTTTCACTGTAGAAGGTGTTTTTGAAAAAATACTCATGTTACAAGTCACCTTTGAAAAATAATTTAGAAGTCAACCAGTTAACCCTTTACCCAAAGAATGAGCTCATTCCAAAGAGGGGTCACATGATATGGTTTTGTAGAAATTTTTTTTAAAAATTTAAAAAATGATATTTAAAATAATAAATTTTTAAATCATCTGTGTCGGGTGAAGGGTTAAGTGACAGGATCTTCTTTTGTGTGTCATTTTAATTTTGTGAAATGATGTTAAATTGATATTTTTAAACTTATTTCTTCATCAGATTGTATTAATCATTTTGCGGAGGATGTTTCTTGATTAAGATTAGTTTCTGTTTCATCGCTAAAAGAAGAAAAAAGTTTTCTGAGAACAATTGTTAATGAGTGGAAATGTTAGTTAAGAACAAATAAAAATAGTATATTTTCTTGCAGTTATCCTCAGCTTATTCTGATTGTTTCTGTGGATTGCCGAAAGATAACAAGAAGCCACAACAATGCTAGATTTTTTTCCCCAACTTTCCAACATGTTTTCAGAATTATATTTCCATCATTAGGCCTATAAAAGTTACAAACCTGTATCCCAGGCTCTCCTGCAAGGTCCTTTTGGCTGCTGCAGGCTCTCTTTTTACAACCAATGCAAAATAAAAATTAAATGGTTTATGTCTGATATTTTCCTCAAGTTAATAAAACTGATAATTTTGTCCCTTGAGTGTATGTGTGGTGTATCTACATCTCCTAATGTTTGTACTAATAATAATAACACTTTGGCTGGCCGCTGATTTGTCAGGGTTCTCGGATGAGAAGGCCTTGGTTACCCCTGTACTCCCAACTGCCTCCCTTTCCCACTCTTCTTCTCTCCTCCCGACACTCGGAGACGAACTGCTTGATGACATCCCTAGCCCCTTCTTCCCAAGCTCATCATGCTCGTTCCAATGAGGGGTCATAACCTATGTTTTTGAGATAAAAAATGAAAATAATAGTTATTCAAGTATTTTTTTTTGCAAGTGTCATCTGCTTTTCATGTTAGGTAGAGAGTTAAAAAAAAACAAAAAAAAACAATGAAGTCTCCATTACACCTACAGCAAAGCGTCTTCGTTTGCATGCATGGATACATGACACAATTGTTGATTGCATAATTCACTTGTGAAGTTATCGTTTATAATCAAACCCGGAAATCCCAGTAAATCACACTTTTGGGAAGTAATAAAAATCATTAATTCTTTACCTGATAAAAACAATGAAAGAGACCTAGCATTATGCACAGAAACTGCCATACAAATGAAATCATTTTCCCAAATTTTACTTGCAAAAAAAGCTTATGACACCCTCATTGGAATGAGCTCATTCCAATGAGAGGTCATGTGGTATGTTTTGGAAGTAAATAATGAAAATTATTTTGTTTGGGAAAAAAATATGGCATGTCGTTCACTTGTTTTAGGAAGGGTTTAACAAAGTGAAAATCCTGTGAATTGTACTGAGATATTTTTCTTTACAATGGTAAACTGTTGTTCACAAAGAGGTGCAAAAACATCACAACAGTAAACAAGGGATATTTTCATATTTCCTTCAGAATCCACCTATGGTCAAGTGTGGCTTGGTCTTGAGAAAAATTCAAATGGAGATTGGAAGTGGATGGTCAAAGGGGAAAAGTCATTTCCAGTTTCAGAAACCAGATGGCATTCATACCAGAATAATGAAGACCTGGTTGTTGCAATCACTGAGAATATTCATGGTTCAATATACTGGAAACAAGCTAGTCCATCAGCAAACTACAGACTTGTATGTGAGACATCATCCCAAGCACTTTTATCATCAACATCAACAACAATGATTACCAGTCAAACAGCAAGGCCTACATCCACTGCTATCCTACCAACTAAGCTCCCAAAACCAATTCTCTCAAGTAAGTAAACTTCAGTGCTCAAATGATCATACAGAATATAAGACCAAACTCAACAAAAATACATTCAGGATTACAGGGTTCCTGCAGGTAAAGGCTGATAAAATTCAAGGCTGTTTCTCAATGTATTTCAGCATTTTTCAAGGCCCAACAATAGCCAAATTCAAGGATTTTTCAAGACCCTACCTTCACCAGCATGCCTGAAAATAATCATTTTGACATTTGCAGAATGAGGTCCCCAGAGGGTGAATTTGATGATGCTATCCCATGCAGTGGACCTATTTATCCTCTGGGTACCTCTTTCTGTTTAGTTTTGAGACCCTGATTCAGATTGAGGTTCACAGAGGGTAAATTTAGTGATGCTACCCTGCTGTGCAGGGTAGCATCACTAAATTCCCCTTCTGGGGACCTCATTTTGAAGATGGCAGTCTGCTTATTTTCTGGCTTGTTCACCAGTCCTAACTAGAACCTCTGGTCATTACCCCTCCTCCCACTTCCCTACATTGGGAAGTGGGAGGTGGGGTAATGACCAAGACTGTAGAGAAAAAAGTTGGGCCCCAGGGTTAATTCTGAGGCAGCATACTGATGATGACGCTAATGGCACCTGCCATGAGAGCCAAAGGCATGAACGGTGATAGTGGAGTTTGAGGAGGAGGGTCTCCCCCACGAAAATTTTGAAATCAGTTATTAAATGGAGACTTCTGTCTGCTTTTGGGATGAGAAATCACGTTATTTTTTGGCCTTCAGCATGACGTTTTTAGCAGCATGTTTCAAATTTGCAAGTTCATCAGTGAGTATCCAGTGACCTATAGTTATAGCTTCTGACTGCACATTTCTTGAAGTGATAACTTTTATTACGTCAAGTTCATTTAATGAAGTTATCACTTCAAGAATCATGCAACAGATTGAGCATCTTCACAGGGAACTCCCATTCCTTCTTTACATGAGTGGCAACTAGTATTCCAATACGATGGGCAACTTATCTTAATGGTTTTTACTCTGGGATTGGGGGGTGGGACAGGCTTGGCACTGGAGTCAAAACTTGGGCTGACCCAAGAATCCTGGACTCCTGGGCAAATCCTGGGTCCCCAAAGTTCTGGGCACCTGAGGTTACTACCCTGGGTCCCCACCCTCTCCCCGGCCCTGGTAATGACCAGCATATAAAACTATATAGTTATGATTATGTACTTCGTCTGCATTTTCATTTTGTGACTATTCAAGGCTATTCGTGGCCTCCTGACACATTTTGCAGGATTTCAAGGCCTTGAATGACCCTTAGTAAAATTCAAGGTCATTTCTTGAATCCAAGGCCCAGCAGACACCCTGGATAAAGACCCCTTTCCACTAAAAATGATGCAAACATTACAGGCAAATAACAGAACTTATTTATAACTAACAATTTTCCTTGCCATGTTAGTTTATCCTGGTATGGTACCAAAGAATTTTTGTGCACTTTATCTCTATTCCACCTACAAAGGACTCCCTCAGTGGGGGAATCCCAGAGCCTTCTTAACTGAAATGGGGAGGAGATTTGAGTACCCCAACCTCTCCAGCCTTTGAGGATTTTAACAAGTCCTAGACTCTTTACCAACTTAGGATGGACACCCATACTTATTCCCCCCCCCCCCCCCATCACAGTTTCTTGATCTAGGCCTGCAAAACTCATTTGGTGCAGTTTAGGCACTTGCCACACCATGATCAACTTCAAACATGTAACTTATGTTTCATATTAACCCTTTCAAAGTTACTACAGAGCTCCGAATATTTTTTTGGTGTACAGGATATTTGCATGTGAACTTTTTATGCACTGTATATTTTACCCCTTGGAGACTTTTGCAAAATTCATTTTAGAATATTGAAAAATATTGAACCTATTACAACAGGTCAATGTGTGTGAGAGCAACTGTTTTCACAAGTGCTTGTCACAAACTGAGAAGTGAAACAAAATTATTCTTGACAACTTTTTTGATTGATTCTGATTGATCATCCATATATTATTTTTCCAAAATACAAGACAAATTTGTTGCCATCAAGTTTTATCCATTGCATTTTTGCTAAATGTAAATGAAATGTAATGCCATTAACCTTTACCCAACGAATCGGCTGCATCCACCGGTGTAACATGCAAATTCAGCAGTTGAAAAAATCTTATTTTTTTTTAAAATTTCAACAAAACCATTTCATGTGACTCCTCGTTGGAACGAGCTCGTCTAGCTCGTTTCAATGAAGGGTCACATGATATGGTTTTGTTGAAATTTTTTGAAAAATTTCTAAAAATGATATTTAAAATAATAAATTTTGATATCGTTAACCCTTTACCAAATGCATACAATATCAAAAATTTTAAACAAGGGCTACGCAAAGCGTGGGCCACTGCCCCCGACTGGTAGGCATGTTCGAAGTAGCCTTAAAGGTATTGTGGCAGAGAAAAAGTTTCGAAGTCAAAAGAGAGAAAAATTGCCATAACTCTGGCAGAAATTATTGGATGGTACCCATTCCTTATGCATATCTGTTCCCCCATGTGGGTCTATCAGCATCACAAAGGAGATCCAGTTCTAACTGATGTCTTTGAAATTACAATCCAAAATATTTGTATGGATGGATGGACAGATGGATGGACATTCTTACACATTCTAACTTGTGGGTTTTTTTCCCCATGTTAAACCCTAACCCCACAAGGTCAAAAAAATTAACCCCGCAGTGCAAAAAATAAAACCCACCAGTGGCCAGTGTTCTAACCCAACCCCACAACTGCCAGTGACCCTAAATTGTAAACCCCACAATGTACCTCTGCTAAGCTTGGATGGACAGATGGATGGATGGATGGATGGATGGATGGTGGATGGATGGATGGATGGATGGATGGATGGATGGATGGATGGATGGGCTCCACTGTATTTTTATATGGATGGATGGATGGATGGATGATGGATGGATGGATGGATGGATGGATGGATGGACAGATGGATGGATGGATGGATGGATGGATGGATGGATGGATGGATGGATGGATGGATGGATGGATGGATGGATGGATGGACAGATGGATGGATGGATGGATGGATGGATGGATGGATGGATGGATGGATATTGGATGGATGGATGGATGGATGGATGGATGGATGGATGGATGGATGGATGGATGGATGGATGGATGGATGATGGATGGATGGATGGATGGATGGGCTCCACTGTATTTTTCAACTTAATTATAATAAGGGCTAGGCAATGCATGGGCCACTGCTCTCGACCCGTAGGTACTGTGGGATAGAAATTTTTTCTAAGCTGAAAGAGTGAAAATGGGACATAACTCTGGGAAAAATTATTGAATGGAACCCGTTCCTTGTGCGTATCTGTTCCTCCATGCAGGGTCTATCAGCATACCAAAGGAGATCCAAATCCAACCAATGGCTTTGAAATTACAATCCAAAACATTTGTACGGAGGTCTCCAGTAGATACCCTGAATCTTCCTTCGGAGGTCGGGGGCATAAAAAACTAAACCTCATCATGTGACCTCTCATTGGAACAAGATCAATGCGCACATTCCAATGTGAGGTCACAATTATATGGTTTTGTTGACATTTTTTTCAACATACCTTTTTCAACTGCTCATTTTGTAAATTATGTGGACGGATGCAGCTGATTCATTAGGTAAAGGGTTATAATCTTATCTGGAGTTTTGGCCATGCATAAATATTTGAAGAGAGAACTTGGCAGTAAACAAGCAGGAAACAACAAGAGATTGTCACCAAGAAGTGACTATGCCCCCAACGTGGCCATGACCTTGATCTGTGACCTTGACCTCCATTGAACAAAAACAAAATTTGTGCGCAACACATCATCTCCCCATAAGCAACATGTATGCCAAGTTTCAACCAAATCTAACTAAGCATCTTCCTGAAGGACAGTTGACCTTGATCTGTGACCTTGACCTCTATTGAACAAAAAAATATTTTATGCATGACACATTGTCTCCCCATAAGCAACATGTATGCCAAGTATCAACAAAATCCAACAAAGCATCTCAGAGTTATGGAGCAGACACAAAAATCTTCCTGATGGACAGTTGACCTTGATCTGTGACCTTGACCTCCACCGAACAAAAAAGAGTTCTGTGCATGACACATCGCCTCCCCATAAGCAACATTTTTGCCAAGTTTCAACAAAATCCAACAAAGCATCTTGGACAGACAGACAGATGGAAATGACAAACACAAAATGCCCCTGAAAAAAAATTTTTCAGGAGGCATAAAAAGGAGAAATTGATAAGGAGATCCTTATTCTCCACACATACTAGATTTGATTCATTTCAAATGGTACAACAGTCAGGATTCATTAACTGATTCTATAATTATCTGTTGACTGATGATTTATTTATGTATTGGTTTTAAGGTCACAAACTTATGCATAATGGCAAATCATGACCATGACAGTTTTACGGGTGAAGGAAGCCGGAGTACCCGGAGAGACCCACCGAGCAACTGTCAGCTCAACATTCTAACTCTGTTCAAGCTCTGCTCAAGCAGGGTTACAGCGGTTGAAGACATGTGCACAATCAAGCAAGAAAATAAGCAGACTGTCATCTGCAGAATGAGTTCCCCAGGGGTATATTTGGTGATACTACCCTGCTTTCATTACCAAATTTACCCTCTGTGACCCTATTTATTTATTTATTTATTTATTGGTCCTTTAAGGTCATATACTTATGCACAAATGGCTATAAGTATTTATTTATTTATTTATTTATTTATTTATTTATTTATTTATTTATTTATTTATTGGTCCTTTGAGGTCATATACTTATGCACAAATGGCTATAAGTACAGTTTTATGGGTGGAGGAAGCCGGAGTACCCGGAGAGATCCACCGAGCAATGACGAGCAGCTGCCAGCTCCCCAACATCATAACTCCGCACTGCAGCACAGGCAGGGTTAGATTGGTTGAAGACATGCGCACCATCGAGGTGCAGTACACCTTAGTACGTGGCATCATCGTGCCCCCATGTGGACAATGGGAGTTAAGTGCCTTGCCCAAAGACACAGCACGGGAGTCCGAATCAATCGCTCGGACAGTCACCCATCCGAGGATTAACCAGGCTCGATGTTGCTTAACTTCCTTGATCTAATGAGGTTGACTGATGATAAAAAATCTGAGTTCCAAAATTTGGTCTTGTTTCAGCACTATTTACATGCAAACAAGCTATTAATTGAAAATAGAATATGTTTTCATTTTGGGAATTCACTTAAAAAACCATTGAGGGGTCTTAAGCTGAGTTTGAATAGCACTGACTGGTTTTGACAATTACGCTGGGCAAAAAAGTTGAGATTTACACTTTGGCTGTACAGTGCACAGGGTTAGTTACTCAGCTTTTTGTAACCAGAAAATATGACTAACCCTGTACAGTGTCACACTTTTTTGTTATACAAAATTGGTAACCACCATATCACACAACAGTGAAAATATACATTGATTATGGCTGTAAAAATGCACAGGGTTAGTTGCCTATAGACTGTTACATGTACAGTAGAACCTGTCTTGAGAGACCACCCTTTGGGCCACACAAAAGTGGTCTCTCAAGACAGGTGGTCTCTCATAACAAGTTTCAGTCAGTGAATAACTAACCACAAATTCAGAAATGGAGAAGAATGGATTTTTGAAATTACTTTGTAGTTGTTCTTTTTTATGAAGTTTTTGTAACAAATTGAAATGGACTGTTATAAAAATTATAAAAATAAATTAGTGTTGAAAATCTTCATTGAAGATTTTGAATGGAATGGTTTAACGCGCCAAAGGCGCGCAGGGACAGTATGGGGAACAAGCCCCTTTCGACCCTCAGTGACTGTAAATGACTAATTTCCACATGTCTACTCGTGTTGAAGGAGGAACAGGTTCAGGTACTCGGCAGGTGTCACCGGTTGTGGCGTAATGGTCTTTTTGACTGATGTCGGTTGAACCTCTGGGTGAGGACCAGTGTGAGAGGTTGGGTCCTCTCATAAAGGTACTACCTCCCCCCGAGGGTGCAGTCGATCTGGATTTTCAGGTAAGTATAGTCTGCCACTTCGGAGATGGTATTGAGTGATGGCCATCACTGGCAAGTATAATCTGCCTCAGGCTGTCTCTGTTTGGTAGGACGTCTTTGAAGGAAACAACAACGACCTTTCGGGGACCACCAGAAAGAAGACCCAAACTTCCCTGGTTCGGGGCAGGCCTGCATTGTAATCCTATTGGGTTGAAACAAGATAAGCGCAATGCGCTTACAAAAAGGGGTAGAGGCGGGACGCAGGACCAACGCTCACCTCCCTTAAAGTGGTCGACCACTTTTAGGGATGGAGTGGAGGATGTTCAGGAACCATGGGGGTTATCGTTTCTATAACGGTTAGACTGTCCATAGCGGTTATTGGGGTGCTGGTCAAAAAGCATCTTCTGTGTATCTGCTTAAAAGAAGAAGGCAGAATTAGTTTTCATTAGAATATTTAAAAATAAAAAAAGATAAAAGTAGCACATTATGTTTTAATTTGTGATCTAATCTTTAGCTGAGTCGGTGAAGACAGCCCTTTCTGGTAGAAGGCCACAGTTAAGCTGTTAATCTGCCTGTTAGCTCACCTTCTTAGGCTGAGAGTGAGTTTGTAGCGGGAGGGTAACAGGTTTAGACACTAAACCACACCTGAGGGTGTTTCTGTTATGCCCTTCGCTGGTTTCGACCATATTTAGATTAGTTTGAGTTTATTTGGAGGTGCCTGGTATCGCGAGCGTTTTATGTGGGCTGAGCTTCCCAACTGGAAATGAGATTGCAGCTGGAGGGTAACCGGTTTAGCACACTAAACCACACCCGAGGGTGTTTCTTTCCTGTTGTACCCTTCGCTTGCTGCGACCTTATTTAGGTTAGTCTGAGATTATATGGAGGGGCTGGGGATCGCAAGCGTTTAATGTGGACTTTTTTTTTTCTAGCGGTCTTAGTTTTGATCGAAATTTTTGGGCTTTTGTTGGCTTTCGCAGATGGCTCCAAGTTCGGAGATTAGTTCACTGTTGGCTAGGGTGGCTAGGCGGTCTTTGATGGTGGGGATATCGGCCCTGTCGTGGAGTGTTATGATGGGTGTGTCCCATGGAGCACGGAGGGCGACTCTAAGCGCGTGATTTTGGACCTTCTGGAGTTTTGCCATTATTAGTTTGGTTGAGGTCAGTTAGGATGATTGCCCCGTATTCGAGTACTGGGCGCACAAAGGCTTTGTATAGTTTGAGTAGGGTGGACTGGTTGGCTCCCCATGAAGTTCCCTTTAGCACTTTCAATAAATTAATGTGTTTGGTGGCTTTTTTCACCATGTCGTCGGTGTGTTTGTTAAAGGACAATTTTTGATCAATGGTGATGCCCAGGAATTTCGCCTCTTTGCATTCTGGGAGGGTGTTTATAATCCATAAGTTTTAGGTCAAAATCACGTTTATTTTTCTTGCGAGTAAAGGTGATTCGTTGGGTTTTATTGGCGTTTAGCTTAATTCTCCATTTGGCACACCATTGTTCTAGGTCATCGAGAGCGCGTTGCAGGGGTTTTAGGAGCAGATTGGCCGTATTGTTCGAGTCCCAGAGGCCCTTATCATCCGTGAATTCGGAGAATTGAACATGATCCTCAGAGAAGTTAAGGTCATTTACATAGAAGATGTAAAGGAGGGGGGCTTAGGATGGATACTTGGGGGGTGCCTGCTACAAGGGGGACACGGTCAGACATTTCATTGTTCACTCTGACTTTAATTTCACGATCATTTAAGAAAGAGGATAGTAATCTGAGCAATTTGTTGGGAAGTTTCATTTTTGATAATTTGTAGCGCATTCCATTGTGCCAAACGGAGTCAAATGCTTTTTCGACGTCTAACAGGACTGCCGCGCCTATTTGCTGATTGTTGATAACGGTTTTCATTTGGGTGACTAGTCGGTAGACATGTTCAATGCCTTCTTTACGGTTTCTATAGGCTCGTTGCCATTTATTGAAAAAATCGTTGTCTTCAAGGTGCCCCCTGAACTGATTGGTAAGGATTCGTTCGAATGTCTTACCAATGCAGCTGAGGAGGCTGATTGGGCGGTAGCTGGCTGGATCGGAGGGGTCCTTGTCAGGTTTTGGTATCATGACACCAATGGTTTTTTTCCAACACTTGGGAAAGTAGCCATGGGTAAGGCATGCGTTGAACAGTTTGTTTAGTGTTTTGATTAGGGAATTTGGGCTTTGTTTAAGAATTTTGTAGCTTACTTCGTCTTCGCCGGGTGAGGACGAATTTTTGCATTTTTTAATGACGCTGATGATTTCGTCATCAGTGATGGGGGTGACGAGGTCATCATCATCCCCGTCTTCTGACTCGTTATCGAATTTGGGGTCACGGTAGATTTCAGGGTGTTCATTGATGAAGTCGTCAATCGCGTTTATGACGGCGTCATCATTGTCCGCGCTTTGATATGGGCGATGCATTTTTCTTAGGAGGTCGGCAAAAGTGTCGGCCTTGTGTTTGTCGGTGCGCGTGAAGGAACCGTCTTCCCTCTTAAGAGGTTTGGCAGCGGCTTTGCTGCCCTTGTTTTTTTGCCCAGTTAGGATTTTGAAAGAATCCCAGAATTTTTTGGCATCTTGGACCCCGTTTAGATTTTCAACACAAATTTATTTTTGTAATCCTATCCGTCACATTTCAGGTATGTATGAAATTATTTATTCAGCAATAATCCTAATCTTTTCACAGGGGTCTTATAAAAACATCTCAGTCTTTAATGAGTTATGTTACTGAATGGCAATTGAAACCCAATTAAGAGCTTTTAATACTTTTAATTATGTTAGTATAACCACAATGGAGTTTCCAATTCCAGAACACGTAAAAAGTTTTTGTCGTGGTTTCAGTCTTCAAAGGGGTGGTCTCTCAAGACAGGTCCATTATGGCATAAAAATACAAGTTGGTACCAGGTCACAGTGGTCTCTCAAGACAGGTGGTCTCTCAAGACAGGTGGTCTCCTATAGCAGGTCCATTATAGAGTAAAACCAATCGGTGCCTGGCAGATGTGGTCTCTCAAGACAGTGGTCTCTCAAGACAGGTTTTACTGTACTATTAGTTTTCCAGGGTGCATGGGAATGTACACTGGTTTGGGAACTCATACACCCTGAGGCGAAGTACACCAAAATTCTTGGAAATAAATCCATTATCCTTGTGTTTTCCAGGGTGTATGGGTGTTTACACCGATCTGGGAACTCATACACCCTGAGGCGAAGCATTTTTACAGCCATAATCAATGTATATTTTCACTATTGTGTGATATGGTGGTTACCAATTTTGTATAACAAAGCCGAAGGGTGTATGAGTTCCAAGACTGGTGTAAATTCCCATACACCCTGGAAAACACAAGGATAACGGATTTAATACCAAGAATTTTCGTGTACTTAATACTTAAATCTTTTTTGTGGGAAAAAACTGACAGAAAATTTGTACTTTGTAAGTTTCTTAATGAAACCAGACAAATATGAGCCAGTCCCAATGCCATCCATATCTCTATTATTTTATTGCACATAAATATTAAATTTCCTGTATAATGTATTTTTATTTTTGTTCTGACATAACCGAGCAGAAGGTATGAATTAAAAATGGGTACTTTTTTTTTAGCCATAAAGCCTGCTATTGTATAGTCTTGATTTACACCGTGGTTAACCACGGTCTAAAAAAAATGCCTCTGTGGATTGAAAGTTACACCATACCTCTCAGCCCATCAAAATGCAGTATTTTGTTTCATTTGGAAATAAATGTTGTTACACAGGGTGCAAGATTAAAAAACTAATGGAAACGCTTATACAGGATTGTGAAATTTTTTAAAAGTAAATTCCAAAAATGAAAACATATTCTATTTGCAATTAACTCTGCACAATGATGTCAAACTATCAACCTGCAAATTTTTACCATAATATAACTAGGAATTTAACCAATTCAGTCTTGTTTGACAGAGCTCATTGAGCTCTGTCAAACAAGATTGAATTGGTTAAATCCCTAGATGCTTTGTGTAAAAACTTGCATCTTGAAATCTCAGTATTTTTTATATCAGAGTGTAGAGGGTTAATGGCCTATTATGCACTGTTTAGGCTATTTACATCACTCGTTTTGTTTGTTTTAATTGGGTTTAACAACAATTTCAACAGCCAGGGCCACATAGTGTCGGACATTTTTATGGGTAGAAGAAAACGGCATACCCAAAGAGAACCACCAAGCTATGGTAAGGAACTGTCAGACTCCCCATCATACTACCTCTGCACAAGCAAAGTTAACAGCAGTAGAGCTGTAGGTTAACTGAAACCGAACCGAGGTTTTTAGTTTTTTTATAAAACCGAAACCGTCGACATCCCATAATCTGAGGTTTTTCGTTTTTTTTAAAATACTCTCTTGCTGAAGAAATTCACAGAATGTAGCCATCCCAGAGTAGTGAGAGTACCCAGACACTGCCAATGGCAGAGTCTGGGTACTCTCACTACTCTGGGAAGCCTACATTCTGTGAATTTCTGACATTTCAGTTTAGTTGTGTTTGCAGCTTTCCTCAAGTTGCGTGTAGGTGTCAGACCTCGAAAAATGGCCAAGCACAATAAAAGTTCTGTATATTTAGGTAATTATTATATTGGCCTTCCTGATTCTTCATGTATTATAGCTTATTTCGGGCATTCATTGAGTTTCACTCAATTTCACTACCATTCAGTTATAACTCCGGACATAAGAATGAGTTTTATTGAATTTTACTTGGCCTCATGAACAAACTGAAAACCGAACCGAACCGAGGTTTTACTCCACCTGAAAAACCAAAACCGAAACCAAACAAGAAATTTAAAAACCTACAGCTCTAAACAGCAGTGGAGGGCAAGTGCACCATCAGCGTGTAGTATGCCTTAGTACACAGTGCAACCATCCCCTCCATGTGGCAGGCCTGTTGATTTGAGGTGAATGGCCGTTTGGGTCATGTGGATGTTACCTAAAATGAAAAATAGGCAAACGAAAAATGGGTTGCGCCAAATTGTCACTGGGCCACGCAAAATTTTTCGCCAACTTGAATGATCCGGTATGAATGAATGGTGGAATGATGTTGAGCATCAACCAATCATCAGCTGCATAGGTGTTTGCATCTACCTGAAGTGTAGCTGCTCTGTTGGCCAATTATTGGCTACTTCAGGCAGATACAAATACTTATGCTGTTGATTGGTTGATGCTCAACATCATTTTAACCTGTCGATCATCTTGAGATGTAGCATAGGTACAAAATCACTAGAGGCTCAAGAGAGCCTAAAACACTCAGCTGGACCAAGTTGTTCTAAACTGTAAGGGTTATGGGTATGGAGAAAATGTAACCTGAATGAACCATATGACCGATTCGCCAGCAAGGTTTTTGTCCAATTGTTTCAACTGTTCTGAAGAAAGCTTCATACCAAATACAAAATCTCTAGTCCGTGCAATTTGGAAAATATTGGACATTTCATTTTTTTTCTATTTTTAGCGCCAGGTGTTCCCACAGGGAACTGCGAAAAATTTTGGGAGCATGAATGAAGTACTTAGGGTCAACTAATGCCACATATAAAATTTGGTTCAAATCGCTCCATTGGTTCTTGAAATAGAAATTTTCAGGGGAGCTCAAAAGTGAGTCCATCCCTTGGAGAGCCCAAATATGGACCTATTAACTTTCTTTGAACAGCTTTTAATATTGAACACCAGAGGAAGTTTCATACCAAATACCAAAGCATTCCCACTTGTGGTTCATGAAAAGAAGATTTTTAAAGAATTTCATCATATTTGGGCATAAGACCACGCCCAAAAAGGGCGGAGACCCCATTTGAACAAAACTAAAACAGAATACCCCAGAGATGATGTGGCCCATATATGTTTCAATTTGGGCCATTGATTTGTGAGAAAATATTTTGAGGAGAAGATTGTTTTGTAAAAGCTAACGTACGATGGACGCCAGGTGATGGCAATAGCTCACACTGACTTTAACCCTTTACCTAACGAATCGCCCACATCTGCCCGCGTAATATGCAAATTCAGCAGTTGAAAAAATATTATTTTTGAAAAAATTTCAACAAAACCATATCATGTGACCCCTCGTTGGAACGAGCTCATCGAGCTCGTTCCAACGAGGGGTCACATGATATGGTTTTGTTGAAATTTTTTCAAAAATTTGAAAAAATGATATTTAAAATAATAAATTTTGATATCGTCTGCATTGGGTAAAGGGTTAAAATGGCAATAATTCATGTCTATGCCACAAATAGTGATTATGGATGCCATCCTCCTTTGCAGCATGCCAGTCCATGCCATGGTTAGGCTATAATTGCAACTAATTTGTATCCAAATTTTGTTCACACACACAGATTTGGAACCAGCAAGATAAGCTAGTTCCAATGTGGAATCAAAACCAATATTTTGAAAGTACAAAAAATGAAATGAGAAAGGGAACTCACCTGATTTTTATATACATACATTGGCCAAATTTAGTTAATTTTAATGGTTAACTGGTAGAGTGCTGGAAGCCCATATTTGGGCTTTATTCTGAAGTGCAGGTACCACAACTTGAAGGCTCATATTCAGTGCTTTTGCTGTGTATTATTTTTGAAGTGATATTATTTAATCTGTAAGGGTTTGCTATGTTACAATTTATTGGAGAGTGCCCATAGGCACTCTCCCATAAATTGTGACAAGGCAAAAACATGTGTACAAGATCTGATGGTCAAAAATAATTTTGCACTCTACCAGTTAAGAATGTTCTCATTCTTTTCAGGGTATGGTTTTTATAAAGTGAGATATGGATCAGATCATGTTGTTCAGCTTGGGGCTATTAAGAATACCAATCGAGTAATGCAGTGTGCAGTTCTTTGTTTGATGAAACAGTGCGAGGTGTTTGCCTTCGAAAAAGGAACATCACTCTGTGAACTCTACAACCTTGCTGATCCACTACAAGGAATAACTACTATTGATTGTGAAACTCAACAAACCTGCTATTCCAGGGTTTAACTCATTGCATGCTGCTGGTGGATATTCCCGCCCAGGTCAACAAATCTCATGTCTATTACAGTAGAATTCTCTTAATTGAATATCCATTTTGCAGTGAAAATTATTCAATTAACAGGAGAATACAATTAACAGGGATTTGGTCAGTTTCCTGTGTTCTGGAGGTAAACTGAGCATTTATTCTATTATATCTTGTTTGACAGAGCTCATAGAGCTCTGTCAAACAGGATATAATAGAATAAATGCCTGTATTGGATATAGTGAGGCCAAAAAGGTTGATAAATGAGGGGTATTTGGTGCATGTCACAGTA
Source organism: Pictodentalium vernedei (assembly GCA_031216915.1). NCBI lineage: Eukaryota > Metazoa > Mollusca > Scaphopoda > Dentaliida > Dentaliidae > Pictodentalium > Pictodentalium vernedei. The sequence goes on along the minus strand of CM062294.1, from coordinate 479,482,882 downwards.
ATGTTTTCGACATATTACAAAAATTTATATACAATTAACAGGAGTTTACTCTACAACCCACATGCAATTAACAGATCAAATTTGTACTGAAGGTATGGTAAATGGTTTCGTGTTTGAAAATTATATTCAATTAACACGGATATACAATTAAGAGATATCCATTTAAGTGGGCTCCACTGTATAAGTATTATTTTGGCTTTTTAACCCTTTGAACCCTGGTGGTATCTTCCATGTCAGTTCAATGGCAGCAATTTGAAGAGTCCATATTTATTATTTGGGGTTAGACCAATAATGACATTTTGACATAGCTTATGACCCGGCTGGAAAAATGGCCTCTGGTGTTCAAAGGGTTAAACTATATGTTCCCCTGTAAATTTCAACAACTTTTTGACAAATGATTTCTTGAGTTGCTTATTGGGGTTTAATGACACTTTCAACAGAAGATTCAGCTTGTGTTGGACAGTTTTACGGGTGGAGGAAGCCGCAACACCCGAAGAGAACCACCAAGCAATGGCGTGCAACTGTCAGTCTCCCCAATGTACTAACTCCACACAAGTAAGGTTAGCATTGGTTGAACACAAGTGCACCATCGGCGTGAAATACGCCTTAGTGCATGGCGCCACTGTGCCCCCACATGGGCAATTGGGATGAAGTGCCTTGCCCAAGGACACAATGCAGTTACCCCTGGTGGGATCAAACCTTGGTCCTTTCGGTTTGAAGTCCAATGCCATTACCACTGAGTCACCACACTCCCGATTTCTTGAGTTAATTTCTCAAACTTTTCATCAAAATCTTGACATGGCTGCTGATAAGCAGCCATGAGGAGATTTGATAGAAATATTTAAAAATATACTCAGTGGGTTAAGAGTTAAATTCATAAATACCAACAGCCTGAAAATAAGCAATCTGACATTTGCAGAATGAGGTCCCCAGAGGGTGAATTTGATGATGCTATCCCATACAGGGGCAAAATTTATCCTCTGGGTACCTCTTTCTGTTTAGTTTTGAGACCCTGATTCAGATTGAGGTTCACAGAGGGTAAATTTAGTGATGCTACCCTGCTGTGCAGGGTAGCATCACAAAATTCACCTTCTGGGGACCTCATTTTGCTAATGACCGTCTTATTTTCTGATATGATATCACCATCATTATACAGATGCCAGTAGAGGGGCACTTGAAAACCTATACCTCTTGGGAGAAATTTTCAAAACCATAAGTGGATCCAGTGGTTGGGGGAAGAGGGCGGGGGTTGCACCCACCGCATATGCTCCATTTTCATAAATCAAATTTTTGTAACAAGCACACAGGCCAGGGGACATGGTATTATCAACAATAACACCTGGACATTCATTACCAGAGGTAGTGGATGTCCAGGTCGTATCACGGATAATACTGTAGCCCATGCATTCATAATATAAATTATTATATATATAAAATTGCAGGAATATTTTGGCCCAACAACAGCATGGACGTGTGTCAAAAAGCCACCAGATGGCCACACTAACCTTTTATTTTCAAAAATTTTCATCAGTGAGACCTCCGGACCCATCAGTGAATGTGGAATACTCTCTCTTGTGCTTGTCCCCAGCTTGCTGCCATATACACATCATGACCCATGATTCAGATGTGGGCCCCAAAACCCTGAATCTTAGATCCACGACTGAAAACAACTACCTATACCTGTATAATTAAACCTTTTTTCTGTTCATGCATTTTCAGCCAAAATGATTGCCTGAAGTATTTCGTTTTTTACACAATGAACCAAAAAAATGCATATAGGCCCGCCCTAAACCACGCCCCCAATGTCTGTCTTGAAGATTACGTTGAACAGGGTGAATGGAAAAGAACCCCTGCACGCTCATATTGTTTCAACATGAAAAGTAATTAATATTTATCTCATCATATTAAAAAGATTTTCAAAATAAAATTTAATAAACAATGAAATCCTTATCATGCTTTTTATTCCATGTTCAATTTGTTTATATGCAATAGATGACCGTCTGCATTCATCATTTTACGCAAATCAAATGTAAACAATGGCCGGTCATAATAATCCATAAACGAAACTCACGCCAACAAAACTTTCCAATTTCCAAATAGCCTGAATGAACTCTTTCTGAGACAAAGTTCAACCAACTTCATGTCATCTGGGTTTATATCGAACTCCACATTTACAAACTGTGTTTTCAGTTTCTCAGCAAATGGTCAAAATCAGAATTAAATTTAATTCAGTTTTACTTTAAATGACAGCAACCTCACGTCAAGTGGAAAAGGAGATTGAAGTTTTGTGTGGGTGTGGCCTATGACGTTCCTTTTAACCTATGCAATTCATTGGTCAATAAAATGTTTAATGACACAAGAACATGTTTCAGTGAAATGTATTATTATTTCAAACAGAATTTTAGAAAACTATGCCTTTTCATTCAGATATCAGTAGGAAGCAGGGCTGGGTCCAAAGTACTTGGTACTTGTTGTACTTGAGTACCACTTTTTTGACAAAGTACTCCTATAATTTCAAATACTCGTACTCATTACTTTGAAAAAAAAGGTCAGTACTCCCGAGTATTTTGAGTACTTTATGAGTACTTTGTAAATATTTTAATTTTTTTCAGAATTATGCCAAGTTTTAGGTACCCAGCTTTGTATACCTGTTTCAGTTCATTCAACAGAAGCATGTCCCCGAGTTCCTTCATTGACACAGAGCAGCATTATAAATATAATACAGTGGAGCCCACTTAATTGGATATCTCTCAACTGAATAATCCTGTTAATTGAATATAATTTCCCAACACAAAACCATTTACCATGCCTCCAGTACAAATTTGACCTGTTAATTGAATATGGGTTATAGAGTAAACTCCTGTTAATTGAATAAAAAATATTATAACCTGTTTAGAATTTACTCTGACTCTCCCCATTTTTCCCCCTGTTTGTAGACCTATTTGGCCTCTGTACATCCAATTCAGGCATTCAATCTATTATATCTTGTTTGACAGAGCTCATGGAGCTCTGTCAAACAAGATATAATAGAATAAATGCTAAGTTTATCTCTAGAATACAGGAAAGTGACACCATCCCTGTTAATTGAATACTCCTGTTAACTGAATACTTTTCATTGGCAAAGTGGCTATTCAGTTAACAGGGTTCCACTGTAGTTCAATGAACTGTCAGCTGTTAATCTCAGGTCTTGCTTTGATTTATCCTGGTTAGCACTGATTAATTGGCCAAGTATATAATAGTCAGTATTTTAAAGTTAATTCTGGTCAGTAAACAATGAATTGACCAGCAATGTTGTTTATGTATGTGATATATATATTTATTATTATTTATTTATTGATGTTTAAGGTCACATATTTATGCACAATGGCTAATCATGACTGTGACAGTTTTACAGGTGGAGGAAGCCGGAGTACCCGGAGAGAACCACCGAGCAACGACGAGCAGCTGCCAGCTCCCCAACATCGTAACTCCGCACTGTAGCACAGGCAGGGTTAGATTGGATGAAGACATGCGTACCATCGACGTGCAGTACGCCTTAGTACACGGCGTCATCGTGCCCCCACGCGGGCAATGGAGATGAAGCGTCTTGCCCAAGGAAACAACGCGGTTGCCGCAGGTGGGATTCGAACCGAGGACCTCTCGGCTTGCAGCCTGCATCTCTACCTACTGAGCCACCGCGCTCCCCTTGTATGTGATAAACAAGCTTACTAATTAAGTTTGTAAACAGTGTTTGTAGAAGCCAAGTAAGACATAATGAGATTGTTTTTATTATTCTTTGGTGCTATTAAGCAGACAACAAAATTTTTATTTTATGTAAATCCACGTAATTATGACAACATTATTATGAAAACAACTCAAACCCTGATATATTACTTACCAACTGTCATTTCACAAACACTGAGCAAATGATTAGGTGACTTGAAAGCATCAGTTAGATTTGAATTTGTGCCAAGATGTCATCAATATTGAATTATCTCAGTTATGATTTAAAAAAAAAGAACCCTTTTGTCAAAATATATTGAGCTCATTCCCAAAATGGGTTACACTTATTTGATTGTAACTGTATATTAACTTAATTATTTCATTTGTGATTTATCATTTCAAACCATATATGGGTTTTTAGAGACAGAATAACTTATTATGCCCCCAACCTCCAAAGAAGGATTCGGGGGTATCTAGTGAAGCCCTCCGTCCATTCATCTGTCTCTGTCCACCTGTCTGCCCGCCCATCTGTCCGTACACATGTTTTGCATTGTAATTTCGAAGTCATCACTTGGATTTGGATCTCCTCTCCTCTGGTATGCTGATAGACCTGCATGGGGGAACGGATATGCACAAGGAAGGGTTCCGTCCAATAATTTTCCCCAGAGCTAGGGCACTTTTTTGACTTATAAATTTTTTTGGTTTTCACTCTTTCTTTTTCTGTCCCACAATACCTTCAAGGTTACTTCGAACTTGTGTATGAGTCGGGGCAGTGGCCCATGCTTTGTGTTGCCCTTGCTTTTTTGTGAAATATTTTGGAAAAGTTAATTTTTTGATACCTATGTACAAATGTACTGGTCATATTAAGTATTTCATAGCAATAAAAGATATGTGTTATATCAACACTCATTTTACATGTAAGGGTATGTACTCGTACTCGAGTACTTTCAAGGTACTCGTTCTCATACATTTCCCCCAGTACTCGTACTTTACTCACACATTTTCAGAGTACTCGTTCTCGAGTACTGAAGTCTAGCACTCGCCTGAGCCCTGCTGGGAAGCATGATGCGACCTGGTTTTTATTTTAATTCCGCAAAGTAGAGAGTGTTTAAATTTATTGCCCCTTAAGCATAAGTTTAGTTATAAGGAATGATCATTTGTTTCTATCTATTTCTTGAGTTATGAACCCCCAAAAACAAAGGCCAAACATAGCGTAAATGGACAACCCATTTACACTATGCTTGGCCTATGTTTTTTGAGGTTCATAACTCAAGAAATAGACAGAAACATATGATCATTCCTGATTTGTTTTAGTGAGATTTGTCTCAAATCTTTCAGAAAACTTGAACCATTACTTTGCATTTTTTTTAACTTGTTTTTTGCATGTGTAGCCTTCACAGTTCACCGAATACGACCAAAAGGGGACGTTCTCTTCTAGACATTATATGATGTCATCCTACCAAGTTACAATGAAATCCCTTCATAAATATGACGACCTTTAGACTGCGCTAAAGGCTTTCAGGCTCTCGCAGCCGTCATGGTTGACCAATCGCGACCAAAAGGGGGCGTTCTCATCTAGACATTATAGAGAGTCATCCTACCAAGTTACAATAAAATCCCTTTATCATTACAACCTGTAGACTGTGCTAAAGCTTTTTGGGTTTCAGGCTCTCATAGCCACCAGGGTGGACCGATCGTGACCAAAAGGAGACGTTCTCATCTAGACACTATACAGAGTCATCCTACCAAATTACAATGAAATCCCTTCATCAATACGACCTGTAGACTGTGCTAAAGGTTTTTGGGCTCTTGCAGCCACCACAGTTGACCGATCGCGACCAAGAGGGAATGTTCTCATTTAGGCATTATACAGAGTCATCCTACCACGTTACAATGAAATCCCTCATAAATATGACCTGTAGACTGTGTTAAAGGTTTTTTGGGTTTCGGGGCCCTGTAGCTGTCATTGAGCCAGTCGTGACTTAAAGGAGACATTTTCATCTGGACATTATACAGAGTCATCCTACAAAGTTACAATGAAATTCCTTCATAAATACGACCTGTAGACTGTGCTGAAGGTTTTGGGCTCGGGCAGCAGCTACGGTTAACAGATCATGACCAAATGGGGAAGTTCTCATCTAGACATCATATGGAATCATACTACCAAGTTACAATGAAATTCCTCCATATTAAATATGACCTGTAGACTGTGCTAAAAGTTTTCAGGTTTTGGGCTGGGGCAGCCGTCACAGTTGACAGATCATGACCAAAAGGGGACGTTCTCATCTAGACATTATACAGAGTCATCCTTCCAAGTTACAATGAAATCCCTTCATAAATACAACCTGTAGACCGTGCTGAGGGTTTTGGGGTATTGGGCTCGGGCAGCCATCACGGTTGACCAATCAAAACCAAAAGGGGTTGTTCTCATCTAGACATGACCTCAAACCTGCATTTGAAATTTCATGATGATTGGACAAGAACTACGGGGTTTAGCCTGTGCCAGAGAAAATGTGAACAGACTAACAGACTCACAAACTTCCGCATGTGCGATGGCAATAGCTTATCTTGACTTTGTCAAGTTAAGGTAAAAATCAATTTAAATGGAGCCAACAAAGGGCAGTAACTCTGTATAATTTTCAAAAAGTCAACGTAATTTTTCAACTTGTCCAAGATTTTAATACAAAGCGGAATGTAAAAATTTATTGAAATTGGATGTTTTTTGTTCCAAGTTATTGCACAAAGATTGAAATTTTGAGCAAAATTTGACAAACAAAGGGAACTATCTTTCTAAATATTTGACAATGTGTCAAAGACAAGGTTAATATTAACCCTTTACCTAACAAATCGCATGCATCTGCACGCATAATTTGCAAATTCAGTAGTTGAAAGAAAGAAATTTTTCAAAATATTTCTACAAAATCATATCATGTGACCCTCATTGGAACTCGTTCCAATGAGGGGTCACATGATATGGTTTTGTTGAATTTTATTTTTAAATTTAAAAAAATAGTAATTAAAATAATAAATTTTGATATCATCTGTGTTGGGTAAAGGGTTGAGCAGTCTATAAAAATTTTATTGAAATCTGTGGTTTATTGTCCACGTTATTGAACAAAACAATGAAATTTACTACAAAATACAATTAGGGCAATAAGGTTAAAAAAAAAAATTCTTGTTTCTTGGGCACCTCCTTCGCCATAGAAAATTTGCCTCATCACCTTTTTATCACCTAGAAATCTCTTCTATAAACTATTTTGCACTTGTAGAACAAATATTTAAATATTTGGTTAAATTTTCAACAACATTATGGAAAATTTTCACTGTTGAAAACATTGGTTTGCCACATAATAGTGCAAGTAGTTAAATTTCTGATTCCAACTATTTTCAGAACTGCTATGTGGATAAAAAAAGGAAAAAAAGCCTCCCCCTCTTCATAATATTGAGGAATGAAAGTGTCAATGACACTGCAGCTTAACTTCACTGCGTGTAGTGTTTGATGAAAAGGATAATGTTCAATGTATACGAAAGGATAATGAAATAAGAAGAATTGTGATAATTGAGAAAATGTTAGGTTCTGTACCTCACTTGCTTTGTTTTCAACAAGAATAATTTGAGGTATATACTGTACTAAAAAACTGAGGTCTGGGTTGATGTGGCTATCACAGTTAACATATGTCAACCAACGTCACCAAGTTACAGTAAAATCATTCTAAAAAATTACCTGTAGAGAATGGGAGAAAAATTAGGTCTGAGGCCTGGGGCTCCATACTGCTCTCATGATTGATCAATCTGAACCAAAATGTGAAATTCATCCGGACATTCATTCAGAAATCCATCTGGACATCACAACACCAAGTCACTTAACCAGGTTGCAGTGAAATCATCTCATAAATATGGCCTGTACGCTGTGACAAAGTTTTAAAGAGCAAGAGCTCATGAGGCCTTCACCAGTAACCAATATGACGAATTTAGACCAAAATACATGTAGGATGTTCTCATCTAGTCATCAGCTGTGGTAATTCACCCTCAGCAATCAGCAGTGCCGCCGAAAATGCTGAGGAAATGAAAAATATCCACTGCAAAAATACTGCCGAGGATGGCTTCTTGAGATAGTCTTGTGGTGGCAGAAATGGCACAATTTCCAGGTTACACAAGGAATCAAACCATGTGGGTTGCACTATACTGTATTGTTAATCTTATGATTTAAAGTACAAGTTGTAGCATAACCGCTAGAAACTATGTGTTCAGCTTCTATGTTGATAACTCCAGAATCTGACATCAGTTTCTGGAAAGCTCTCACAGAGCTTTCCAGAAACTGATATCAGATTCTGGTGTTATCAACATAGAAGCAGTGAGATACTATCTATACATATGGAGCATGTTGCCTGCTTACTTCCAAGGTTTTGTCTTAGCATTCACATGGTTTATGATGCATCTCGAACTATTTCACATTACTTGGAACGTTTTCATTTCACCGCATACTACATATACACTCGCCCAAAAAAGAAAGTGTGCATTGCAGAAATTGATCAAACCCCAAAAAAATCATTTCGTAGGTGTAAAGAGTGTTAACCTGTTCATGAATAAGTTATATTCAACACAAAAACAGCTTTCCCCGTTAAAATTGCATTAACGTTAAATGACGTGCTGCACATTTGTGAAAAGGCAAGTTTTGCACGTGGAGAATCTGAAAATTCATGCAGCTGTGTGAATCCTTGGGTATTAAAACACTAAAGTAAGGCCTTCCTATCGTTCACATTCAAACTTGCGCTTCTGTTAATACGACTCCACATTAGCATGCCAAGATTGACAATGAATCAACGTCTCCTTGCCCTGGGTATGATTAGAGCTGGCAGAACACACAGAGAGGTTGCCCAGCATTTGAACTGCCACCGTAACACTGTAGACAGGCTAGTCCATCGGCATGCACAACATGATGACGTTCGAGATCGACCCCGCTCCGGGAGACTGGTCATTATTGATGGCAATCTCAATGCAGCCAGATATCGTGATGAAGTGCTTACACCTGTTGTTGTCCCATTTCTGCAACGTCACGGCCCCGGTGTCATTCTACAGCAGGACAACGCCCGACCCCACGCAGTTCGTGTTGTTCAACAGTATCTGCAGCAACAACAAGTGGATGTTCTTCCCTGGCCCGCAAATTCGCCCGATATCTCACCCATTGAGCACGTATGGGACGAAATGAAACGTCAGCTACGCCGGCCTCCCCATGCACCGTCAACGCTTGTGGAACTCCAAAGACAGCTTATCAGAATATGGAACAACATCCCACAGCACTTCCATGCTAATTTGTTCGCTTCCATGAGGCGTAGATGCACAGCAGTAGTCGATGCAGATGGAGGTCATACCAGATATTGAGTGTGTGACTTTTGTGTTTGACCCTTAGTGTCTTTGACTCTCCATGGCACCAAGAGTATTCGTCGTAGCGTAATAAAATTTCTCGTGTTGATCACAAATTGATTCATCTGTGATTGAATAAAATTTCCATGAATGAAAATGACGTATATCTTTTTTTAGTGTTATTTTTTAGCATGCACACTTTCTTTTTTGGGAGAGTATACATGGCAATTGCCCTGCCCCCTGATGATTTTTACACAATCGAACAGGCTTCATGGCAATTGCCGTAGAAGCACTAGTTTTCCACAGCAATATTTTTGCCGAGGAAAGAAGGACAAATTACCAGGACTGAGTCATCAGACCAAGTTACACTTCCAGGTTACAAATTGCTTCATAAATACGAGCTGCAGACTGTGGTGAAAAAAGACTTTAGGATTCAAACTCGCACATCTGTCACAGTTGACAGATCATGACCAAACTAGTAAGTATGTTTCTATCTAGACATCATACAAAAAATCATACAAAAAGAAAGGATGTTCCATGTTTATGAAAGGATTATTAAACCAGAGGCTCAAGTGAGCCTAAAATGCTCACCTGGCTCATGTTCTCAAAAGAGATGAGTGTATCAGTAAGTGATCAGCAGCAAGAGCAATTTTTTTATTTGCTATGACACAACCAAAAAGCAACTTTTTTGGCCATTCATTTCTGCTGATCCTAGGAAAGCTTTCTAGCAAGCTTTGTTCTGTGAATTTTTGTTTTCAACTAATGTGGTTCTCACTACCGCCAAGTGGCCTTAATCACTCACCTGCCAAAGTGGTTCGAAGAAGTATTTGGGGTCACATTCAGTTAGACATGGTTCATCAACACTGCCAAGGAATGAAGTCAAATTTTATGGAAGAACACTAAGGGAATGGATTTGAACAAACCTGAACCTAACATGCACCCCATGCTACCTCTTCACCCCACCCATAGAAAGCTCAAATATTCAGCCAGGGACTCAAACTTGAATCTCACCTCCCCTATGGATGCTGTATACCAAATATCAAAATATTCTGACTGGTGGATCGGAAGAAGAAGATTTTTAAAGAAGATTCCTCATATTGCACTAATCTGAACATTTGGGCTCCCATAGAGAGCCCAAATATGGACCCAGGGATTTGATTTCAACAAATATGTGAATAAATCTTCCAAAGCTGTTATATGTGAAATATGAAAGCCTTTGGAGCAGTGGTATGGGAGAAAAAGATTCTTTAATGTTTTTCCCATCACTCACAGAGTTAAAAAAATGATGTCTAGGTATTTGTTCAAAGTCCTGGAAAAGTACCCTATGATAAAACCGATGGCATTTTTTGTTTGGACCATTCCTTTCTGCTGTACCTAAGGAAGTTTCACACAAAATAAAAATTCTCAGTGCCATGTAGTTTTGGAGATATGGGCGTTTTAAATTTTTTCTATTTTTAGCCCCTGCAGTTCCCATGGGGCGACAGGAAATTTTTTGGCATAAATTAGGTACTTATGACCCAATAAGCCCTCATATCAAATGTGGTTCAAATCGGCCTCTCAGTTTGGAAAATAGAAATTTTGGTACAATTTGGGCTCCCACGGGAAGCCCAAATATGAACCCAGGGACCTGGCATTAACAAACTTATATCTCACCTCCCTAAGGAATCTGTATACCAAATATCAAAAGATTCTGACTGGTGGATGTGAAGAAGAGTTTTGAAGAATATTCCTCATATTGATCTAAGTTATAATTTGGGCTCCCACTGGCAAATATGAACCCAGGGACTTGGCTAGAACAAACTTGAAACCCCAAACCCTATGATAAAACTGATAGCAATTTTTTTGGACCATTCCATTCTGTTGGTCCTAAGGAAGTTTCACACCAAATAAAAATTCTCAGTGCTGTGTAGTTTGGGAGATATGGGCATTTTAATTTGTTTCTATTTTTAGCTCCTGCGGTTCCCATGGGATGAGGGGAAAATTATTTTTGGCATAAATTAACTACTTATGCCCTAATAAATCATATTAAATTTGGTTCAAATCAGCCTCTCAGTTTGGAAAATAAAAATTTGGGGCGGGGTAAAAATTCTTGCCCCTCCCAAAATGATGGCAAATATAGGCCCTCAAACTTCTCTTGAACAAATCTGAGTCTACACCTCAAAAAGAAGCTGCAACCAAATATCAAGTCTCTTCTACTGCTGGTTCATGAGAAGATTTTATAAGATTTAGGCACACTCTTTGGGCGTGACCCTACCAAGGGCAGGGCAACTTGATTTGAACAAACTTGAATTGACATATGATAGGGAACATGCACACCAGATTTGGTTCAATTTGATTGAGTAGTTTGTGAGAAGAAGTCAATAATGTAAAGTTAACGACGGACGACGGACGGATGATGGATGCCAGACGAAAGACAGAAAGTAATTAGTAAAAGCTCCCCTTGAGCTTCGCTCAGGTGAGCTAAAAATAAAAAAATTCTGGCATAAATGAAATACTTATGACCCAGTTACATGACAAATATGGTTCACATCTGCCCGTTGAATCTGAAAATAGAAATATTGAGTGTAGCCCAAATTTGGGAGCCCAAATTTTGACTTACTGAGTTTCTTAGAAAAAAAGTGAATCTGCATCACTAAAGTAAGTTCCAAACAAGAAAATCTAGGCATTATTGCAAGTTGCTTATAAAAAGAGGATTTTAAAAGCATATTTGGCTTGTGGAGCATTAACCCCACTCTAAAGGATATAGTAATTTGGAGGGAAAAAATCAGAAGCGTAAATAAATTTTTTGGAACCCACATTGTAGTCTTGAGAGGGTTAAATTAAAGATATGCATACAGGAATCAGATAAATGTTTCCAAGAAACCAGAAAAAAACATATATGTGCACAGTAGTGAAAGGGTTCATCGTGAAATAAAATCTTTGGAAAAACACACTGAAGTCATGAGAGGGTTAAATTAAAGATATACAGGAATCGAATCAATTTTTCCCAAGGAACCAGGAAAATACATATACAGCATTGAAAGGATTTGTTTGTTCACAGTATCAATAAAATCTTTGGAACCCACATTGCAGTATTGAGAGGGTTAAATTAAAGACATGAATACAGGAATTAGATGTTTCCAGACTGAAAGGGTTCATTCAACATGAAATAAAATGTTTGCAAAACAAACTGAAGTCCACAAAATTTTCTGATTAAAAGAACAAGATCAGAATGTTTTCTAGCAGCAATTTTGTTGATTTAAGAACAATATGTCAATCAAGGTTCTCAGTGAATGAAATTTTTTATGCAGGATAAACTACTGCAAAAATGCTGACTGAACATTTTTTCAGTACCCTGATTGAACTGGTGGCAGTTTTTTTTTTAACCAATCCCTTCTAACGGCCCTAAGGATGCTTCATACCAAATAACAGTTCTCTGCTCCTTGTGGTTTGGCATATATGGGCTTTTGATTTTTTTTCTGTTTTTAGCCCCTGGGGTTGCCACAGGGCTGTGAACATTTTCACGAGGGGGGGGGGGGGGGGGCATGAAACAATTACTTAAGACCCACTTATACTACATGCCAAATTTGGTTGAAATTGGCCTACCGGTTGAAATGGAAATTTTGGGCAGAGCCCAAAACTGATATGCCCCCACAGAGAGTCCAGATATTGACCTATCAACTTCCCTTGAACAAACTTTAATCTTCTACACCAAAGAATGTTCCATACCAAATATCAAGGCATTCTCTCGGTGGTTCATGAGAAGATTTTTAAAGGTTTTTAAGCTGTTGGGGCGTAAACCAGAGCCTGACTATGACAGCTACTTCATTTAAACAAAATAGAAAGGGTATACTCCATAGATGGTCTATGCAATATATGTTTGAATTTGGCCTAGTGGTTGTAAAGAAGATGTCAAGTTTGCAAAAAGTTAACAGACGACGGATGCCAGACAAAAGTGATGGCAATAGTTCCCACTGTCCCAATGGCTGGCAGTCAGGTGAGCTAAAAAGACAAGAATTATGACAATTGACAATATGTTAAGTTCTCTACCTTACAGTTTATGCATTCAACAAGAATAATAAGAGGTGTAGATTGTGATAAAGGAATTTAGACTCGAATTCATGCAGCCCACATGGTTGACCGATGTCAATCAAAACAGGGTACAATGAAACCCATTCATAAATACGACCGGTAGACAGCACTAAAGGAATCTAGGTCACTTGCCCAAGCAGCAATAACGGCTGTCATCTGGACATCATACCAAGTCATCCTACCAAGTTACAATGAAATCACTTCATAAATATGAACTGTAGACTGTGCTAAATAAATCTATGTCACATGCCCATGTTGCTGTCATGGTTGATCGAACACGACCAAAATAGGACGTTCTCATCTAAACATTTTACAGAGTCATCCCACCAAGTTACAATGAAATCCCTTCATAAATACAACCTGTAAACCTTGCTAAAGGTTTTCGGTTTCGAACCCACGTAGCCATCACGGTCGACTTATCCTGACCAAAATGGGACGTTCTCATCTAGACATGACCTTGAACCTACACATGAAATGATCGGACAAGATGATCGGACAAGAACTATGGGGGTGTAGCCTGTGGTAAAGAAAATGTGAAAAGACTTGCAGACTAAAAAAAGGAGATTCTCAACAGTAGGATTCTATTCCTTGATGCACCAGTCCATTCAAACCATGGAGATTTTTCAACAGACAGTTGTTATTTCCTACTATTCGTATCTCAATGATAATTTGGTGAACAGAAGTCTGAAAACTAACATCCCTGATTATTTTGTAAAGTAGACTATCAATTCCTGTGAATGTTCCTTAGCAAATGTCACAGCCACCCTGTTAAAAATAATACTCTGCTGGCTTCTAAGAATATTCCAGTCTACCCAGCATAACACACAAACAAGAGACCCAATTTAATAATTCATCACACAATTTTTTTTCCACTGATTGGGGCAGTGGTTTGAGAGAACATGCACCGACAAACATCTCAGACTTACAAGGAAATGGGGGTGCGGTGGCATTGGGGTAACCGGTTCGCATCAGATCACTAAAGTTAAGCAATGTTGAGCCTGGTTAATCCTTGGATGGGTGACCATCTGAGCGATCAATTCAGATTCCCTCATTGTGTCCATGGGCAAGACACTTAACCTCAATTGTACAAATGGGGGCACGATAATGCCGTGTACTAAGGCGTACTGCACATCGATGGTGCGCATGGCTTCAACCAATCTAACCCTGCCTGTGCGGCAGTGCGGAGTTATGATGTTAGGGAGCTGGCAGCTGCTCGTCGTTGCTCGGTGGTGGTTCTCTCCGGATACTCCAGCTTCCTCCACCCATAAAACTGTCACCACCGCGATATGACCTGGGCTGTTCAAGTGTTGTTAAACATTTAAAAAAAAAAAATAAATAAATACAAGGAAATTGCATTATTACCAATACTTCAAAGAAACAGAAATTACCAATTTCCCCAGAATTCAGAAAAATAATATCGAAAGAGTTAAAATGACTGAGGGTCTGATTTGTAAGCACTTGATTTGAACAAACATGAATCTAACCTCATAAAGACGCAGTATACCAAATATCAAATGCTTCTGACTGGTGGATCAGAAGGTTTAACCCTTTACCCAATGAATCGCCCGCATTTGCCCACGTAATATGCAAATTCAGCAGCTGAAAAAATATTATATTTCGAAAAATTTCAACAAAACCATATCATGTGACCCCTCTTTGGAACGAGCTCTGTGAGCTCGTTCCAAAGAGGGGTCACATGATATGGTTTGGTTGAAATTTTTTGAAAAAATTTAAAAAAATGATATTTAAAATAATAAATTTTGAAATCGTCTGCGTTGGGTAAAGAGTTAAAATAATTTTTCATCATACTGCACAAAGTTAAACTTTGGGCTACTACAGGACACGCACATAAAAAAAACGGGGACTTGATTTGAACAATCTTTAATCAGACACCCATAAGGACGCTATATTCTATTTGTTTTTATTTATTTATTGGTGTTTATGGTCACATATTTCTGCATAATAGCTAAGCATGATCACAACATGGATATAAAGTAGTAAAGTCCTTCCAATCATTAATACACATGTTGCCCATTTTAGAGGACTCCCACCCAGGCTTTGATTACTGGTCCAGTTTTACCAGTAAAACAGCCTGTTTATCACAGTAAACAAGCATTGCTTCACTTCCTGAGATTCCCATTGGGGGTAATATTCTAAATATTAGAAGATTCTGACTGGTGGAGAGAGGAGATTTTCAAAGAATATTCCTCATATTAACACAAGTTAATATTTGAGCCCCAAGAGGGAGGCAAAATATGAACCCAGGGGCCTGAACAAAAAGATTTTTAAATAAGTTTCCTCATATTTCACAAAGTTAAAATTTGGGCTCCGATAAGACTCGATTTGAAAGAAATTTGAATCTGATCCCAATAATGATTCTATATACTATATATCAAAAGACTATCATAGGTGGATTAGAAGAAGATTTTCAACAAATTTTCCTCATATTACCCCAAGTTAAAATTTTGGCTATGATAAGAACTCAGATATGTACCTAGGGACTTGATTCAAATAAATTTAAATCCACCCCCTCCCCCCCACACCTTCCCTCCAAGGATGCTGTATAACAAATGTAAAAAGATATGATTTTGACTGGTGGATCTGAACAAAAATCCTTTTAAATAATTGTCCTCATATTCCACAAAGTTAAAATTTTGGGCTAAATATCAATAGATTATCACTGGTGGATCAGAAGATGTTCTTAGAATGTTCCTCATCCTACCAAGTTTCAATGAAGTTCCTCCATATTAAATATGACCTTCAGACTGTGCTAAAAGGTTTCTCTAGATGAGAACGTCCCAAAAGGGGACGTTCTCATCTAGACATTATACAGATTCATCCTACATAGTTACAATGAAATCCCTTCATAAATACAACCTGCAGACTGTGCTGAAGGTTTTGGGGTTTTGGGCTCGGGCAGCCATCATGGTTGACCGATCGCAACAAAAAGGGGACGTTCTCATCTAGACATTACCTCAAAGCTGCATATGAAATTTTGTGATGATCGGACAAGAAATACGGGGTGTAGCATGTGCTAAAGGAAAATGTGAACAGACTGACAGACTTCTGCACGTGTGATGGCAATAGCTTATCTTGACTTTGTCAAGTTAAGCTAATTGCCATACAAAGTTTGATATTTTTTTTATATTAATTCCAAAACATTGTTCCAGTGAGGTGATTATAAGCTATATTTTGGAAACAATAAGTAGAGACTATTTCGTTATATTTGATAAATTGTAAGTGTTGTATCATGGTCCAGTTGTTAGGTTTATTTCCTGCAAAACAGAAAATATTGTGGTCTCAACCACTATTTGAACAAACTTGAACCCACTTTTACAAAAGGCTATTCAAATCAAATAAACAAGAGATGAGCCATGGCTCAGGAGAATGTACTCCCATGCCCACGCAACATATCAAAAGCAAACCCACACATTAGATGAGACATGTGGTATTGATTGAGAATGCTCTGGAGTCGAGGAAACAGAAGTTATTGCTTGAAAACTGATTATAACTGTGATTCTGTTTCAGTAACATTGATGTTTACCATTGATCTGTTGTTGTCCACCCCTCTCCGCCACCCAAAAATCCCCGACATCCCTTTGTGTAGATAAAAAAACTAATAATAATAATAATAACACTTCGGCCTGCCGCTGATTTGTCGCGGTTCTCGTATGAGAAGGCCTTGGTTACCCATGTTCTACAAACTGCCTCCCTATTCCCGCGCTTGTTCTCTCCTCCCAACACTCGGAGACGAACTGCTTGATGACATCCCTTGCCCCATTCTTCCCAATCTCTCCGATTAGTATATTAACCCTCTCCTTTGAGTTGCCTCCTAACCACATGTCCTTCATTCTCCCATCCCACTTCTCCATTATACTCCCCGTGAATCTTGTTCTTTTAGACTGGTATTTTGGGCATTCTATAAGAAAGTGTTCCAGGGTCTCCACCACGCCCACGTTACACATCTGGCACTCCTTTTCACTGTTTTTTCCAATTTTTCCCCTCAGCTCCAGGGACCACGGCCTCAGCTTGAACAACAGTGACCCCCCCAAAGGTGCCATCAAGGTACTCTTCAAAACCAGGCTTCTCTTTATCACGCAGGCCACCCAAAAATCTCTTTGATTTGACCCCCTCTCACCAATTACGGTTACAATCCTCCATGACCCTTTCTCTGACGATCTTTTTGCCCTGGTTTGCCCCAACGTCAAGGTCCGAGATCTCCATTGAGTAGTTTTCTACTAGCTCCCTCACTTGGACCATCCACCCCATCTTGATATTTCAAGCCGAGAGGTCCTCGGTTCGAATCCCACCTGCGGCAACCGCGTTGTGTCCTTGGGCGAGACACTTCATCCCGATTGCCTACATGGGGGCACGATGACGCTGTGTACTGAGGCGTACAGCACGTCGATGGTGCGCATGTCTTCAACCAATCTAACCCTGCCTGTGCTGCGGTGCAGAGTTCAGAGTTACGATGTTGGAGAGCTGCCTGTCCTTGATCCTCATCCACCCATTGCTTCTAGTGCTGCGGCATTACTCGAGCCTGTTATCCATCGGCCTGCATCGTTCTGCAGGATTTCCAAGCTCTTAACAGCTGTCTGGTTTAGGGGTACAACTTCCGTACCGTATGTTATACTTGGCAGACCCACCATTTCCCAAATGGTTTTCCCTACGAAAACCTTATTGAAACTGTTTCTACCTATAAGTTTGGTTAAGGATTCGCTTCCCCTTCAGAATCAATTTTTTGTGTGGTTTCGGTAGATGCCTCTTCCTGTGATGTTTATATTTACCCCCAGGTATTCATAGTCACTAGTCTCCCCTACACTAAGAAGTCTACTGCTACCTTCCGGAATTCAGAACTCCCCCACTCTCCACCTTCGAGTTGGGTCCACTTTGCGGCCCACGGGTATAACTTTGCTCTTGCTCTCATTAAGTTCGAGTCTCCATTTGCTCCTATATTTCCCAACAATTCCCAGCATCTTCTCTGACCCCTCTTCGCTTTCTGACACTAGCACCATATCGTCTGCAAAAAATAGCCCTGGGATCTTCAAGTCACCAACTGCAACCCCCTCGTCGCTATGCAGGAGTTCATCTCCTAAACCTTTGATGTACAATGCAAAAAGAATTGGCGAAAGGATACACCCCTGTTTTAGGCCTATCTCCATAGGCACACGTTTTGTTGTAATGTTACCCAGGCTAAGTTCACTCTGTACATCTTTATATAATGCTTTCATAATCCCAACAAACTCGCCCCCAAGCCCAGAGCCTCCAGCTTGCGCCACATACCCTTCCTCCATACTCTATCGTATGCCTTTTTAACATCCAAAAAGGCCATGAACATCTTTTTCTTTTTTGCTTTCGCGGATTCTATCATTTGGGATAGCGTGAAAAGATGGTCAGTGACTCTCCTTCCCTTCCTGAAGCCATCCTGGATTTCTCCCAAAAAACCCTTCTCCTCAATCACCTCCTCTAATCTCCCATAGAGGACTTTACAAAAGACTTTTGCAATGTTGCTGCTGACAGAGATCCCTTGATAGTTATCCAAGACGTCTTTTTCCCCCTTCCCTCCACTCCTTTGGGACCTCTTGTTTTTCTATGGCTAAATTGAATAGGGCAGTTAGGCTTTCCAAGAGTTCCTCTCCCACTTTTTTGATAAACTTGTTAGGAATTTCGTCCACCCCTCCTGCTTTTCCATTCCTCAATTTTGAGATCACCCTTCGCACCTCCTCAGTTTTGATTTCGCTGCACACGAAGTCCGAGAGATTTTCCTCGACCTGGTTCGGACACTCCGGTGGGTTCCCCATCGCTTATCATTTACCTTTTCCCAGTGCTTGACTAGTTCTAATGCGATTTGATCTCGCTCTTCTGTAACTCTGCCATCTACTTTAATGCTCTGTTGGTTATTCCCTTTGTTGTTACGTTTGTTCACCCATTTCCAAAATACGCTCGAACTCCCCCCCCCCCCCCCCCCCCCCCCCCCCCCCCCCCGTCATTTTTATCGTCCTAATAAGACTGCTATTTCGCACTCTTCCGGTTGTCGTCTTAAATCTTGTTTACTTTATTTTGTGCTTGTTGGTATTCTTCCTTTGCTACCATGGCTTCATTGCTTTCCACCCCCTTAAGTTTTCTACTTCTCCTGTATGCAGCACATTTAGCTTTTCTAACCTTTATGGCACTTTTCAGTTCTTCGTTCACTCTGTACCCAAGTTCCCGTGTTGGCACCCTAATCTTTCCTACACTTTCCTTCCCTGCCTCCACTAGGCTTGCAACTATGGCGTCGGCCATCTTCTGGACACTAACCCCCTTGGGTACCGCTGCAAGCTTTGGTTTCAGTTTTTCTTCGAACTTCGCCCAGTCGGCATCCTTTTTGAGTTCCCAAACCTCCTTGAAGCTTCCTTTCCTTTTCTCTAGGTTTTTGGCCCTCATCGTCACTGTAATCAAGTTGTGATCACTATCCAACTCCATTTTGCCCTTATCATCCACTTCTACCCTTATCACCTCCCTCCATAAATTCATATCTGTGAGAATGTAGTCAATTATTGATTTTCTGTCGTTTCTCTCCCAATGTACATGCCTACCCCTCCCCCCTTTTTCTGGCCTTTCGTTCGCCCTACACCTATCCACACACACCCGCTTACTTGGTCTACCCATTCCTCGTGTCTTACCCACGTCTCGCTTAAGCCCATGACATCAAACTCCTCTGCCTAGATCAATGTAGCAATTTCACTTACTTTCCGGTGGAGACCCTGGATGTTGCTATAACCCACTTTCAGGGTACCGAAGTTCATTGGCTTCCGTCTACTGGGCCCATTGTTTTCTGGTGCTAGTCTTGGTAAACTTATTCTGTCCCCCTCACTCTTGTTCACCCCACCTATGTCCACTCTAGTTATACTTGCCTCTGACCTCCCAGCCCGCTCCTCTCCAAAAAAGGCTCTGCTACCCGTAGAATTTTATCCCCCAATACCCGTTTCCCCCGCCCTGCTAAGATGCAGCCTGTCCCCCAATACCCGTTTCCCTGCCCTGCTAACATGCAGCCCGTCACGCCTGTACATACTCCCATTGCCCCAAAACGTGTCCCAATGGTCGATAAAGGGAATTCCCAGATCAACACAGTAGTCCTTAAACTCTTCATTTAGCACCAAAATCCTTAAGTTCCGTTCGTCCCCACCTCCAAGGACAGGAAGGACCCCGGATACGACTACCCTTGCATTCCTACTTAGCAGTTTGCCGCCTAAGCCTATATACGACTCCACCAAACTTACTGACCTTCTCTCCCTGATATTGTTGGTCCCCACATGGACCACCACTACCGGTTCCGGTCCTGACCCTGCCACAATGCCATCTACCCGGTCCCTGAGATCCTCCACCTTCGCCCCCGGAAAGCACAAGACTGTTCGATTGGAACTATCAGGACCACAAACTATATTGTCAATCCCACGTACAATGCTGCTCCCCGCTACAACTAATTTTCTTCTTCTGGCCCCAGTTCCTATATCATCTGCACCTCCTCTCGTTTTGCAAGCTCCTGGCCCCCTCTTTCTCTTGACCGCCCTCCTTACTCCGACTGGCCTATCATCATCAACAACCATCTCACGCCCCACACTTTCCCCCTCACTCTCGTCCCCAGGGGTATCCGAGTCTAAAACACTAAACCTGTTTTCTAAACACCGCAACCTTGGCAGCCTTACGCCAACTCTGGCTTCCGCACTCGACGCAGCCCTGACCTGACGCCACCTTCCGAATTTTCCTACTAGAACCCCCCTCCTCCGTTACACCCCCCACATCAAGCATTATTCCCCCACGTTTCCTGCTTCCCAGTTTCCTCCTTGAGTCCACAACGACCTTCCACCCACCTTCCACCTCACCATCGTAGGTAACCTTCAACGGGGTAACTCCAGATACACCGTCCCTCCCCAACCTCCCTCTCAGCTCTGCAATCTCCCGCTCGAATCCAACACACTTCTCTAACAACTGTAAAATATCCCTGCAATTCGCACATACCCCACTACTCTCCATTGACCAACCACCACCATACCTCATATTACACTGTCTGCATGCCTCTGGATCCTCACTCTCCCCCACCTGCACCCCTCGACTCACCTCCCTCGGACCTCCCTTACCTCCGTCTGAACACCCGTCGTGCACTTACCATTCATGATTACAAGTAATATACAGAATCCAATGACCGAAAACGACAAAAACACCAGGGCAATAAACACACACGAAAACAGGTAACTAAGGTAAACAAACGGCAAAATTGGAAAAACCTATCAACTAACCTCCTTATTACACCTTACGATCCTCCCCAAACACACTTGCAAAACTAAATATATAACAACTTTCCTGAAATAAAAACTAATATTAAAAAGATACTTATAAACAGTTCCGAGCAGAAAATTTTCTTCTTCTCTTCGTCATGTGCTGTACAACTAAACAAACTAAAAGTAGAAACTGGGAACTAAAATTCTACTTATAATAACACCAAAGCAATCCAATCCCAGATGTCCCAGTAGTGTACATAAAAGTTCTCGAGCTTCTTCAACATTTATCAATTAATTCAAATGGCATGTTTTATTACAGCTATCAAACCACTGTCTTCGCTTGGAATAGCATTCTCACCAAACGTGGCCTTCCACTGCGACTATTAAATCATAGTTTAAATTTACATGGAATTGCATCCCCAATAAACTGGACAAGTCCACTGAAACAGGCCCCTTGTGTATGAAGTTTCACATCAATATTTTGAGAAATGTAGAAGTCATTCGCTTCACATTTTCCCATACCATTTCTTCACAACTGTAGAATTCAAGGGCAATAACTCTTGTAATGCTTAAATTGAGCTGCAGCAAATTGAAGTTGAGCACATTTGTATTTGATACAGTGGTGCCTTCTTTATAGGATAGCTCTTAATTGAATAACCTAGTTAATTGAATATCACTTACAGACACAAAACCATTTACCATACCATCAGTACAAATTATATATCGGTTATTGGGTGATCTCCCATTAACTGAATAAATGAAAGTGTCAATGACACTGTAGCTCAACTTTGAATATGACAGGAATTAGTATTTGCTGTGACCAGGTCAACAATAATGAATATGACAGGAATCAGTATTTGTTGTGACCAAGTTAATAATGAATAACAGAAAAAGAGTAATTTGCATAATATATGCACAAGAAAAAAAAAATGTAATATATGTGATGTATTCCATGTTACTAAATGTTCGTACAAAAAATTATCCATATCAGATCTTTCATATAGAAGTTCTGTACAAAAAACTGATTGCACCTAATTTCGGTACAAAATGGCTGCCAGTGGCCATCTTGAATTTCGGACCGGACTCCAAAACACTCGTTCTCGTCCCATGGTGATAACAAAGATATCCAAGAAGTTTTGTAAAGATCGGTTCATAAATACGGCCTCTAGCCCGAGCCGTATTGACATTTGCAGTTACAGTGCTGAAAGTAACACTAAATAGATCAAAGTTAGTCTAATTGGCATAATTTATGCACAGGAAAAAAACCTGTATTATATGTGACATATCCCATGGTACTAAACATTCACACACAAAATTATTCAAATCAGCGCTTTCATATGGAAGTTCTGCGCAAAAATCTGATTGCACCTAATTTTGTACAAAATGGCTGCCAGTGGCCATCTTGAATTTCAGACCGGACCCCAAAACACTCGTTATCATCCCATTGTGATAACAAAGGCACTCAAGAAGTTTCATAAAGATCGGTTCATAAATACGGCCTCTAGCCTGAGCCGTATTGGCATTTGCACTTACAGTGCTGAAAGTAGTAACACGAAATAAATCAAAGTTAGTCTAATTTGCATAATATACGCACAAGAAAAAAAACGTATTATATGTGATGTATCCCATGGTACTAAACATTTATACAAAAAATTATTCAAACCAGAGCTTTCATATGGAAGTTCTCGCAAAAATCTGATTTCACCTAATTTTGTACAAAATGGCTGCCAGTGGCCATCTTGAATTTCGGACTGGACCCCAAAACACTTGTTCTCGTCCCACGGTGATAACAAAGGTACCCAAGAAGTTTTGTAAAGATCAGTTCATAAATACGGCCTCTAGCCCGAGCGGTGTTGACGGCACGATAGACTTACAGATGGGCCATGACAATACCTCAAATTTGGCTTCGCCAAAGTTGAGCCAAAAATGTTGCAATATGTCGAGAAATTTCCCTGATAATCACCAGACTCTCCTATGTTTATAGACCTATCTGGCCTCAGTACATCCAATACAGGCATTTGATCTATTATATCTTGTTTGGCAAAGCTCCATTAGCTCTGTCAAAACAAGATATATTAGAATAATTGCTCAGTTTGACTTTAGAATGCAGGAAAGTTAAAAAATTTATAGTAATTTATATATTTTTTATACTTACCAATGACCCAGACATAGCTGGTGCTAACTCTTAAAATATAGGGCCAAACACAAATTTTGCCCCCCAATCCCCAAAATTTGCATCTAAAACTAAAGAAAACATGTCCTGAAAGGCCCTCCACACCTCGCCCCCACTGCGCATACGCAGTGTCAAGGACGTTCCGAAATTGGCGCCATTTATCATTCTAATAACCAGTGCCTGGTAAGCGCTATGTACTCAGCGGGGAGGCAAGAGTTCCCAACTCCTGGGAGGGCCATCCCCGTCTGGGTCATTGGTAAGTATAAAAAATATATAAATTACTATAAATTTTTTAACATTTTTATACTGTACCAATGACCCAGACATAGCTGAATAGTAAAAAGGCTGGAGGGCCAAGGACATAGAGCAAAATGGAATACGCTCAATAAAATAAAATAGAGTCATCCCCTGTAGGGAAAAGAAGTAATAGGCCTTACATGTATCTTTCTTATTTATGATAAATTAGAAAGATACAACACCTTCCAAAAATTGAGCTTCATACATCCATGTACTCTATTAATATCCAATAATCCTTATACTAATAATTTTTAAAGTAAGCCAATAATAAAGTAAGTCTAGAGAATAGAGACTCTTATACTCCTAATAGTGTGTGAGAATTGCATAATCATGTCCGTTGACATATGCAATATTCAAAAGCTATACTTTAAAAACTAAGACTTGAATGAATTTTATAAACTTAAACTTCTCACTAAACAACCATTCCAATAACTGCTCAGAATTACTAACTCCGGAGGAGGTATCCCCTTGTTTTCATAGTAAAAACAGGTGACCCAAGGGAACACCCTCCCCCCCCCCCCTTTTTCTTGCCCTGGGTCAAATAGCCCAGAGCGAAGAGGGCAGCCGAACGGAGACACTGCCGAAACAGACAGCCTACCTAGCTATAGTAGCAACTGTTAAGTGAATGACATTCTGAGCAGTAGATAATAGACCTAACAATAGAGGCCTCCAGAAATGGACTCGATATTTCTGAGATAAAATTCATGAATGGATGGCTGAGCGCAATGAGCAGCCTTCAAAAATCTATAATAGCAACACTATTAATGTACGCCCAAGAAGTAGAAGAACTCTTACTTCATGAGCCGAAATCTTAAGCACAACTGCTAAGCCAATGATATACCATAAGCAGTACGCTAGTTAATAGAATCCATTAACAATAAAATGGAGCGTAACGTCCTTCTACTAGACATCAAAGACAGAAGAAGCTTACGCCCTTGTAATAAACAGATATCTGTTTATAAATACATAAACTGTACCCGGAAAGAGTAAAGGCCTATGCCCATACGAAGACGGAAGGACCTTAAAATAATAGGTTCCGGATAATAGGAGCCTAACTCTTATGCAACAATCCAACCTAAATAGTAACGGAAGTATTGATTCCGAAACTATGAAAGTGAAAATCATCCATCGATAGTGCATGAAACTCACTGACTCTACAGTAAAAGAGAAACCAACAGAATTACTGTCTAAAAGGTCAGAATTTGAAAACTACTGTTTCCAGAGGCTCAAATGATTACTTAGCTAAATAAGAACCGAAGTTAAAATCCATATAGGAATTTAATCTAAGGATTCTAAGTCTATTTATCAAAAAGTTACTAACTGACTTAGATAAAGAGACAAAAGACTCAATTGTAAACTAACGTAGAGTGCATAGGTATGAGGTAACATAAACCTATAACCTAAATAACAACAGGCTGCAGTAGATCTTGTGAAACAAGTATACTAAAAACTAGCAATGCGTAGTATGGAGGGATCAACCATATGAACATAATGATCCCTACACCACGACGGAAGAGCCTCCACTTTAGTCGCATAGAATAGCGAAGAAGAGGATCTCCTATAGTAAGAAATCGCGTCCAAAGCTCGTCCAGTACAGTGCTTACAATGCAATACGGACCACACAACGGAATACATGAAGGTTGCGACCTTGCTGGTTGTGATAAAGATGACACGATTTATCCAGTGAAAAAAGATCCTCACATAGAGGAAGATTTCACGTTAAGATCCACAGTAGACAAGAGAGTAAATTACTCATGATCTCTGTGAAGATAGAGATGCTATCAACAGAAATGTATTGTGGTTGTTTATCTTAGCAATACCTGCTAAAACAACAGCGCCGGAGGATACGCGTATCCTATCATACCGTCCTATAGATCAATAGAGCGTTAACAGTATTAGCTCAGAGATCTGGACAAGCCAACACATACGTCTGCAATTGATTAGCAAGCTGTGTCATAAATAAAACATCATTGGGCGCTCCCATAGATAGCAAATCTGATTAAATACTTGTTTGTTGAGAGTCCATTCTGACAGCAACAAGCGACCCGTAAGAGAACGGGAGTGCGATAAAACAATCAGACGACCCAGAATATGACGGACCAAAACTGAACTTGGTGTACTATAACCAACAGACGGATTCTTTCCATTAAATTGAATAACGGAAACGAAAGAGTGCCTCCCTGGTTCCGGAGATACGCCACTACTGTCGAATTAAAGGACAGGAATTTGGGCATGCGTTTCTGAATAATGTTCATGCAATGACATAAAGCAAGCCTAAAAAACATTATTCCGCGGAAGTTAAACTGATAGCTAAAAGACTGCGGAACCCAAAGACCCTGGCACTTCGAATCCGTAGGGATCAGTATATATCCCAATCTGTTTGACTGGCAACCGTCATAACAGCCACACTAGGGTCCGGCAACTGCGGCGGCACTCTCTGAGTCAACCACCGAATGTTTGCCCCAGTCTGAATCTCTTGTAACACTAGATAGACAAGAGAATGTATAAATCAAGCAATTCATGGATTGCCGGAAAGTTGCCGTCGAAGAGAAGCTCCTCTGAGAACGAAGCGACTCTGAGAGAGTTCTTAACCTACTATCCACGCGTGGATGTAGCTAGGGCTGCATCACGTCTAACCAACTCCAATCAGCCACTGAAGGGCGGAGTTATACGTGAACAAACTACTGCCCTCAAAAGAAATTACATTGAGAATAATATCCCGTAAATCTTTTCTTGAAGACGTAATGATAACGCCTCAGTAAGGCGGATTACGTATAATAAAGCGTCTTTAAGTCTACTATACATAATGTCGTTCCCAACATTGAAATTGGAAAAGACATAAACGGCGAAAAAGAATATATGCAGTCTTTAATCACACCGTCTAGACGCATATGAACTCTCGGTATGCCCTGCTCTGCCAAAATAAACTATATGTAAAAAAGATAAAATGGCAGAAATGAGCCACGCGGACAAGAAACTAAACTATCATGCTTAGTAGCAGGCTTGTATATATATATATAATATATAGCGTCGAAAAATAAAACACATGTTGTAATGACAATATTGGACTGCGTCGGTAAGTCAGGGACAAAGTCCCTGTACCGATCGAAAAATCCGAGTCCAATGACGCTATAAGTCTCTTATCCAAGATCGCAGTAATGAAGTCCGAAAAATAATCACTGGAAGAAATGCCAGAAGATATGAAAGGCATCTTCCGATACTACTAAAGGGAAAACTCGAAATCTTTCGAATCCCTTTCGCCATCCTGTCGGACCCTATAAAGCGTTCGGTCGTCCGTAGCTTGATGCAACCGCGGACCGCACCGACCCAGCGCCGTCGGATAATTCCTGATTCGACCGAGAAACCGTCAATTGCTGGGATGCTGCGAAACAACTGTGCTAACTCGGATAGCACGTCCGTCACTGAGGCCTGAGGAGCTGCGGTCTTACGATGCATTGCCGCAGGAAGCTCCGAGATCGTTACCCCGTGCATACTTCCAATATGCGATCGAACGGAGTGTATAGGCCTCGTGTCCCTTGGCTACCGGATGGCGCGACCTATTCGCTGTGGAATCACTGAATGCCGAAACTGATCGGATACTCGAGGTCACGTAGCCAATGTGCGGTCGTGTGCCCTGCTGTGAGGATGAGGAAGCATTAAAGACAGTCTCTCGGACTGTCAATATAACGGAGCGTCCCGAGCAACGGACATATGCTCCGAATGTAAAATATCTGAACCACAACATGCGGTCCCCTATGTTGTTGGCTTCCTCCGATCTGTCCTCAATCTGCCGTCACTGGGTGAGTACTAAAGTAATTAAAGTGCTCGCATCACCCAAATCTCCTTCCTAGACCGCAACGGACGAACCCGGCAGCCGAACCATTCGATGAATGTACGCTACACCGGGTGAGCTAGCGAATGTCACTCCGTAAGCGATAGACATATACCATGAGCACTTATTGCCGCTAACTCTTCATTAACTATGACGACAGAGGCACACTTTTGAAAGACATCTCCATAACTCATCGAACAAGAAACCAGAAATGCTTGGATAGCAAGCATAAAATAATAATATATATAGCGTCGTTCAATAATTCGAAAGTTTGTGTGACATTATTGGACTATGTCGGAACTGAGGGACGATGTCCCTGAACCGAACCAAAAATTTCTAAGTCCACCGACGCTATCAGTTTCTTATCCGGCATCGCAGCATATGTTGTTCCGAAAGGGAAAGCTTGAAATCCACCGAATCCCTTTCGGTATCCCGTCGGACCGGATGAAACTTTCGGACGTCCGTACCCGCTTCCGCGGAGCGTCCCGACCCAGCATCGTCGGATAAAATATATGCGACAGATTCAGTTGATGCTGGGATGCTGCGATAAACTGTGCTATTAAGGAAAGCACGTCCGTTCCCGAGGCCTGTGCAGTAGCGGACTTACGATGCATTGCCGCTGGAAGCTCCGTGTACGTTGACTCCCGCACACTTCCTATGCGAACGTCCGGAGTCTGCAGGCCTCGAGTCCCCGGCTACCGACCCAGCGCTGTCGGATAATTCTCGATCCAACACCGTTTCTGTCGGCTGCTGGGATGCTGCGATAAGCTGTGCTATGTGCACAAGAATGTCCGGCGTCGAGACCTGCGGAGGCGCAGTCTATCGGTGCTTCGCCGAGGGCAGCTCCGCATCAGATGGCTCCCGCATACTTCCTATGCGAACGTCCGGAGTCCATCGGTCTCGAATCCCTGGCTGCCGGATGGTGTGACCTGGTCGCCGAAGAATCCTTGATCGGCGAAGCTGGTAATATATCGGCGGTCACGCAGCCAAGGTGCGGTCGTGTGCGCTGACGAGAAGAGGAAGCCTTAGCAGTCTCAGCGGACTGCCTATACAACGGAGCGTCCCGAGCGACGGACGTATGCTCCGCTAACAACACATTTGTACCACAACATCTGGGGCCAGATGTTGTTGAACGAGAGAGGGGCCTCTCTCGCTTGCCGTCCGGATGGACCGGAACGAGCTATGAACCGGACTAAAAGGCTTCCTCCGTTCTCCCTCCGATCCGCCGTCACTGGGTGTGCATTAAGTTAATTTTATAGTGCTCGCATCACCCCAAAATTCCTTCTAGACCGCAACGGACGAACCCGGCTGCCGAACCATTCGGTGAATGGACGCTACACCGGGCGAGCTAGCGGACGTCAAAGGCCGTCGAACCTACTAGGGTCCTCTTAGGCAATTGGCGTATTACATGAGCACTTTTCCGCTAGCCCTTCATTAATTGTGACGACGGAGGCACACTGTTGGAAGACATCACAGATACATCACCCTAATCTTGATCGTCTGAAATAGAAATTGATAAAGTAGAGTGACCCTGCGGGGAAAGGACCGGAGTGTCCAAATCCCCAACAACATACCGTGACATACGCTTCCCATATTGTCATCGAAATCATACGATACAGAACAGGAGTTAATGCGAGTACACTGACCACATATAGAATGATAATAAGGTCAGAGGAAGACTTCCTCTTAAAACAATTGATCAATATCCTTTCAATGTGAAAAGAAAACAAGTCCTGGTACTCGCACTAACCCCTGGCAATCAAATACATAATAATAATATGATCCATTAATATAGAAAAAATAATTGAAATCAAAATATTTTGAAAAAATATTTTTTCAGAACAGCCCAAGTTTCTGAAAAGTAACGTTGAGCCCCAATGGATCCCAAGCCTAAGTGTGGACAAAAATTTTAAAAATATTTTAAACAATTTATTCAACACTTACGAACAATAATAATGTATCTAGTTATGATTAAAATAACATAAAGATATTATTATTTAGAAATCCCCCCCTCACACAGAGGGCTGTTGTAAATGTAAACAATGAGTGTAAAAACACTAAAATAAGACTCCAGGCACCCAGGCCCGAAATCAGTTACCAAAAATACACCATCTGATGCAAAACAGAGACTTCCAGGGAAGAAACTGCAGAACATCAGATGGTAGATGCAGAACACAACGCCTAACCACCCGTAGGTGAAGACGTAAACATGGGGAAAGAACAGAATTCATTCTGTTATAAAGCTAAAACTCCCAAGAAATTTTAGTAATAATAATTACAGAAACTATGCCAAAAGCATGGGAGAATAGCAAGGGGGAACTTAAAGGACAGGGAGAGAGGAAAAACACTTGAAAAAACAGTGTAACTAAATAATCAGAATGACAACAAAATGGCTGCTGCCTTGAAAATAGGTAACTTAACATAATTTCATTAAAAAATTTTAAGTTACAGCCCTGATAATATTCTGTCACACATTCTTTTCCTCTCCTCCTTTTCTATCCTCCTTAGAATCACCATTTCACTAATATTTATGTGTCTGGCATCATTTAAACTGAGATTTAAAAGCACAAAGATCAGTCAGATGTTAACTGATGAAGGGCCAAACTTAGAATGATAAATGGCGCCAATTTCGGAACGTCCTTGACACTGCGCATGCGCAGTGGGGGCGAGGTGTGGAGGGCCTTTCAGGACATGTTTTCTTTAGTTTTAGATGCAAATTTGGGGGATTGGGGGGCAAAATTTGTGTTTGGCCCTATATTTTAAGAGTTAGCACCAGCTATGTCTGGGTCATTGGTACAGTATAAAAATATGATCAAATCCCTATTAATTGAATACTCCTGTTAATTGAATAATTTTCACTGGCAAAGTGAGTATTCAGTTAATATCGTTCCACTCTATTGATCATGTATACCAAATTCCAAACCAATGTTTTAAGAAATGTGGAAGAAGTTTGCTCCACAAAATTTTAAGAGACCAACCACATGATCACTGACTAACCGAGGAGCCAACTGACCAACCTATCACCTTCATACAGCACTGATTCCTATAGATCCCCCTCAAGATATGTTGGCAGGGCTGTAATAAATAGAGAATATCCAATGCAGTTTTAGTGAATATCGGAAGCGCTCATGAAAAATAATACTTTCAGGTCCACACAAATGAGATAATTCCCAATATTCACTAAAATTTTATTTTTATTTTCTGCTATGTGACATTTTAATGCACAATATTCAGCCCAGTTCGACTGCAGTTTCAAGACAATAACAAAAAGCTGTTGATAGTTCCTTCAAGGTGAGGTTCAAGGTGATGTCATACGTCGAAGCGTAATGTCATTTAGGAAGTTACTGAAAAAAGTCATTGTGTGAACCATCGTCTGAACCTGAAAGTATTATTTTTCACTCGCGCAAGCGCTCGCGAAAAATAAACCTTTCAGGTCCACATTCATGAGATAATTCCTGACACTGACTAAAAATGAGTAGAATTTCTTTCTTATTATATGCTACGAGACATTTTATTGCACAATATTCAGCCTAATTCGACTCCAATTGTGTACATTTCAAAACAATAACATGGATCAGCTGATCGTTCCTTCAAGGCGATGTCAAGCGCTGAAGTGTGATGTCATTTAGGAAGCAACTGAGGAATATTTCTCAATATCTATTGAATCAATAGATATCGAGAAATATCTTTTAGATAATTTGCGATAATTTACAGGCTAGCATATAATAAAATTTAATTCTCAGACATTTGTGGGTGGTAAGATATATTTATTTATTTAATGGGTTTAAGGTCATATATTTCAGCACTGTGGCTAATCATGACCATGACAGTTTTATGGGTGGAGGAAGCCTGAGTACCCGGAGAGAACCATTGAGCAACGGCGAGCAACTGTCAGCTCCCCAACATACTAACTCCACACCAGCAGGGTTAGCATTGGTTGAAGACAAGTGCACCATCGACGTGCAGTATGCCTTAGTCCACGACGTCACCGTGCCCCCAGATGGGCAATGGGGGTGAAGTGTCTTGCCCAAGGACACAACGCGGTTGCTGCAGGTGGGATTCGAACCGAGGACCCCTCGGCTTGCAGCCTGCACCTCTACCTACTGAGCCACCACGCCCCCCGGGTGGTAAGATATATATATGGACAGATAGACAAATAGACTGTAGATGAAGGATGTCCTGATAAAATAAAATGTCCTTTGTGTGATCTATGGTCAAGGAATATAAAACATAATACAAAGATAGTGAGAATAACAATTTATTTCTTCATTCCCAATATAGATTGCACAAAAATAATTTCAACAGTCACACTATACTTTTGATTTCTTTATCAACACTTGACGATAAATAACAAATGGTCTAAGAAGCTATTCCCACCTTATTTGCTTTTCAATGCTAGACAAATATCTGGACTAACAGCAGCAAAATTGAATATGAGTTTGAAAGGGTTTCAAGCATGTGAACTTACATTTTTTTTCATTGACAAAGGAACTGATCAGGTAAGAAAAGAACCCTGTGCATGCACAGGAAACAAAGATAAAGGGGGACAAAATTCTTTAGTCCACTTAAATATCAGAAAGTTAAATCCATACACACTGGAAATACATCAAAATTTTCTGTAATGCAACTGGGAATTTAACCAATTTAATTTTGTTTGACAAGCTCGATGAGCTCTGTCAAACAATATTTAACTCTTAGAATCCAGGAGTTGAGTTTTCTTGTCTGTGATGTAATACGGCAGGTAATCTAGCTGTGATGGTTCGGCTATCTTTGGGCTGGGGAAGAATTAAACACTGAGTAGGTGCTTCTAGTCAAGTGTCGTCTGCCTGAATAGGCAGACGACACTTGACTAGGAGCACCTGCTTTACTGTAAGTTTTTTGCGGTATGTCATGTTCAATAAATTCATTCTAATTCCCCAGCTTCTAAGAGTTAATTGATTAAATTCCTAGTTGCATTATGGGAAAAAATTGCTACTTGAAATTTGGGCCCACAACAGCGTGCAAAGGGTTATGTTCAAAAAAATTATTTGTAGTTTCCCCCACCCTCCAAAAAAAAATTAATTGGGGTTTAATGACACTTTCAACAGGCAGGGTCACCTCGTGTCAGACAGTTTTATGGGTGGAGGAAGCTGGAGTACCCGATCAGTGGTGAGCAATTGTCAGTCTCCCCAATGTACTAACTCCACAAAAGCAGGGTTAGCATTGGTTGAAGACAAGATGTGCAGTACGCCTTAGTACACAGCACCACTGTGCCCCCCCACATGGGCAAGCAGGATGAAGTGTCTTGCCCAAGGGAACAATGCAGTTACCCCAGGCGGGGATCAAGCCTTGGACCTTTAGGTTTGAAGTCCAATGCCATAACCACTAAGCCACCACACTCCCCAGTTTTCGAAATTAGGACCC
Organism: Pictodentalium vernedei; assembly: GCA_031216915.1. Lineage (NCBI taxonomy): Eukaryota > Metazoa > Mollusca > Scaphopoda > Dentaliida > Dentaliidae > Pictodentalium > Pictodentalium vernedei. The sequence continues at coordinate 479,449,782 of CM062294.1, read as the reverse complement.
AGAAAGATGAGACAAATAGAATTCTGTGAAAAGACGTATAGTGTTTAACTTGCTTATTGTGTCTTTGTGTTTTCTGAAATTTCTAAACATACGCATGTATCTGGTATATAAATTCTATCAGTATTAGTTTCTGATGTATTTTGTAACATAATAAACAATGTACACATCCCGTATTAACTTTAATGCAAAATGCAGTTATCTTTGTAGTTAGTTATCCTTTATATAATTTAGCATTATGCTTTGGCCCCACAAAGTAGATCTTCTGTTTCTCAGGCCATTCTTTGTAAAATTATATGTGGGCGGGCGTTTTTTTTATTTTATTTCTTATGTTTGTAATTATTTCTTTGCCATCAAAAGTTCATGTTCTTGGTTTGTTTTATGTTTTTGGCCTCACAATCTACAGAATAGCATGGGTATTGGGCTAAAGCACTGCAAAAGCCTTGTTGCACTCAAAGAACAAATTTCTCAATTTTATTAACTTGGGAAAACTTTCATACATAAACCATTTTATTTTCATTTTTTATAAGTTTGCATTGGTTATAAAAAGAGAGCATGTGGCAGACAAAAAAGGACCAGGCAGGAGGGCCTGAGAAACAGATTTTTAACATTTTTTAGGCCTATTTATACCCAAATTTATAGATCACCATACACTGAATATACTTGCTAGCTTGTAAGTGATAACTATGTTTGTATAGTGTCAGTCTGATGTGTTACCTATATAATTGATTAAGTTGACTTAATTTACAGCAGCATGAGTTACGGAATGAACTTGGAAGGTGCAGTGTTTTCAGTTTCAAATATCTCCACAGCAAAAATGCCACGGACAATGAAATTGAAGAATTTAAGCTTGCATATTAAAGAGCTGTCAGATGTTTTACTGCAAAGTTTTTACATATTCTGTCAGTGTTAGTTTTTATCCATAATGAATTTATATTGAGTGACATTTGCAGTCCAGGAATTTTTCAATTCACCAGATCTCATGTGATTTTAACCCTCTACATAACAAATCGACAATAACCGCCTATGTCATTTACAAACTAGAAACTGTTCTAGCACACTAAAACATATGTCTCCCCTTCCTTTCTATGTAATGCACTGCAAATTATATATACATGAATAATATTGACAATCATGCCAAATATATAAGGTCTAGGTCAAAAGACAAAAAAGTTCTGGTCCGGACGAAGTTTCCCTTAAAAAAAGCACATAAATCTGACCTTCAGGTCAAAGGTCAAGGTCACATGAAGGTCGCTATGGGATGCAACACACTGGCTCATAGTGATACATCCACATGCCAAATATCTAAGGTCTAGGTCAAAAAACAAAAAAGTTATGCCCCGGACAAAGTTTCCCTTAAAAAGCACATAAATCTAACCTTCAAGTCAACGGTCAAGGTCACATGAAGGTCACTATGGTACGCGACACACCGACTCATGGTGATACATCCACATGCCAAATACCTAAGGCCTAGGTCAAAAGACAATAAAGTTATGCCCCGGACAAAGTTTGTATGAGAAGAAGAAGAAGAAGAAGAATATGCACTAAAACAATGTCTCCCTTCTGGGAAGGGGAGACATAATTAAGCAATTGAAAAACAAATATTTGTCAAAAAATTTTACCGAAAACATATCATGTGACCCCTCATTGGAACGAGCTCGTTGGGCTCGTTCCACTGAGGGGGTCACATGATATGGTTTTGTTAAAAGTTTTTGAAAATGTTCAATAATTAAAATAATATATTTTGATATCGTGTGTGTAGGGAAAAGGAGCGGTCTAAAAAGTATGTTACTCACTAACTTTGAGGGTAGTAGGTTGAGTGTTTTCACGTCAAGTTTTGGCAGCTGTGCAGACATATCTACAATTTTGACAAGGAGCAACTACCAGTCGTGGTACTGAGTGATATCAGGAAGACTTTCCTATGGTTATATCTTGAGCCACCAGTTCTTGGTCCCCATTTATTTATTTATTTATTTATTTATTTATTTATTTATTAGTGTTTAAGGTCACATATTTTTGAACAATGGCTAATCATGACCACAACATGAGTATCAACTCAAGACCAGTGGTGAGCGTTAATAAGCCATGTTGCCCATTTTAGAGAGAGTTTGCACCACCCAAGCATTGGTGACTGGGTCCTATTTTACCAGTAAAACAGAGCCTGTTTACCGCAGTGAACAGGCACTGCTTCACATCCCGGGGTCCCCAAATTTTGTCAGTCAGTACAAACCTTCAAGAGTCAAGTGGTCTTTTTTCTGCTGAAATGAATACTAAAAATATTTTTAAAGTTGAATATTTCTGTTCTCTATTCGATTCATTTTTGAATATGCAATCGAACAGTCTAACAGCCGATCATCTGGTATAAGAACAAGACCAATACCGGGTCTGGACCTGCGTCGCTGCATACAATTGAATCGGTAAACAGGAAGTGGCTGCATGGCAGATCTGAAAATTGCATACACAATACAATTGATCATTATCAGGCTCCAGATGAAATATAAAATCAATCCCTTGATTAGAAGCCGAGAAAAGTTTGACGAAAAATTTCAATGTTCAGTGGGTACAGTAAAACTTCAAAGTATCGGCAAACAGGAAGTGGCTGCACGACAGATCTGAAAATTGCTTACACGATACAACTCACCATTATGAAGCAGCAGACCAAATATGAAATCAATCCCTTGCATAGAAGCTGAGAAAACCTTGACGGAAAATTTCAATGTTCAGTGGGTACAGTAAGATTTCAAAGTATCGGCAAACAGGAAGTGACTGCACGGCAGATCTGAAAATTGCTTACACGAAACAACTCATCATTATGAAGCAGCAGACGAAATATAAAATCAATCCCTTGCATAGAAGCCGAGAAACCCTTGACGGAAAATTTCAATGTTCAGTGGGTACAGTAAAATTTCAAAGTATCGGCAAACAGGAAGTGGCTGCACAGCAGATCTGAAAATTGCTTACACGATACAACTCATCATTATGAAGCAGCAGGCCAAATATAAAATCATTCCCTTTCATAGAAGCCAAGGAAACTTTGATGGAAAAAGTGTTCGGACGGAAGGACGGACTGACTGACGGACAGAGTCAAGCGGTTACTAGACCTGCTTCGCCGATGGCGACGCAGGTAAAAATTGACACATTGTATTTGAATATGAAGACATGAAATTGTTTAAGATCTGATAGACTATGAATCTTCTGCTGTATGCTTAAATGATCTCCAGCTTAATTATTGAATAATAAATCTTTTATACTGCCTTTATAAAGCACTAAAAATGGAGCTTAAATTAACAAATAAAAAAACAGATGTAGAAGATAGAAATGTCCTTGAGATATATCTGTAAACAATACATTATCTGAATCTATAAAAAAATGAATGGAACTCAAGTCATGACATGATACTTAGCATGACACATACAGTACGTGGGGAGTGTATATCACTAAACACCCATAGAGTGGAAATTCCACCCTAGCAATAATTGCAAATTTGTTGCAAAGCATAACAAGCACAAGCAAAGTTCCAGCCAATGGACCTCCGGGTCGAACCCAGAGGTCCATTGGCTGAAACAGTGCTTATGTTTTTTGTCCATATGTAGAGAATTTGAAAGTGATACTCTGGATGATAACTCCACTACACGAGTGAGTTAGTTACAATCAATCCACTCTCCACATACTGTAAACACTTTACAAACATTCAGTAGAACGTTTTGTTTATTCATTGTTGGGTTAATACAGAATCAGTACAGTGGTTCTCTATCAACTGGATACCCATTTTACAAGTGAAAATCATTCGGTTTACAGAAGTATTCAATTAACAGGTTTGGTCACTCTCCTGTATACTAGATATAACTGAGCATTTATTCTATTATATCTTGTTTGTTTATGGAGCTCTGTCAAACAAGATATAATACATATACAGAACCAAACATACTTTTGAATGGGTTAAGAATTATGGCACGAGATTGCTTTGGCCCAGGATATCATGAGAGCCAAAGGCTCTTATGATATCCTGGACCAATGCAATCAAGTGTGATAATTCTTAACACATTCAGATGTATGTGTGGTTCTGTATTTATCACACACCTCCCATGTAACAACCAGTCTACACGAACAATTAAACTAAAAGCACTTTTAAACTGGGCAATTGATGCGTTTCCTTCACTGTCAACAAAACATCACTGTTAGCTGGTGGGGTATCAACCCTAATTGGCTTTTGAATTTTTATGGAATTCAATTGGTCGAAACCAATTGACACCGATCAGTGTCACGGTCACGATGAACGAACTTCCGGCAAATATTGACTAAACTGTGGGGAATAACACAACAAAAAGTTCTTAAATAGCTAATAAGTTTAGCACACTCCATCATTATATGACCAGTTGTGGAAAGCATTTCTCAAGCAACAAGCAGTCAGAATGTTATTTGTATTTTGAAAATTTTTGACTCAAATCTGATCGTTTAAATATCCCGGGTAAACAAATCTAAATGAGGAACTTGGAATGTCCAAGTGATCTTTACTCTGGAGCATTCGACCAATATTGACTGGATTTATTTAGACGGGTTCCTTCTCTGTTTATGTTGGAAATGAAATCAAACGTGTTTTGTATCACCACATGTGCGATACAACTTTATTTTTATCGTACAGGCAGAACAGAGGAAATCTTGTGTTTCACATAAATAGGCATGTGATAAATTAAATGCCTGTATTAGATGTACTGTGGCAAAATAGGTCCATGAACAAGAAGTATTTGGTGATTATCAGAGTACACTCGAGTGCCTAATAATAGTACAGGGCAAAATAATAGTACAGGGTGGAAAATTTCTGAAAATTAATAATAGTATAGGGTCGAATAATAGTACAGTAGAATCCTCTTAATTGAATATTCATTTTGCCAGTGAAAATTATTCAATTAACAGGAGTATACAATTAACAGGGATTTAGTCAATTTCCTGTGTTCTGGGGGTAAACTGAGCATTTATTCTATTATATCTTGTTTGACAGAGCTCATAGAGCTCTGTCAAACAAAATATAATAGAATAAATGCCTGTATTGGATGTAGTGAGGCCAAAAAGGTTGATAAATCAGGGGAATTTGGTGCGTGTCACAGTAATATTTTCGACATATTATAAAAATTTATATACAATTAACAGGAGTTTACTCTACAACCCATATGCAATTAACAGATCAAATTTGTACTGAAGGTGTGGTAAATGGTTTTGTGTTTGAAAATTATATTCAATTAACAGGGATATACAATTAAGAGATATCCAATTAAGTGAGCTCCACTGTATAGGGTGGAAAATTCCAAGATGTGAGCCAGCCACTATGTTTGGAGCCATTTTTATAACACAGAAGTCTGATGCTCTTGAAGTGGTGAAGGGCTAAATTACTTTCGGTTATCATAATTTTTACTTGGATTTGACTTGCTGCAATTTATGGGAGAGTGCTTACAGGCACTCTCCCATAAGTTGCATCAAGGCAAAACCGTATAGACTAATTAATTGTTTCAGTGATGGTATGAAGCCCATCTGTTTGATACTGGGTCTTAAAGTTATGGTAACAGTACTTCAGAATAAAGCGCAAATATATGCTTCCAGGTCTCTACCCATTAACATTTCGATTGCATCCTGTGTTTGTTTGTACATGTAGCTTACTAGTTTGTTTTGGTGAACTTCTTGAGATAAGCGGCAGCTCTGCACATTCTACTGCTGAAAATTAATAATCATACAGGGTCAAATAAGGATCACACAGGCGGGAATTTTGTTCGAAAAAGAATAATCATACATGTATGATTATTAGGCACTCAAGAGTAATTTCTCCACACATTACACAAATTTTTATTCAAATAACAGGAATTTACTCTAGAACCAATAACCAATTGACAGGTCAAATTTGCACTGAAGGTATGGAAAATGGTACCATGTTTGGAAATAATATTCTATTAACAGGATTATTCAATTAAGAGATAACCAACTAAGTGGGTTCCACTGTGCTTACAAATGATGACCCCTTTTCATAAATATGAAATGAAAAAACTTTTGTTTTTCAGTTCCAAACTCGATCTTATGGCCCTCAACATAATGCTTCAACGAGTTCTGATTAACAATGGGTCATAAGCCATGTCTTACAAGAAACTATTGGTAAAATAACATCAAAACTTTGAGTTCAGCACATGTCAAATCAGGCGGATTCATTAGGTGAAGAGTAAAAACTAGTGCTGAAATGGTTAGCCATTTTTGGAAGTCGACTAGTTGCCAACTGTAATCGTCTCAGTCGACTTGTCAGGACATTCCTATCAGTAAATAAAATTATAATGAGAACCATGAATTGTTTTTTAATAATGATAGTTATAAATATGCAGAGCTCCAAGTTACTTGACTTAATGAACTGGAAGCAGTGTTTCCGCTAGGAGAAATTAAATGAGGCTGCAATGGGGCAGCCATGGTTCAGCCTGGGGTCATGAAAATTTTAAATTCTGGGGTCCCCAAACCCCCATTTCGTTACATCTGACATTGCAAAGGTCTTAGTAGCGATCTTGTTGACGAGACCATCAATGACTTTGATAGATGTTCTGCAACCACAATACTGGAGATCGATACCCACAGGAGCTGAGTGGAATGAAGAGAAACTATCAATGACAAAAAAGATTACTTCACACTATACAAAGGTGGTCCAGGGGCAGGACATAGCACCAAGAAGATTTCTGTTACATTCTGATGGTGGACTGAAGAGTTAAAATCTATTATTTATTTTTACATATATTATGTTGCAGTTATTTCTTGCAAAGAACCTATTTGTGCTTTTCAGAAAATAATTGCCAAATAATTGATGGGGGATTATTAGGCGCACTGAAATATACATGGTCTTTGAACAATCAGGATGAAATGTGCCGTAACTGATTGTTTTTATGCTATGCCACTTGAATACAACTCAGTCGGACTGTCAATTATCAGTGACATCAAAGGGTGTGAACAACATGGTGGGCTTGATTGATGTATTTTTCGAAGCACTTCTATGAGGTTTTCTGAGATGTAATCTCAAGATATTCAATTATATTGAGGTTTTTGTTATGTTAGACTAATTTTACAACATATGCTGACAACCACTGCCTTAATAAATGTCCCAACTAGTTGACTGGAGGATTTGAGAGCCGAGTCGAGGTCGATTAGTCAGTTAACCATTTCAGCCCTTGTAAAAGCCTTCATACTCTATTCACTGAAATAAATGAGTCGTGCAATAATCTATACCCAATGCACGCAATATCAATTGGTTATTAATTTTTTTTATTTTCAAAGTTTTCACAAAATTTTAACAGAATCATGAATCATTTCAATGAGGGGTCACATGATATGGTTTTGTTGAACTTTTTTGAAAAAAAATTTGTTTTTCAACCACTCAATTTGTAGGCAATATATGGGCAGAAGTGACAAATTCATTAGGTATAGGGCTTAAGCTGAAACCCGAGTTCCTTACTCTTTTTAACACGGTCCAGGCATGGTGAACGAACATCTGTCAAACTGACTCAAATATAGTACAGTGGAACCCACTTAACTGGATATCTCTTAACTGAATAACCCTGTTAATTGAATATAATTTCACAACACAAAACCATTTACCATACCTCCAGCAAAAATTTGACCTGTTAATTGAATATATACTACTCACATTTTACTAAGGATCAGTCCTACCCTTCCAACAGCTTGGATAATATCATGTAGGGCAATTTGACGGTTTGGAGAGAGTCGGAGAACCACTGAGCAATTGTGAGTGACTTTCTGGTTTTCTAATTTACCACCCTGACACAAGCTGTTAGAACTGGTTGAACGTGTTACTTTGACATGTTGTACATCTATGGTCGACTCACGGTTCACTTGCTTTCAACAATGCTAACCCTGTTTGTCCCAGAATTATAAATGAGAGAGTGTGACAGTTATTCAGCATTAAGTGACTCCCTATGGGTACTCTGGCTTCCTCTACATGTACAGGGTGAGGGATGTTGTACAAACACAAGTGAGTGAATGCACACGAGCGTTTTACAATATAGTCCCTCGCCTCGAATGAATTATTTCAAGTAACCAGTCCAGTCAAGCGATTACTCTGTTTATTACTTTTCATTATTAACTATAATTATATTATTTAACCCTTTACCTAATGCCATGGCCAGCACTATTCTCAGAAATCGTCAATAAATTTTTATTATTTTTTCATTTTTTGTCTCTAAAACATAGGCTATGACCCCTCATTGCAACGAGCTCGTCGTTTGAGACAAAAAATGAAAATAATAGCTATTCAAAGAATATTTTTTGCAAGTGTCGTCTTCTTTTCATATTAGGTAAAGGGTTAAAAAAAAACAAAAAAACAATGACGTCCCCATTATATCCACGGCAAAGCGGCATCGTTTGCGTGCACGGATACATGACACAATTGTTGATTGTATAATTCACTTGTGAAGTTATCGTTCATAATCAAACCCGGAAATCCCAATAAATCACACTTTGGAAAATAATAAAATAGAATAAATGCTAAGTTTATTTCTAGAATACAGGAAAGTGACATAACCCCCTGTTAATTGAATACTTTGGTTAATTGAATAATTTTCACTGGCAAAGTGGCTAAACAGGACTCCACTGTACCAGTGAGGAATTTTTGTTTGAAACCATACCCAATAAACCAAATTTCTAGAAGGAAAGAACTTCATATTTTAAATTTGTCAATACGGAAGTTTATTATCAATTCAAAGACTATAGAAGAAGCTATAGCTCATCCACCAGCTTTATAAATCAGAAAGTTGAGAAAACTGTAGACATCTGAGGTACAATTGCAGGGCTTATATTTTGACGAGAATCCGAGAATCGATTCGCTCAAAGATTCGCGCAATAAAACCGGTGAGAATCCATGTAGATTCTCGCTGCACATCTGCTAGGATTTGCGTGAAATTTTTTTTGTCAATTTAACCTTTTAACTAACACAGCGGCAACAAATTAACCAATAGAAGGCTAACATGACCTGAAATATCTTGACACTTTGTCAATAAAACCTTACAAATATGGCTGTCATTGGAACCGGCTCACTGAGCCAGTTCCAACGACAGCCATATTTGTAAGATTTTATTGGTAAACATTGTTCATTTAATTATTTTATCATTTATTTATTATTTATTGTTTAAAAATTATCAAACTTAGTTTTAAAAATTAAAAAAGTGTGTTGTGTAAAAGGTTAACATGTGTTATCAGTATACAACAGTGGTTCAACCTTGGTGGCGTCATGGGATCCTGGGACACTCATAGTAGGTATGGATTCTTGCAAACCATTTTCACGAGAATCCAAATGGATGCTCACAAATTTAGACGAAATATAAGCCCTGAATTGTACAGGCCCAAAGACCAAAAACCATCCAGTCCCCAAATGTTTATTTTGCTGCTGCTGTATGCTAGAAGTTGTCACTAAGTAGGCCAAGATTAATATGGGTACAATTTTCAAGTCATTATTTGTATCTGCTGACTGATGCCAGAACTGAAGTGCTGCACTGCATCTGCAAGTGAACATGCACTGTGCCCAGTATCGAACCATGAATCATAACCAACACAGGGTGTTCCATCAACCTTTGGAAAGTCACTGAACAGATGATTATGTTTTCTTCCAAGCACATTCAGATTCTGAATTCTACATGTAGCACTTAACAATGATGTTGGAGGGCAGTCTTTAGAGCAGTTGGTACAGCGATTACTAATGAGACAGGAAGATTGACAGTTCTTTGGAAGAGACTCAGCAGAATTCTTAAATTGTTGAAGTGGTTTAGCTGACTGGGTTGATTGTACAGATGCCACTTTTTCTTGATCTTTGTCGTGGGAATAATTTTTAGAAGTATGCTCTGACGTGACATTCACTTTTTCTCTACAATGGTCACCCATTTGTTGTGTTGATATGAGATTCACTAACGTATCCTTCAGCATCAAGAGTGCCCAGAAACGACGAACAATGCCACTTAAGATGCTCTTCTTTTTGACTTCCTCTTCCTTTTCATACTCAGGGGCAATCAAGTCTTCTTCAGTAGTTATACCATCAATGGGCACTTCAACATCTTCATTCACAACTGGGTGTACTCCTGTAATGGCTGGTAGTTGGTTGGAATCATTTACAACTGATAACTGAGGAGACGAAAGCAGAATACTGATAGGAAGACTTGTCGAAATATAAGATACCAGCAAGGTGGAGCCAACGACTGTCAGAAATCCAGCAAGATATGCCACTGAGCCTGCTATCATCATCTGTTTAAATATAAAAAATAACATGTTCAGGTCATTTATTTAAAATTCTTAGTAGGGTTTTAATCATATGTTTAGCCCTTTACCCAACAGAATGGCCCAAAACGGTCAGCTCTATTCACAAAAATCACCATTCAATTTTCATTATTTTTTTCCATTTTTTGTATAAAAAAACATAACTTATGACCCCTCATTGGAACAAGCTTATCGAGCTTGTTCCAATGAGGGGTCATAAGCTGTTTTTGATGCAAAAAAAAAAAAATGAAAATAATTAGTTATTCAAGAATTCTATTTGCAAGTGTCATCTTCCTTTTGTGTTAATATAAGTAAAGGATTAACCCTTAAAGGCCGATATCTGACTTTTACGGCCAATTTCCGACTTTTACGACTTCAGAACAGGTACCTTTAACATGCAATCATGAGGAGATCCTGCTGAAAATAGACATATTACCTTGGCAGTGGTTTCTAGTCGAGTCTTGGCTTCCAAAATGGGCAGCCAAGACTTGACTAGAAGTTGCTGCTTAGCTACTGGCAATGTGCAGATGGTGGTCTAGTGGGGATTCAAGAAATTTGGCCTGGCCCTTATGGGTTGAAATTTATCAATAGTTAAGTCCATGTCATTTTTTTAAAATTCTTGTGATAGTTATGTCCATGTCATTTATTAAAAATTCTGGCAACAATTTTTCGTTTATAAAATGTCAAGAGAGAAAGCGAGAGATGTGTGTCAGTGATTTGCATGTCTTGGGAGTATGTGTTTGTCAGGTTGTATGTTTGGACTCATCCATAGTGTTCATGCTGGCTCAATATATTAATGTGCCAAAGCTGAATATTTTTTGTGCCAAATGACAATTTTTTGGTGCCAAATGTGTTTTTTTTGTGCCATGGCTATTTTATGTGGGAGAACTATATAAAAACTTTTTTTTCACATTCAAGAAAGATCAAAAGTATAAAATTACATAGAATCAGAAAAAACATAAAACGGAACATTAATAATAAAATATCATTAACAGTGCTCAAAATAACTTTTTTTCTATGCGTAGCAAAATGCTACACATTTCCAAAAAATGAATAGCATTTTGTAAAAATTACATAGCTATTTTTGTATACCAGAGTTATGTTATGCTGTTTTGTATTGAATTCTTCTAAGTAGATAGAATAGTTTCCATCCATTTCTGGGCATTTCCAAATGATCTGAACACATGAAACATTTACTATGTTTTTTTTAACTGAACTGCCTTTAAGGGTTGCATGGACTTGGATATTTTCAAATGACTTCGTGGTTGTTTAACAGAGTTCTCAAAATGGAAGTTGGGATTTTTAATTTGATGGGCTTGAAGTTATTTTTAATGGGCATTTTATGCAAAATGTTGTAAAAACAGGAAGAATTTAAACCAATAGAATTCATCTTACATATGAAGTTGTTAATGATGCTTGATGGAGAGTTAATCTGAGTTATGCCTGGAATGTTTCACAATCAGAAGTAAAGCATCAGTGAACAAGTTTTCAAATTTTCATTTACATTTTGCGATACAGTATAATCAACTGCAGCCTAATAGGCTGCAGTTGATTATCTTGTATTGTAAAATGCTATACATAATTGAACATTGTGTAGCTTTTTGCAAGTTTTGCAAAGCAAAAAGTGACGCGACACCGCTTATTTTGAGCCCTGATCATGAAACATATCTAGACCTACTTATAGCAGGTCAATGACCTACGGTTTTGGCAAGAACATACAATAATTCAAAATCCATCTGTCATTCCCACACTGTCATTGTTTTAGTTGTGCATTTTTATACAGAAATTTGCACCTCGACGATCTATAAGGTAACTGATTGACATGTGGATTGAAACCTTTGTCATTTTATTACTGTGTTCAAGCCTGAAAATAATTTTCATTGCACTTCCAGACAAAATGTCAGACGCCAAATGAATCATGTCTGCCATTTAAGAATGATATCTGACATATTACAAAATGGAGTATGAGTATTCGAAATAATGTGTTTTGGGTGTACATGTACCTTCATCTTAAAGCTGCTCAGAATTCATCCAACCATACCTTGTTTGGCAGTGCTCAATGAGCCCTGCCAAACAAGGTATGATTGGTTTCATTCTGAATTGGAACTGAATTACCCTTCAGACATAATTTAGATCACACTTCCCAACTTGCCAGTACCAGAATTCACAATAATCATTAATTTTAGGCTTGCTAGTTATGCACATGATTTCCAGCATGCATGATGTTCTGATCACCAAACTTCATTGATAATTTTGACATCAGACATTTTGACTGATGATTTTAATACTCAGTCAGATATAGGCCTTTTTGTACCTGACATTGTCCTTGTCTGACTACTTATTTTCTGGTATGACTGTGTTAATCTTTTATTTTGGTCAATGGGGAAAGGACCACCAACAATTAAAGACAATTGATAATTTGATTTATGGTTCGCTGGTGAAGAAACAAAACAGGCATAGTTTACACAATACATAACCTCTTAATCCGAGGTCACTGGTAACGACAACTGGAGAGTGACTGGAGTGATGGACGAAAAAAATCAAGAATATACCAGGTTCGTGATTTTGAATTTATGTGTCAGATTTTTAAAAAATGTTCATTTGGCACATGCCAGCATCAACACTGCTGATCCATCCAATCAACTGCGGTATAATTTGTTATTAGAACCTTTATCTCTCTAGTTTCACAGTTACTTTTGCTGTCTCAAAGAAAGTGCTCGGGTTTGTAGTAGGGCTGTCACAATTTTTTAATTTAGGAATCGATTAATCATCGCAAATAATCGCAAATAATCTATTAATCATACCTAGATGCCCCCTCCCTCTTTGAAGTCGTTAAAAGTGAAGTTCAAGTTAGCTGACCAACCTCAAGTTAGCTGACCAACCTCAAGTAAACAATGAAGATGATCCTCTTTTAGGTACATTAAAAGCTTTGTTGTTCTGAACATTTGAACCGTCAGTGTAATAATCAAGACCGGTCGTCAACAACTTCTAACGGCTCTTGAGGTTTAACGTCCATGCTCTTGACCTTTTACCTTTAGCAACAATAGTTTTTTCATCCAAATTTTTTTTAATTATTAAATGTCTAAAACGGGGTAAAATTTAGCAATTCGTTGACAACGAAAAATACTAATCGATTTTGGCATGACTGATCGACAATCGATGAATCGTGACAGCCCTAGTTTGTAGCAAAAAAAAGGAAAAACAAAATAAAAAGGTTCATTAACTGGTTTAGTGCTAGGAGCCACTATCTGGGCTCTACTGAAAAATGCTGAAAGCCACTAGAGGGGCTTTACACTGTATTTATTACCTCACTTGCTCAGCAGATGAAACACCAAAAATGTGTAAGCAAATTGTTTTATTACAATTTAATGGAGAGTGCCAAGAGGCAATTGTAACAAAACAATTGCTTATGAACAAATTCTTACTACACTGAGGCTCCTTTTGCTCGTAGTATGGTACCCTTGAAAAAACAATACTCACGTTATAAATCATTTTCAAAAAATAATTTAGCACTCTACCAGTTAAGATTAACAACTTAAATTAAGAAGCTATTTATTACCAATTTGAAAAGTTTCTAAAAGTGAAAAGCAACTTAATGTTTGAAAACCTGTGAAGGATATCCCCACATACATAATAAATATGGGATTTATTATATCTGAGGTAGATAAGACTTGGAAGGGGGGTCAAGGAGTCTCTTTGGAACATACTTCCAAGCTCCTGTGCTCCCAGACCTTGAAAATGTGGAACACAAATGCACAGTGTTGACAGACCGATCAACATTATCAATTGAAAATCAAAGACTATTCATTATGGAAATGTATACTACTCAAAATTTGCTAAGCACCAAATATTTGACACATCATTGTGAAATTTGCTTGTGACATATTTGCGATATTTTTTGTGGATATGAGTGAGGAATGTATTGAGATGGTCCCCAGTGTTTACATTAGCTCTCTTGACAGACAGACTTTTCGTGAGTCATGAAAAGCATGTACCCCTTGATTTTCATGATGTTTTTGTGTACCGTCTACATGTACATGACATGTGTAGGGTATTCAATCTTCAATTCAACACAAACCCTTGTGATTTAATGATTGAATATGGCAAATGCAAATGTAAGAAGACATTTGTCTGAAGCAGAAATGTGGTGGGCTGCAGGGATGGTGGAGCAAGGGGCTACCCATCGTCAGGTTGGTGAAGCCCTTGGTGAGCACCATACGGTGATCAACAGAGCCTGGGCAAGATTTCAGCAGTACAGCACACCAGTAAGACGGCATGGTGGTGGTAGAGACAGGGCAACATCTGCAGATGAAGACCGGTTTTTGATCATTCAGGCCTGTAGGAACCGCTTTGCCACAGCAACCCAGCTTTGCAGTGACCTTCAGAATGCATCTGGGGTAAACGTTTCGTCGCAGACTATCCGGGCAAGGTTACACGAAGGTGGTCTCCGATCGAGAAGACCATGCATTCGCATTCTGCTGCCCCAGATCCACCGCCGGGCACGATATGAATGGGCCATGGTCCACGTTGGATGGACCAGAGAAGATTGGCATCCTGGCCTTTTTATAGATGAGTCAAAGTACTGCCCAGACCACACAGATAGGCATTCTAGGGTATGGAGAAGACCAGGAGAGCGATTCCATGCAGCCAACATTGCTGAGCATGACCTCTGTGGTGGAGGGTCAATGATGGTCTGGGCAGCATCAGCTGGGATGGACGTACAGAGCTCTGTGTCCTTGAACGTGGTACATTGACTGCACAGTGGTAAATTGATGAGATCCTGGATGTTCACGTCAGATTGTATGCTGGTGCAGTGGGTGATAAGATTCATTCTGATGGATGATAATGCCTGTCCTCATGTTGCCCATGCTGTCCGGGAGTACCGACAGAGGGAGGGGATTGAGCATATGGACTGGCCAGCAAGATCCCCTGACCTCAATCCAATCGAATATGTCAGGAATGAGTTGCAGCTTGCAATTTCAGCCCGTCCAGTCGAGCCAAGAAGTGTCCAGGAGCTTGGTGCCATGCTGGTCCAAGAATGGAACAACATACCACAAAGGACCACCAGGAACCTGATTGGGAGCATGAGAAGGCGTTGTCAAGCTGTAATTAACAGTAATGGGTCTCATACTCGATATTGAAGCCACACCAGTTCGCTCCATCAACTTTTTGGCATATTGAAAAATTTCCTCTTTACCAATAATATCCATTTTCCATGGTTATCGTATTCAAAAGCTAAAAAATAATGTCAAACACAAACAAAATCTTAATTTCTGTACTTAAATCATTAAAGATATAATTAAATAAAAAGTTAAAAAATTTATAGTAATTTATATATTTTTTATACTTACCAATGACCCAGACTTAGCTGGTGCTAACTCTAACAAAACCAGGGCTAAACACAAATTTTGCCCCCCAATCCCCAAAATTTGCATCCAAAACAAAAAGAAATCATGTCCTAAAGGACCTCCATACTACGCCCCCACTGCGCATGCGCAGTGTCACGGACGTCCCGATATTGCCGCCAATTATCATTCTTACTGGCAGTGCCTGGTCAGTGCTATGTACTCAGCGGGGAGGTAAGAGTTCCCAACTCCAGGGAGGGCCATCCCCGTCTGGGTCATTGGTAAGTATAAAAAATATATAAATTACTATAAATTTTTTAACATTTTTATACTGTACCAATGACCCAGACTTAGCTGAATAGTAAACAGGCTGGAGGGCCTAGGACATAGAGGAAAATCCAATAAGCTCAGCTATATAATAAAGAGGTAACCCCTTAAGGAGAAAAGGAGTATTAGGCTTTACATGTATCTTTCTTATTTAATATTAAATTAGAAAGATACACTACCCTTAATAATTGAGCACAATAACATTCATGTTCTCTATTAACATCCAGTATATCCCTTATACTAATTATTTTTAAAGTAAGCCAATAAATAAAGTAGTCCAGAGAATTGAGACTCTTTATAGTCATTTAAAAGTGTCCGAGTATTGTATATTAAAGCCCGTTTGACACGTGACATATACAAATGCTTCACACCGAGCTACACTTTAAAAATAAGACATGAATGAATTTTAACATTAATATTACACTTTAAAACCATCCCAGAAGCGACTCAGAAATACTGACTTGGAGGAGGCATTCCCTTGCTTTTCACTATAAAGCAGGTGACCTAAGGGAACACCCGACTCCCCCCTTCCCCTTGCCCTGGTTCAAATAGCCCAGAGCGAAGAGGGCAGCCGGACGGAGTCACTGCCGGAACAGAAAGCCTGCATAACTATAGTTGCAACTGTTTAGTGGACGACATTCTGAGCAACAGATAACGGACTTAAACAATGCAGGTCTCCAGAAATGGACTCAATATTTCTGAGATAAAAATTCGTGAATGTGGATGGCTGAGACCAATAAGCAGCCTTCAATAAATCTGTAATAGCAACACTATTAGCATAAGCCAAAGAAGTAGCAAGAGCTCTTACTTCATGAGCGGAAATCTTAAGCACAGACTGCTGAGAAGAAGATAAACTCTCATAAGCAGTACGGACAGTTAATTGAATCCATCTAGCAATAGAATGGACCGAAATGTCCCTTCTATTAGGCATCAGAGACAGAAAGAAGCGTTTTCGTCCCTTTCTGATAAACTGAGATCTTTGTTTATAAATACGTCAATCTCTAACCGGACAGAGTAAAGGCCTATGCCCGTCTGAAGATGGAAGGGCCTTAATAACAATAGGTTCCGGATATTTATTAGGAGCCTGATTCTTAGCCAAAAATCCAGCATTAGTAGTAAAGGTAATAGTGTTCCCAACACTACGATAGTGAGAATCGTCCACTGATAGTGCATGAAGCTCACTGACTCTTCTAGCAGAAGAGAAAGCTAAGAGAAATGCTGTCTTATAAGACAAGAATTTGAAATCTACTGTCTCAAGAGGCTCAAATGGCTTTTCTTTTAGTTTAAGAAGAACCCAAGCTAAATTCCATTTAGGAATTAATCTAAGGGTTCTAGGTCTATTTATCGAGAAGTTTCTAACTAATTTAGATAAAGAGACATTAGATCCAATTTGTAAACTATCATGGTGTGCATAGGTATCAGATAACATAGACCTATAACCTTTAATAGTAACAGGCTGCAGTTTGTTTTTCGTCAAACAAGTATACTAGAAAGTTTGCAATGTCTGGTATGGAGGGATCAAAAATATCAACAGAATGATCCCTACACCAACGACGAAAGACCTTCCACTTAGCCGCCTATTTTAGCGAAGAGGAGGTCCTCCTACAGTTAGAAATCGCGTCCACTGCTCGTCCTGTAAAATGCTTGCCGTGCAAGAAGGACCGCACAACGGAAATATGTGAAGGTTGAGACCTTGCGGGTTGTGATGAAGTTGACGCGATTTCCCCTGCGAAAGAAGATTCTCTCGTGGAGGAAGTTTTCGCGGTAAGTCCCACAGCAGACACCTGAGTAGATTTATCCACGGTCTCTGTGGAGACAGAGATGCTACCAACAGAATTTGCATTGTGATTGTTTTATTTTTAGCAATATTTGCTGAATCAACGGCGCTGGAGGATACGCATATCCTATCATTCCGTCCCACGAGATCGATAGAGCGTCTACTGCATATGCTCGGGGATCCGGACATGGTGACACATACGTCTGCAACTGATTGTTGAGTTGTGTCGCAAATAAGTCTATCATTGGCCACTCCCATTGGTAGCAAATCTGAATGAATACCTGTTTGTTGAGAGTCCATTCTGACGGCAACAAGCGACCCTTCCGTGAAAGGGAGTCTGCTAATACATTCAGACGACCCGGAATATGACAGACCGAAAGCAGAACTTGGTGTTCTAAAACAAACAGAAGGATTCTTTCCGTTAAATTGAATAACGGAACGGAATGAGTGCCTCCCTGGTTCCGGATATACGCTACTACTGTCGTATTGTCGGACAGGATTTGGACATGTGCTTTCTGAATAATGTTCATCCAATGACGTAGTGCAAGCCAAATTGACATCATTTCCTTGATGTTTATGTGCTTGCCTAGAAACTGGCACTTTGAATCCGTTGGGATCAATGTTGCACCCCAACCTGTTTGACTGGCATCCGTCATAATCGTAAAACTTGGATCCGGCAACTGCAGTGGAACTCCCCGAGTCAACCACTGAATGTTTGCCCAAGTCTGAATCTCTTGTTTCACTTGATTTGACAAGAGAACGTCTATATTGAGCGAATGAATCTTTACACTCCAATTCTGAGTCAAGAAAATTTGGAGAGGACGAGTGCGTAACCGCCCCATCGGAATGAGATCCGTAGCGGCTCCGCACAGACCTATCAGTCTCATGAACTCTCTCGCTGTGACTTTGTCTGAGTGAAGACAATAGCGAGCGTAACAACTGATTAATTTTGCTCTGGTTAACGGCAGACGAACGAGATTGTTGTCCATCTCGAAGCTCATTCCCAGATGAGTGAATGACTTGGACGGCACCAGATCCGACTTCTCCTCGTTTATTATAAAACCGAGACGTCGGAGTAATAGAAGCAGATTCTGCACATCGTTCTGAAGCGTTAACTCGTTGCCGTACCTCTGAAGAATGTCGTCCAGGTAGGCCGACATTTCCGCAGATGAATGAGCTCGGAAATGAATCATTACCGAGTTCATTATTCGAGTGAATGCCCAGGACGCTAGGTTCAAACTGCAGCACATCGCTCGGAACTGATATACAACTCCTAGGACTGCGAAGCGTACTTTCTGAATGTCGGATGTACCATGACGTGAAAGTACGCATCTTTGAGATCTATGCTTGAAGCATAGTCGTTCACCCGAACGCTCTGACTGATCAAATTGTCTCCATATAGAACTTCGGAGCGACGATCAGCTTGTTTATCCAGCTCAGATCTATGACTGGACGGAACGAGCCGTCTGGTTTCGGAACCAGAAACAGATGGCTGTAGAAACCCGGTTATTCCTGGTCTTCTACGACCTCTACCGCGTTCTTCGTCAGAAGAGACTGTACTTCTGATAAAAGAGCATCTCTTTTCTGCGGATTTGACGGAAGCCGAGTCCATTTTGGACTTCGAGTTAATGGAGGCTTTCGTTTGAAGGATATTCTTAGTCCTTCTGAAATTACCCCTCGGACCCAGGGGTCATCCGTAATTGACGCCCACTCGTTTATAAAACTCGATAATCTTCCCCCTACCGGAACACGATAGAGGTTTAAACCATCACCTCCTGGACCTGCGAGGCTTGCGGAAGGAGAAACTACGTCCTCCACGATCCGCACCTCGTCCCGTTGACCTAGGGACGTCTGATCGGTTGTCTCGGCCAGAATAACGTCCTGTACGTGAGTCGCTGCCTTGACAGTCTCTAGAATAAGACCTAGATGACGTGTAAGAACCTCTATAGGAACTACTCTTGGGCGTACTTGTCCCAGAGGTGCCTGTCTTACTCTTTTCTGCTGTATCCGACTTTTTGGAAGTGGATTTGAATAGCAGAGAATCCGAAGCTTTCTTTGTTATCTTATCATAGATTGCTGAAAGCTTGCCGTCGAAGAGAAGCTCTCCGGAGACCGAAGCGACTCTGAGAGAGTTCTTCACCTTACTATCCACGCGCGTGGATGTAGCTAGGGCTGCGTCATGTCTAACCAACTCCAGGTTTGCCACTGAAAGGGCGGAGTTATACGTGGAATAAGCTACTACCCTTGAAAGAAGTCTTAATGAGGATTGTATATCCTGGAATTCTTTCCCTTGAAGACGTAATGATAACGCCTTAGTAAGATGGTCTTCGTATGATAAAGCGTCTAAGTTAACTCTGTTAGACATTATTGTCGTTTCCAACGTTGTGGTTGGAATTGACATAGACGACGGTATAGACAATTCCAAGTCTTCAGCCTCGTCATCTCGACGCAGAGGAACTCTCGGTATGCCCTGTCCTGCCGTTTCGAATTTATTCCTTGAATTGATGAAAGGCAGATTTAGAGCATTTGCGGACAAGAAACTAGACTTGCCTGTTTTGGTAGCAAGCTTATATATAGCGTCGTTCAATAATTCAAATGTTCTTGTGACTTTATTGGACTGTGTCGGAAACTCAGGGACGATGTCCCTGAACCGATCAAAAAATTCCGTGTCCAATGACGCTATCAGTCTCTTATCCGGCATCACAGCATTCTGGTCCGACGGAACAACCTCTGGAAGATAATGCCGGATGAAATCTACGGCAGCTTTATGTTGTTCCGAAAGGGAAAGCTCCAGATCCTCCGAATCCCTTTCGCCATCCTGTCGGACCCTATGAAGTTCTCGGTCGTCCGTACCTGATGCTTCAGCAGAGCGTACCGACCCAGCGTCGTCCTAGAGATTGATAAGCTAGAGTGACCCTGTGGAGAAAGGACTGGCATGG
Organism: Pictodentalium vernedei; assembly: GCA_031216915.1. Taxonomy (NCBI): domain Eukaryota; kingdom Metazoa; phylum Mollusca; class Scaphopoda; order Dentaliida; family Dentaliidae; genus Pictodentalium; species Pictodentalium vernedei. Next base: position 479,429,119 of record CM062294.1, on the reverse strand, counting down.
CCTTTTCCCCGCTAACAACATACCGTGACACACATTTCAAATGTTTGTCATCCCAATTGACACATACTGAACAGGAGTTAGTGCGAGTACACCGACTACAATTAATACAACGATTATGAAAGTCAGAGGAAGATTTCCTCTTATTACAATTTGAACAATATCCTTTCATCGTGAAAATACAAAAAGTCCTAGTACTCGCACCAACCCCTGAAAATAAAGATACATAATAACATGATCCATTAACAAAGAAAAAATAATTGAAATCAAAAAAATTTTTTGAAAAAGTTAAAAAATTTATAGTAATTTATATATTTTTTATACTTACCAATGACCCAGACATAGCTGGTGCTAACTCTTAAAATATAGGGCCAAACACAAATTTTGCCCCCCAATCCCCAAAATTTGCATCTAAAACTAAAGAAAACATGTCCTGAGAGGCCCTCCACACTTCGCCCCTACTGCGCATGCGCAGTGTCAAGGACGTTCCGAAATTGGCGCCATTTATCATTCTAATAACCAGTGCCTGGTAAGCGCTATGTACTCAGCGGGGAGGCAAGAGTTCCCAACTCCTGGGAGGGCCATCCCCGTCTGGGTCATTGGTAAGTATAAAAAATATATAAATTACTATAAATTTTTTAACATTTTTATACTGTACCAATGACCCAGACATAGCTGAATAGTAAAAAGGCTGGAGGGCCAAGGACATAGAGCAAAATGGAATACGCTCAATAAAATAAAATAGAGTCATCCCCTGTAGGGAAAAGAAGTAATAGGCCTTACATGTATCTTTCTTATTTAAGATAAATTAGAAAGATACACCTTCCAAAAATTGAGCTTCATACATCCATGTACTCTATTAATATCCAATAATCCTTATACTAATAATTTTTAAAGTAAGCCAATAATAAAGTAAGTCTAGAGAATAGAGACTCTTATACTCCTAAAAGTGTGTGAGAATTGCATAATCATGTCCGATGACATATGCAATATTCAAAAGCTATACTTTAAAAACTAAGACTTGAATGAATTTTATAAACTTAAACTTCTCACTAAACAACCATCCCAATAACAGCTCAGAATTACTAACTCCGGAGGAGGTATCCCCTTGTTTTCATAGTAAAAACAGGTGACCCAAGGGAACACCCTCCCCCCCCCCCCCCCCTTTTTCTTGCCCTGGGTCAAATAGCCCAGAGCGAAGAGGGCAGCCGAACGGAGACACTGCCGAAACAGACAGCCTACCTAGCTATAGTAGCAACTGTTAAGTGAATGACATTCTGAGCAGTAGATAATAGACCTAACAATAGAGGCCTCCAGAAATGGACTCGATATTTCTGAGATAAAATTCATGAATGGATGGCTGAGCGCAATGAGCAGCCTTCAAAAATCTATAATAGCAACACTATTAATGTAAGCCCAAGAAGTAGAAGAACTCTTACTTCATGAGCCGAAATCTTAAGCACAACTGCTAAGCCAATGATATACCATAAGCAGTACGCTAGTTAATAGAATCCATTAACAATAAAATGGAGCGTAACGTCCTTCTACTAGACATCAAAGACAGAAGAAGCTTACGCCCTTGTAATAAACAGATATCTGTTTATAAATACATAAACTGTACCCGGAAAGAGTAAAGGCCTATGCCCATACGAAGACGGAAGGACCTTAAAATAATAGGTTCCGGATAATAGGAGCCTAACTCTTATGCAACAATCCAACCTAAATAGTAACGGAAGTATTGATTCCGAAACTATGAAAGTGAAAATCATCCATCGATAGTGCATGAAACTCACTGACTCTACAGTAAAAGAGAAACCAACAGAATTACTGTCTAAAAGGTCAGAATTTGAAAACTACTGTTTCCAGAGGCTCAAATGATTACTTAGCTAAATAAGAACCTGAAGTTAAAATCCGTATAGGAATTTAATCTAAAGATTCTAAGTCTATTTATCAAAAAGTTACTAACTGACTTAGATAAAGAGACAAAAGACTCAATTGTAAACTATCGTAGAGTGCATAGGTATGAGGTAACATAAACCTATAACCTAAATAACAACAGGTTGCAGTAGATCTTGTGAAACAAGTATACTAAAAAATAGCAATGAGTAGTATGGAGGGATCAACCATATGAACATAATGATCCCTACACCACGACGGAAGAGCCTCCACTTTAGTCGCATAGAATAGCGAAGAAGAGGATCTCCTATAGTAAGAAATCGCGTCCAAAGCTCGTCCAGTACAGTGCTTACAATGCAATACGGACCACACAACGGAATACATGAAGGTTGCGACCTTGCTGGTTGTGATAAAGATGACACGATTTACCCAGTGAAAAAAGATCCTCACATAGAGGAAGATTTCACGTTAAGATCCACAGTAGACAAGAGAGTAAATTACTCATGATCTCTGTGAAGATAGAGATGCTATCAACAGAAATGTATTGTGGTTGTTTATCTTAGCAATACCTGCTAAAACAACAGCGCCGGAGGATACGCGTATCCTATCATTCCGTCCTATAGATCAATAGAGCGTTAACAGTATTAGCTCAGAGATCTGGACAAGCCAACACATACGTCTGCAATTGATTAGCAAGCTGTGTCATAAATAAAACATCATTGGGCGCTCCCATAGATAGCAAATCTGATTGAATACTTGTTTGTTGAGAGTCCATTCTGACAGCAACAAGCGACCCGTAAGAGAACGGGAGTGCGATAAAACAATCAGACGACCCAGAATATGACGGACCAAAACTGAACTTGGTGTACTATAACCAACAGACGGATTCTTCCCATTAAACTGAATAACGGAAACGAAAGAGTGCCTCCCTGGTTCCGGAGATACGCCACTACTGTCGAATTAAAGGACAGGAATTTGGGCATGCGTTTCTGAATAATGTTCATGCAATGACATAAAGCAAGCCTAAAAAACATTATTCCGCGGAAGTTAAACTGATAGCTAAAAGACTGCGGAACCCAAAGACCCTGGCACTTCGAATCCGTAGGGATCAGTATATATCCCAATCTGTTTGACTGGCAACCGTCATAACAGCCACACTCGGGTCCGGCAACTGCGGCGGCACTCTCTGAGTCAACCACCGAATGTTTGCCCCAGTCTGAATCTCTTGTAACACTAGATAGACAAGAGAATGTATAAATCAAGCAATTCATGGATTGCCGGAAAGTTGCCGTCGAAGAGAAGCTCCTCCGAGAACGAAGCGACTCTGAGAGAGTTCTTAACCTACTATCCACGCGTGGATGTAGCTAGGGCTGCATCACGTCTAACCAACTCCAATCAGCCACTGAAGGGCGGAGTTATACGTGAACAAACTACTGCCCTCAAAAGAAATTACATTGAGAATAATATCCCGTAAATCTTTTCTTGAAGACGTAATGATAACGCCTCAGTAAGGCGGATTACGTATAATAAAGCGTCTAAGTTAAGTCTACTATACATAATGTCGTTCCCAACATTGAAATTGGAAAAGACATAAACGGCGAAAAAGAATATATGCAGTCTTTAATCACACCGTCTAGACGCATATGAACTCTCGGTATGCCCTGCTCTGCCAAAATAAACTATATGTAAAAAAGATAAAATGGCAGAAATGAGCCACGCGGACAAGAAACTAAACTATCATGCTTAGTAGCAGGCTTGTATATATATATAAATATATAGCGTCGAAAAATAAAACACATGTTGTAATGACAATATTGGACTGCGTCGGTAAGTCAGGGACAAAGTCCCTGTACCGATCGAAAAATCCGAGTCCAATGACGCTATAAGTCTCTTATCCAAGATCGCAGCAATGAAGTCCGAAAAATAATCACTGGAAGAAATGCCAGAAGATATGAAAGGCATCTTCCGATACTACTAAAGGGAAAACTAGAAATCTTTCGAATCCCTTTCGCCATCCTGTCGGACCCTATAAAGCGTTCGGTCGTCTGTAGCTTGATGCAACCGCGGACCGCACCGACCCAGCGCCGTCGGATAATTCCTGATTCGACCGAGAAACCGTCAATTGCTGGGATGCTGCGAAACAACTGTGCTAACTCGGATAGCACGTCCGTCACTGAGGCCTGAGGAGCAGCGGTCTTACGATGCATTGCCGCAGGAAGCTCCGAGATCGTTACCCTGTGCATACTTCCAATATGCGAGCGAACGGAGTGTATAGGCCTCGTGTCCCTTGGCTACCGGATGGCGTGACCTATTCGCTGTGGAATCACTGAATGCCGAAACTGATCGGATACTCGAGGTCACGTAGCCAATGTGCGGTCGTGTGCCCTGCTGTGAGGATGAGGAAGCATTAAAGACAGTCTCTCGGACTGTCAATATAACGGAGCGTCCCGAGCAACGGACATATGCTCCGAATGTAAAATATCTGAACCACAACATGCGGTCCCCTATGTTGTTGGCTTCCTCCGATCTGTCCTCAATCTGCCGTCACTGGGTGAGTACTAAAATAATTAAAGTGCTCGCATCACCCAAATCTCCTTCCTAGACCGCAACGGACGAACCCGGCAGCCGAACCATTCGATGAATGTACGCTACACCGGGTGAGCTAGCGAATGTCACTCCGTAAGCGATAGACATATTCCATGAGCACTTATTGCCGCTAACTCTTCATTAACTATGACGACAGAGGCACACTTTTGAAAGACATCTCCATAACTCTTCGAACAAGAAACCAGAAATGCTTGGATAGCAAGCATAAAATAATAATATATATAGCGTCGTTCAATAATTCGAATGTTTGTGTGACATTATTGGACTATGTCGGAACTGAGGGACGATGTCCCTGAACCGAACCAAAAATTCCTAAGTCCACCGACGCTATCAGTTTCTTATCCGGCATCGCAGCATATGTTGTTCCGAAAGGGAAAGCTTGAAATCCACCGAATCCCTTTCGGTATCCCGTCGGACCGGATGAAACTTTCGGACGTCCGTACCCGCTTCCGCGGAGCGTCCCGACCCAGCATCGTCGGATAAAATATATGCGACAGATTCAGTTGATGCTGGGATGCTGCGATAAACTGTGCTATTAAGGAAAGCACGTCCGTTCCCGAGGCCTGTGCAGTAGCGGACTTACGATGCATTGCCGCTGGAAGCTCCGTGTACGTTGACTCCCGCATACTTCCTATGCGAACGTCCGGAGTCTGCAGGCCTCGAGTCCCCGGCTATCGACCCAGCGCTGTCGGATAATTCTCGATCCGACACCGTTTCTGTCGGCTGCTGGGATGCTGCGATAAGCTGTGCTATGTGCACAAGAATGTCCGGCGTCGAGACCTGCGGAGGCGCAGTCTATCGCTGCTTCGCCGAGGGCAGCTCCGCATCAGATGGCTCCCGCATACTTTTCCTATGCGAACGTCCGGAGTCCATCGGTCTCGAATCCCTGGCTGCCGGATGGTGTGACCTGGTCGCCGAAGAATCCTTGATCGGCGAAGCTGGTAATATATCGGCGGTCACGCAGCCAAGGTGCGGTCGTGTGCGCTGACGAGAAGAGGAAGCCTTAGCAGTCTCAGCGGACTGCCTATACAACGGAGCGTCCCGAGCGACGGACGTATGCTCCGCTAACGACACATTTGTACCACAACATCTGGGGCCAGATGTTGTTGAACGAGAGAGGGGCCTCTCTCGCTTGCCGTCCGGATGGACCGGAACGAGCTATGAACCGGACTAAAAGGCTTCCTCCGTTCTCCCTCCGATCCGCCGTCACTGGGTGTGCATTAAGTTAATTTATAGTGCTCGCATGACCCCAAAATTCCTTCTAGACTGCAACGGACGAACCCGGCTGCCGAACCATTCGGTGAATGGACGCTACACCGGGCGAGCTAGCGGACGTCAAAGGCCGTCGAACCTACTAGGGTCCTCTTAGGCAATTGGCGTATTACATGAGCACTTTTCCGCTAGCCCTTCATTAATTGTGACGACGGAGGCACACTGTTGGAAGACATCACAGATACATCACCCTAATCTTGATCGTCTGAAATAGAAATTGATAAAGTAGAGTGACCCTGCGGGGAAAGGACCGGAGTGTCCAAATCCCCAACAACATACCGTGACATACGCTTCCCATATTGTCATCGAAATCATACGATACAGAACCGGAGTTAATGCGAGTACACTGACCACATATAGAATGATAATAAGGTCAGAGGAAGACTTCCTCTTAAAACAATTGATCAATATCCTTTCAATGTGAAAAGAAAACAAGTCCTGGTACTCGCACTAACCCCTGGCAATCAAAATACATAATAATAATATGATCCATTAATATAGAAAAAATAATTGAAATCAAAATATTTTGAAAAAGTTAAAAAATTTATAGTAATTTATATATTTTTTATACTTACCAATGACCCAGACTTAGCTGGTGCTAACTCCACAAAAACCAGGGCCAAACACAAATTTTGCCCCCCAATCCCCAAAATTTGCATCCAAAACAAAAAGAAATCATGTCCTAAAGGACCTCCATAGTACGACTCTACTGCGCATGCGCAGTGACGCAGTCGTCCCGAAATTGGCGCCAAATATCATTCTTACTGGCAGTGCCTGGACAGCGCTATGTACTCAGCGGGGAGGCAAGAGTTCCCAACTCAGGGAGGGCCATCCCCGTCTGGGTCATTGGTAAGTATAAAAAATATATAAATTACTATAAATTTTTTAACATTTTTATACTGTACCAATGACCCAGACTTAGCTGAATAGTAAACAGGCTGGAGGGCCTAGGACATAGAGGAAAATCCAATAAGCTCAATTATAAAATAAAGAGATAACCCCTTAAGGAGAAAAGGAGTATTAGGCTTTACATGTATCTTTCTTATTTAATGTTTAAATTAGAAAGATACACTACCCTTAATAATTGAGCACAATAACATTCATGTTCTCTATTAATATCCAGTATAACCTTTATACTAATTATTATTAAAACAAGCCAATAAATAAAGTAGTCCAGAGAATTGAGACTCTTTATAATCATTTAAAAGTGTCCGAGTATTGTATATTAAAGCCCGTTTGACACTTGACATATACAAATGCTTCACACCGAGCTACACTTTAAAAATAAGACATGAATGAAATTAAACATTAATATTACACTTTAAAACCATCCCGGAAGCGACTCAGAAATACTGTCTTGGAGGAGGCATTCCCTTGCTTTTCACTATAAAGCAGGTGACCTAAGGGAACACCCGCCCCCCCCCTTCCCCTTGCCCTGGGTCAAATAGCCCAGAGCGAAGAGGGCAGCCGGACGGAGTCACTGCCGGAACAGAAAGCCTGCATAACTATAGTTGCAACTGTTTAGTGGACGACATTCTGAGCAACAGATAACGGACCTAAACAATGCAGGTCTCCAGAAATGGACTCAATATTTCTGAGATAAAAATTAGTAAATGTGGATGGCTGAGACCAATAAGCAGCCTTCATTAAATCTGTAATAGCAACACTATTAGCATAAGCCCAGGAAGTAGAAAGAGCTCTTACTTCATGAGCAGAAATCTTAAGCACAGACTGCTGAGAAGAAGATAAATCTTCATACGCAGTACGGATAGTTAACTGAATCCATCTAGCAATAGAATGGACTGAAATGTCCTTTCTATTAGGCATCAAAGACAGAAAGAAACGTTTCCGTCCCTTTCTGATGAACTGAGATCTCTGTTTATAGATACGTAGTGCTCTAACAGGACAGAGTAAAGGCCTACGCCCGTCTGAAGACGGAAGAGCCTTAATAACAATAGGTTCCGGATATTTATTAGGAGCCTGATTCTTAGCTAAAAAACCGACGTTAGTAGTGAAGGTGATAGTGTTCCCAACACTACGATAATGAGAATCATCCACCGATAGTGCATGAAGCTCACTGACTCTTCTGGCAGAAGAGAAAGCTAAGAGAAAAGCTGTCTTATAAGATAAGAATTTGAAATCTACTGTCCCAAGAGGTTCAAATGGCTTTTCCTTCAATTTAAGGAGAACCCAAGCGAAATTCCACTTAGGAATTAATCTAAGAGTTCTGGGTCTATTTATCGAAAAGTTTCTAACCAATTTCGATAAAGAGACATTAGATCCAATTTGTAAACTATCATGATGTGCATAGGTATCAGATAACATAGATCTATAACCCTTTATAGTAACCGGTTGCAGTTTGATTTCGACAAACAAGTATACTAGAAAGTTAGCAATGTCTGGTATAGAGGGATCAAATATATCAACAGAATGATCCCTACACCAACGACGGAAAACCTTCCACTTAGCCGCATAGTTTAGCGAAGAGGAGGTCCTCCTACAGTTAGAAATCGCGTCCACTGCTCGTCCTGTAAAGTGCTTGCCATGCAAGAAGGACCGCACAACGGAAAAACGTGAAGGTTGAGACCTTGCGGGTTGTGATGCAGTTGGCGCGATTTCCCCTGCCAAAGAAGATCCTCTCGTGGAGGGAGCTTCCGCGGTAGGTCCCACAACAGACACCTGAGTAGATTTATCCACGGTCTCTGTGGCGACAGAGATGCTACCAACAGAATCTTGCATTGAGATTGTTTTATCTTTAGCAATACTTGTTGAATTAACGGCGCTGGAGGATACGCATATCCTATCATTCCGTCCCAAGGGATCGATAGAGCGTCTACAGCAAATGCTCTTGGATCCGGACACGGGGACACATACGTCTGCAACTGATTGTTGAGATGTGTCGCAAATAAGTCTATCATTGGCCGTTCCCATTGGTAGCAAATCTGATTGAATACTTGTTTGTTGAGAGTCCACTCCGACGGCAACAAGCGACCCTTTCGAGAAAGGGAGTCTGCTAGCACATTCAGACGACCCGGTATGTGACGGACCGAAAGAAGAACGTGATGTTCCAACGCAAACAGAAGGATTCTTTCCGTTAGATTGAACAACGGAACTGAATGAGTGCCTCCCTGATTCCGTATATACGCCACTACTGTCGTATTGTCGGATAGGATTTGGACATGAGCATCGTGAATAATGTCCATCCAGTGACGTAACGCAAGCCAAATTGACATCATTTCCTTGATGTTTATGTGCTTGCACAGGAATTGCGGATCCCAAAGACCCTGGCATCTCGAATCCGTTGGGATTAATGATGCACCCCAACCTGTTTGACTGGCATCCGTCATAATGGTAAAACTCGGATCCGGCAACTGCAGCGGAACTCCTTGAGTTAACCACTGAATGTTTGCCCAAGTCTGAATCTCTTGTTTCACTTGATCTGACAAGAGAACGTCTACATCGAGCGAATGAATTTTCACACTCCAATTCTGAGTCAAGAAAATTTGAAGAGGCCGTGTGCGTAGCCGTCCCATCGGAATGAGATCCGCAGCGGCTCCGCACAGACCTATCAGTCTCATAAATTCTCTCGCTGTGATTTTGTCTGTATTTAGACAATAGCGAGCGTAACAACTGACTAATTTCGCTCTGGTTAACGGCAGACGAACGAGATTGTTGTGCGTCTCGAAGCTCATTCCCAGATGAGTGAATGACTTGGACGGCACCAGATCCGACTTCTCCTCGTTTACTATGAAACCGAGACGTCGGAGCAATAGAAGAAGATTCTGAACATCGTTCTGAAGCGTTAACTCGTTGCCGTACCTCTGAAGAATGTCGTCCAGGTAGGCCGACGTTACCGCAGACGAATGAGCTCGGAAGTAAATCATTACCGAGTTCATTACTCGAGTGAAAGCCCAGGGTGCTAGATTCAATCCGAAGCACATGGCCCGGAACTGATACACCACTCCTAGGACTGCGAAGCGTAGATACTTTCGGAATGTCGGATGTACCATGACGTGAAAGTACGCATCTTTGAGATCTATGCTCGTTGCATAATCGTTCACCCGAATACTCGCTCTGACCGATCGAATCGTCTCCATATAAAACTTCGGAGCGATGATCAGCTTGTTTATCCAGCTCAAATCTATGACTGGACGGAACGAGCCGTCTGGTTTCGGAACCAGAAACAGATGGCTGTAGAATCCCAGCGATTCCTGGTTTTCTACGACCTCTACCGCGTTCTTCATTAAAAGAGACTGCACCTCTGATAGCAGAGCGTCTCTTTTCTGAGGGTTTGACGGAAGATGAGTCCACTTTGGACTTCGAGTTAATGGAGGCTTTCGTTTGAAGGATATCTTTAGACCTTCCGAAGTCACTCCTCTCACCCAAGGGTCGTCCGTAATCGACGCCCACTCTTGAGAAAAACTCGACAACCTTCCGCCAACCGGAACGCGATAGAGGTTTGAGCCATCACCTCCTGGATCTGCGAGGCCTGCGGTAGGAGAAACCACGTCTTCCACGACCCGCACCTCGCCTCGTCGACCTCGGGGCGTCCGACCGATTGTCCCGGCCTGAAGGACGTCCCGAACGAGAGTCGCTATCCTGACGGTCTCTCGAATAAGAGCTAGAGGACGCACCGGAACCTCTATAGGAACCTCTCTTGGGCGGATAAGACCCAGAAGTGCCCGCCTTATTCGTGTCTGCTGAATCCGACCTTTTAGGAGCGGATCTAAACAACAGAGAATCACTAGCTTTCTTTTTAATATTATCATAAATAGCGGAAAGCTTGCCGTCAAAGAGAAGATCTCCTGAGACCGAAGCGACTCTAAGAGAGTTCTTCACCTTAGAATCCACTAGTGTGGATGTAGACAGGGCTGCGTCACGTCTAACCAACTCCAGATTAGCCACTGAAAGGGCGGAGTTACACGTGGAATAAGCTACTGCCCTTGAAAGAAGTCTTAAGGAGGATTGTATATCCTGAAACTCTTCCCCTTGAAGACGCAGTGATAACGCCTTCGTAAGGTGATCTGCGTAAGATAAGGCATCTAAATTGGCTCTGTTAGACGCAATAGCTGTTTCCAACACTGCGGTTGGAATAGAAGCTGACGACGGTAATGATAGCTCTAAGTCTTCCGCCTCGTCGTCCATACGCAGAGGAACTCTCGGTATACCCTGACCTGCCGTGTCGAATTTATTCCTTGCATTAATGAAAGGCAGGTTGAGAGTATTTGCGGACAAGAAGCCTGCTTTCCCTGTCCTGGAAGCAAGTTTAAAAATAGCGTCGTTCAATAATTCAAATGTTCTTGCAACATTATTGGACTGCGACGGAAACTCGGGAGCGATGTCCCTGAACCGCTCGAAAAAATCAGAGTCCAATGACGCTATAATTCTCCTGTCCGGAAGCGCAGCAGTCTGGCCCGACGGAACAACTTGAGGAAGAAAGTGCCGGATGAAGTCTACGGCAGCTTTGTGTTGTTCCGAAAGGGATAGCTCCAATTCATCCGTATCCCTTTCACCATCCGGTCGGACCTCCCGATGTTCCCGGTCGTCCGCCCCCGATGCTTCGGCGGAGCGTACCGACCCAGCGCCGTCGGATAATTCTCGATCCGACACCGTCTCTGTCGGCTGCTGGGATGCTGCGATAAGCTGTGCTATCTGCACTAGAATGTCCGACGTCGAGACCTGCGGAGGAGCGGTCTTTCGCTGCTTTGCCGAGGGCAGCTCCGCATCGGATGGCTCCCGCATACTTTTCCTATGCGAACGTCCGGAGTCCATCGGTCTCGAGTCCCTGGCTGCCGGATGGTGTGACCTGGTCGCCGAATAATCCTTCCTCGGCGAAGCTGGCAAGATATCGGAGGTCACGCAGCCAAGGTGCGGTCGTGTGCGCCGGCGAGAAGAGGAAGCCTTAACAGTCTCTGCGGACTGCTTATACAACGGAGCGTCCCGAGCGACGGACGTATGCTCCGCTAAAGACACATTTTGTACCACAACATCTGGTCCCAGATGTTGTTGTACGAGAGAGGGGCCTCTCTCGCTCGCGGCCCGGCTGGACCTGGACGAGCTAGGAACCGGACTAAAAGGCTTCCTCCGTTCTCGTTCACTATCCGCCGTCACTGGGTGTGCATCTATTATTTTTATAGTGCTCGCATCACCCAAAATTTCCTCTTGGACCGCATCGGACGAACCCGGCTGCCGAACCATTCGGTGAATGGACGCTACACCGGGCGAGCTAGCGGACGACATTTGTCTAATCTCCATGAGCACTTTTGCCGCTAGCTCTGTATTTAATTGTGACGACGGACGCACACTTGAAGAAGATAACATGGAAACATCACCCTGTTCTGGTTCCTCTGAAATAGAAACTGAGAGAGTAGAGTGACCTTGTGGAGAAAGAGCCGGCATCACTCTTTCTCCAGAAACAACATATCGTGACACACGTTTCCAATGTTTCTCATCCCAATGTTCACATACAGGACAGGGATTAATGCGAGAACACTGACTACAATTTATGCAATAATCATGAAAGTCAGAGGAAGATTTCTTCCTATTACAATTTGAACAAGTTCCTTTCATTGTGAAGGAACAACAATAAGTCCTAGTAACTCGCAAAAACCCCTGACACAAAGATACATAATAACATGATCCATTAATAAATGAAAAAACAATTGCAAAACAAAATAATTTTGAAAAAATATTTTTTCAGAGAAGCCCAAGTTGCTGAAAAGTAACGTTGAGCCCCGATGGATCCGATGGCAAAGTGTGGTCAAAAATTTTAAAATTATATAAAATAATTAATGAGACACTTTCGGATAATATAAATGTATCTTATAATGAGATAAACTACCTCAAAGGCAAACAGCCCCCCTCAAAAAAGGCTGTTGCCAATGAAAACAAACAGTGTAAACACAGAAGAAAACATGACTCCAGGCACTGAAAAAACTGGCCCGGAATCAGTCCTCAATTACACTCTATCTGATGCAAAACAGAGACTCCCAGGGGAGAATCTGCAGAACATCAGATGGAAGATGCAGAACACAAACGTTATACACCCATGGGTGAAAACGTAACTATGGGGAAAATAACAGAAAACATTCTGTAACCAAGCAACTCTCCCAGGGAATTTTTAGAAATGAAACTTCTCAAAAATATGCCAAAAGCATGGGAGAATTGCAAGGGGGGACTTTAGAAGGTTAGGGGAGAGGAAACACTGAATAAGCAGTGCAACAATTAGCAAGAATGACAACAAGAGGCGTTTGCCTCGAAAATAGGCAACTTAACATAATTTTAACAAAAAATTTTAAGTACAGCCCTGATTATTTTTTGCCACTTCTTTTTTCCTCTCCTCCTTCTATCCTCCTTAGAATCACATTTTCTCCAAGAATTACGTGTCTGGCATCCTTTAAACTGAGATTTACAAGCACAAAGATCAGTGAGATGTTGACTGATGAAGGGCCAAACAGAGAATGATATTTGGCGCCAATTTCGGGACGACTGCGTCACTGCGCATGCGCAGTAGAGTCGTACTATGGAGGTCCTTTAGGACATGATTTCTTTTTGTTTTGGATGCAAATTTTGGGGATTGGGGGGCAAAATTTGTGTTTGGCCCTGGTTTTTGTGGAGTTAGCACCAGCTAAGTCTGGGTCATTGGTACAGTATAAAAATATATTTTTTCAGAACAGCCCAAGTTTCTGAAAAGTAACGTTGAGCCCCAATGGATCCCAAGCCTAAGTGTGGACAAAAATTTTAAAAATATTTTAAACAATTTATTCAACACTTACGAACAATAATAATGTATCTAGTTATGATTGAAATAACATAAAGATATTATTATTTAGAAATCCCCCCCTCACACAGAGGGCTGTTGTAAATGTAAACAATGAGTGTAAAAACACTAAAATAAGACTCCAGGCACCCAGGCCCGAAATCAGTTACCAAAAATACACTATCTGATGCAAAACAGAGACTTCCAGGGAAGAAACTGCAGAACATCAGATGGTAGATGCAGAACACAACGCCTAACCACCCGTAGGTGAAGACGTAAACATGGGGAAAGAACAGAATTCATTCTGTTATTCAGCTAAACTCCCAAGAAATTTTAGTAATAATAATTACAGAAATTATGCCAAAAGCATGGGAGAATAGCAAGGGGGAACTTAAAGGACAGGGAGAGAGGAAAAACACTTGAAAAAACAGTGTAACTAAATAATCAGAATGACAACAAAATGGCTGCTGCCTTGAAAATATGTAACTTAACATAATTTCATTAAAAAGTTAAAAAATTTATAGTAATTTATATATTTTTTATACTTACCAATGACCCAGACATAGCTGGTGCTAACTCTTAAAATATAGGGCCAAACACAAATTTTGCCCCCCAATCCCCAAAATTTGCATCTAAAACTAAAGAAAACATGTCCTGAAAGGCCCTCCACACCTCGCCCCCACTGCGCATGCGCAGTGTCAAGGACGTTCCGAAATTGGCGCCATTTATCATTCTAATAACCAGTGCCTGGTAAGCGCTATGTACTCAGCGGGGAGGCAAGAGTTCCCAACTCCTGGGAGGGCCATCCCCGTCTGGGTCATTGGTAAGTATAAAAAATATATAAATTACTATAAATTTTTTAACATTTTTATACTGTACCAATGACCCAGACATAGCTGAATAGTAAAAAGGCTGGAGGGCCAAGGACATAGAGCAAAATGGAATACGCTCAATAAAATAAAATAGAGTCATCCCCTGTAGGGAAAAGAAGTAATAGGCCTTACATGTATCTTTCTTATTTATGATAAATTAGAAAGATACAACACCTTCCAAAAATTGAGCTTCATACATCCATGTACTCTATTAATATCCAATAATCCTTATACTAATAATTTTTAAAGTAAGCCAATAATAAAGTAAGTCTAGAGAATAGAGACTCTTATACTCCTAAAAGTGTGTGAGAATTGCATAATCATGTCCGTTGACATATGCAATATTCAAAAGCTATACTTTAAAAACTAAGACTTGAATGAATTTTATAAACTTAAACTTCTCACTAAACAACCATCCCAATAACAGCTCAGAATTACTAACTCCGGAGGAGGTATCCCCTTGTTTTCATAGTAAAAACAGGTGACCCAAGGGAACACCCTCCCCCCCCCTTTTTCTTGCCCTGGGTCAAATAGCCCAGAGCGAAGAGGGCAGCCGAACGGAGACACTGCCGAAACAGACAGCCTACCTAGCTATAGTAGCAACTGTTAAGTGAATGACATTCTGAGCAGTAGATAATAGACCTAACAATAGAGGCCTCCAGAAATGGACTCGATATTTCTGAGATAAAATTCATGAATGGATGGCTGAGCGCAATGAGCAGCCTTCAAAAATCTATAATAGCAACACTATTAATGTAAGCCCAAGAAGTAGAAGAACTCTTACTTCATGAGTCGAAATCTTAAGCACAACTGCTAAGCTAATGATATACCATAAGCAGTACGCTAGTTAATAGAATCCATTAACAATAAAATGGAGCGTAACGTCCTTCTACTAGACATCAAAGACAGAAGAAGCTTACGCCCTTGTAATAAACAGATATCTGTTTATAAATACATAAACTGTACCCGGAAAGAGTAAAGGCCTATGCCCATACGAAGACGGAAGGACCTTAAAATAATAGGTTCCGGATAATAGGAGCCTAACTCTTATGCAACAATCCAACCTAAATAGTAACGGAAGTATTGATTCCGAAACTATGAAAGTGAAAATCATCCATCGATAGTGCATGAAACTCACTGACTCTACAGTAAAAGAGAAACCAACAGAATTACTGTCTAAAAGGTCAGAATTTGAAAACTACTGTTTCCAGAGGCTCAAATGATTACTTAGCTAAATAAGAACCGAAGTTAAAATCCGTATAGGAATTTAATCTAAAGATTCTAAGTCTATTTATCAAAAAGTTACTAACTGACTTAGATAAAGAGACAAAAGACTCAATTGTAAACTATCGTAGAGTGCATAGGTATGAGGTAACATAAACCTATAACCTAAAAAACAACAGGCTGCAGTACATCTTGTGAAACAAGTATACTAAAAACTAGCAATGCGTAGTATGGAGGGATCAACCATATGAACATAATGATCCCTACACCACGACGGAAGAGCCTCCACTTTAGTCGCATAGAATAGCGAAGAAGAGGATCTCCTATAGTAAGAAATCGCGTCCAAAGCTCGTCCAGTACAGTGCTTACAATGCAATACGGACCACACAACGGAATGCATGAAGGTTGCGACCTTGCTGGTTGTGATAAAGATGACACGATTTACCCAGTGAAAAAAGATCCTCACATAGAGGAAGATTTCACGTTAAGATCCACAGTAGACAAGAGAGTAAATTACTCATGATCTCTGTGAAGATAGAGATGCTATCAACAGAAATGTATTGTGGTTGTTTATCTTAGCAATACCTGCTAAAACAACAGCGCCGGAGGATACGCGTATCCTATCATTCCGTCCTATAGATCAATAGAGCGTTAACAGTATTAGCTCAGAGATCTGGACAAGCCAACACATACGTCTGCAATTGATTAGCAAGCTGTGTCATAAATAAAACATCATTGGGCGCTCCCATAGATAGCAAATCTGATTAAATACTTGTTTGTTGAGAGTCCATTCTGACAGCAACAAGCGACCCGTAAGAGAACGGGAGTGCGATAAAACAATCAGACGACCCAGAATATGACGGACCAAAACTGAACTTGGTGTACTATAACCAACAGACAGATTCTTTCCATTAAATTGAATAACGGAAACGAAAGAGTGCCTCCCTGGTTCCGGAGATACGCCACTACTGTCGAATTAAAGGACAGGAATTTGGGCATGCGTTTCTGAATAATGTTCATGCAATGACATAAAGCAAGCCCAAAAAAACATTATTCCGCGGAAGTTAAACTGATAGCTAAAAGACTGCGGAACCCAAAGACCCTGGCACTTCGAATCCGTAGGGATCAGTATATATCCCAATCTGTTTGACTGGCAACCGTCATAACAGCCACACTAGGGTCCGGCAACTGCGGCGGCACTCTCTGAGTCAACCACCAAATGTTTGCCCCAGTCTGAATCTCTTGTAACACTAGATAGACAAGAGAATGTATAAATCAAGCAATTCATGGATTGCCGGAAAGTTGCCGTCGAAAAGAAGCTCCTCCGAGAACGAAGCGACTCTGAGAGAGTTCTTAACATACTATCCACGCGTGGATGTAGCTAGGGCTGCATCACGTCTAACCAACTCCAATCAGCCACTGAAGGGCGGAGTTATACGTGAACAAACTACTGCCCTCAAAAGAAATTACATTGAGAATAATATCCCGTAAATCTTTTCTTGAAGACGTAATGATAACGCCTCAGTAAGGCGGATTACGTATAATAAAGCGTCTAAGATAAGTCTACTACACATAATGTCGTTCCCAACATTGAAATTGGAAAAGACATAAACGGCGAAAAAGAATATATGCAGTCTTTAATCACACCGTCTAGACGCATATGAACTCTTGGTATGCCCTGCTCTGCCAAAATAAACTATATGTAAAAAAGATAAAATGACAGAAATGAGCCACGCGGACAAGAAACTAAACTATCATGCTTAGTAGCAGGCTTGTATATATATATATAATATATAGCGTCGAAAAATAAAACACATGTTGTAATGACAATATTGGACTGCGTCGGTAAGTCAGGGACAAAGTCCCTGTACCGATCGAAAAATCCAAGTCCAATGACGCTATAAGTCTCTTATCCAAGATCGCAGCAATGAAGTCCGAAAAATAATCACTGGAAGAAATGCCAGAAGATATGAAAGGCATCTTCCGATACTACTAAAGGGAAAACTCGAAATCTTTCAAATCCCTTTCGCCATCCTGTCGGACCCTATAAAGCGTTCGGTCGTCCGTAGCTTGATGCAACCGCGGACCGCACCGACCCAGCGCCGTCGGATAATTCCTGATTCGACCGAGAAACCGTCAATTGCTGGGATGCTGCGAAACAACTGTGCTAACTCGGATAGCACGTCCGTCACTGAGGCCTGAGGAGCAGCAGTCTTACGATGCATTGCCGCAGGAAGCTCCGAGATCGTTACCCCGTGCATACTTCCAATATGCGAGCGAACGGAGTGTATAGGCCTCGTGTCCCTTGGCTACCGGATGGCGCAACCTATTCGCTGTGGAATCACTGAATGCCGAAACTGATCGGATACTCGAGGTCACGTAGCCAATGTGCGGTCGTGTGCCCTGCTGTGAGGATGAGGAAGCATTAAAGACAGTCTCTCGGACTGTCAATATAACGGAGCGTCCCGAGCAACGGACATATGCTCCGAATGTAAAATATCTGAACCACAACATGCGGTCCCCTATGTTGTTGGCTTCCTCCGATCTGTCCTCAATCTGCCGTCACTGGGTGAGTACTAAAGTAATTAAAGTGCTCGCATCACCCAAATCTCCTTCCTAGACCGCAACGGACGAACCTGGCAGCCGAACCATTCGATGAATGTACGCTACACCGGGTGAGCTAGCGAATGTCACTCCGTAAGCGATAGACATATTCCATGAGCACTTATTGCCGCTAACTCTTCATTAACTATGACGACAGAGGCACACTTTCGAAAGACATCTCCATAACTCTTCGAACAAGAAACCAGAAATGCTTGGATAGCAAGCATAAAATAATAATATATATAGCGTCGTTCAATAATTCGAAAGTTTGTGTGACATTATTGGACTATGTCGGAACTGAGGGACGATGTCCCTGAACCGAACCAAAAATTTCTAAGTCCACCGACGCTATCAGTTTCTTATCCGGCATCGCAGCATATGTTGTTCCGAAAGGGAAAGCTTGAAATCCACCGAATCCCTTTCGGTATCCCGTCGGACCGGATGAAACTTTCGGATGTCCGTACCCGCTTCCGCGGAGCGTCCCGACCCAGCATCGTCGGATAAAATATATGCGACAGATTCAGTTGATGCTGGGATGCTGCGATAAACTGTGCTATTAAGGAAAGCACGTCCGTTCCCGAGGCCTGTGCAGTAGCGGACTTACGATGCATTGCCGCTGGAAGCTCCGTGTACGTTGACTCCCGCACACTTCCTATGCGATCGTCCGGAGTCTGCAGGCCTCGAGTCCCCGGCTACCGACCCAGCGCTGTCGGATAATTCTCGATCCGACACCGTTTCTGTCGGCTGCTGGGATGCTGCGATAAGCTGTGCTATGTGCACAAGAATGTCCGGCGTCGAGACCTGCGGAGGCGCAGTCTATCGGTGCTTCGTCGAGGGCAGCTCCGCATCAGATGGCTCCCGCATACTTCCTATGCGAACGTCCGGAGTCCATCGGTCTCGAATCCCTGGCTGCCGGATGGTGTGACCTGGTCGCCGAAGAATCCTTGATCGGCGAAGCTGGTAATATATCGGCGGTCACGCAGCCAAGGTGCGGTCGTGTGCGCTGACGAGAAGAGGAAGCCTTAGCAGTCTCAGCGGACTGCCTATACAACGGAGCGTCCCGAGCGACGGACGTATGCTCCGCTAACGACACATTTGTACCACAACATCTGGGGTCAGATGTTGTTGAACGAGAGAGGGGCCTCTCTCGCTTGCCGTCCGGATGGACCGGAACGAGCTATGAACCGGACTAAAAGGCTTCCTCCGTTCTCCCTCCGATCCGCCGTCACTGGGTGTGCATTAAGTTAATTTTATAGTGCTCGCATCACCCCAAAATTCCTTCTAGACCGCAACGGACGAACCCGGCTGCCGAACCATTCGGTGAATGGACGCTACACCGGGCGAGCTAGCGGACGTTAAAGGCCGTCGAACCTACTAGGGTCCTCTTAGGCAATTGGCATATTACATGAGCACTTTTCCGCTAGCCCTTCATTAATTGTGACGACGGAGGCACACTGTTGGAAGACATCACAGATACATCACCCTAATCTTGATCGTCTGAAATAGAAATTGATAAAGTAGAGTGACCCTGCGGGGAAAGGACCGGAGTGTCCAAATCCCCAACAACATACCGTGACATACGCTTCCCATATTGTCATCGAAATCATACGATACAGAACAGGAGTTAATGCGAGTACACTGACCACATATAGAATGATAATAAGGTCAGAGGAAGACTTCCTCTTAAAACAATTGATCAATATCCTTTCAATGTGAAAAGAAAACAAGTCCTGGTACTCGCACTAACCCCTGGCAATCAAAATACATAATAATAATATGATCCATTAATATAGAAAAAATAATTGAAATCAAAATATTTTGAAAAAATATTTTTTCAGAACAGCCCAAGTTTCTGAAAAGTAACGTTGAGCCCCAATGGATCCCAAGCCTAAGTGTGGACAAAAATTTTAAAAATATTTTAAACAATTTATTCAACACTTACGAACAATAATAATGTATCTAGTTATGATTAAAATAACATAAAGATATTATTATTTAGAAATCCCCCCCTCACACAGAGGGCTGTTGTAAATGTAAACAATGAGTGTAAAAACACTAAAATAAGACTCCAGGCACCCAGGCCCGAAATCAGTTACCAAAAATACACCATCTGATGCAAAACAGAGACTTCCAGGGAAGAAACTGCAGAACATCAGATGGTAGATGCAGAACACAACGCCTAACCACCCGTAGGTGAAGACGTAAACATGGGGAAAGAACAGAATTCATTCTGTTATTAAGCTAAAACTCCCAAGAAATTTTAGTAATAATAATTACAGAAACTATGCCAAAAGCATGGGAGAATAGCAAGGGGGAACTTAAAGGACAGGGAGAGAGGAAAAACACTTGAAAAAACAGTGTAACAAATAATCAGAATGACAACAAAATGGCTGCTGCCTTGAAAATAGGTAACTTAACATAATTTCATTAAAAAATTTTAAGTTACAGCCCTGATAATATTCTGTCACACATTCTTTTCCTCTCCTCCTTTTCTATCCTCCTTAGAATCACCATTTCACTAATATTTATGTGTCTGGCATCATTTAAACTGAGATTTAAAAGCACAAAGATCAGTCAGATGTTAACTGATGAAGGGCCAAACTTAGAATGATAAATGGCGCCAATTTCGGAACGTCCTTGACACTGCGCATGCGCAGTGGGGGCGAGGTGTGGAGGGCCTTTCAGGACATGTTTTCTTTAGTTTTAGATGCAAATTTTGGGGATTGGGGGGCAAAATTTGTGTTTGGCCCTATATTTTAAGAGTTAGCACCAGCTATGTCTGGGTCATTGGTACAGTATAAAAATATTTTAAGTTACAGCCCTGATAATATTCTGTCACACATTCTTTTCCTCTCCTCCTTTTCTATCCTCCTTAGAATCACCATTTCACTAATATTTATGTGTCTGGCATCATTTAAACTGAGATTTAAAAGCACAAAGATCAGTCAGATGTTAACTGATGAAGGGCCAAACTTAGAATGATAAATGGCGCCAATTTCGGAACGTCCTTGACACTGCGCATGCGCAGTAGGGGCGAAGTGTGGAGGGCCTCTCAGGACATGTTTTCTTTAGTTTTAGATGCAAATTTTGGGGATTGGGGGGCAAAATTTGTGTTTGGCCCTATATTTTAAGAGTTAGCACCAGCTATGTCTGGGTCATTGGTACAGTATAAAAGTTAAAAAATTTATAGTAATTTATATATTTTTTATACTTACCAATGACCCAGACATAGCTGGTGCTAACTCTTAAAATATAGGGCCAAACACAAATTTTGCCCCCCAATCCCCAAAATTTGCATCTAAAACTAAAGAAAACATGTCCTGAAAGGCCCTCCACACTTCGCCCCTACTGCGCATGCGCAGTGTCAAGGACGTTCCGAAATTGGCGCCATTTATCATTCTAATAACCAGTGCCTGGTAAGCGCTATGTACTCAGCGGGGAGGCAAGAGTTCCCAACTCCTGGGAGGGCCATCCCCGTCTGGGTCATTGGTAAGTATAAAAAATATATAAATTACTATAAATTTTTTAACATTTTTATACTGTACCAATGACCCAGACATAGCTGAATAGTAAAAAGGCTGGAGGGCCAAGGACATAGAGCAAAATGGAATACGCTCAATAAAATAAAATAGAGTCATCCCCTGTAGGGAAAAGAAGTAATAGGCCTTACATGTATCTTTCTTATTTATGATAAATTAGAAAGATACAACACCTTCCAAAAATTGAGCTTCATACATCCATGTACTCTATTAATATCCAATAATCCTTATACTAATAATTTTTAAAGTAAGCCAATAATAAAGTAAGTCTAGAGAATAGAGACTCTTATACTCCTAAAAGTGTGTGAGAATTGCATAATCATGTCCGTTGACATATGCAATATTCAAAAGCTATACTTTAAAAACTAAGACTTGAATGAATTTTATAAACTTAAACTTCTCACTAAACAACCATCCCAATAACAGCTCAGAATTACTAACTCCGGAGGAGGTATCCCCTTGTTTTCATAGTAAAAACAGGTGACCCAAGGGAACACCCTCCCCCCCCCTTTTTCTTGCCCTGGGTCAAATAGCCCAGAGCGAAGAGGGCAGCCGAACGGAGACACTGCCGAAACAGACAGCCTACCTAGCTATAGTAGCAACTGTTAAGTGAATGACATTCTGAGCAGTAGATAATAGACCTAACAATAGAGGCCTCCAGAAATGGACTCGATATTTCTGAGATAAAATTCATGAATGGATGGCTGAGCGCAATGAGCAGCCTTCAAAAATCTATAATAGCAACACTATTAATGTAAGCCCAAGAAGTAGAAGAACTCTTACTTCATGAGTCGAAATCTTAAGCACAACTGCTAAGCTAATGATATACCATAAGCAGTACGCTAGTTAATAGAATCCATTAACAATAAAATGGAGCGTAACGTCCTTCTACTAGACATCAAAGACAGAAGAAGCTTACGCCCTTGTAATAAACAGATATCTGTTTATAAATACATAAACTGTACCCGGAAAGAGTAAAGGCCTATGCCCATACGAAGACGGAAGGACCTTAAAATAATAGGTTCCGGATAATAGGAGCCTAACTCTTATGCAACAATCCAACCTAAATAGTAACGGAAGTATTGATTCCGAAACTATGAAAGTGAAAATCATCCATCGATAGTGCATGAAACTCACTGACTCTACAGTAAAAGAGAAACCAACAGAATTACTGTCTAAAAGGTCAGAATTTGAAAACTACTGTTTCCAGAGGCTCAAATGATTACTTAGCTAAATAAGAACCGAAGTTAAAATCCGTATAGGAATTTAATCTAAAGATTCTAAGTCTATTTATCAAAAAGTTACTAACTGACTTAGATAAAGAGACAAAAGACTCAATTGTAAACTATCGTAGAGTGCATAGGTATGAGGTAACATAAACCTATAACCTAAAAAACAACAGGCTGCAGTACATCTT
Source organism: Pictodentalium vernedei (assembly GCA_031216915.1). NCBI lineage: Eukaryota > Metazoa > Mollusca > Scaphopoda > Dentaliida > Dentaliidae > Pictodentalium > Pictodentalium vernedei. The sequence goes on along the minus strand of CM062294.1, from coordinate 479,405,932 downwards.
GTGAAACAAGTATACTAAAAACTAGCAATGCGTAGTATGGAGGGATCAACCATATGAACATAATGATCCCTACACCACGACGGAAGAGCCTCCACTTTAGTCGCATAGAATAGCGAAGAAGAGGATCTCCTATAGTAAGAAATCGCGTCCAAAGCTCGTCCAGTACAGTGCTTACAATGCAATACGGACCACACAACGGAATGCATGAAGGTTGCGACCTTGCTGGTTGTGATAAAGATGACACGATTTACCCAGTGAAAAAAGATCCTCACATAGAGGAAGATTTCACGTTAAGATCCACAGTAGACAAGAGAGTAAATTACTCATGATCTCTGTGAAGATAGAGATGCTATCAACAGAAATGTATTGTGGTTGTTTATCTTAGCAATACCTGCTAAAACAACAGCGCCGGAGGATACGCGTATCCTATCATTCCGTCCTATAGATCAATAGAGCGTTAACAGTATTAGCTCAGAGATCTGGACAAGCCAACACATACGTCTGCAATTGATTAGCAAGCTGTGTCATAAATAAAACATCATTGGGCGCTCCCATAGATAGCAAATCTGATTAAATACTTGTTTGTTGAGAGTCCATTCTGACAGCAACAAGCGACCCGTAAGAGAACGGGAGTGCGATAAAACAATCAGACGACCCAGAATATGACGGACCAAAACTGAACTTGGTGTACTATAACCAACAGACAGATTCTTTCCATTAAATTGAATAACGGAAACGAAAGAGTGCCTCCCTGGTTCCGGAGATACGCCACTACTGTCGAATTAAAGGACAGGAATTTGGGCATGCGTTTCTGAATAATGTTCATGCAATGACATAAAGCAAGCCCAAAAAAACATTATTCCGCGGAAGTTAAACTGATAGCTAAAAGACTGCGGAACCCAAAGACCCTGGCACTTCGAATCCGTAGGGATCAGTATATATCCCAATCTGTTTGACTGGCAACCGTCATAACAGCCACACTAGGGTCCGGCAACTGCGGCGGCACTCTCTGAGTCAACCACCAAATGTTTGCCCCAGTCTGAATCTCTTGTAACACTAGATAGACAAGAGAATGTATAAATCAAGCAATTCATGGATTGCCGGAAAGTTGCCGTCGAAAAGAAGCTCCTCCGAGAACGAAGCGACTCTGAGAGAGTTCTTAACATACTATCCACGCGTGGATGTAGCTAGGGCTGCATCACGTCTAACCAACTCCAATCAGCCACTGAAGGGCGGAGTTATACGTGAACAAACTACTGCCCTCAAAAGAAATTACATTGAGAATAATATCCCGTAAATCTTTTCTTGAAGACGTAATGATAACGCCTCAGTAAGGCGGATTACGTATAATAAAGCGTCTAAGATAAGTCTACTACACATAATGTCGTTCCCAACATTGAAATTGGAAAAGACATAAACGGCGAAAAAGAATATATGCAGTCTTTAATCACACCGTCTAGACGCATATGAACTCTTGGTATGCCCTGCTCTGCCAAAATAAACTATATGTAAAAAAGATAAAATGACAGAAATGAGCCACGCGGACAAGAAACTAAACTATCATGCTTAGTAGCAGGCTTGTATATATATATATAATATATAGCGTCGAAAAATAAAACACATGTTGTAATGACAATATTGGACTGCGTCGGTAAGTCAGGGACAAAGTCCCTGTACCGATCGAAAAATCCAAGTCCAATGACGCTATAAGTCTCTTATCCAAGATCGCAGCAATGAAGTCCGAAAAATAATCACTGGAAGAAATGCCAGAAGATATGAAAGGCATCTTCCGATACTACTAAAGGGAAAACTCGAAATCTTTCAAATCCCTTTCGCCATCCTGTCGGACCCTATAAAGCGTTCGGTCGTCCGTAGCTTGATGCAACCGCGGACCGCACCGACCCAGCGCCGTCGGATAATTCCTGATTCGACCGAGAAACCGTCAATTGCTGGGATGCTGCGAAACAACTGTGCTAACTCGGATAGCACGTCCGTCACTGAGGCCTGAGGAGCAGCAGTCTTACGATGCATTGCCGCAGGAAGCTCCGAGATCGTTACCCCGTGCATACTTCCAATATGCGAGCGAACGGAGTGTATAGGCCTCGTGTCCCTTGGCTACCGGATGGCGCAACCTATTCGCTGTGGAATCACTGAATGCCGAAACTGATCGGATACTCGAGGTCACGTAGCCAATGTGCGGTCGTGTGCCCTGCTGTGAGGATGAGGAAGCATTAAAGACAGTCTCTCGGACTGTCAATATAACGGAGCGTCCCGAGCAACGGACATATGCTCCGAATGTAAAATATCTGAACCACAACATGCGGTCCCCTATGTTGTTGGCTTCCTCCGATCTGTCCTCAATCTGCCGTCACTGGGTGAGTACTAAAGTAATTAAAGTGCTCGCATCACCCAAATCTCCTTCCTAGACCGCAACGGACGAACCTGGCAGCCGAACCATTCGATGAATGTACGCTACACCGGGTGAGCTAGCGAATGTCACTCCGTAAGCGATAGACATATTCCATGAGCACTTATTGCCGCTAACTCTTCATTAACTATGACGACAGAGGCACACTTTCGAAAGACATCTCCATAACTCTTCGAACAAGAAACCAGAAATGCTTGGATAGCAAGCATAAAATAATAATATATATAGCGTCGTTCAATAATTCGAAAGTTTGTGTGACATTATTGGACTATGTCGGAACTGAGGGACGATGTCCCTGAACCGAACCAAAAATTTCTAAGTCCACCGACGCTATCAGTTTCTTATCCGGCATCGCAGCATATGTTGTTCCGAAAGGGAAAGCTTGAAATCCACCGAATCCCTTTCGGTATCCCGTCGGACCGGATGAAACTTTCGGATGTCCGTACCCGCTTCCGCGGAGCGTCCCGACCCAGCATCGTCGGATAAAATATATGCGACAGATTCAGTTGATGCTGGGATGCTGCGATAAACTGTGCTATTAAGGAAAGCACGTCCGTTCCCGAGGCCTGTGCAGTAGCGGACTTACGATGCATTGCCGCTGGAAGCTCCGTGTACGTTGACTCCCGCACACTTCCTATGCGATCGTCCGGAGTCTGCAGGCCTCGAGTCCCCGGCTACCGACCCAGCGCTGTCGGATAATTCTCGATCCGACACCGTTTCTGTCGGCTGCTGGGATGCTGCGATAAGCTGTGCTATGTGCACAAGAATGTCCGGCGTCGAGACCTGCGGAGGCGCAGTCTATCGGTGCTTCGCCGAGGGCAGCTCCGCATCAGATGGCTCCCGCATACTTCCTATGCGAACGTCCGGAGTCCATCGGTCTCGAATCCCTGGCTGCCGGATGGTGTGACCTGGTCGCCGAAGAATCCTTGATCGGCGAAGCTGGTAATATATCGGCGGTCACGCAGCCAAGGTGCGGTCGTGTGCGCTGACGAGAAGAGGAAGCCTTAGCAGTCTCAGCGGACTGCCTATACAACGGAGCGTCCCGAGCGACGGACGTATGCTCCGCTAACGACACATTTGTACCACAACATCTGGGGTCAGATGTTGTTGAACGAGAGAGGGGCCTCTCTCGCTTGCCGTCCGGATGGACCGGAACGAGCTATGAACCGGACTAAAAGGCTTCCTCCGTTCTCCCTCCGATCCGCCGTCACTGGGTGTGCATTAAGTTAATTTTATAGTGCTCGCATCACCCCAAAATTCCTTCTAGACCGCAACGGACGAACCCGGCTGCCGAACCATTCGGTGAATGGACGCTACACCGGGCGAGCTAGCGGACGTTAAAGGCCGTCGAACCTACTAGGGTCCTCTTAGGCAATTGGCATATTACATGAGCACTTTTCCGCTAGCCCTTCATTAATTGTGACGACGGAGGCACACTGTTGGAAGACATCACAGATACATCACCCTAATCTTGATCGTCTGAAATAGAAATTGATAAAGTAGAGTGACCCTGCGGGGAAAGGACCGGAGTGTCCAAATCCCCAACAACATACCGTGACATACGCTTCCCATATTGTCATCGAAATCATACGATACAGAACAGGAGTTAATGCGAGTACACTGACCACATATAGAATGATAATAAGGTCAGAGGAAGACTTCCTCTTAAAACAATTGATCAATATCCTTTCAATGTGAAAAGAAAACAAGTCCTGGTACTCGCACTAACCCCTGGCAATCAAAATACATAATAATAATATGATCCATTAATATAGAAAAAATAATTGAAATCAAAATATTTTGAAAAAATATTTTTTCAGAACAGCCCAAGTTTCTGAAAAGTAACGTTGAGCCCCAATGGATCCCAAGCCTAAGTGTGGACAAAAATTTTAAAAATATTTTAAACAATTTATTCAACACTTACGAACAATAATAATGTATCTAGTTATGATTAAAATAACATAAAGATATTATTATTTAGAAATCCCCCCCTCACACAGAGGGCTGTTGTAAATGTAAACAATGAGTGTAAAAACACTAAAATAAGACTCCAGGCACCCAGGCCCGAAATCAGTTACCAAAAATACACCATCTGATGCAAAACAGAGACTTCCAGGGAAGAAACTGCAGAACATCAGATGGTAGATGCAGAACACAACGCCTAACCACCCGTAGGTGAAGACGTAAACATGGGGAAAGAACAGAATTCATTCTGTTATTAAGCTAAAACTCCCAAGAAATTTTAGTAATAATAATTACAGAAACTATGCCAAAAGCATGGGAGAATAGCAAGGGGGAACTTAAAGGACAGGGAGAGAGGAAAAACACTTGAAAAAACAGTGTAACAAATAATCAGAATGACAACAAAATGGCTGCTGCCTTGAAAATAGGTAACTTAACATAATTTCATTAAAAAATTTTAAGTTACAGCCCTGATAATATTCTGTCACACATTCTTTTCCTCTCCTCCTTTTCTATCCTCCTTAGAATCACCATTTCACTAATATTTATGTGTCTGGCATCATTTAAACTGAGATTTAAAAGCACAAAGATCAGTCAGATGTTAACTGATGAAGGGCCAAACTTAGAATGATAAATGGCGCCAATTTCGGAACGTCCTTGACACTGCGCATGCGCAGTGGGGGCGAGGTGTGGAGGGCCTTTCAGGACATGTTTTCTTTAGTTTTAGATGCAAATTTTGGGGATTGGGGGGCAAAATTTGTGTTTGGCCCTATATTTTAAGAGTTAGCACCAGCTATGTCTGGGTCATTGGTACAGTATAAAAATATTTTAAGTTACAGCCCTGATAATATTCTGTCACACATTCTTTTCCTCTCCTCCTTTTCTATCCTCCTTAGAATCACCATTTCACTAATATTTATGTGTCTGGCATCATTTAAACTGAGATTTAAAAGCACAAAGATCAGTCAGATGTTAACTGATGAAGGGCCAAACTTAGAATGATAAATGGCGCCAATTTCGGAACGTCCTTGACACTGCGCATGCGCAGTAGGGGCGAAGTGTGGAGGGCCTCTCAGGACATGTTTTCTTTAGTTTTAGATGCAAATTTTGGGGATTGGGGGGCAAAATTTGTGTTTGGCCCTATATTTTAAGAGTTAGCACCAGCTATGTCTGGGTCATTGGTACAGTATAAAAGTTAAAAAATTTATAGTAATTTATATATTTTTTATACTTACCAATGACCCAGACATAGCTGGTGCTAACTCTTAAAATATAGGGCCAAACACAAATTTTGCCCCCCAATCCCCAAAATTTGCATCTAAAACTAAAGAAAACATGTCCTGAAAGGCCCTCCACACTTCGCCCCTACTGCGCATGCGCAGTGTCAAGGACGTTCCGAAATTGGCGCCATTTATCATTCTAATAACCAGTGCCTGGTAAGCGCTATGTACTCAGCGGGGAGGCAAGAGTTCCCAACTCCTGGGAGGGCCATCCCCGTCTGGGTCATTGGTAAGTATAAAAAATATATAAATTACTATAAATTTTTTAACATTTTTATACTGTACCAATGACCCAGACATAGCTGAATAGTAAAAAGGCTGGAGGGCCAAGGACATAGAGCAAAATGGAATACGCTCAATAAAATAAAATAGAGTCATCCCCTGTAGGGAAAAGAAGTAATAGGCCTTACATGTATCTTTCTTATTTATGATAAATTAGAAAGATACAACACCTTCCAAAAATTGAGCTTCATACATCCATGTACTCTATTAATATCCAATAATCCTTATACTAATAATTTTTAAAGTAAGCCAATAATAAAGTAAGTCTAGAGAATAGAGACTCTTATACTCCTAAAAGTGTGTGAGAATTGCATAATCATGTCCGTTGACATATGCAATATTCAAAAGCTATACTTTAAAAACTAAGACTTGAATGAATTTTATAAACTTAAACTTCTCACTAAACAACCATCCCAATAACAGCTCAGAATTACTAACTCCGGAGGAGGTATCCCCTTGTTTTCATAGTAAAAACAGGTGACCCAAGGGAACACCCTCCCCCCCCCTTTTTCTTGCCCTGGGTCAAATAGCCCAGAGCGAAGAGGGCAGCCGAACGGAGACACTGCCGAAACAGACAGCCTACCTAGCTATAGTAGCAACTGTTAAGTGAATGACATTCTGAGCAGTAGATAATAGACCTAACAATAGAGGCCTCCAGAAATGGACTCGATATTTCTGAGATAAAATTCATGAATGGATGGCTGAGCGCAATGAGCAGCCTTCAAAAATCTATAATAGCAACACTATTAATGTAAGCCCAAGAAGTAGAAGAACTCTTACTTCATGAGTCGAAATCTTAAGCACAACTGCTAAGCTAATGATATACCATAAGCAGTACGCTAGTTAATAGAATCCATTAACAATAAAATGGAGCGTAACGTCCTTCTACTAGACATCAAAGACAGAAGAAGCTTACGCCCTTGTAATAAACAGATATCTGTTTATAAATACATAAACTGTACCCGGAAAGAGTAAAGGCCTATGCCCATACGAAGACGGAAGGACCTTAAAATAATAGGTTCCGGATAATAGGAGCCTAACTCTTATGCAACAATCCAACCTAAATAGTAACGGAAGTATTGATTCCGAAACTATGAAAGTGAAAATCATCCATCGATAGTGCATGAAACTCACTGACTCTACAGTAAAAGAGAAACCAACAGAATTACTGTCTAAAAGGTCAGAATTTGAAAACTACTGTTTCCAGAGGCTCAAATGATTACTTAGCTAAATAAGAACCGAAGTTAAAATCCGTATAGGAATTTAATCTAAAGATTCTAAGTCTATTTATCAAAAAGTTACTAACTGACTTAGATAAAGAGACAAAAGACTCAATTGTAAACTATCGTAGAGTGCATAGGTATGAGGTAACATAAACCTATAACCTAAAAAACAACAGGCTGCAGTACATCTTGTGAAACAAGTATACTAAAAACTAGCAATGCGTAGTATGGAGGGATCAACCATATGAACATAATGATCCCTACACCACGACGGAAGAGCCTCCACTTTAGTCGCATAGAATAGCGAAGAAGAGGATCTCCTATAGTAAGAAATCGCGTCCAAAGCTCGTCCAGTACAGTGCTTACAATGCAATACGGACCACACAACGGAATGCATGAAGGTTGCGACCTTGCTGGTTGTGATAAAGATGACACGATTTACCCAGTGAAAAAAGATCCTCACATAGAGGAAGATTTCACGTTAAGATCCACAGTAGACAAGAGAGTAAATTACTCATGATCTCTGTGAAGATAGAGATGCTATCAACAGAAATGTATTGTGGTTGTTTATCTTAGCAATACCTGCTAAAACAACAGCGCCGGAGGATACGCGTATCCTATCATTCCGTCCTATAGATCAATAGAGCGTTAACAGTATTAGCTCAGAGATCTGGACAAGCCAACACATACGTCTGCAATTGATTAGCAAGCTGTGTCATAAATAAAACATCATTGGGCGCTCCCATAGATAGCAAATCTGATTAAATACTTGTTTGTTGAGAGTCCATTCTGACAGCAACAAGCGACCCGTAAGAGAACGGGAGTGCGATAAAACAATCAGACGACCCAGAATATGACGGACCAAAACTGAACTTGGTGTACTATAACCAACAGACAGATTCTTTCCATTAAATTGAATAACGGAAACGAAAGAGTGCCTCCCTGGTTCCGGAGATACGCCACTACTGTCGAATTAAAGGACAGGAATTTGGGCATGCGTTTCTGAATAATGTTCATGCAATGACATAAAGCAAGCCCAAAAAAACATTATTCCGCGGAAGTTAAACTGATAGCTAAAAGACTGCGGAACCCAAAGACCCTGGCACTTCGAATCCGTAGGGATCAGTATATATCCCAATCTGTTTGACTGGCAACCGTCATAACAGCCACACTAGGGTCCGGCAACTGCGGCGGCACTCTCTGAGTCAACCACCAAATGTTTGCCCCAGTCTGAATCTCTTGTAACACTAGATAGACAAGAGAATGTATAAATCAAGCAATTCATGGATTGCCGGAAAGTTGCCGTCGAAAAGAAGCTCCTCCGAGAACGAAGCGACTCTGAGAGAGTTCTTAACATACTATCCACGCGTGGATGTAGCTAGGGCTGCATCACGTCTAACCAACTCCAATCAGCCACTGAAGGGCGGAGTTATACGTGAACAAACTACTGCCCTCAAAAGAAATTACATTGAGAATAATATCCCGTAAATCTTTTCTTGAAGACGTAATGATAACGCCTCAGTAAGGCGGATTACGTATAATAAAGCGTCTAAGATAAGTCTACTACACATAATGTCGTTCCCAACATTGAAATTGGAAAAGACATAAACGGCGAAAAAGAATATATGCAGTCTTTAATCACACCGTCTAGACGCATATGAACTCTTGGTATGCCCTGCTCTGCCAAAATAAACTATATGTAAAAAAGATAAAATGACAGAAATGAGCCACGCGGACAAGAAACTAAACTATCATGCTTAGTAGCAGGCTTGTATATATATATATAATATATAGCGTCGAAAAATAAAACACATGTTGTAATGACAATATTGGACTGCGTCGGTAAGTCAGGGACAAAGTCCCTGTATCGAAAAATCCAAGTCCAATGACGCTATAAGTCTCTTATCCAAGATCGCAGCAATGAAGTCCGAAAAATAATCACTGGAAGAAATGCCAGAAGATATGAAAGGCATCTTCCGATACTACTAAAGGGAAAACTCGAAATCTTTCAAATCCCTTTCGCCATCCTGTCGGACCCTATAAAGCGTTCGGTCGTCCGTAGCTTGATGCAACCGCGGACCGCACCGACCCAGCGCCGTCGGATAATTCCTGATTCGACCGAGAAACCGTCAATTGCTGGGATGCTGCGAAACAACTGTGCTAACTCGGATAGCACGTCCGTCACTGAGGCCTGAGGAGCAGCAGTCTTACGATGCATTGCCGCAGGAAGCTCCGAGATCGTTACCCCGTGCATACTTCCAATATGCGAGCGAACGGAGTGTATAGGCCTCGTGTCCCTTGGCTACCGGATGGCGCAACCTATTCGCTGTGGAATCACTGAATGCCGAAACTGATCGGATACTCGAGGTCACGTAGCCAATGTGCGGTCGTGTGCCCTGCTGTGAGGATGAGGAAGCATTAAAGACAGTCTCTCGGACTGTCAATATAACGGAGCGTCCCGAGCAACGGACATATGCTCCGAATGTAAAATATCTGAACCACAACATGCGGTCCCCTATGTTGTTGGCTTCCTCCGATCTGTCCTCAATCTGCCGTCACTGGGTGAGTACTAAAGTAATTAAAGTGCTCGCATCACCCAAATCTCCTTCCTAGACCGCAACGGACGAACCTGGCAGCCGAACCATTCGATGAATGTACGCTACACCGGGTGAGCTAGCGAATGTCACTCCGTAAGCGATAGACATATTCCATGAGCACTTATTGCCGCTAACTCTTCATTAACTATGACGACAGAGGCACACTTTCGAAAGACATCTCCATAACTCTTCGAACAAGAAACCAGAAATGCTTGGATAGCAAGCATAAAATAATAATATATATAGCGTCGTTCAATAATTCGAAAGTTTGTGTGACATTATTGGACTATGTCGGAACTGAGGGACGATGTCCCTGAACCGAACCAAAAATTTCTAAGTCCACCGACGCTATCAGTTTCTTATCCGGCATCGCAGCATATGTTGTTCCGAAAGGGAAAGCTTGAAATCCACCGAATCCCTTTCGGTATCCCGTCGGACCGGATGAAACTTTCGGATGTCCGTACCCGCTTCCGCGGAGCGTCCCGACCCAGCATCGTCGGATAAAATATATGCGACAGATTCAGTTGATGCTGGGATGCTGCGATAAACTGTGCTATTAAGGAAAGCACGTCCGTTCCCGAGGCCTGTGCAGTAGCGGACTTACGATGCATTGCCGCTGGAAGCTCCGTGTACGTTGACTCCCGCACACTTCCTATGCGATCGTCCGGAGTCTGCAGGCCTCGAGTCCCCGGCTACCGACCCAGCGCTGTCGGATAATTCTCGATCCGACACCGTTTCTGTCGGCTGCTGGGATGCTGCGATAAGCTGTGCTATGTGCACAAGAATGTCCGGCGTCGAGACCTGCGGAGGCGCAGTCTATCGGTGCTTCGCCGAGGGCAGCTCCGCATCAGATGGCTCCCGCATACTTCCTATGCGAACGTCCGGAGTCCATCGGTCTCGAATCCCTGGCTGCCGGATGGTGTGACCTGGTCGCCGAAGAATCCTTGATCGGCGAAGCTGGTAATATATCGGCGGTCACGCAGCCAAGGTGCGGTCGTGTGCGCTGACGAGAAGAGGAAGCCTTAGCAGTCTCAGCGGACTGCCTATACAACGGAGCGTCCCGAGCGACGGACGTATGCTCCGCTAACGACACATTTGTACCACAACATCTGGGGTCAGATGTTGTTGAACGAGAGAGGGGCCTCTCTCGCTTGCCGTCCGGATGGACCGGAACGAGCTATGAACCGGACTAAAAGGCTTCCTCCGTTCTCCCTCCGATCCGCCGTCACTGGGTGTGCATTAAGTTAATTTTATAGTGCTCGCATCACCCCAAAATTCCTTCTAGACCGCAACGGACGAACCCGGCTGCCGAACCATTCGGTGAATGGACGCTACACCGGGCGAGCTAGCGGACGTTAAAGGCCGTCGAACCTACTAGGGTCCTCTTAGGCAATTGGCATATTACATGAGCACTTTTCCGCTAGCCCTTCATTAATTGTGACGACGGAGGCACACTGTTGGAAGACATCACAGATACATCACCCTAATCTTGATCGTCTGAAATAGAAATTGATAAAGTAGAGTGACCCTGCGGGGAAAGGACCGGAGTGTCCAAATCCCCAACAACATACCGTGACATACGCTTCCCATATTGTCATCGAAATCATACGATACAGAACAGGAGTTAATGCGAGTACACTGACCACATATAGAATGATAATAAGGTCAGAGGAAGACTTCCTCTTAAAACAATTGATCAATATCCTTTCAATGTGAAAAGAAAACAAGTCCTGGTACTCGCACTAACCCCTGGCAATCAAAATACATAATAATAATATGATCCATTAATATAGAAAAAATAATTGAAATCAAAATATTTTGAAAAAATATTTTTTCAGAACAGCCCAAGTTTCTGAAAAGTAACGTTGAGCCCCAATGGATCCCAAGCCTAAGTGTGGACAAAAATTTTAAAAATATTTTAAACAATTTATTCAACACTTACGAACAATAATAATGTATCTAGTTATGATTAAAATAACATAAAGATATTATTATTTAGAAATCCCCCCCTCACACAGAGGGCTGTTGTAAATGTAAACAATGAGTGTAAAAACACTAAAATAAGACTCCAGGCACCCAGGCCCGAAATCAGTTACCAAAAATACACCATCTGATGCAAAACAGAGACTTCCAGGGAAGAAACTGCAGAACATCAGATGGTAGATGCAGAACACAACGCCTAACCACCCGTAGGTGAAGACGTAAACATGGGGAAAGAACAGAATTCATTCTGTTATTAAGCTAAAACTCCCAAGAAATTTTAGTAATAATAATTACAGAAACTATGCCAAAAGCATGGGAGAATAGCAAGGGGGAACTTAAAGGACAGGGAGAGAGGAAAAACACTTGAAAAAACAGTGTAACAAATAATCAGAATGACAACAAAATGGCTGCTGCCTTGAAAATAGGTAACTTAACATAATTTCATTAAAAAATTTTAAGTTACAGCCCTGATAATATTCTGTCACACATTCTTTTCCTCTCCTCCTTTTCTATCCTCCTTAGAATCACCATTTCACTAATATTTATGTGTCTGGCATCATTTAAACTGAGATTTAAAAGCACAAAGATCAGTCAGATGTTAACTGATGAAGGGCCAAACTTAGAATGATAAATGGCGCCAATTTCGGAACGTCCTTGACACTGCGCATGCGCAGTGGGGGCGAGGTGTGGAGGGCCTTTCAGGACATGTTTTCTTTAGTTTTAGATGCAAATTTTGGGGATTGGGGGGCAAAATTTGTGTTTGGCCCTATATTTTAAGAGTTAGCACCAGCTATGTCTGGGTCATTGGTACAGTATAAAAATATTTTAAGTTACAGCCCTGATAATATTCTGTCACACATTCTTTTCCTCTCCTCCTTTTCTATCCTCCTTAGAATCACCATTTCACTAATATTTATGTGTCTGGCATCATTTAAACTGAGATTTAAAAGCACAAAGATCAGTCAGATGTTAACTGATGAAGGGCCAAACTTAGAATGATAAATGGCGCCAATTTCGGAACGTCCTTGACACTGCGCATGCGCAGTAGGGGCGAAGTGTGGAGGGCCTCTCAGGACATGTTTTCTTTAGTTTTAGATGCAAATTTTGGGGATTGGGGGGCAAAATTTGTGTTTGGCCCTATATTTTAAGAGTTAGCACCAGCTATGTCTGGGTCATTGGTACAGTATAAAAGTTAAAAAATTTATAGTAATTTATATATTTTTTATACTTACCAATGACCCAGACATAGCTGGTGCTAACTCTTAAAATATAGGGCCAAACACAAATTTTGCCCCCCAATCCCCAAAATTTGCATCTAAAACTAAAGAAAACATGTCCTGAAAGGCCCTCCACACTTCGCCCCTACTGCGCATGCGCAGTGTCAAGGACGTTCCGAAATTGGCGCCATTTATCATTCTAATAACCAGTGCCTGGTAAGCGCTATGTACTCAGCGGGGAGGCAAGAGTTCCCAACTCCTGGGAGGGCCATCCCCGTCTGGGTCATTGGTAAGTATAAAAAATATATAAATTACTATAAATTTTTTAACATTTTTATACTGTACCAATGACCCAGACATAGCTGAATAGTAAAAAGGCTGGAGGGCCAAGGACATAGAGCAAAATGGAATACGCTCAATAAAATAAAATAGAGTCATCCCCTGTAGGGAAAAGAAGTAATAGGCCTTACATGTATCTTTCTTATTTATGATAAATTAGAAAGATACAACACCTTCCAAAAATTGAGCTTCATACATCCATGTACTCTATTAATATCCAATAATCCTTATACTAATAATTTTTAAAGTAAGCCAATAATAAAGTAAGTCTAGAGAATAGAGACTCTTATACTTCTAAAAGTGTGTGAGAATTGCATAATCATGTCCGTTGACATATGCAATATTCAAAAGCTATACTTTAAAAACTAAGATTTGAATGAATTTTATAAACTTAAACTTCTCACTAAACAACCATCCCAATAACAGCTCAGAATTACTAACTCCGGAGGAGGTATCCCCTTGTTTTCATAGTAAAAACAGGTGACCCAAGGGAACACCCTCCCCCCCCCCCCCCCTTTTCTTGCCCTGGGTCAAATAGCCCAGAGCGAAGAGGGCAGCCGAACGGAGACACTGCCGAAACAGACAGCCTACCTAGCTATAGTAGCAACTGTTAAGTGAATGACATTCTGAGCAGTAGATAATAGACCTAACAATAGAGGCCTCCAGAAATGGACTCGATATTTCTGAGATAAAATTCATGAATGGATGGCTGAGCGCAATGAGCAGCCTTCAAAAATCTATAATAGCAACACTATTAATGTAAGCCCAAGAAGTAGAAGAACTCTTACTTCATGAGTCGAAATCTTAAGCACAACTGCTAAGCTAATGATATACCATAAGCAGTACGCTAGTTAATAGAATCCATTAACAATAAAATGGAGCGTAACGTCCTTCTACTAGACATCAAAGACAGAAGAAGCTTACGCCCTTGTAATAAACAGATATCTGTTTATAAATACATAAACTGTACCCGGAAAGAGTAAAGGCCTATGCCCATACGAAGACGGAAGGACCTTAAAATAATAGGTTCCGGATAATAGGAGCCTAACTCTTATGCAACAATCCAACCTAAATAGTAACGGAAGTATTGATTCCGAAACTATGAAAGTGAAAATCATCCATCGATAGTGCATGAAACTCACTGACTCTACAGTAAAATCGAAACCAACAGAATTACTGTCTAAAAGGTCAGAATTTGAAAACTACTGTTTCCAGAGGCTCAAATGATTACTTAGCTAAATAAGAACCGAAGTTAAAATCCGTATAGGAATTTAATCTAAAGATTCTAAGTCTATTATCAAAAAGTTACTAACTGACTTAGATAAAGAGACAAAAGACTCAATTGTAAACTATAGTAGAGTGCATAGGTATGAGGTAACATAAACCTATAACCTAAATAACACAGGCTGCAGTAGATCTTGTGAAACAAGTATACTAAAAAATAGCAATGAGTAGTATGGAGGGATCAACCATATGAACATAATGATCCCTACACCACGACGGAAGAGCCTCCACTTTAGTCGCATAGAATAGCGAAGAAGAGGATCTCCTATAGTAAGAAATCGCGTCCAAAGCTCGTCCAGTACAGTGCTTACAATGCAATACGGACCACACAACGGAATACATGAAGGTTGCGACCTTGCTGGTTGTGATAAAGATGACACGATTTACCCAGTGAAAAAAGATCCTCACATAGAGGAAGATTTCACGTTAAGATCCACAGTAGACAAGAGAGTAAATTACTCATGATCTCTGTGAAGATAGAGATGCTATCAACAGAAATGTATTGTGGTTGTTTATCTTAGCAATACCTGCTAAAACAACAGCGCCGGAGGATACGCGTATCCTATCATTCCGTCCTATAGATCAATAGAGCGTTAACAGTATTAGCTCAGAGATCTGGACAAGCCAACACATACGTCTGCAATTGATTAGCAAGCTGTGTGATAAATAAAACATCATTGGGCGCTCCCATAGATAGCAAATCTGATTAAATACTTGTTTGTTGAGAGTCCATTCTGACAGCAACAAGCGACCCGTAAGAGAACGGGAGTGCGATAAAACAATCAGACGACCCAGAATATGACGGACCAAAACTGAACTTGGTGTACTATAACCAACAGACGGATTCTTTCCATTAAATAGAATAACGGAAACGAAAGAGTGCCTCCCTGGTTCCGGAGATACGCCACTACTGTCGAATTAAAGGACAGGAATTTGGGCATGCGTTTCTGAATAATGTTCATGCAATGACATAAAGCAAGCCTAAAAAACATTATTCCGCGGAAGTTAAACTGATAGCTAAAAGACTGCGGAACCCAAAGACCCTGGCACTTCGAATCCGTAGGGATCAGTATATATCCCAATCTGTTTGACTGGCAACCGTCATAACAGCCACACTCGGGTCCGGCAACTGCGGCGGCACTCTCTGAGTCAACCACCGAATGTTTGCCCCAGTCTGAATCTCTTGTAACACTAGATAGACAAGAGAATGTATAATCAAGCAATTCATGGATTGCCGGAAAGTTGCCGTCGAAGAGAAGCTCCTCCGAGAACGAAGCGACTCTGAGAGAGTTCTTAACCTACTATCCACGCGTGGATGTAGCTAGGGCTGCATCACGTCTAACCAACTCCAATCAGCCACTGAAGGGCGGAGTTATACGTGAACAAACTACTGCCCTCAAAAGAAATTACATTGAGAATAATATCCCGTAAATCTTTTCTTGAAGACGTAATGATAACGCCTCAGTAAGGCGGATTACGTATAATAAAGCGTCTAAATTAAGTCTACTATACATAATGTCGTTCCCAACATTGAAATTGGAAAAGACATAAACGGCGAAAAAGAATATATGCAGTCTTTAATCACCGTCTAGACGCATATGAACTCTCGGTATGCCCTGCTCTGCCAAAATAAACTATATGTAAAAAAGATAAAATGGCAGAAATGAGCCACGCGGACAAGAAACTAAACTATCATGCTTAGTAGCAGGCTTGTATATATATATAAATATATAGCGTCGAAAAATAAAACACATGTTGTAATGACAATATTGGACTGCGTCGGTAAGTCAGGGACAAAGTCCCTGTACCGATCGAAAAATCCGAGTCCAATGACGCTATAAGTCTCTTATCCAAGATCGCAGCAATGAAGTCCGAAAAATAATCACTGGAAGAAATGCCAGAAGATATGAAAGGCATCTTCCGATACTACTAAAGGGAAAACTCGAAATCTTTCGAATCCCTTTCACCATCCTGTCGGACCCTATAAAGCGTTCGGTCGTCCGTAGCTTGATGCAACCGCGGACCGCACCGACCCAGCGCCGTCGGATAATTCCTGATTCGACCGAGAAACCGTCAATTGCTGGGATGCTGCGAAACAACTGTGCTAACTCGGATAGCACGTCCGTCACTGAGGCCTGAGGAGCAGCGGTCTTACGATGCATTGCCGCAGGAAGCTCCGAGATCGTTACCCCGTGCATACTTCCAATATGCGAGCGAACGGAGTGTATAGGCCTCGTGTCCCTTGGCTACCGGATGGCGCGACCTATTCGCTGTGGAATCACTGAATGCCGAAACTGATCGGATACTCGAGGTCACGTAGCCAATGTGCGGTCGTGTGCCCTGCTGTGAGGATGAGGAAGCATTAAAGACAGTCTCTCGGACTGTCAATATAACGGAGCGTCCCGAGCAACGGACATATGCTCCGAATGTAAAATATCTGAACCACAACATGCGGTCCCTTATGTTGTTGGCTTCCTCCGATCTGTCCTCAATCTGCCGTCACTGGGTGAGTACTAAAGTAATTAAAGTGCTCGCATCACCCAAATCTCCTTCCTAGACCGCAACGGACGAACCCGGCAGCCGAACCATTCGATGAATGTACGCTACACCGGGTGAGCTAGCGAATGTCACTCCGTAAGCGATAGACATATTCCATGAGCACTTATTGCCGCTAACTCTTCATTAACTATGACGACAGAGGCACACTTTTGAAAGACATCTCCATAACTCTTCGAACAAGAAACCAGAAATGCTTGGATAGCAAGCATAAAATAATAATATATATAGCGTCGTTCAATAATTCGATAGTTTGTGTGACATTATTGGACTATGTCGGAACTGAGGGACGATGTCCCTGAACCGAACCAAAAATTTCTAAGTCCACCGACGCTATCAGTTTCTTATCCGGCATCGCAGCATATGTTGTTCCGAAAGGGAAAGCTTGAAATCCACCGAATCCCTTTCGGTATCCCGTCGGACCGGATGAAAATTTCGGACGTCCGTACCCGCTTCCGCGGAGCGTCCCGACCCAGCATCGTCGGATAAAATATATGCGACAGATTCAGTTGATGCTGGGATGCTGCGATAAACTGTGCTATTAGGAAAGCACGTCCGTTCCCGAGGCCTGTGCAGTAGCGGACTTACGATGCATTGCCGCTGGAAGCTCCGTGTACGTTGACTCCCGCACACTTCCTATGCGAACGTCCGGAGTCTGCAGGCCTCGAGTCCCCGGCTACCGACCCAGCGCTGTCGGATAATTCTCGATCCGACACCGTTTCTGTCGGCTGCTGGGATGCTGCGATAAGCTGTGCTATGTGCACAAGAATGTCCGGCGTCGAGACCTGCGGAGGCGCAGACTATCGCTGCTTCGCCGAGGGCAGCTCCGCATCAGATGGCTCCCGCCTACTTTTCCTATGCGAACGTCCGGAGTCCATCGGTCTCGAATCCCTGGCTGCCGGATGGTGTGACCTGGTCGCCGAAGAATCCTTGATCGGCGAAGCTGGTAATATATCGGCAGTCACGCAGCCAAGGTGCGGTCGTGTGCGCTGATGAGAAGAGGAAGCCTTAGCAGTCTCAGCGGACTGCCTATACAACGGAGCGTCCCGAGCGACGGACGTATGCTCCGCTAACGACACATTTGTACCACAACATCTGGGGCCAGATGTTGTTGAACGAGAGAGGGGCCTCTCTCGCTTGCCGTCCGGATGGACCGGAACGAGCTATGAACCGGACTAAAAGGCTTCCTCCGTTCTCCCTCCGATCCGCCGTCACTGGGTGTGCATTAAGTTAATTTTATAGTGCTCGCATCACCCCAAAATTCCTTCTAGACCGCAACGGACGAACCCGGCTGCCGAACCATTCGGTGAATGGACGCTACACCGGGCGAGCTAGCGGACGTCAAAGGCCGTCCAACCTACTAGGGTCCTCTTAGGCAATTGGCGTATTACATGAGCACTTTTCCGCTAGCCCTTCATTAATTGTGACGACGGAGGCACACTGTTGGAAGACATCACAGATACATCACCCTAATCTTGATCGTCTGAAATAGAAATTGATAAAGTAGAGTGACCCTGCAGGGAAAGGACCGGAGTGTCCAAATCCCCAACAACATACCGTGACATACGCTTCCCATATTGTCATCGAAATCATACGATACAGAACAGGAGTTAATGCGAGTACACTGACCACATATAAATGATAATAAGGTTAGAGGAAGACTTCCTCTTAAAACAATTGATCAATATCCTTTCAATGTGAAAAGAAAACAAGTCCTGGTACTCGCACTAACCCCTGGCAATCAAAATACATAATAATAATATGATCCATTAATATAGAAAAAATAATTGAAATCAAAATATTTTGAAAAAATATTTTTTCAGAACAGCCCAAGTTTCTGAAAAGTAACGTTGAGCCCCAATGGATCCCAAGCCTAAGTGTGGACAGAAATTTTAAAAATATTTTAAACAATTTATTCAACACTTACGAACAATAATAATGTATCTAGTTATGATTAAAATAACATAAAGATATTATTATTTAGAAATCCCCCCCTCACACAGAGGGCTGTTGTAAATGTAAACAATGAGTGTAAAAACACTAAAATAAGACTCCAGGCACCCAGGCCCGAAATCAGTTACCAAAAATACACCATCTGATGCAAAACAGAGACTTCCAGGGAAGAAACTGCAGAACATCAGATGGTAGATGCAGAACACAACGCCTAACCACCCGTAGGTGAAGACGTAAACATGGGGAAAGAACAGAATTCATTCTGTTATTCAACTAAAACTCCCAAGAAATTTTAGTAATAATAATTACAGAAACTATGCCAAAAGCATGGGAGAATAGCAAGGGGGAACTTAATGGACAGGGAGAGAGGAAAAACACTTGAAAAAACAGTGTAACTAAATAATCAGAATGACAACAAAATGGCTGCTGCCTTGAAAATAGGTAACTTAACATAATTTCATTAAAAAATTTTAAGTTACAGCCCTGATAATATTCTGTCACACATTCTTTTCCTCTCCTCCTTTTCTATCCTCCTTAGAATCACCATTTCACTAATATTTATGTGTCTGGCATCATTTAAACTGAGATTTAAAAGCACAAAGATCAGTCAGATGTTAACTGATGAAGGGCCAAACTTAGAATGATAAATGGCGCCAATTTCGGAACGTCCTTGACACTGCGCATGCGCAGTAGGGGCGAAGTGTGGAGGGCCTTTCAGGACATGTTTTCTTTAGTTTTAGATGCAAATTTTGGGGATTGGGGGGCAAAATTTGTGTTTGGCCCTATATTTTAAGAGTTAGCACCAGCTATGTCTGGGTCATTGGTACAGTATAAAAATATATATTTTTTCAGAAAAGCCCAAGTTTCTGAAAAATAACATTGAGCCCCAATGGATCCCAAGAAGCCTAAGTGTGGACAAAAATTTTAAAAATATTTTAAAAAATTAATGCAACACTTACATATAATAATAATGTATCTTGTTATGATTAAGCTAATACAAAGACAAGAAATCCCCCTCCACAGAGACTGTTGTCAATGTAAACAAGAAGTGTATAAACACCAGAAACATGACTCCAGGCACTGATAACCATGTCCCGAAATCAGTTAGCAATAACACACTATCTGATGCAAAACAGAGACTTCCAGAGAAGAAACTGCAAAACATCAGATGGTAGATGCAGAACACTATGCCTAAACACCAATGGGTGAGGACGTAAACATGGGGAAAAGAACAGAATTCACTCTGTTACCCAGCTAAAACTCCCAAGAAATTTTAGTAATAATATTACAGAAAATATGCCAAAAGTATGGGAGAATAGCAAGGGGGACTTAAAGGAAAGGGAGAGAGGAGACACTGAACAAGCAGTGTAACTTTATAGCAAGAATGACAACAACAGGCCCATGCCTCGAAATTAGGCAACATAACATAATTTCGTAAAAAAATTTTAAGTTACAGTCCTGATTATTTCTTGCCACTCATTTTTCCTCTCCTCCTTCTATTTCCTCTTTAGATCCACCATTTCTCTAATATTTATGTGTCTGGCATCATTTAAACTGAGATTTACAAGCACAAATATCAGTCAGATGTGAACTGAAGAAGGGTTCAAACAAAGAATGATAATTGGTGCCAATTTCGAGACCTCCTTGGCACTGCGCATGCATAGTGGAGGGAAAGTATGGAGGACCATTTAGGACATGATTTTTTCGGTTTTAGATGCAAATTTTGGTGATTGGGGGGCAAAATTTGTGTTTGGCCCTAGATTTTTAAGAGTTAGCACCAGCTATGTCTGGGTCAGTGGTACAGTATAAAAATACTGGCATTTCCTCAACCTCCAAATTGTTACCTACATTCATTCCTTCCCACACATTTTGTGTGTTTTTGCTTGAGAGCATTGATCATTTACAGTTTCTCTCCAGAATATTACTAAACCTGTTCCTCAAACTAATAAAAAAAATCCTACATTTATTCACACTTGGAAAGGACAAACATATACGGATGAGGGAAGAAAAGTTATAACAAAAGGATACAAACCTCTCTGACATCACGACCGACATCTAGAAGCAATCTGGAAAACTTAGGATCATTCATTAGGACATAGAGATCTGAGTAGGTAAACCAGCCTCTCTTGAAGCCTTCACATAATGCTATACTGTAATAATCAATCAAATAAATACAATAAGTAAACAGAGTTCTAACCTCATTACACACTGTTTCAAAACGTTTCTTTCACCATCACCACCAAGCCCAAGTATGAGCCCAGGGACTCGATTTGTCCAAACTTGAATTTCCTCCTCCCCCCACCCCCCCCCCCCCCCCATAAGGTTGCTGTGTAGCAAATATCAAAAAATTATGATTGGTAGATGTAAAGAAGTAGATTTTCAAAGAATATTTCTCATATTGCACAAATTTAAAATTCAAGTGTCTTAGGGAGCCCAAATACAAACTAATTTGAAAACCCTGCCCCCAGGATGCTATATGTGTTTATATATTGGTGTTTAAGATCACATATTTTTTCACAATGAATAATCATGACCACAACACGAGTATCAACTGAAGACCAAGGGTGAGCGTTAACAAGCTATGTTGTCCATATTAGAGAGAGTTTTCACCTCCCAAGCATTGGTAGCTGGGCCCTATTTTACCAGTAAATCAGAGCCTGTTTATTGCAGTGAACAGGCACTGTTAGGATGCTATATAATACTTATCAAAATATTTTGACTGGCAGATCTAAAGAAGAATGCTGACAAATTCTCCTCATATTGTGGTAAGTTAAAATTGGGCGCCTATATGGAGCCCAAATATGAACCCAGGACTTGATTTGAACAAACTTGAATCTGATCCCCCAAGGATGTTGTACACCAAATATATAAAGATTCTGTTTGGTAGTTCTAGAGATTAATTTTTCATTTTTGAAAACATGCTGACTCATCATTCCCCTAATCTGAACTTCAGGCTCATGTATGGAGCCCAAATATGAACCCAGGGACTTGAATTGAATTTGTGGAATTGAGCCAACAGTTTGGGAGAAGACTCAAACACGACATTTATGACAGCTGACGGACGAATGTCAGAGGAAGAGTGATCAGGAAACCTCACCCAGACTTTCAGTTAGGTGAACGAATTAGCGAAGGTCAGTATGTTTTTTTGAGTATACTGAATGTCCTTTGAAACTATAATTCATGTATACAAGTTTTCAATATAAACAATAAACTTTCATTTATTAATAGCTGAAGAAATAGTATGAGTTGAAACTTCGGAATGACTGGTGATGGTGTGTTAATTTTCCATGTTTGGTAGTTTTTTGATAGAGGGTGATAATGTCAAGCATGTTACTGGCAGATATTCCTGCTCTGCACAGGGTTTCTCCTGTAAATGAAATCAATATCATCTGGTCACATTTAATCACATTTTCCCCTTATAAATTGAAGGAATGTTTTCACCAATGATTTCTTGTGCAATACTTATATTAATTTTTCATCAAATCTAGTCATGGCTGCTTCATAGCAGCCATGACTAGATCTGATGAAAAATATCTTGAAAATACTCGGTAGGTTAAGAGTTAACATCCTCTGTGATGCAATGCAAAGTATAAACAACTGTTGTAATGCATGAACACGAGTTGTCAAGGATAGGTGGAGCCAAAGTCTGTAATCCTGTAAATTATCAAAATGTAGTTGATGGATCAGATGTCAAGAATTTTACACAAAGTATAAGTTGTAAAAAAAAGTTCATTCCTCAGCTGCAACGGGTAGTAAATATGAAACAAATTCCAAGTTCATCAAGGGCAATAACTACCCAACAATTCTCAGAAGAAAACCTGCATTGGACATGAGGCTAGACATCAGTAAGATACACTCGTACAAAATATGATGTCATATCACTCAGTATTTTAAAAGTTACTGAGTTTCAAAACTTGTTACTTCATGCGACACTGCCACATATCAAGATTCTTGCAGCTAAAAACCTAAACATAGCATGTGCCCACTCCAATATTACCATGGATAGCATGTGCCACCAAAGAAAAATAGCAAGTGTCTATATAGAACTATCAAAACTAATATGAAACAAGTTGATATATCATACCATGAATGAAATGTTAAAAAATTTATAGTAATTTATATATTTTTTATACTTACCAATGACCCAGACATAGCTGGTGCTAACTCTTAAAATATAGGGCCAAACACAAATTTTGCCCCCCAATCCCCCAAATTTGCATCTAAAACCAAAGAAAAGATGTCCTGAATGGCCCTCCACACTTCACCTCTACTGCGCATGCGCAGTGTCAAGGACGTTCCGAAATTGGCGCCATTATTCATTCTTATAACCAGTGCCTGGTAAGCGCTATGTACTCAGCGGGGAGGTAAGAGTTCCCAACTCCTGGGAGGGCCATCCCCGTCTGGGTCATTGGTAAGTATAAAAAATATATAAATTACTATAAATTTTTTAACATTTTTATACTGTACCAATGACCCAGACATAGCTGAATAGTAAAAAGGCTGGAGGGACAAGGACATAGAGCAAGATGGAATACGCTCAATTATATAAAATAGAGTCATCCCTTCTAGGGAAAAAGAAGTATTAGGCCTTACATGTATCTTTCTTATTTATGATAAATTAGAAAGATACAACACCTTCCAAAATTGAGCATCATACATCCATGTACTCTATTAATATCTAGTATAATCCTTATACTAATAATTTTTAAAGTAAGCCAATAAATAAAGTAAGTCTAGAGAATAGAGACTCTTAATACTCCTTAAAAGTGTCTGAGGATTGTATAATAATGTCCGTTGACACGTGCTATATTCAAAAGCTATACTTTAAAAACTAAGACCTGAATGAATTTTTAAAACATAAACTTCTCACTAAACAACCATCCCAATAACAGCTCAGAATAACTAACTCCGGAGGAGGTATCCCCTTGTTTTCATAGTAAAACAGGTGACCCAAGGGAACACCCTCCCAACCCCCTCCCCCCCCCCCCCCCCCGCCTTTTTCTTGCCCTGGGTCAAATAGCCCAGAGCGAAGAGGGCAGCAGAACGGAGTCACTGCCAAAACAGACAGCCTACCTAGCTATAGTAGCAACTGTTAAGTGAATGACATTCTGAGCAGTAGATAATAGACCTAACAATAGAGGCCTCAAGAAATGGACTCGATATTTCTGAGATAAAAATTCATGAATGTGGATGGCTGAGCGCAATGAGCAGCCTTCAAAAATCTATAATAGCGACACTATTAATGTAAGCCCAAGAAGTAGAAGAACTCTTACTTCATGAGCCGAAATCTCAAATACAACTGCTGAGTGAATGATATACCAAAAGCAGTATCGATATTTAATTGAATCCATTAGCAATAGAATGGAGCGTAACGTCCTTCTATTAGGTATCAAAGACAGAAGAAGCTTACACCCGTAGTAATAAACAGATATCTGTTTATAAATACATAAACTCTAACCGGACAGAGTAAAGGCCTATGCCCGTACGAAGAGGGAAGGACCTTAATAACAATAGGTTCCGGATATTAATTAGGAGCCTGACTCTTATGCGAAAATCCAACCTAAATAGTAAAGGAAGTAGTGATTCCGAAACTACGAAAGTGAAAATCATCCACCGATAGTGCATGAAACTCACTGACTCTTCAGTAAAAGAGAAGCCAACAGAATTACTGTCTAAAAGGTCAGAATTTGAAAACTACTGTTTCCAGAGGCTCAAATGATTACTTAGCTAAATAAGAACCGAAGATAAATTCCGTATAGGAATTTAATCTAATAATTCTAAGTCTATTTATCGAAAAGTTACTAACTGACTTAGATAAAGAGACATTAGACTCAATTGTAAACTATCATAGAGTGCACAGGTATGAGGTAACATAAACCTATAACCTTAATAATAACAGGCTGCAGTAGATCTTGTCAAACAAGTATACTAAAAAGTTGCAATGACTAGTATGGAGGAATCAACAATATCAACATAGTGATCCCTACACCAACGACGGAAGAGCCTCCACTTTAGCTGCACAGTATAGGGAAGAAGAGGTTCTCCTATAGTAAGAAATCGCGTCCAAAGCTCGTACAGTACAATGCTACAATGCAATAAGGACCACACAACGGAATACGTGAAGGTTGAGACCTTGCGGGTTGTGATAAAGATGACACGATTTTACCCAGCGAAAAAAGATCCTCTCATGGAGGAAGATTTCACGTTAAGTCCCACAGTAGACATCAGAGTAAATTTACCCACGGTCTCTGTGAAGACAGAGATGCTATCAACAGAAATGTATAGTGGTTGTTTATCTTAGCAATACTTGCTGAAACAACAGCGCAGGAGGATACGCATATCCTATCATTCCGTCCTATTAGATCAATAGAGCGTTAACAACATAAGCTCAGAGATCCGGACAAGCAAACACATACGTCTGCAATTGATTAGCAAGTTGAGTCGTAAATAAATTATCATTGGGCGCTCCCATTGATAGCAAATCTGATTGAATACTTGTTTGTTGAGAGTCCATTCTGACGGCAACAAGCGAACCATAAGTGAAAGGGAGTCCGGTAATACAATCAGACGACCCGGAATATGACGGACCGAAGCAGAACTTGGTGTACTATAACAAACAGAAGGATTCTTTCCATTAAATTGAATAACGGAAACGAATGAGTGCCTCCCTGGTTCCTGAGATACTCCACTACTGTCGAATTAACGGACAGGATTTGGACATGCGTTTCTGAATAATGTTCATCCAATGACATAAAGCAAGCCTAAAAAAACATTATTCCGTGGAAGATAAGCACTTACTTAGAGACTGCGGAACCCAAAGACCCTGGCACTTCGAATCCGTTGGG
The DNA here is from genome assembly GCA_031216915.1 of Pictodentalium vernedei. Taxonomy (NCBI): domain Eukaryota; kingdom Metazoa; phylum Mollusca; class Scaphopoda; order Dentaliida; family Dentaliidae; genus Pictodentalium; species Pictodentalium vernedei. Next base: position 479,379,983 of record CM062294.1, on the reverse strand, counting down.
ATCAATATTATATCCCAACCTGTTTGACTGGCAACCGTCATAATTATAAAACTCGGATCCGGCAACTGCAGTGGCACTCTCTGAGTCAACCACCGAATGTTTGCCCCAGTCAGAATCTCTTGCTACACTAGATAGACAAGAGAACGTGTAAATCGAGCAATTCATGGATTGCTGAAAAGTTGCCGTCGAAGAGAAGCTTCTCCGAGAACGAAGCGACTCTGAGAGAGTTCTTCACCTTACTATCCACGCACGTGGATGTAGCTAGGGCTGCGTCATGTCTAACCAACTCCAAGCAGCCAATGAAGGGCGGAGTTATACGTGAACAAACTACTGCTCTCAAAAGAAATCACATTGAGGATCATATCCCGGAATTCTTTCTCTTGAAGACGTAATGATAACGCCTCAGTAAGGTGGATTACGTATGAAAAAGCGTCTAAGTTAAGTCTATTAGACATCATTGTTGTTTCCAACATTGTGGTTGGAAAAGACATAGACGGCGAAAAAGATTATTTCCAGTCTTTAACTACGCCGTCTAGACGCATATGAACTCTCGGTATGCCCTGTTCTGCCAAAATAAATTATTCGTATAAATGATAAAAGGCAGAAATGAGCATTGCGGACAAGAAACTAAACTATCATGCTTGGTAGCAGGCTTATATATATATAGCGTCGATAAAAAATACACATGTTTTAATGACATTATTGGACTGTGTCGGTAAGTCAGGGACAATGTCCCTGAACCGATCCAAAATTCCGTGTCCAATGACGCTATAAGTCTGTTATCCAACATCGAAGCAATGTAGTCCGAAAAAACAATCACTGGAAGATAATGCCGGAAGATATGTATGGCAGCTTCCGATGCTACGAAAGGGAAAACTCGAAATCTTTCGAATCCCTTTCGCCATCCTGTCGGACCCTATAAAGCATTCGGTCGTCCGTACCTGATGCAACCGCGGACCGCACCGACCCAGCGCCGTCGGATAATTCCTGATTCGACTAAGAAACTGTCGATTGCTGGGATGCTGCGAAAAAACTGTGCTAACTCGGATAGCACGTCCGTCACTGAGGCCTGTGGAGAAGCGGTCCTATGATGCATTGCCGCTGGAAGCTCCGTGATCATTACCCCGTGCATACTACTAATATGCGAGCGAACGGAGTGTATAGGCCTTGTGTCCCTTGGCTACCTGATGGCGTGACCTGTTCGCCGTGGAATCACTGAATGACGAAACTGATCGGATACTCGAGGTCACGTAGCCAATGAGCGGTCGTGTGCACTGCTGTGAGGATGAGGAAGCATTATCGACAGTCTCTCGGACTGTCAATATAACAGAGCGTCCCGAGCGACGGACATATGCTCCGAATGTAAAATATCTGAACCACAACATGCGGTCCCCTATGTTGTTGGACGAGAGAGGGACCTCTCTCGCTCACAGCCCGGATGGACCTGGACAAGCCAGGAACCGGACTAACAGGCTTCCTCCGATCTGTCCTCAATCCGCCGTCACTGGGTGAGTACTAAAGTAATTATAGTGCTCGCATCACCCAAATCTCCTTCCTAGACCGCAACGGACGAACCCGGCAGGCGAACCATTCGATGAATGTACGCTACACCGGGTGAGCTAGCGAATGTCACTCCGTCGATCCTACAAGGGACCTCTTAGGCGATAGACATATTCCATGAGCACTTATTGCCGCTAGCTCTTCATTAACTATGACGACAGAGGCACACTTTTGAAAGACATCTCCGTAACTTTGCGAACAAGAAACCAGAAATGCTTGGTAATAGCAAGCATATAAAAATAAATATATAGCGTCGTTCAATAATTCGAAAGTTTGTGTGACATTATTGGACTATGTCGGAACTGAGGGACGATGTCCCTGAACCAAACCAAAAATTTCTAAGTCCACCGACGTTATCAGTTTCTTATCCGGCATCGCAGCATTCTGGTCCGACGAAAGAACCTGTAGAAGATCAAGTCAGATGACATACACAACAGCATATGTTGTTCCGAAAGGGAAAGCTCGAAATCCTCCGAATCCCTTTCGGTATCCCGTCGGACCGGATGAAATTTTCGGACGTCCGTACCCGCTTCCGCGGAGCGTCCCGACCCAGCATCGTCGGATAAAACATTATGCGACAGATTCAGTTGTTGCTGGGATGCTGCGACAAGCTGTGCTATTTAGGATAGCACATCCGTCCCCAAGGCCTGTGCAGTAGAGGTCTTACGATGCATTGCCGCCGGAAGCTCCGTGTACGTTGACTCCCGCACACTTTCCTATGCGAACGTCCGGAGTCTGCAGGCCTCGTGTCCCTGGTTACCGGATGGTGTGACCTGGTCGCCGATGATTCTCTGACTGGCGAAGCTGACTGGATATCCGAGGTCACGTAGCCAAGAGCGGTCGTGTGCGCTACCATGAGAATGAGGAAGCCTTATTGACAGTCTCTCCGGACTGACTATATGTCGGAGCGTCCCGAGCGGCGGACGTATGCTCCGAATGCGAAACATTTTGTACCACAACATCTGGGGCCAGATGTTGTTGTACGAGAGAGGGGCCTCTCTCGCTCGCCGTCCGGATGAACCAGAATGAGCTATGAACCGGACTAAAAGGCTTCCTCCGTTCTCCCTCTAATCCGCCGTCACTGGGTGTGCATTTGGTTGATTTATAGTGCTCGCATCACCCCAAAACTCCTTCTAGACTGCAACGGACGAACCCGGCTGCCGAACCATTCGATGAATGGACGCTACACCGGGCGAGCTAGCGGACGTCAAAGGCCGTCGAACCTACTAGGGTCCTCTTAGGCAATTGGCGTATTTACATGAGCACTTTTCCGCTAGCCCTTCATTAATTGTGACGACGGAGGCACACTGTTGGAAGACATCACAGATACATCACCCTAATCTTGATCGTCTGAAATAGAAATTGATAAAGTAGAGTGACCCTGCGGGGAAAGGACCGGAATGTCCAATTCCCCACTAACATACCGTGACATACGCTTCCCATGTTGTCATCGAAATCATCAGATACAGAACAGGAGTTGATGCGAGTACACTGACTACATATAGAATGATTATAAAAGTCAGAGGAAGACTTCCTCTTATTACAATTGATCAAAATCCTTTCAATGTGAAAAGAAAACAAAGTCCTGGTACTCGCACCAACCCCTGACAATCAAAATACATAATAATAATATGATCCATTAACATAGAAAAAATAATTGAAATCAAAATATTTTGGAAAAATATTTTTTCAGAACAGCCCAAGTTTCTGAAAAGTAACGTTGAGCCCCAATGGATCCCAAGCCTAAGTGTGGACAAAAAATTTAAAAAAATTTTAAACAATTTATGCAACACTTACGAACAATAATAATATATCTAGTTATGATTAAATTAACATCAAGATATTATTTTCAAGAAATCCCCCCCTCACACAGAGGGCTGTTGTAAATGTAAACAATGAGTGTAAAAACACTAAAATAAGACTCCAGGCACCCAGGCCCGAAATCAGTTACCAAAAATACACTATCTGATGCAAAACAGAGACTTCCAGGGAAGAAACTGCAGAACATCAGATGGTAGATGCAGAACACAACGCCTAACCACCCATAGGTGAAGACGTAAACATGGGGAAAAGAACAGAATTCATTCTGTTATTCAGCTAAAACTCCCAAGAAATTTTAGTAATAATAATTACAGAAACTATGCCAAAAGCATGGGAGAACAGCAAGAGGGGACTTAAAGGAAAGGGAGAGAGGAAAACACTGAAAAATCAGTGTAACTAAATAACAAGAATGACAACAAAATGGCTGCTGCCTCGAAAATAGGTAACTTAACATAATTTCATTAAAAAATTTTAAGTTACAGCCCTGATAATATTCTGTCACACATTTTTCCTCTCCTCCTTCTATATCCTCCTTAGAATCACCATTTCACTAATATTTATGTGTCTGGCATCATTTAAACTGAGATTTACAAGCACAAAGATCAGTCAGATGTTAACTGATGAAGGGCCAAACTAAGAATGAATAATGGCGCCAATTTCGGAACGTCCTTGACACTGCGCATGCGCAGTAGAGGTGAAGTGTGGAGGGCCATTCAGGACATGTTTTCTTTGGTTTTAGATGCAAATTTTGGGGATTGGGGGGCAAAATTTGTGTTTGGCCCTATATTTTAAGAGTTAGCACCAGCTATGTCTGGGTCATTGGTACAGTATAAAAATATCAACACCCCTCTTTTCAGAATTTTCAATGCCACCCACTTCATTGAGCATTAATTAAACAAGGGCTAAGCAAAGCGAGGGACACTTCCCCGACCCATGGGCATGTTCGAAGTTGCCTTAAAGGTACTAGGGAACAGAAAAATGTTCGAAGTCGAAAGACTGAAAAAGGACCATAACTCTGAGAAAAATTATTGAATGAAACCCATTCCTTGTGCATATCCGTTCTCCCATGCGGATCTATCAGCATACAAAAGGAGATCAAAATCTGAAGATGGCTTTGAAATTACAATACAAAATGTTTGTATGGACAGAGACAGATGGACAGACAGACTGACGGATGACTTTACTAGATATCCCTGAATCCTCCTTCGGAGGTTGGGGCATAGCAAGGGTCATAACTCTGATAAGTTTGAAAGGATGAAACCCACGATGTGTGGATATCGTTTCCCTAATTCTGGTCTAACATTATACCACAGGACATCAAAATCGGACAACTGAAGCTTGAGTTACAATGCAAAAGTTCATAGGGACAGTTTTCAAAGTCTTACAAGCTTATCCAACTCTGCTGTGTGAGTACGAAACTTGCAATATATGGATATCCTCCCCCCCTCCCCCTCCCCATACTGGTCTATCACCATTACATAGAACATAAAAATCTGATAACTGATGCCTAACCCTTGGGGGCCTGGTGATTTTTATACATTTTTGGCATAATTTGAAAATCTACCTCCTCAGGCTTTGCAGTTGTTTCTTGTCATGTCTTGGTTGCCTACACTGACAAGGTACTTAGAAAACAAGTTTTGAGTTTACCCAAACAATGCGTGTTGGGCACCTGTTCCTTTGCATTAAAAAGTTATCAAAGTCGGAATTAGTCATTTAAGGGTTAAGTTATAAATCAAAACATCTGCATGAATTGATGTATCTAACAAGGGTCATCACTATGGCAAGTATGGATAGATGAAACCCACTATGTGTGGATATCCTTTCCCAATGCAGGTCTATTGAGACCACTATTGAGATGGACATGAAAAATGGACAACCAAATCTTGAGTTACAATGCAAAAGTTCATAGGGACAGTTTTCTAAGTCTAACAAGGTGCAATGCCACTGGTATCCTCTGCCAAAAAGCAGGAAAAGGCCCATAACTCTTGGAATAAAAAATGGACAAAACCTGTTACCTGTGAATATCCTTTCCCTCATGGTCATCTATCGGCATATCAAATCCAACATCCACTGACTGAGATATGAAAGCCCAAAGTTGTTACGGATGAACAGATGGACAGCTCCCATTTCTATATCTCCCGCAAAACTTTGTTTTGTTGGGGGGGATAACAAGGCCATAACTCTGGTAAGGTAAAATGAATGAAACTCACAATATGTGTATATCCTTGCTCCAAAATTGGTCTATCACCATACTAATGGACATCAAAATCTGACAACTCATGCTGGAATGAATATGCAAAACTTTCATACGGACAGTGTAAGAAGGGACATAACTCTGGTAAGCATGCATAGAAGAAACCCACAATATGCAGATATCATTTTCCCCCCATTCTGGTCTATCTCCATAGCAAAGGGCATCAAAATCTGACAAATGTTGCTTGAGTTATAATTCATAAGGTTCATATGGATGTACTGACTACATTCCAACTGAAACCTCCTCTGGAAGTTGAGGAGATGGAGACTAAATGCCCACCAACACCTCCAGAGGTCGAGGCATAATAAATCAAAAGAAATACTAGGAATTTAAAATTTTGGCTCATGAAACTGTCTTGGATTTTATCTTAACAAGCATGTATAATACTGCATTCAGTATACTCTGAGGAAAACAAGAGTGATGATACCTAAAATGAATGCCTACAGTATATCAAATACAATACTTATTAACCCTTTACCCAACGTAACAACAAAAACCGGCCAGCGCTATTCACAAAAACTGCCATTCAAATTTCATTATTTTTTCATGTTTTGACTCAAAAACATAGCTTATGACTCCTGAGGCCACACAAAGTAGATCTTCTGTTTCTCAGGCCATTATTTGTGAAATTGCATGCGGGCAAGCAGTTTTTTAATTTTATTTTTTATTTCAGTATTTTCTTCTTTGCCATCAAAAGTTCATGTTCTTGGTTCAAGTTTTAGGCCTCATAATCTACAGAATAGCATGGGTGGTGGTGTATTTCATCCCTTGAGTGCAAGAAGGCTTTGCAATGCTACAGCATTGCAAAGCCTTCTTGCACTCAAGGGACAAATTCATCAATTTTTTTAAACTGGGTAAAATATCAGGCATAAACCATTTAATTCTTATTTTTTTAAAGTTTAAATTGGTTATAAAAAGAGAGCATGAGGCAGCCAAAAGGACCATGCAGGAGGGCCTGAGAAACAGATTTTTTTATTTTTTTAGGCCTAAGCTATGTTTTTGACACAAAAAATGAAAAAAGTTAAAAAATTTATAGTAATTTATATATTTTTTATACTTACCAATGACCCAGACATAGCTGGTGCTAACTCTTAAAATATAGGGCCAAACACAAATTTTGCCCCCCAATCCCCAAAATTTGCATCTAAAACTAAAGAAAACATGTCCTGAAAGGCCCTCCACACTTCGCCCCTACTGCGCATGCGCAGTGTCAAGGACGTTCCGAAATTGGCGCCATTTATCATTCTAATAACCAGTGCCTGGTAAGCGCTATGTACTCAGCGGGGAGGCAAGAGTTCCCAACTCCTGGGAGGGCCATCCCCGTCTGGGTCATTGGTAAGTATAAAAAATATATAAATTACTATAAATTTTTTAACATTTTTATACTGTACCAATGACCCAGACATAGCTGAATAGTAAAAAGGCTGGAGGGCCAAGGACATAGAGCAAAATGGAATACGCTCAATAAAATAAAATAGAGTCATCCCCTGTAGGGAAAAGAAGTAATAGGCCTTACATGTATCTTTCTTATTTATGATAAATTAGAAAGATACAACACCTTCCAAAATTGAGCTTCATACATCCATGTACTCTATTAATATCCAATATAATCCTTATACTAATAATTTTTAAAGTAAGCCAATAATAAAGTAAGTCTAGAGAATAGAGACTCTTATACTCCTAAAAGTGTCTGAGAATTGCATAATCATGTCCGTTGACATATGCAATATTCAAAAGCTATACTTTAAAAACTAAGACTTGAATGAATTTTATAAACTTAAACTTCTCACTAAACAACCATCCCAATAACAGCTCAGAATTACTAACTCCGGAGGAGGTATCCCCTTGTTTTCATAGTAAAAACAGGTGACCCAAGGGAACACCCTCCCCCCCCCCCCCCCCTTTTTCTTGCCCTGGGTCAAACAGCCCAGAGCGAAGAGGGCAGCCGAACGGAGACACTGCCGAAACAGACAGCCTACCTAGCTATAGTAGCAACTGTTAAGAGAATGACATTCTGAGCAGTAGATAATAGACCTAACAAAAGAGGCCTCAAGAAATTGACTCGATATTTCTAAGATAAAATTCATGAATGTGGATGGCTGAGCGCAATGAGCGGCCTTCAAAAATCTATAATAGCGACACTATTAAAGTAAGCCCAAGAAGTAGAAGAACTCTTACTTCATGAGCCGAAATCTTAAGCACAACTGCTAAGTCAATGATATACCATAAGCAGTACGCTAGTTAATAGAATCCATTAACAATAAAATGGAGCGTAACGTCCTTCTACTAGACATCAAAGACAGAAGAAGCTTACGCCCTTGTAATAAACAGATATCTGTTTATAAATACATAAACTGTACCCGGAAAGAGTAAAGGCCTATGCCCATACGAAGACGGAAGGACCTTAAAATAATAGGTTCCGGAAAATAGGAGCCTAACTCTTATGCAACAATCCAACCTAAATAGTAACGGAAGTATTGATTCCGAAACTATAAAAGTGAAAATCATCCATCGATAGTGCATGAAACTCACTGACTCTACAGTAAAAGAGAAACCAACAGAATTACTGTCTAAAAGGTCAGAATTTGAAAACTACTGTTTCCAGAGGCTCAAATGATTACTTAGCTAAATAAGAACCGAAGTTAAAATCCGTATAGGAATTTAATCTAAAGATTCTAAGTCTATTTATCAAAAAGTTACTAACTGACTTAGATAAAGAGACAAAAGACTCAATTGTAAACTATCGTAGAGTGCATAGGTATGAGGTAACATAAACCTATAACCTAAATAATAACAGGCTGCAGTAGATCTTGTGAAACAAGTATACTAAAAAATAGCAATGAGTAGTATGGAGGGATCAACAATATGAACATAATGATCCCTACACCACGACGGAAGAGCCTCCACTTTAGTCGCATAGAATAGCGAAGAAGAGGATCTCCTATAGTAAGAAATCGCGTCCAAAGCTCGTCCAGTACAGTGCTTACAATGCAATACGGACCACACAACGGAATACATGAAGGTTGCGACCTTGCTGGTTGTGATAAAGATGACACGATTTACCCAGTGAAAAAAGATCCTCACATAGAGGAAGATTTCACGTTAAGATCCACAGTAGACAAGAGAGTAAATTACTCATGATCTCTGTGAAGATAGAGATGCTATCAACAGAAATGTATTGTGGTTGTTTATCTTAGCAATACCTGCTAAAACAACAGCGCCGGAGGATACGCGTATCCTATCATTCCGTCCTATAGATCAATAGAGCATTAACACTATTAGCTCAGAGATCTGGACAAGCCAACACATACGTCTGCAATTGATTAGCAAGCTGTGTCATAAATAAAACATCATTGGGCGCTCCCATAGATAGCAAATCTGATTGAATACTTGTTTGTTGAGAGTCCATTCTGACAGCAACAAGCGACCCGTAAGAGAACGGGAGTCCGATAAAACAATCAGACGACCCAGAATATGACGGACCAAAACTGAACTTGGTGTGCTATAACCAACAGACGGATTCTTTCCATTAAATTGAATAACGGAAACGAAAGAGTGCCTCCCTGGTTCCGGAGATACGCCACTACTGTCGAATTAAAGGACAGGAATTTGGGCATGCGTTTCTGAATAATGTTCATGCAATGACATAAAGCAAGCCTAAAAAACATTATTCCGCGGAAGTTAAACTGATAGCTAAAAGACTGCGGAACCCAAAGACCCTGGCACTTCGAATCCGTAGGGATCAGTATATATCCCAATCTGTTTGACTGGCAACCGTCATAACAGCCACACTCGGGTCCGGCAACTGCGGCGGCACTCTCTGAGTCAACCACCGAATGTTTGCCCCAGTCTGAATCTCTTGTGTAACACTAGATACACAAGAGAATGTATAAATCGAGCAATTCATGGATTGCCGGAAAGTTGCCGTCGAAGAGAAGCTCCTCCGAGAACGAAGCGACTCTGAGAGAGTTCTTAACCTTACTATCCACGCGTGTGGATGTAGCTAGGGCTGCGTCACGTCTAACCAACTCCAATCAGCCACTGAAGGGCGGAGTTATACGTGAACAAACTACTGCCCTCAAAAGAAATTACATTGAGAATAATATCCCGTAAATCTTTTCTTGAAGACGTAATGATAACGCCTCAGAAAGGCGGATTACGTATAATAAAGCGTCTAAGTTAAGTCTACTATACATAATGTCGTTCCCAACATTGAAATTGGAAAAGACATAAACGGCGAAAAAGAATATATGCAGTCTTTAATCACACCGTCTAGACGCATATGAACTCTTGGTATGCCCTGCTCTGCCAAAATAAACTATTTGTAAAAATGATAAAATGGCAGAAATGAGCCACGCGGACAAGAAACTAAACTATCATGCTTAGTAGCAGGCTTGTATATATATATAAATATATAGCGTCGAAAAATAAAACACATGTTGTAATGACAATATTGGACTGCGTCGGTAAGTCAGGGACAATGTCCCTGTACCGATCGAAAAATCCGAGTCCAATGACGCTATAAGTCTCTTATCCAAGATCGCAGCAATGAAGTCCGAAAAATAATCACTGGAAGAAATGCCAGAAGATATGAAAGGCATCTTCCGATACTACTAAAGGGAAAACTCGAAATCTTTCGAATCCCTTTCGCCATCCTGTCGGACCCTATAAAGCGTTCGGTCGTCCGTAGCTGATGCAACCGCGGACCGCACCGACCCAGCGCCGTCGGATAATTCCTGATTCGACCGAGAAACTGTCAATTGCTGGGATGCTGCGAAACAACTGTGCTAACTCGGATAGCACGTCCGTCACTGAGGCCTGAGGAGAAGCGGTCTTACGATGCATTGCCACTGGAAGCTCCGTGATCGTTACCCCGTGCATACTTCCAATATGCGAGCGAACGGAGTGTATAGGCCTCGTGTCCCTTGGCTACCAGATGGCGCGACCTATTCGCCGTGGAATCACTGAATGCCGAAACTGATCGGATACTCGAGGTCACGTAGCCAATGTGCGGTCGTGTGCCCTGCTGTGAGGATGAGGAAGCATTAAAGACAGTCTCTCGGACTGTCAATATAACGGAGCGTCCCGAGCAACGGACATATGCTCCGAATGTAAAATATCTGAACCACAACATGCGGTCCCCTATGTTGTTGGCTTCCTCCGATCTGTCCTCAATCTGCCGTCACTGGGTGAGTACTAAAGTAATTAAAGTGCTCGCATCACCCAAATCTCCTTCCTAGACCGCAACGGACAAACCCGGCAGCCGAACCATTCGATGAATGTACGCTACACCGGGTGAGCTAGCGAATGTCACTCCGTAAGCGATAGACATATTCCATGAGCACTTATTGCCGCTAACTCTTCATTAACTATGACGACAGAGGCACACTTTTGAAAGACATCTCCATAACTCTTCGAACAAGAAACCAGAAATGCTTGGATAGCAAGCATAAAATAATAATATATATAGCGTCGTTCAATAATTCGAAAGTTTGTGTGACATTATTGGACTATGTCGGAACTGAGGGACGAAGTCCCTGAACCGAACCAAAAATTTCTAAGTCCACCGACGCTATCAGTTTCTTATCCGGCATCGCAGCATATGTTGTTCCGAAAGGGAAAGCTTGAAATCCTCCGAATCCCTTTCGGCATCCCGTTGGACCGGATGAAACTTTCGGACGTCCGTACCCGCTTCCGCGGAGCGTCCCGACCCAGCATCGTCGGATAAAATATATGCGACAGATTCAGTTGATGCTGGGATGCTGCGATAAACTGTGCTATTAAGGAAAGCACGTCCGTTCCCGAGGCCTGTGCAGTAGCGGACTTACGATGCATTGCCGCCGGAAGCTCCGTGTACGTTGACTCCCGCACACTTCCTATGCGAACGTCCGGAGTCTGCAGGCCTCGAGTCCCCGGCTACCGACCCAGCGCTGTCGGATAATTCTCGATCCGACACCGTTTCTGTCGGCTGCTGGGATGCTGCGATAAGCTGTGCTATGTGCACAAGAATGTCCGGCGTCGAGACCTGCGGAGGCGCAGTCTATCACTGCTTCGCCGAGGGCAGCTCCGCATCAGATGGCTCCCGCATACTTTTCCTATGCGAACGTCCGGAGTCCATCGGTCTCGAATCCCTGGCTGCCGGATGGTGTGACCTGGTTGCCGAAGAATCCTTGATCGGCGAAGCTGGTAATATATCGGCGGTCACGCAGCCAAGGTGCGGTCGTGTGCGCTGACGAGAAGAGGAAGCCTTAGCAGTCTCAGCGGACTGCCTATACAACGGAGCGTCCCGAGCGACGGACGTATGCTCCGCTAGCGACACATTTTGTACCACAACATCTGGGGCCAGATGTTGTTGAACGAGAGAGCGGCCTCTCTCGCTTGCCGTCCGGATGGACCGGAACGAGCTATGAACCGGACTAAAAGGCTTCCTCCGTTCTCCCTCCGATCCGCCGTCACTGGGTGTGCATTAAGTAAATTTTATAGTGCTCGCATCACCCCAAAATTCCTTCTAGACCGCAACGGACGAACCCGGCTGCCGAACCATTCGGTGAATGGACGCTACACCAGGCGAGCTAGCGGACGTCAAAGGCCGTCGAACCTACTAGGGTCCTCTTAGGCAATTGGCGTATAACATGAGCACTTTTCCGCTAGCCCTTCATTAATAGTGACGACGGAGGCACACTGTTGGAAGACATCACAGATACATCACCCTAATCTTGATCGTCTGAAATAGAAATTGATAAAGTAGAGTGACCCTGCGGGGAAAGGACCGGAGTGTCCAAATCCCCAACAACATACCGTGACATACGCTTCCCATATTGTCATCGAAATCATACGATACAGAACAGGAGTTAATGCGAGTACACTGACCACATATAGAATGATAATAAAGTCAGAGGAAGACTTCCTCTTAAAACAATTGATCAATATCCTTTCAATGTGAAAAGAAAACAAGTCCTGGTACTCGCACTAACCCCTGGCAATCAAAATACATAATAATAATATGATCCATTAATATAGAAAAAATAATTGAAATCAAAATATTTTGAAAAAAAAATTTTTCAGAACAGCCCAAGTTTCTGAAAAGTAACGTTGAGCCCCAATGGATCCCAAGCCTAAGTGTGGACAAAAATTTTAAAAATATTTTAAACAATTTATTCAACACTTACGAACAATAATAATGTATCTAGTTATGATTAAAATAACATAAAGATATTATTTATTAGAAATCCCCCCCTCACACAGAGGGCTGTTGTAAATGTAAACAATGAGTGTAAAAACACTAAAATAAGACTCCAGGCATCCAGCCCGAAATCAGTTACCAAAAATACACTATCTGATGCAAAACAGAGACTTCCAGGGAAGAAACTGCAGAACATCAGATGGTAGATGCAGAACACAACGCCTAACCACCCGTAGGTGAAGACGTAAACATGGGGAAAGAACAGAATTCATTCTGTTATTCAGCTAAAACTCCCAAGAAATTTTAGTAATAATAATTACAGAAACTATGCCAAAAGCATGGGAGAATAGCAAGGGGGAACTTAAAGGACAGGGAGAGAGGAAAACACTTGTAAAAACAGTGTAACTAATAATCAGAATGACAACAAAATGGCTGCTGCCTTGAAAATAGGTAACTTAACATAATTTCATTAAAAAATTTTAAGTTACAGCCCTGATAATATTCTGTCACACATTCTTTTCCTCTCCTCCTTCTCTATCCTCCTTAGAATCACCATTTCACTAATATTTATGTGTCTGGCATCATTTAAACTGAGATTTAAAAGCACAAAGATCAGTCAGATGTTAACTGATGAAGGGCCAAACTTAGAATGATAAATGGCGCCAATTTCGGAACGTCCTTGACACTGCGCATGCGCAGTAGGGGCGAAGTGTGGAGGGCCTTTCAGGACATGTTTTCTTTAGTTTTAAATGCAAATTTTGGGGATTGGGGGGCAAAATTTGTGTTTGGCCCTATATTTTAAGAGTTAGCAGCAGCTATGTCTGGGTCATTGGTACAGTATAAAAATATTATTTATTTAATAATTTTGTTTGCAAGTGTCCTTTGCTTTTCTTGTTAGGTAAAGGGTTAAACGTTTCAGGTATATTGCATGGAGAAAGCATTGTGGTCATATGAATTGTGGCAACAGATGAATGAAACCTACCTTCTTTCCACAGAATTCAACTGTTTATCAAAATCATTCCGACTTACAAATAACTGCCAGTCCTGCATTAAAAAAAAAAAAAAAAAGTTATGAACAAGTAACAGAATAAAATATTGTTCTGACAATATTGGTCAATTATTGAAGTTTTTTTTGAAAAAGAGAGACAATCCATACTATTATCTAACTCTTATGACAATTTATCTATTGTTGTGCAAGACAAATTGATATGGATTAAAAGAATATCCTTGTTAGGCCCCACAAAGTAGATCTTCTGTTTCTCAGGTTATTTTTTGTATAACTGTATGTGGGTGGGTGTTGTTTTTATTTTACTTTTGTGTTTATTTCTTTGCCATCAAAAGTTCATGTTCTTGGTTTGTTTATGTTTTAGGCCTCATAATTTACCAAATAGCATGGGTGGTGGTGTATTTCATCCTGTGATTGCAAGAAGGCTTTGCAATGATAAAGCAGATAATAATGCACATTCATGTATTCAAAATGTTAAGGTACAAAATTATAATTTTTTATACGCCCATTTTGAAAAAATGGGTCGTATTATGGTATACCGCTGTCCATCTGTCTGTCTGGTCACACGTCGTACGATAACTCAAGAACGCTTTGGGAGATTTTCGGGATTTTTGAGTAGATGGTGTATATCGATGGAGGGAAGCTCCCTTTCATTTAGTGTCGCCATTCGATTAGTCATTCCAGAGTTATGGGACTTTATTACTTAGAAAATTGTTGATTTTTAACACACTGTATGATAACACGAGAACGCTTTGAGAGATTTTCGTGATTTTTGGGTAGGTGGTGTATATCGATGGAGGGAAGCTCCCTTTCATTTAGTGTCGCCGTTCGATTAGGCATTCCAGAGTTATGGGACTTTATTACTTAGAAAATTGTTGATTTTTTACACGTCGTACCATAACTCAAGAAGGCTTCGAGAGATTTTCATGATTTTTTGGTAGGTACTCATATTGTGTGCTTCTTTCTTATAATTAACAACGGGCGTATCATGTGCTCATGGCGCAGCTTTTTATTATCACTGACATACATGATACAGAATTGTGATTACAAAATTAGACATAGAATTTTGACAAAATAACGTATATACTACAATAAGACCCTACCCACAGCCCCAAATCTACGTCGTGAAATGAACAAGGCAACTTTTAAGGATCACAAGTTTAGTAAATAAACCTCTTGTGTACCTCACATCACTGAACAATAAAGCAATAAATCAGCTAAAGGTTGAGGTCACTCCATCTTAGCTCTACTCGTAAACCGATCTGTAATTTAAACAACACTTCATTCGGAACACCGTCTGCTGCACGTGTGGAAAATCTACAAAAAATGAAGGAGTCCTTCCATTGATGGAATAATTGCGAAATGGGCAACCTCATTTCATCTTTAGTGGTGACGACAGACCGTAACATATGGTACTGGAGCCGTGAACACAGAAAAAACTTAGTTCACTTGTCACCAAAAGTTAATATTCTTAGTTTGTTTTGTGTATTTGACCTCATAATCTACAGAATAGCACAGTTGGTGGTGTATTTTGTCCCTTGAGTGCAAGAAGGCTTTGCAATGCTAAAGCATTGCAAAGTCTTGTTACACTCAAGGGATAAATGTGTCAATTCTATTAACTTGGATAAAACATCAGACATAAGACATAAAAAAATTAAAAATCTGTTTCTCAGGCCCTCCCGCATGGTCCTTTTGGCTGCCGGATGCTCTCTTTTTATAATTAATGTAAATTTAAAAAAAAAAAAAAAAATTATGTAGTTTATGACTGATCTTTTACCCAAGTTAAAAAATTGATAAATTTGTCCCTTGAGTGCAAGAAGGCTTTGCAATGCTTTACAAAGCCTTCTTGCTCTCAAGGGACGAAATACACCACCACCCATGATATTCCGTAGATTATGAGGCCTAAAGCATAAACCAAGAACATGAACTTTTGATGGCAAAGAAATAATTACAGAAATAAAAAATAAAATAAAAAACTGCTCGCCCGCATGCAATTTTACAAATAATGGCCTGAGAAACAGAAGATCTACTTTGTGTGGCCTAAACCATTTAATTTTTATTTTTTTATTTTTACATTGGTTATAAAAAGAGAGCGTGCAGTAGCCAAAAGGACCATGCGGGAAGGCCTGAGAAACAAATTTTAACTTTTTTAGGCCTTATTCACAATTTCTCTATACAATAACATAATGGTCGCCAGGTGATCTGTCAAGCCACAGGTCCTGATATTGAAGCATGGTTGCAAGTAGATTTTTAGGTTTTCAGACACTCACTGTCAGTATCAATTGTGGGGTTGATGCTATCAAACAATACCATCCTATTGGGGGTGGGGACATGACCTGGTTTTTCCTTTTACAGAAAGAGAACACACCATGCAGGAAAACCCTTAAGAAGGCTGGACAAATTTATTGAATACCCTCTAGACAACCATCTGAGCATTGCCAGTATGCGCAGCTAAGCAGTGACTTCTAGCCAAGTCTTGGCTGCCCATTTAGGCAGCCAAGACTTGACTAGGAACCACTGCCATGGTTATATGTCTATTTTCAGCAGAATCTCCTCATGATTGCATGTTAAGGGTACCTGTTCTGAGTTCGTAAAAGTCAGAAAAGGGCCTTTAAGGTTAAAAGATCTCTACAGAGTAATCAAGAAGAGCCATGCCACCATGTTGTCTCTATGGAGGATACCCCACAAAATTTTATTTATCTACATCTGTCTGATATCATATTTCCTGGCACCTTCCATACTGTACTTTCACATTCCTTGTTGATTCCTTGACAAAGACTACTAACCTACAGTCCCGGGAATTATTGATGGCATTCAGCAATGTCGTCGCAAATGCTGCCATAAAAAAAAAATTGTGACAGCATTTTTGTACCATCACGAAAATGTCAAACTTTGCATCACCCATTTTGACTTTCAGTACATGCTGGTGTCTGTACAGTAAAACCTGTCTTGAGAGACCGCTGTCTTGAGAGACCACCTGTCTTGAAAGACCACATCTGCCAGGCACCGATTGGTTTTACTCTATAATGGACCTGCTATGGGAGACCACCTGTCTTGAGAGACCACTGTGACCTGGTAGCAACTTGTATTTTTATGCCATAATGGACCTGTCTTTGAGACTGCCCCTTTGAAGACTGAAACCATGACAAAAACTTTTTACCTGTTCTGGAATTGGAAAATCCATTCTGGTTATACTAACATAATTAAAAGTATTAAAAGCTCTTAATTGGGTTTCAATTGCTATTCAGTTACATAACTCATTAATGATTGAGAAGTTTTTATAAGACCCATGTGAAAAGATTAGGATTATTGCTGAACAATTTCATACATGCCTGAAATGTGACAGATCGGATTATAAAAATAAATTTGTGTTGAAAATCTTCAATGAAGATTTTCAACACTAATTTATTTTTATAATTTTTATAACAGTCCATTTCAATTTGTTACAAAAAACTTCATAAAAAAGAACAACTACAAAGTAATTACAAAAATCCATTCTTCTCCATTTCTGAATTTTGTGGTTGGTTATTCACTGACTTGAGAAAACCTGAAACCTGTTATGAGAGACCACCTGTCTTGAGAGACCACTTTTGTGTGGCCCAAAGGGCAATCTCGCAAGACAGGTTCTACTGTATATCATGATGGGAGTGTAGCACTGCATGGTTTTGGGAAATATAACACACACTTAACTGGTAGAGTGCTGGAAGCCCATATTTGGGCTTTACTCTGAAGTGTCAGTACCAGCACTTAAAGGCTTTATATTTTGTGGATGTTGTTCATACCACCTTTGAAGTGAAATTATTTAGTCTGTTAGGATTTGCCTTGTTACAATTTATGGGAGAGTGCCTATTGGCACTCTCCCATAAATTGTAACAAGGCAAACATACGTGAACAAATTTTGATGACCAAAAATAATTCAGCACTCTACCAGTTAATATCCGTCTTCCTTTTACAGAGGTCTGCAGCATAATATTAATGCAAACTATGCTATGCTATTAGAAAATATATTTAGGGCACTGCATGTATTTGTTGAAAAAGTGGATTCCCATCATCATTCTAATGTAAACTGTCAACAAAGAATTGTTTGTATATGCATGTGACCAACTTAATATCCAAATTATAATCACATTGTAGAGTTGTGTTACAACCTAAAATGGTAGGTTGGGCTGGTTGAGTTAAGCTTAGTCTCCAAAACTGCTTCAAATTTGGAATTTCACCGGTAAATATTTCATTGATAAATTACATATATTATTCCTACCATAGTGTTGTGATTGGCTGTATTATTAACCCTTTACGCAACGAATCGTCCGCATCCGCCCGCGTAATATGAAAATTCAGCAGTTGAAAAAATATTATTTTTCAAAAAAGTTCAACAAAACCATATCATGTGACCCCTCGTTGGAACGTGCTCGTTCCAACGAGGGGTCATATGATATGGTTTTGTTGAAATTTTTTGAAAAACTGATACTTAAAATAATAAATTTTGATACCGTCTGCGTTGGGTAAAGGGTTAAGAGTTTGACTAATAAAAGGTGTATGGTGCATGTCAAATAGTACATGACCAGTAATTCTTGTGTGGTATTAGGGCTACCCAAATGGACATTAACATGACTTTTTGGTCACAAGGCACCAACACTGAATATAATTGTCAACATGAGTCTAGCAATAATGCAAATAAATGTCACACAGATATTTAAAATATTACAAATTGCCAATGGAATTTGTGAAAGTGAAAACGGATTATAAATTATATTCCAACAATACGTTGAACCAATACAGGTTTGAGGTATGACAACGTCCAGGGTTCCCACACCTACCAAGAAAAAAAATTCCAGACTTTTTCCAGACCTTCCTTCATTTTTTCCATACGATTCGCAGTCATCGAAGATAAATCAAAATTATATCTTCCAAAACACTTATATACACATGTAATCTGTTGCAGTTTAACCCTACTATCAGTTGTCTTGAGTTTTACCACTGATGATCAAAACAAATAAACTCGAAAACTGTTGGCTGTGCTATATGTTTTAACCCTTTACCTAACGAATCGCCCGCATCCGCCCACGTAATATGCAAATTGAGCAGTTGAAAAAGTTAAAAAATTTATAGTAATTTATATATTTTTTATACTTACCAATGACCCAGACATAGCTGGTGCTAACTCTTAAAATATAGGGCCAAACACAAATTTTGCCCCCCAATCCCCAAAATTTGCATCTAAAACTAAAGAAAACATGTCCTGAAAGGCCCTCCACACCTCGCCCCCACTGCGCATGCGCAGTGTCAAGGACGTTCCGAAATTGGCGCCATTTATCATTCTAATAACCAGTGCCTGGTAAGCGCTATGTACTCAGCGGGGAGGCAAGAGTTCCCAACTCCTGGGAGGGCCATCCCCGTCTGGGTCATTGGTAAGTATAAAAAATATATAAATTACTATAAATTTTTTAACATTTTTATACTGTACCAATGACCCAGACATAGCTGAATAGTAAAAAGGCTGGAGGGCCAAGGACATAGAGCAAAATGGAATACGCTCAATAAAATAAAATAGAGTCATCCCCTGTAGGGAAAAGAAGTAATAGGCCTTACATGTATCTTTCTTATTTATGATAAATTAGAAAGATACAACACCTTCCAAAAATTGAGCTTCATACATCCATGTACTCTATTAATATCCAATAATCCTTATACTAATAATTTTTAAAGTAAGCCAATAATAAAGTAAGTCTAGAGAATAGAGACTCTTATACTCTTAAAAGTGTGTGAGAATTGCATAATCATGTCCGTTGACATATGCAATATTCAAAAGCTATACTTTAAAAACTAAGACTTGAATGAATTTTATAAACTTAAACTTCTCACTAAACAACCATCCCAATAACAGCTCAGAATTACTAACTCCGGAGGAGGTATCCCCTTGTTTTCATAGTAAAAACAGGTGACCCAAGGGAACACCCTCCCCCCCCCCCCCCCTTTTCTTGCCCTGGGTCAAATAGCCCAGAGCGAAGAGGGCAGCCGAACGGAGACACTGCCGAAACAGACAGCCTACCTAGCTATAGTAGCAACTGTTAAGTGAATGACATTCTGAGCAGTAGATAATAGACCTAACAATAGAGGCCTCCAGAAATGGACTCGATATTTCTGAGATAAAATTCATGAATGGATGGCTGAGCGCAATGAGCAGCCTTCAAAAATCTATAATAGCAACACTATTAATGTAAGCCCAAGAAGTAGAAGAACTCTTACTTCATGAGCCGAAATCTTAAGCACAACTGCTAAGCCAATGATATACCATAAGCAGTACGCTAGTTAATAGAATCCATTAACAATAAAATGGAGCGTAACGTCCTTCTACTAGACATCAAAGACAGAAGAAGCTTACGCCCTTGTAATAAACAGATATCTGTTTATAATTACATAAACTGTACCCGGAAAGAGTAAAGGCCTATGCCCATACGAAGACGGAAGGACCTTAAAATAATAGGTTCCGGATAATAGGAGCCTAACTCTTATGCAACAATCCAACCTAAATAGTAACGGAAGTATTGATTCCGAAACTATGAAAGTGAAAATCATCCATCGATAGTGCATGAAACTCACTGACTCTACAGTAAAAGAGAAACCAACAGAATTACTGTTTAAAAGGTCAGAATTTGAAAACTACTGTTTCCAGAGGCTCAAATGATTACTTAGCTAAATAAGAACCGAAGTTAAAATCCGTATAGGAATTTAATCTAAAGATTCTAAGTCTATTTATCAAAAAGTTACTAACTGACTTAGATAAAGAGACAAAAGACTCAATTGTAAACTATCGTAGAGTGCATAGGTATGAGGTAACATAAACCTATAACCTAAATAACAACAGGCTGCAGTAGATCTTGTGAAACAAGTATACTAAAAACTAGCAATGCGTAGTATGGAGGGATCAACCATATGAACATAATGATCCCTACACCACGACGGAAGAGCCTCCACTTTAGTCGCATAGAATAGCGAAGAAGAGGATCTCCTATAGTAAGAAATCGCGTCCAAAGCTCGTCCAGTACAGTGCTTACAATGCAATACGGACCACACAACGGAATACATGAAGGTTGCGACCTTGCTGGTTGTGATAAAGATGACACGATTTACCCAGTGAAAAAAGATCCTCACATAGAGGAAGATTTCACGTTAAGATCCACAGTAGACAAGAGAGTAAATTACTCATGATCTCTGTGAAGATAGAGATGCTATCAACAGAAATGTATTGTGGTTGTTTATCTTAGCAATACCTGCTAAAACAACAGCGCCGGAGGATACGCGTATCCTATCATTCCGTCCTATAGATCAATAGAGCGTTAACAGTATAGCTCGGAGATCTGGACAAGCCAACACATACGTCTGCAATTGATAAGCAAGCTGTGTCATAAATAAAACATCATTGGGCGCTCCCATAGATAGCAAATCTGATTAAATACTTGTTTGTTGAGAGTCCATTCTGACAGCAACAAGCGACCCGTAAGAGAACGGGAGTGCGATAAAACAATCAGACGACCCAGAATATGACGGACCAAAACTGAACTTGGTGTACTATAACCAACAGACGGATTCTTTCCATTAAATTGAATAACGGAAACGAAAGAGTGCCTCCCTGGTTCCGGAGATACGCCACTACTGTCGAATTAAAGGACAGGAATTTGGGCATGCGTTTCTGAATAATGTTCATGCAATGACATAAAGCAAGCCTAAAAAACATTATTCCGCGGAAGTTAAACTGATAGCTAAAAGACTGCGGAACCCAAAGACCCTGGCACTTCGAATCCGTAGGGATCAGTATATATCCCAATCTGTTTGACTGGCAACCGTCATAACAGCCACACTAGGGTCCGGCAACTGCGGCGGCACTCTCTGAGTCAACCACCGAATGTTTGCCCCAGTCTGAATCTCTTGTAACACTAGAGAGACAAGAGAATGTATAAATCAAGCAATTCATGGATTGCCGGAAAGTTGCCGTCGAAGAGAAGCTCCTCCGAGAACGAAGCGACTCTGAGAGAGTTCTTAACCTACTATCCACGCGAGGATGTAGCTAGGGCTGCATCACGTCTAACCAACTCCAATCAGCCACTGAAGGGCGGAGTTATACGTGAACAAACTACTGCCCTCAAAAGAAATTACATTGAGAATAATATCCCGTAAATCTTTTCTTGAAGACGTAATGATAACGCCTCAGTAAGGCGGATTACGTATAATAAAGCGTCTAAGTTAAGTCTACTATACATAATGTCGTTCCCAACATTGAAATTGGAAAAGACATAAACGGCGAAAAAGAATATATGCAGTCTTTAATCACACCGTCTAGACGCATATGAACTCTCGGTATGCCCTGCTCTGCCAAAATAAACTATATGTAAAAAAGATAAAATGGCAGAAATGAGCCACGCGGACAAGAAACTAAACTATCATGCTTAGTAGCAGGCTTGTATATATATATATAATATATAGCGTCGAAAAATAAAACACATGTTGTAATGACAATATTGGACTGCGTCGGTAAGTCAGGGACAAAGTCCCTGTACCGATCGAAAAATCCGAGTCCAATGACGCTATAAGTCTCTTATCCAAGATCGCAGCAATGAAGTCCGAAAAATAATCACTGGAAGAAATGCCAGAAGATATGAAAGGCATCTTCCGATACTACTAAAGGGAAAACTCGAAATCTTTCGAATCCCTTTCGCCATCCTGTCGGACCCTATAAAGCGTTCGGTCGTCCGTAGCTTGATGCAACCGCGGACCGCACCGACCCAGCGCCGTCGGATAATTCCTGATTCGACCGAGAAACCGTCAATTGCTGGGATGCTGCGAAACAACTGTGCTAACTCGGATAGCACGTCCGTCACTGAGGCCTGAGGAGCAGCGGTCTTACGATGCATTGCCGCAGGAAGCTCCGAGATCGTTACCCCGTGCATACTTCCAATATGCGAGCGAACGGAGTGTATAGGCCTCGTGTCCCTTGGCTACCGGATGGCGCGACCTATTCGCTGTGGAATCACTGAATGCCGAAACTGATCGGATACTCGAGGTCACGTAGCCAATGTGCGGTCGTGTGCCCTGCTGTGAGGATGAGGAAGCATTAAAGACAGTCTCTCGGACTGTCAATATAACGGAGCGTCCCGAGCAACGGACATATGCTCCGAATGTAAAATATCTGAACCACAACATGCGGTCCCCTATGTTGTTGGCTTCCTCCGATCTGTCCTCAATCTGCCGTCACCGGGTGAGTACTAAAGTAATTAAAGTGCTCGCATCACCCAAATCTCCTTCCTAGACCGCAACGGACGAACCCGGCAGCCGAACCATTCGATGAATGTACGCTACACCGGGTGAGCTAGCGAATGTCACTCCGTAAGCGATAGACATATTCCATGAGCACTTATTGCCGCTAACTCTTCATTAACTATGACGACAGAGGCACACTTTTGAAAGACATCTCCATAACTCTTCGAACAAGAAACCAGAAATGCTTGGATAGCAAGCATAAAATAATAATATATATAGCGTCGTTCAATAATTCGAAAGTTTGTGTGACATTATTGGACTATGTCGGAACTGAGGGACGATGTCCCTGAACCGAACCAAAAATTCTAAGTCCACCGATGCTATCAGTTTCTTATCCGGCATCGCAGCATATGTTGTTCCGAAAGGGAAAGCTTGAAATCCACCGAATCCCTTTCGGTATCCCGTCGGACCGGATGAAACTTTCGGACGTCCGTACCCGCTTCCGCGGAGCGTCCCGACCCAGCATCGTCGGATAAAATATATGCGACAGATTCAGTTGATGCTGGGATGCTGCGATAAACTGTGCTATTAAGGAAAGCACGTCCGTTCCCGAGGCCTGTGCAGTAGCGGACTTACGATGCATTGCCGCTGGAAGCTCCGTGTACGTTGACTCCCGCACACTTCCTATGCGAACGTCCGGAGTCTGCAGGCCTCGAGTCCCCGGCTACCGACCCAGCGCTGTCGGATAATTCTCGATCCGACACCGTTTCTGTCGGCTGCTGGGATGCTGCGATAAGCTGTGCTATGTGCACAAGAATGTCCGGCATCGATACCTGCGGAGGCGCAGTCTATCGGTGCTTCGCCGAGGGTAGCTCCGCATCAGATGGCTCCCGCATACTTCCTATGCGAACGTCCGGAGTCCATCGGTCTCGAATCCCTGGCTGCCGGATGGTGTGACCTGGTCGCCGAAGAATCCTTGATCGGCGAAGCTGGTAATATATCGGCGGTCACGCAGCCAAGGTGCGGTCGTGTGCGCTGACGAGAAGAGGAAGCCTTAGCAGTCTCAGCGGACTGCCTATACAACGGAGCGTCCCGAGCGACGGACGTATGCTCCGCTAACGACACATTTGTACCACAACATCTGGGGCCAGATGTTGTTGAACGAGAGAGGGGCCTCTCTCGCTTGCCGTCCGGATGGACCGGAACGAGCTATGAACCGGACTAAAAGGCTTCCTCCGTTCTCCCTCCGATCCGCCGTCACTGGGTGTGCATTAAGTTAATTTTATAGTGCTCGCATCACCCCAAAATTCCTTCTAGACCGCAACGGACGAACCCGGCTGCCGAACCATTCGGTGAATGGACGCTACACCGGGCGAGCTAGCAGACGTCAAAGGCCGTCGAACCTACTAGGGTCCTCTTAGGCAATTGGCGTATTACATGAGCACTTTTCCGCTAGCCCTTCATTAATTGTGACGACGGAGGCACACTGTTGGAAGACATCACAGATACATCACCCTAATCTTGATCGTCTGAAATAGAAATTGATAAAGTAGAGTGACCCTGCGGGGAAAGGACCGGAGTGTCCAAATCCCCAACAACATACCGTGACATACGCTTCCCATATTGTCATCGAAATCATACGATACAGAACAGGAGTTAATGCGAGTACACTGACCACATATAGAATGATAATAAGGTCAGAGGAAGACTTCCTCTTAAAACAATTGATCAATATCCTTTCAATGTGAAAAGAAAACAAGTCCTGGTACTCGCACTAACCCCTGGCAATCAAAATACATAATAATAATATGATCCATTAATATAGAAAAAATAATTGAAATCAAAATATTTTGAAAAAATATTTTTTCAGAACAGCCCAAGTTTCTGAAAAGTAACGTTGAGCCCCAATGGATCCCAAGCCTAAGTGTGGACAAAAATTTTAAAAATATTTTAAACAATTTATTCAACACTTACGAACAATAATAATGTATCTAGTTATGATTAAAATAACATAAAGATATTATTATTTAGAAATCCCCCCCTCACACAGAGGGCTGTTGTAAATGTAAACAATGAGTGTAAAAACACTAAAATAAGACTCCAGGCACCCAGGCCCGAAATCAGTTACCAAAAATACACCATCTGATGCAAAACAGAGACTTCCAGGGAAGAAACTGCAGAACATCAGATGGTAGATGCAGAACACAACGCCTAACCACCCGTAGGTGAAGACGTAAACATGGGGAAAGAACAGAATTCATTCTGTTATTAAGCTAAAACTCCCAAGAAAATTTAGTAATAATAATTACAGAAACTATGCCAAAAGCATGGGAGAATAGCAAGGGGGAACTTAAAGGACAGGGAGAGAGGAAAAACACTTGAAAAAACAGTGTAACTAAATAATCAGAATGACAACAAAATGGCTGCTGCCTTGAAAATAGGTAACTTAACATAATTTCATTAAAAAATTTTAAGTTACAGCCCTGATAATATTCTGTCACACATTCTTTTCCTCTCCTCCTTTTCTATCCTCCTTAGAATCACCATTTCACTAATATTTATGTGTCTGGCATCATTTAAACTGAGATTTAAAAGCACAAAGATCAGTCAGATGTTAACTGATGAAGGGCCAAACTTAGAATGATAAATGGCGCCAATTTCGGAACGTCCTTGACACTGCGCATGCGCAGTGGGGGCGAGGTGTGGAGGGCCTTTCAGGACATGTTTTCTTTAGTTTTAGATGCAAATTTTGGGGATTGGGGGGCAAAATTTGTGTTTGGCCCTATATTTTAAGAGTTAGCACCAGCTATGTCTGGGTCATTGGTACAGTATAAAAATATTAAATTTTTCGAAATATTTCAGCAAAACCATATCATGTGACCCCTCATTGGAATGCGCTCATTGAGCTCGTTCCAATGAGGGGGTCACATGATATGGTTTTGTAGAAATACTTTGAAAAATTTTAAAAAATTAAACTTAAAATAATAAATTTTGATATCGTCTGTGTTGGGTAAAGGGTTAAGTGTTTTTGATCCAAAATAGTTTTTTTCTCTGGAGGCCATATGACTTGTTTATGTCACCTCCCCCATATTTGAGATGTCAATGGACTTGCCACAGACGAGACATTTTGCCTTTGTTTTCAATTTCGTTTTCCTGCTTATCCAGTGTTTGTATTTGGGATTTTCTAACCATGTTTCTGAAAAACAAACATTTACCCATTTCCTTTCACTTTGTTGACGGAATTACCCAATGCCTCAAGTTCAACAGATCAAACATTAAAGTCTGCGTTTTGTTTTTCTTGACGCTAACAACATAACCATGTTATCACTAGGTGCAGCCATTTTGAACACGGAAATATACGGAGCAATGGATGGTCGTTAATGTTCGTGTCAGATCGGTTATTTTTGAGTTGGGTTACAAAGGCCTAAAATTGATTCAAAACGCAATTGAAACTAAAAAGAAAAGGAAATTTAATAAGTAATTTTAATTCCATGAAAAGCGAAAATAATTCTGATATATTTAAATTCCATACCATTTATATGAAAAAGAAATTTTCTATACCTTTCCCAGGCCTAGAAAATGTTTTTAAAAATTCCATACTTTTTCCAGACTTCCAGACTCGCGAACGTACCCTGTATGTCTATCCAACAAGATAATATGCAGAGTTATGAGTTTCATATTATCTAATTTGTAATATGATAATTGAGTATATTGATTTCAAAGAATTAAAACTGAACTCGACCATTGATGCTGAATGCCAGGGTTGAACATTGGGTGGAGCATATATTACTCATCACCCACCACCCCTCCCACCCCCATGAACAGAGGGTTAATGTTCATTGTCCACTAAAAGTATCAATAATTTGACTTCGGAATCGGATATCGGACAATTGTCAAGTGGACCATCGACCTTCTGGATGACAAGTCATTTTGTTTATCGGTTGATCACTATAAATAATGTTTCTTTGTTAAAATATGCTGGTGGGTCATGATAATTCAATGAAACAAAAAATGCCGTTGTCACAGGAAAAATACCGCCAAAAAATTGGTGATGGCAATTTTGTGCTGTCGTTCAAACCAGTAGATTCCAGAGACTGAACCTACAGGCAAGTATTAGTTTTATATGGCCTTTCTTTAACCCTAATGGGACTGGAGAACTTTTAAATCTGTTTGCTACACTATGAAGAGAGTCTACACCTATGCTTTTGCAGTTGTTCCTAGGCAAGTCTTGGCTGCCAATATAGCCATTTGGCAGACAAAACTTGCCTAGAAACCACTGTCAAGGTACTTTGAATGTCACTTGCATGTTTATCCGAAGACTACATGTTGGGGCACCTGTTTTGTTGCAGAGAAAAACGATTAAAGTCAGAATTAACCCTGTGGACCCAGATGGTATATTCCCTGCCAGTTCAGAGCTATCAACTGGTAGAGTCTATTATTTATTATTATTATAACAATAACATGATTTTGAAGGGCATTACAGTGTATTAACGGCTCAACAGAAATGGTTAACAGCCCAAGAGTTTATTAGCGGACCGTGACGAAGTCGAGGGCCGCTAATAATATATAAGCTCAAGGGCTGTTAACCATTTCTGTTGAGCCATTGATACACTGTAATGCCCGACAAAGTCATGTTATTTCCATTATTGCCACTTTCGTACACCGGGTACATTACGATTAAATTATATGGGAAATAAGATAAATAAATGAAGTTTTGACGTTTTAGAATTAAAAAAAAACAGCGACACTATCGTCTGATTTGTTGACATATAAACCGGGTAACATGACTATGGTCTGATCAGTCTACGGCGAAATTGGGAAAGTAAGATGATGAAATATTTCTTCGAAATGCAAACTTTAGGCAAAGAGTTTATTCACCAAAGATGTCATCACTTACCTTGTGTGTATCGCTTCCCATATTTGATACATTATCTATCCGTGACACAAAGGGAAACACTTGAAACAAATGTGATAATTGTGTTTACAAATTAAAAATCCGAATTGAATTTCGATCCAAATGGAAATCTGGGAAAAATATTGTTGATCGTCTGAGAGATGTGACGTCATTGTCTATATTTAGACGTGTCGGGCTGTTATTGACGTGCTGGGCTGTTATAGTCAATAACGGCCCAACACGTCACATCACTTGTACTTGTTGAGCATTACGAGGTTTCAACGCCCGGGAAAACATTGTTAATGTGCTAAGGAATGCCCGCAAAAGTGGTAATAATATTTATTATTTACTGGTGTTTAGGTCACATATATTTGCACAATGGCTAATCATGACCACAACATGAGTATCAAATCAAGGCCAGGGGTGAGTGTTAATAAGTCATGTTGCCCATTTTAGAGAGGGTTTGCACCTCCCTAGCATTGGTCACTGGGTCCTATTTTACCAGTAAAACAGAGCCTGTTTACCGGAGTGAACAGGCACTTCTTCACTTGCCGGGGTTCCCGAGGGGATCTGGTAGAGTCTATTTTCATTACTAGGCGTAAGACTAATTAATATTTTAAACGTGCAGCCTTTGGGCTGCACGCTGAAAATCTTGATTGGTCTACCACACAAAGTCACTGAAAAACTCTCTACTATACGAATTCGGGTCGTATTATGATTAGGGACAGAGAAGCAGCCTTTCATGTTCAAAGGGTTAAGCCTTTAAGAGTTAACCCTTCACCTAACATGACAAGAAAATTACATTTGCTAAAATTTCACTTGATAGATTTTCATCTTCTGCCCCCAAAACATGGCTGAAAACTGCTCAATGGAACAAGCTCATTCAATAAGGGGTCATAAACTACAAGGCAAGAATAGATAAATTAATGAAATCTATAATTTTTTTAACAGCAATGGTCAAATATAGATATTATGTTAGGACACGTTAAATAATTTACAGAATCTACCCAGTACTATAAACAAATTTTTTTTCTTCTAAAATTAGCATTTTGTGATTTTTTTTTTATCTGTTGAACCATAGCCTATGACCCACTGACTGAAACTAGCTTAAAAAGGGGTTATAAGCTATTGTTTGAAAGACCAGAATAAAGATTTAAAGGCATTCTTTAACCCTTTACCTAACTTGAAAAGCAGACGACACTTGCAAATAAAATTCTTGAATAACTAATTTTTTTCAATTTTTGTCTCAAAAGTTAAAAAATTTATAGTAATTTATATATTTTTTATACTTACCAATGACCCAGACTTAGCTGGTGCTAACTCTAACAAAACCAGGGCCAAACACAAATTTTGCCCCCCAATCCCCAAAATTTGCATCCAAAACAAAAAGAAATCATGTCCTAAAGGACCTCCATACTACGCCTCTACTGCGCATGCGCAGTGACGCAGACGTCCCGAAATTGACGCCAATTATCATTCTTACTGGCAGTGCCTGGTCAGCGCTATGTACTCAGCGGGGAGGCAAGAGTTCCCAACTCCAGGGAGGGCCATCCCCGTCTGGGTCATTGGTAAGTATAAAAAATATATAAATTACTATAAATTTTTTAACATTTTTATACTGTACCAATGACCCAGACTTAGCTGAATAGTAAACAGGTTGGAGGGCCTAGGACATAGAGGAAAATCCAATAAGCTCAACTATATAGTAAAGAGGTAACCCCTTAAGGAGAAAAGGAGTATTAGGCTTTACATGTATCTTTCTTATTTAATATTAAATTAGAAAGATACACTACCCTTAATAATTGAGCACAATAACATTCATGTTCTCTATTAACATCCAGTATAACCCTTATACTAATTATTTTTAAAGCAAGCCAATAAATAAAGTAGTCCAGAGAATTGAGACTCTTTATAGTCATTTAAAAGTGTCCGAGTATTGTATATTAAAGCTCGTTTGACACTTGACATATACAAATGCTTCACACCGAGCTACACTTTAAAAATAAGACATGAATGAATTTTAACATTAATATTACACTTTAAAACCATCCCGGAAGCGACTCAGAAATACTGACTTGGAGGAGGCATTCCCTTGCTTTTCACTATAAAGCAGGTGACCTAAGGGAACACCTGCCCCCCCCCCCCCCCCTTCCCCTTGCCCTGGGTCAAATAGCCCAGAGCGAAGAGGGCAGCCGGAATGAGTCACTGCCGGAACAGAAAGCCTGCATAACTATAGTTGCAACTGTTTAGTGGACGACATTCTGAGCAGCCGATAACGGACCTAAACAATGCAGGTCTCCAGAAATGGACTCAATATTTCTGAGATAAAAATTCGTAAATGTGGATGGCTGAGACCAATAAGCAGCCTTCATTAAATCTGTAATAGCAACACTATTAGCATAAGCCCAGGAAGTAGAAAGAGCTCTTACTTCATGAGCAGAAATCTTAAGCACAGACTGCTGAGAAGAAGATAAATCTTCATAAGCAGTACGGATAGTTAATTGAATCCATCTAGCAATAGAATGGACTGAAATGTCCTTTCTATTAGGCATCAAAGACAGAAAGAAACGTTTCCGTCCCTTTCTGATGAACTGAGATCTCTGTTTATAGATACGTAATGCTCTAACAGGACAGAGTAAAGGCCTACGCCCGTCTGAAGACGGAAGAGCCTTAATAACAATAGGTTCCGGATATTTATTAGGAGCCTGATTCTTAGCCAAAAAACCCACATTAGTAGTGAAGGTGATAGTGTTCCCAACACTACGATAATGAGAATCATCCACCGATAGTGCATGAAGCTCACTGACTCTTCTAGCAGAAGAGAAAGCTAAGAGAAAAGCTGTCTTATAAGATAAGAATTTGAAATCTACTGTCCCAAGAGGTTCAAATGGCTTTTCCTTCAATTTAAGAAGAACCCAAGCTAAATTCCACTTAGGAATTAGTCTAAGAGTTCTGGGTCTATTTATCGAAATGTTTCTAACCAACTTAGATAAAGAGACATTAGATCCAATTTGTAAACTATCATGATGTGCATAGGTATCAGATAACATAGATCTATAACCCTTTATAGTAACAGGCTGCAGTTTGATTTCGTCAAACAAGTATACTAGAAAGTTTGCAATGTCTGGTATAGAGGGATCGAATATATCTACAGAATGATCCCTACACCAACAACGAAAAACCTTCCACTTAGCCGCATAGTTTAGCGAAGAGGAGGTCCTCCTACAGTTAGAAATCGCGTCCACTGCTCGTCCTGAAAAGTGCTTGCCATGCAAGAAGGACCGCACAACGGAAAAACGTGAAGGTTGAGACCTTGCGGGTTGTGATGGAGTTGGCGCGATTTCCCCTGCGAAAGAAGATCCTCCCGTGGAGGAAGCTTCCGCGGTAGGTCCCACAACAGACACCTGAGTAGATTTATCCACGGTCTCTGTGGCGACAGAGATGCTACCAACAGAATCTTGCATTGAGATTGTTTTATCTTTAGCAATACTTGTTGAATTAACGGCGCTGGAGGATACACATATCCTATCATTCCGTCCCAAGGGATCGACAGAGCGTCTACTGCAAATGCTCTTGGATCCGGACACGGAGACACATACGTCTGCAACTGATTGTTGAGATGTGTCGCAAATAAGTCTATCATTGGCCGTTCCCATTGGTAGCAAATCTGATTGAATACTTGTTTGTTGAGAGTCCACTCCGACGGCAACAAGCGACCCTTTCGTGAAAGGGAGTCTGCTAGCACATTCAGACGACCCGGTATGTGACGGACCGAAAGAAGAACGTGATGTTCTAGCGCAAACAGAAGGATTCTTTCCGTTAGATTGAACAACGGAACTGAATGAGTGCCTCCCTGATTCCGTATATACGCCACTACTGTCGTATTGTCGGATAGGATTTGGACATGAGCATCGTGAATAATGTCCATCCAGTGACGTAACGCAAGCCAAATTGACATCATTTCCTTGATGTTTATGTGCTTGCCCAGGAATTGCGGATCTCAAAGACCCTGGCATCTCGAATCCGTTGGGATTAATGATGCACCCCAACCTGTTTGACTGGCATCCGTCATAACGGTAAAACTCGGATCCGGCAACTGCAGCGGAACTCCTTGAGTTAACCACTGAATGTTTGCCCAAGTCTGAATCTCTTGTTTCACTTGATCTGACAAGAGAACGTCTACATCGAGCGAATGAATTTTCACACTCCAATTCTGAGTCAAGAAAATTTGAAGAGGACGTGTGCGTAACCGCCCCATCGGAATGAGATCCGCGGAGGCTCCGCACAGACCTATCAGTCTCATAAATTCTCTCGCCGTGACTTTGTCTGCGTGCAGACAATAGCGAGCGTAACAACTGACTAATTTCGCTCTGGTTAACGGCAGACGAACGAGATTGTTGTGCGTCTCGAAACTCATTCCCAGATGAGTGAATGACTTGGACGGCACCAGATCCGACTTCTCTTCGTTTACTATAAAACCGAGACGTCGGAGCAATAGAAGAAGATTCTGAACATCGTTCTGAAGCATTAACTCGTTGCCGTACCTCTGAAGAATGTCGTCCAGGTAGACCGACGTTACCGCAGACGAATGAGCTCGGAAGTAGATCATTACCGAGTTCATTACCCGAGTGAAAGCCCAGGGTGCTAGATTCAATCCGAAGCACATCGCCCGGAATTGATACACCACTCCTAGGACTGCGAAGTGTAGATACTTTCGGAATGTCGGATGTACCATGACGTGAAAGTACGCATCTTTGAGATCTATGCTCGTTGCATAATCGTTCACCCGAATACTCGCTCTGACCGATCGAATCGTCTCCATATAAAACTTTGGAGCGACGATCAGCTTGTTTATCCAGCTCAAATCTATGACTGGACGGAACGAGCTGTCTGGTTTCGGAACCAGAAACAGATGGCTGTAGAATCCCGGAGATTCCTGGTTTTCTACGACCTCTACCGCGTTCTTCATTAAAAGAGACTGCACCTCTGATAACAGAGCGTCTCTTTTCTGCGGATTTGACGGAAGATGAGTCCACTTTGGACTTCGAGTTAATGGAGGCTTTCGTTTGAAGGATATCTTTAGACCTTCCGAAGTCACTCCTCTCACCCAAGGGTCGTCCATAATCGACGCCCATTCTTGTGAAAAGCTCGACAACCTTCCGCCAACCGGAACACGATAGAGGTTTAAGCCATCACCTCCTGGACCTGCGGGGCCTGCGGTAGGAGAAACCATGTCTTCCACGGCCCGCACCTCGCCCCGTCGACCTCGGGGCGTCCAACCGATTGTCCCGGCCTGAAGGACGTCCCGAACGAGAGTCGCTATCCTGACGGTCTCTCGAATAAGACCAAGAGGACGCACCGGAACCTCTATAGGAACCTCTCTTGGGCGCATTAGACCCAGAAGTGCCTGTCTTATTCGTGTCTGCTGTATCCGACTTCTTAGGAGCAGATTTGAACAACAGAGAATCCTTAGCTTTCTTTGTAATTTTATCATAAATAGCGGAAAGCTTGCCGTCAAAGAGAAGTTATCCTGAGACCGAAGCGACTCTAAGAGAGTTCTTCACCTTAGAATCCACTAGTGTGGATGTAGCTAGGGCTGCGTCACGTCTAACCAACTCCAGATTTGCCACTGAAAGGGCGGAGTTACACGTGGAATAAGCTACTGCCCTTGAAAGAAGTCTTAAAGAGGAATGTATATCCTGAAACTCTTTCCCCTGAAGGCGCAGTGATAACGCCTTAGTAAGGTGATCTGCATAAGATAAGGCATCTAAATTGGCTCTGTTAGACGCAATAGCTGTTTCCAACACCGCGGTTGGAATAGAAGCTGACGACGGTAATGATAGCTCTAAGTCTTCCGCCTCGTCGTCCATACGCAGAGGAACTCTCGGTATACCCTGTTCTGCCGTATCGAATTTATTCCTTGCATTAATGAAAGGCAGGTTGAGAGTATTAGCGGACAAGAAACCTGCTTTCCCCGTCCTGGAAGCAAGTTTAAATATAGCGTCGTTCAATAATTCAAATGTTCTTGCAACATTATTGGACTGCGACGGAAACTCGGGAGCGATGTCCCTGAACCGCTCAAAAAATTCAGAGTCCAATGACGCTATAATTCTCTTGTCCGGAACCGCAGCAGTCTGGCCCGACGGAACAACTTGAGGGAGAAAGTGCCGGATGAAGTCCATGGCAGCTTTATGTTGTTCCGAAAGGGATAGCTCCAAGTCATCCGTATCCCTTTCACCATCCGGTCGGACCTCATGATGTTCCCGGTCGTCCGCCCCCGATGCTTCGGTGGAGCGTACCGACCCAGCGCCGTCGGATAATTCTCGATCCGACACCGTTTCTGTCGGCTGCTGCGATAAGCTGTGCTATCTGCACAAGAATGTCCGGCGTCGAGACCTGCGGAGGCGCAGTCTTTCGCTGCTTCGCCGAGGGCAGCTCCGCATCAGATGGCTCCCGCATACTTTTCCTATGCGAACGTCCGGAGTCCATCGGTCTCGAATCCCTGGCTGCCGGATGGTGTGACCTGGTCGCCGAAGAATCCTTGATCGGCGAAGCTGGTAATATATCGGCGGTCACGTAGCCAAGGTGCGGTCGTGTGCGCTGACGAGAAGAGGAAGCCTTAACAGTCTCTGCGGACTGCTTATACAACGGAGCGTCCCGAGCGACGGACGTATGCTCCGCTAAAGACACATTTTGTACCACAACATCTGGTCCCAGATGTTGTTGTACGAGAGAGGGGCCTCTCTCGCTCGCGGCCCGGCTGGACCTGGACGAGCTAGGAACCGGACTAAAAGGCTTCCTCCGTTCTCGCTTACTATCCGCCGTCACTGGGTGTGCATCTATTATGTTTATAGTGCTCGCATCACCCAAAACTTCCTCTTGGACCGCATCGGACGAACCCGGCTGCCGAACCATTCGGTGAATGGATGCTACACCGGGCGAGCTAGCGGACGACATTTGTCTAATCTCCATGAACACTTTTGCCGCTAGCTCTGAATTCATTTGTGACGATGGACGCACACTTGTAGAAGATAACATGGAAACATCACCCTGTTCTGGTTCCTCTGAAATAGAAACTGAGAGAGTAGAGTGACCTTGCGGAGAAAGAGCCGGCATCACCCTTTCTCCAGAAACAACATATCGTGACACACGTTTCCAATGTTTCTCATCCCAATATTCACATATAGGACAGGGATTAATGCGAGAACACTGACTACAATTAATACAATGATCATGAAAGTCAGAGGAAGATTTCTTCCTATTACAATTTGAACAACGTCCCTTCATTGTGAAAGAACAACAATAAGTCCTAGTTACTCGCAAAAACCCCTGACACAAAGATACATAATAACATGATCCATTAATAAATGAAAAAACAATTGCAAATCAAAATAATTTTGAAAAAATATTTTTTCGGCGAAGCCCAAGTTGCTGAAAAGTAACGTTGAGCCCCGATGGATCCGATGGCAAAGTGTGGTCAAAAATTTTAAATTTATATAAAATAATTAATGAGACACTTACGGATAATATAAATGTATCTTATAGTGAGATAAACTACAGCAAAGGCAAACAGCCCCCCTCAAAAAAGGCTGTTGCCAATGTAAACAAACAGTGTAAAAACACCAGAAAACATGACTCCAGGCAATGAAAAAACTGGCCCGGAATCAGTCATCAAATTACACTCTATCTGATGCAAAACAGAGACTCCCAGGGGAGAATCTGCAGAACATCAGATGGAAGATGCAGAACACAAACGTTATACACCCATGGGTGAAAACGTAACTATGGGGAAAATAACAGAAAACATTCTGTAACCAAGCAACTCTCCCAGGAAATTTTAGAAATGAAATTTCTCAAAAATATGCCAAAAGCATGGGAGAATTGCAAGGTGGGACTTTAGAAGGCTAGGGAAGAGGAAACACTGAATAAGCAGTGCAACAATTAGCAAGAATGACAACAAGAGGCCCATGCCTCGAAAATAGGCAACTTAACATAATTTCATCAAAAAATTTTAAGTACAGCCCTGATTATTTTTTGTCACTTCTTTTTCCTCTCCTCCTTCTATCCTCCTTAGAATCACATTTTCTCCAAAAATTACGTGTCTGGCATCCTTTAAACTGAGATTTACAAGCACAAAGATCAGTGAGATGTTGACTGATGAAGGGCCAAACAGAGAATGATAATTGGCGCCAATTTCGGGACGTCTGCGTCACTGCGCATGCGCAGTAGAGGCGTAGTATGGAGGTCCTTTCGGACATGATTTCTTTTTGTTTTGGATGCAAATTTTGGGGATTGGGGGGCAAAATTTGTGTTTGGCCCTGGTTTTGTTAGAGTTAGCACCAGCTAAGTCTGGGTCATTGGTACAGTATAAAAATACATAGGTTATGACCCCTCATTGGAACGAGCTCGATGAGATCGTTCCAAAGAGGGGTCATAATCTATGTTTTTGAGACAAAAAATGAAAAAAATAATGAAAGTTAAAAAATTTATAGTAATTTATATATTTTTTATACTTACCAATGACCCAGACTTAGCTGGTGCTAAACTCTTTAATTCAGGGCCAAACACAAATTTTATCCCCCCAATCCCCAAAATTTGCATCAAAAACCGAAAAGTTAAAAAATTTATAGTAATTTATATATTTTTTATACTTACCAATGACCCAGACTTAGCTGGTGCTAACTCCACAAAAACCAGGGCCAAACACAAATTTTGCCCCCCAATCCCCAAAATTTGCATCCAAAACAAAAAGAAATCATGTCCTAAAGGACCTCCATAGTACGACTCTACTGCGCATGCGCAGTGACGCAGTCGTCCCGAAATTGGCGCCAAATATCATTCTTACTGGCAGTGCCTGGTCAGCGCTATGTACTCAGCGGGGAGGCAAGAGTTCCCAACTCAGGGAGGGCCATCCCCGTCTGGGTCATTGGTAAGTATAAAAAATATATAAATTACTATAAATTTTTTAACATTTTTATACTGTACCAATGACCCAGACTTAGCTGAATAGTAAACAGGCTGGAGGGCCTAGGACATAGAGGAAAATCCAATAAGCTCAATTATAAAATAAAGAGGTAACCCCTTAAGGAGAAAAGGAGTATTAGGCTTTACATGTATCTTTCTTATTTAATATTTAAATTAGAAAGATACACTACCCTTAATAATTGAGCACAATAACATTCATGTTCTCTATTAACATCCAGTATAACCCTTATACTAATTATTTTTAAAGCAAGCCAATAAATAAAGTAGTCCAGAGAATTGAGACTCTTTATAATCATTTAAAAGTGTCCGAGTATTGTATATTAAAGCCCGTTTGACACTTGACATATACAAATGCTTCACACCGAGCTACACTTTAAAAATAAGACATGAATGAAATTAAACATTAATATTACACTTTAAAACCATCCCGGAAGCGACTCAGAAATACTGTCTTGGAGGAGGCATTCCCTTGCTTTTCACTATAAAGCAGGTGACCTAAGGGAACACCCCCCCCCCCCCCCCCCCCTTCCCCTTGCCCTGGGTCAAATAGCCCAGAGCGAAGAGGGCAGTCGGACGGAGTCACTGCCGGAACAGAAAGCCTGCATAACTATAGTTGCAACTGTTTAGTGGACGACATTCTGAGCAACAGATAACGGACCTAAACAATGCAGGTCTCCAGAAATGGACTCAATATTTCTGAGATAAAAATTAGTAAATGTGGATGGCTGAGACCAATAAGCAGCCTTCATTAAATCTGTAATAGCAACACTATTAGCATAAGCCCAGGAAGTAGAAAGAGCTCTTACTTCATGAGCAGAAATCTTAAGCACAGACTGCTGAGAAGAAGATAAATCTTCATACGCAGTACGGATAGTTAACTGAATCCATCTAGCAATAGAATGGACTGAAATGTCCTTTCTATTAGGCATCAAAGACAGAAAGAAACGTTTCCGTCCCTTTCTGATGAACTGAGATCTCTGTTTATAGATACGTAGTGCTCTAACAGGACAGAGTAAAGGCCTACGCCCGTCTGAAGACGGAAGAGCCTTAATAACAATAGGTTCCGGATATTTATTAGGAGCCTGATTCTTAGCTAAAAAACCGACATTAGTAGTGAAGGTGATAGTGTTCCCAACACTACGATAATGAGAATCATCCACCGATAGTGCATGATGCTCACTGACTCTTCTGGCAGAAGAGAAAGCTAAGAGAAAAGCTGTCTTATAAGATAAGAATTTGAAATCTACTGTCCCAAGAGGTTCAAATGGCTTTTCCTTCAATTTAAGGAGAACCCAAGCTAAATTCCACTTAGGAATTAATCTAAGAGTTCTGGGTCTATTTATCGAAAAGTTTCTAACCAATTTCGATAAAGAGACATTAGATCCAATTTGTAAACTATCATGATGTGCATAGGTATCAGATAACATAGATCTATAACCCTTTATAGTAACAGGTTGCAGTTTGATTTCGTCAAACAAGTATACTAGAAAGTTAGCAATGTCTGGTATAGAGGGATCAAATATATCAACAGAATGATCCCTACACCAACGACGGAAAACCTTCCACTTAGCCGCATAGTTTAGCGAAGAGGAGGTCCTCCTACAGTTAGAAATCGCGTCCACTGCTCGTCCTGTAAAGTGCTTGCCATGCAAGAAGGACCGCACAACGGAAAAATGTGAAGGTTGAGACCTTGCGGGTTGTGATGTAGTTGGCGCGATTTCCCCTGCCAAAGAAGATCCTCTCGTGGAGGGAGCTTCCGCGGTAGGTCCCACAACAGACACCTGATTAGATTTATCCACGGTCTCTGTGGCGACAGAGATGCTACCAACAGAATCTTGCATTGAGATTGTTTTATCTTTAGCAATACTTGTTGAATTAACGGCGCTGGAGGATACGCATATCCTATCATTCCGTCCCAAGGGATCGACAGAGCGTCTACTGCAAATGCTCTTGGATCCGGACACGGGGACACATACGTTTGCAACTGATTGTTGAGATGTGTCGCAAATAAGTCTATCATTGGCCGTTCCCATTGGTAGCAAATCTGATTGAATACTTGTTTGTTGAGAGTCCACTCCGACGGCAACAAGCGACCCTTTCGTGAAAGGGAGTCTGCTAGCACATTCAGACGACCCGGTATGTGACGGACCGAAAGAAGAACGTGATGTTCCAACGCAAACAGAAGGATTCTTTCCGTTAGATTGAACAACGGAACTGAATGAGTGCCTCCCTGATTCCGTATATACGCCACTACTGTCGTATTGTCGGATAGGATTTGGACATGAGCATCGTGAATAATGTCCATCCAGTGACGTAACGCAAGCCAAATTGACATCATTTCCTTGATGTTTATGTGCTTGCACAGGAATTGCGGATCCCAAAGACCCTGGCATCTCGAATCCGTTGGGATTAATGATGCACCCCAACCTGTTTGACTGGCATCCGTCATAATGGTAAAACTCGGATCCGGCAACTGCAGCGGAACTCCTTGAGTTAACCACTGAATGTTTGCCCAAGTCTGAATCTCTTGTTTCACTTGATCTGACAAGAGAACGTCTACATCGAGCGAATGAATTTTCACACTCCAATTCTGAGTCAGGAAAATTTGAAGAGGCCGTGTGCGTAGCCGACCCATCGGAATGAGATCCGCGGCGGCTCCGCACAGACCTATCAGTCTCATAAATTCTCTCGCCGTGACTCTGTCTGTATTCAGACAATAGCGAGCGTAACAACTGACTAATTTCGCTCTGGTTAACGGCAGACGAACGAGATTGTTGTGCGTCTCGAAGCTCATTCCCAGATGAGTGAATGACTTGGACGGCACCAGATCCGACTTCTCCTCGTTTACTATGAAACCGAGACGTCGGAGCAATAGAAGAAGATTCTGAACATCGTTCTGAAGCGTTAACTCGTTGCCGTACCTCTGAAGAATGTCGTCCAGGTAGGCCGACGTTACCGCAGACGAATGAGCTCGGAAGTAGATCATTACCGAGTTCATTACCCGAGTGAAAGCCCAGGGTGCTAGATTCAATCCGAAGCACATGGCCCGGAACTGATACACCACTCCTAGGACTGCGAAGCGTAGATACTTTCGGAATGTCGGATGTACCATGACGTGAAAGTACGCATCTTTGAGATCTATGCTCGTTGCATAATCGTTCACCCGAATACTCGCTCTGACCGATCG
Organism: Pictodentalium vernedei; assembly: GCA_031216915.1. Classification (NCBI taxonomy): domain Eukaryota; kingdom Metazoa; phylum Mollusca; class Scaphopoda; order Dentaliida; family Dentaliidae; genus Pictodentalium; species Pictodentalium vernedei. The sequence continues at coordinate 479,339,838 of CM062294.1, read as the reverse complement.
AATCGTCTCCATATAAAACTTCGGAGCGACGATCAGCTTGTTTATCCAGCTCAAATCTATGACTGGACGGAACGAGCCGTCTGGTTTCGGAACCAGAAACAGATGGCTGTAGAATCCCAGCGATTCCTGGTTTTCTACGACCTCTACCGCGTTCTTCATTAAAAGAGACTGCACCTCTGATAGCAGAGCGTCTCTTTTCTGAGGGTTTGACGGAAGATGAGTCCACTTTGGACTTCGAGTTAATGGAGGCTTTCGTTTGAAGGATATCTTTAGACCTTCCGAAGTCACTCCTCTCACCCACGGGTCGTCCGTAATCGACGCCCACTCTTGAGAAAAACTCGACAACCTTCCGCCAACCGGAACGCGATAGAGGTTTAAGCCATCACCTCCTGGATCTGCGAGGCCTGCGGTAGGAGAAACCACGTCTTCCACGACCCGCACCTCGCCTCGTCGACCTCGGGGCGTCCGACCGATTGTCCCGGCCTGAAGGACGTCCCGAACGAGAGTCACTATCCTGACGGTCTCTCGAATAAGAGCTAGAGGACGCACCGGAACCTCTATAGGAACCTCTCTTGGGCGGATAAGACCCAGAAGTGCCCGCCTTATTCGTGTCTGTTGTATCCGACCTTTTAGGAGCGGATCTAAACAACAGAGAATCACTAGCTTTCTTTTTAATATTATCATAAATAGCGGAAAGCTTGCCGTCAAAGAGAAGATCTCCTGAGACCGAAGCGACTCTAAGAGAGTTCTTCACCTTAGAATCCACTAGTGTGGATGTAGACAGGGCTGCGTCACGTCTAACCAACTCCAGATTTGCCACTGAAAGGGCGGAGTTACACGTGGAATAAGCTACTGCCCTTGAAAGAAGTCTTAAGGAGGATTGTATATCCTGAAACTCTTCCCCTTGAAGACGCAGTGATAACGCCTTAGTAAGGTGATCTGCGTAAGATAAGGCATCTAAATTGGCTCTGTTAGACGCAATAGCTGTTTCCAACACTGCGGTTGGAATAGAAGCTGACGACGGTAATGATAGCTCTAAGTCTTCCGCCTCGTCGTCCATACGCAGAGGAACTCTCGGTATACCCTGACCTGCCGTGTCGAATTTATTCCTTGCATTAATGAAAGGCAGGTTGAGAGTATTTGCGGACAAGAAGCCTGCTTTCCCCGTCCTGGAAGCAAGTTTAAAAATAGCGTCGTTCAATAATTCAAATGTTCTTGCAACATTATTGGACTGCGACGGAAACTCGGGAGCGATGTCCCTGAACCGCTCGAAAAAATCAGAGTCCAATGACGCTATAATTCTCCTGTCCGGAAGCGCAGCAGTCTGGCCCGACGGAACAACTTGAGGAAGAAAGTGCCGGATGAAGTCCACGGCAGCTTTGTGTTGTTCCGAAAGGGATAGCTCCAATTCATCCGTATCCCTTTCACCATCCGGTCGGACCTCCCGATGTTCCCGGTCGTCCGCCCCCGATGCTTCGGCGGAGCGTACCGACCCAGCGCCGTCGGATAATTCTCGATCCGACACCGTTTCTGTCGGCTGCTGGGATGCTGCGATAAGCTGTGCTATCTGCACTAGAATGTCCGACGTCGAGACCTGCGGAGGAGCGGTCTTTCGCTGCTTCGCCGAGGGCAGCTCCGCATCAGATGGCTCCCGCATACTTTTCCTATGCGAACGTCCGGAGTCCATCGGTCTCGAATCCCTGGCTGCCGGATGGTGTGACCTGGTCGCCGAAGAATCCTTCATCGGCGAAGCTGGCAAAATATCGGAGGTCACGCAGCCAAGGTGCGGTCGTGTGCGCCGACAAGAAGAGGAAGCCTTAACAGTCTCTGCGGACTGCTTATACAACAGAGCGTCCCGAGCGACGGACGTATGCTCCGCTAAAGACACATTTTGTACCACAACATCTGGTCCCAGATGTTGTTGTACGAGAGAGGGGCCTCTCTCGCTCGCGGCCCGGCTGGACCTGGACGAGCTAGGAACCGGACTAAAAGGCTTCCTCCGTTCTCGTTCACTATCCGCCGTCACTGGGTGTGCATCTATTATTTTTATAGTGCTCGCATCACCCAAAATTTCCTCTTGGACCGCATCGGACGAACCCGGCTGCCGAACCATTCGGTGAATGGACGCTACACCGGGCGAGCTAGCGGACGACATTTGTCTAATCTCCATGAGCACTTTTGCCGCTAGCTCTGTATTTATTTGTGACGACGGACGCACACTTGAAGAAGATAACATGGAAACATCACCCTGTTCTGGTTCCTCTGAAATAGAAACTGAGAGAGTAGAGTGACCTTGTGGAGAAAGAGCCGGCATCGCTCTTTCTCCAGAAACAACATATCGTGACACACGTTTCCAATGTATCTCATCCCCATGTTCACATACAGGACAGGGATTAATGCGAGAACACTGACTACAATTAATGCAATAATCATGAAAGTCAGAGGAAGATTTCTTCCTATTACAATTTGAACAAAGTCCCTTCATTGTGAAAGAACAACAATAAGTCCTAGTTACTCACAAAAACCCCTGACACAAAGATACATAATAACATGATCCATTAATAAATGAAAAAACAATTGCAAAACAAAATAATTTTGAAAAAATATTTTTTCAGAGAAGCCCAAGTTGCTGAAAAGTAACGTTGAGCCCCGATGGATCCGATGGCAAAGTGTGGTCAAAAATTTTAAAATTATATAAAATAATTAATGAGACACTTTCGGATAATATAAATGTATCTTATAATGAGATAAACTACCACAAAGGCAAACAGCCCCCCTCAAAAAAGGCTGTTACCATTGAAAACAAACAGTGTAAACACAGTAGAAAACATGACTCCAGGCACTGAAAAAACTGGCCCGGAATCAGTCATCAATTACACTCTATCTGATGCAAAACAGAGACTCCCAGGGGAGAATCTGCAGAACATCAGATGGAAGATGCAGAACACAAACGTTATACACCCATGGGTGAAAACGTAACTATGGGGAAAATAACAGAAAACATTCTGTAACCAAGCAACTCTCCCAGGGAATTTTTAGAAATGAAACTTCTCAAAAATATGCCAAAAGCATGGGAGAATTGCAAGGGGGGACTTTAGAAGGTTAGGGGAGAGGAAACACTGAATAAGCAGTGCAACAATTAGCAAGAATGACAACAAGAGGCGTTTGCCTCGAAAATAGGCAACTTAACATAATTTCAACAAAAAATTTTAAGTACAGCCCTGATTATGTTTTGCCACTTCTTTTTTCCTCTCCTCCTTCTATCCTCCTTAGAATCACATTTTCTCCAAGAATTACGTGTCTGGCATCCTTTAAACTGAGATTTACAAGCACAAAGATCAGTGAGATGTTGACTGATGAAGGGCCAAACAGAGAATGATATTTGGCGCCAATTTCGGGACGACTGCGTCACTGCGCATGCGCAGTAGAGTCGTACTATGGAGGTCCTTTAGGACATGATTTCTTTTTGTTTTGGATGCAAATTTTGGGGATTGGGGGGCAAAATTTGTGTTTGGCCCTGGTTTTTGTGGAGTTAGCACCAGCTAAGTCTGGGTCATTGGTACAGTATAAAAATATACATGTCCTATATGGTCCTCCATACATTTACTCCTCTGCGCATGCGCAGTGTCAAGGAGGTCCTGAAATTGGCGCCAATTATCATTCTTACAACCAGTGCATGGTAAGCGTTATGTACTCAGCGGGGAGGTATGAGTTCCCAACTCCTGGGAGGGCCATCCCCGTCTGGGTCATTGGTTAGTATAAAAAATCTATAAATTACTATAAATTTTTTAACATTTTTATACTGTACCAATGACCCAGACTTAGCTGAATAGTAAATAGGCTGGAGGGCCTAGGACATAAAGGAAAATCCAATAAGCTCAATTATCTATAACAGAATATCCTCTCCAGGAGAAAAGAAGAAATAGGCTTTACATGTATCTTTCTTATTTATATTAAAGAAGAAAGACACAATACCGATCGTAATTGTGCATAATAATAATCAATGATCTCTATTAACATCCAGTATAACCCTTTATACTAATATTTTTAAAGGTAAGCCAATAAATAAAGGAAGTCCAGAGAAATGAGACTCTTTATATTCATTAAAAGTGTCCGAGGATTGTATATTAATGCTCGTTTGACACATGCCATATACAAATGCTTCACACCGAGCTACACTTTAAAAATATTACATGGATGAGTAAACATTAGCTTTACACTTTAAAACCATCCCGGTACCGACTCGGAATTACTGACTCTAGGGGAGGTATTCCCTTGCTTTTCACTATAAAGCAGGTGACCTAAGGGAGCACCCCCCCCCCTTCCCCTTGCCCTGGGTCAAATACCCCAGAGTGAAGAGGTCAGCAGGACAGAGTCACTGCCGGAACAGAAAGCCTACATGACTATAGTTGCAACTGTTTAGTGGACGATATTCTGAGCAACTGTTAACAGACCTAAACAATGGAGGTCTCCAGAAATGGACTCAATATTTCTGAGATAAAAATTAGTGAATGTGGAAGGTTGAGACCAATATGCAGCCTTCATTAGATCAGTAACAGCAATACAATTAGCATAGGCCCGAGAAGTCGAAAGAGCTCTTACTTCATGAGCTGAGATCTTGAGTGCCGACTGCTGAGAAGAAGATAATTTTCCATAAGCAGTACGAATAGTTAATTGAATCCATCTAGCAATAGAATGAACCATAATATCCTTTCTATTAGGCATCAAAGACAGAAAGAAACGCTTACATCCCTTTCTGATGAACTCAGATCTACGTTTGTAAATACGTATTTCTCTAACAGGACAAAGTAAAGGCCTTCGCCCATCAGATGATGGAAGGGCCTTAATAACAATAGGTTCAGGATACTTATTAGGAGCCTGATTCTTTGCCAAAAATCCAACCTTGCTGGTAAAGGTAATAGTATTACCAGCACTACGGTAGTGAGAATCATCCACAGATAGTGCATGAAGCTCACTAACTCTTCTAGCAGAAGAGAAGGCTAAGAGAAAAGCTGTCTTATATGTTAAGAATTTGAAGTCCACTGTGTCAAGAGGCTCAAAAGGCGCTTCTTTTAGCTTAAGAAGAACCCAGGCCAAATTCCACTTCGGAATTAATCTAAGGGTTCTAGGTCTATTTATCGAAAAATTTCTAACTAACTTAGATAAAGAGACATTAGTTCCAATCATTAAGCTATCATGATGTGCATAGGTATCAGATAGCATAGACCTATAACCCTTAATGGTGATAGGCTGCAGTTTAATCTCATCAAACAAGTATACTAGAAAGTTTGCAATGTCTGGAATGGAAGGATCATAAATATCTACGGAATGATCCCCACACCACTGACGAAAGACCTTCCACTTAGCAGCATAGTTTAGCGAAGAGGAGGTCCTCCTACAGTTAGAAATTGCATCCACTGCTAGTCCTGTAAAATGTTTTTCGTGCAAAAAGGACCGCACAACGGAAATAGGTGAAGGTTTAGACCTTGCGGATTGTGATGGAGGATGTGCGATTTCCCTTGCGAAAGAAGATCTTCCCGTTGAGGAAGCTTCCTCGGCATGTCCCACAACAGACACCTGAGTAGATTTATCCACGGTCTCTGTGGAGACAGAGATGCTACCAACAGAATCTTGCATTGCGATTGTTTTATCTTGAGCAATATCTGCTGAATCAACGGCACTGGAGGATACGCATACCCTATCATTCAGACCCAAGAGATTGAGAGAGTGTCTTCTGCAAACGCTCGAGGATCCGGACAAGGTGACACATACGTCTGCAACTGGTTGTTGAGATGTGTCGCAAATAAATCTATCATTGGCCGTTCCCATTGGTAGCAAATCTGATTGAATACTTGCTTGTTGAGAGTCCATTCTGATGGCACCAGACGAGCCCTCCGTGAAAGGGAGTCTGCTAAGACGTTCAGACGACCCGGAATATGACGGACAGAGAGAAGAATCTGATGTTCTAGTACAAACAGAAGAATTCTTTCCAACAAATTGAGCAACGGAATGGAATGAGTGCCACCTTGGTTCCGAATATACGCAACTACTGTCGTATTGTCGGACATAATCTGCATGTGTGCATTCTGAATAACGTTCATCCAATGACGCAGAGCAAGCCAAATCGACATCATCTCTTTGATGTTGATGTGCTTGCTTAAAAACTGCGGATCCCAAAGATCCTGGCACTTCAAATCCGATGGGCTCAGTGTCGCGCCCCAATCTGTTTGACTGGCATCCGTCATAATCATAAACCTCTGATCTGGCAATTGCAGTGGAACTCCCCGAGTTAACCACTGTATGTCTGCCCAAGTCTGAATCTCTTGCTTCACTTGGCTTGACAACAGGATGTCCATCTCGAGCGAATGAATCTTCACACTGCAATTCTGAGTCAGATAGACCTGGAGAGGACGAGTGCGTAGCCACCCCATTGGAATGAGATCCACGGCAGCTCCGCACAGACCTATTAGTCTCATGAATTCCCTCGCTGTAACTTTGTCTGAGTGAAGACAATAGCGAGCGTAACAACTGACTAATTTCGCTCTGGTTAACGGCAGACGAACGAGATTGTTGTGCGTCTCGAAGGTCATCCCCAGGTGGGTGAATGACTTGGACGGCACCAGATCCGACTTCTCTTCGTTTACTATGAAACCGAGACGTCGGAGCAATAGGAGCAGATTCTGCATACTGTTCTAAGCATTAACTCGTTGCCATACCTCTGAAGAATATCGTCCAGGTGAGCCGACATTACCGCAGATGAATGAGCTCGGAAATAAGTCATTACCGAGTTTATTACTCGAGTGAAAGACCAGGGCGCTAGATTCAGACCAAAGCACATCACTCGGAACTGATAAACAACACCTAGGACAGCGAAGCAAAGATACTTTCTGAACGCCGGATGTACCATGACGTGAAAGTACGCATCCTTGTGGTCTATGTTCGCAGCATAGTCGTTCACTCGAATGCTCGCTCTGACCGATCGAATGGTCTCCATATAAAACTTTGGAGCCACGATCAGCCTGTCTATCCAGCTAAATCGATCACTGGACGGAACGAGCTGCCTGGTGTCGGAACCAGAAAGAGATGGCTGTAGAAACCTGGAGATTCCTTGTTTTATACGACCTCTATCGCGTTCTTCTTTAAAAGAGACTGGACTTCTGATAGAAGTGCCATTCTTTTCTGACAATTTGATGGAGGCTGAGTACATCTTGGACTTCGAGTTAACGGAGGTTTGCCTTTGAAGGACAGTTTTAGTCCTTCCGAAATAACCCCTCGAACCCAAGGGTCCTCCGTAATTGATTCCCAGTTGCTTGAGAAACTCAACAGTCTTCCGCCCAACGGAACGCGACAGAGGTCTAAACCATCACCTCTTGGATCTGTGAGGCTTGCGGGAGGAGAAACTACATCCTCTGAGACATGCACCTCGCCCCGTCGGCCTAGGGGCGTCTGACCGGTTATTTCGGCCAGCGTAACGGCCCCTACTCGAGTCGCTATTCTGACAGTCTCTAGAGTAAGACCTAGAGGACGCATAGGAACCTCTATAGGAACTTCCCCTGGACGAACTCGTCCCAGAAGTGCCTGGCCTACTCCTCTCTGCTGGTTCCGACTTCTTGGAAGCAGACTTAAATAGCAGAGAGTCAGAAGCTTTCTTAGTTAATTTATCATATATAGCAGAAAGCTTGCCACTGAAGAGAAACTCTCCAGAGACCGGAGCGACTCTAAGAGAGTTTTTCACCTTACTGTCCACACATGTGGAAGTAGCTAGGGCCGCGTCACATCTAGCTAACTCCAGATTCGCCACTGAAAGGGCAGAGTTATACGTGGAAAAAGCTATGGCCCTGGACAGAAATCTTAAGGACGTCTGTACATCTTGAAATTCTGGTTCTTCAAAGCGTAATGACAACGCCCTAGTAAGGTGATCTGCGTATGAAAGAGCATCTAAACTGGCTCTGTTAGACGATATCGTCGTTTCCATCATTGACGAAGGAAGTGACATAGACGACGGCATGGATATATCAAGGTCTTCAGCCTGTTCGTCTAAACGCAGAGGAACTCTCTGGATGCCCTGACCTGCCGTATCAAACTTATTCCTTTGATTGATAAAAGGAAGCTGTAGAGCAGATGCCGGTAGGAAGGCTGACCTGCCCGTCTTGTTGGCAAGTTTATCAATAGCGTCATCTAATAATTCAAATATCTGAGAGACATTCCTGGACTGTGACGGAAATTCTGGGACAATGTCCCTAAACCAATTAAAAAAGTTGGTGTCCAGTGGCGCTATCACCCTCCTATCCGGCTGCGCAGCATTCTGGTCCGGCGGAACAACTTCTGGAAGGTAATGCCGGATGAACTCTACGGCTATTTTACGTTGTTCCGAAAGGGAAATATCTAACTCATCGGAATCCCTTTCGCCATCCTGCCGGACCTCTTGCAAATCTCGGTCATCCGCACCTGATCCAACGGCGGAACCTACCGACCCAGCTTCGTCTGACACTTCATGTTCCGACAGAGGCTCTGCCGGTTGCTGGGATGCTGCGATGATCTTTGCTATCTGTCATAGCACATCCGTTACAGAGGCCTGGGGAGCCACGGTCCCTGGACGTTGCATCCTGCATACATCTTTTATGTGAATGTCCGGATGTAGAAGGCCTCGTATCCCATGGCTACCGGATGGCGTGACCTGGATGCCGTGGAATCCCTGGTCGGCGAAGCTGACTGAATATCGCTGGTCACGTAGCCAAGGTGCGGTCGTGTGTGCTGCCGTGAGGATGAAGAAGTCTTATAAGTAGCCTCGCCGGACTGCCTATATACCGGAGCATCCCGAGCGGCTGACGTATGCTCCGACTGCGTAACGCTACGGACTACAACATCCTATCCCAGATGCTGCTGTATGCGAGAATGACCTCTCTCGCTTGCAGCTCGTGCCGAGCTGGACAAGCTAAACACTGGACTATCAGGCTTCCTCCGATCCATCCTCCTTTCTGTCGTCACTGGGTGTGCACGTGGATGTTTTATAGTGCTCGCAACACCCGACTCTCTCTGCTGGACCGCAACGGACGAACCCAGGTGCTGACCCATTCGGTGAATGGATGCGACACCGGGCGAGCTAGCGGATGTCAACCCCTTCAAGTTCCTTTCGGGTAATTGACAGATCTCCATGTGCACTTTTGCCGCTAGCTCTTCGCTTGTTTGTGACGACGGAGGCACACTTCTGGACGACATCACGGAAATATCACACTGTTCTTGTTCCTCTGAAAAAGAGAGTGAAAGACTAGAGTGACTCTGCGGAGAGAGAACCGGCATGGCCCTCTCTCCAGTAACAACATACCGTGACAACATTTGTCATCCCATTTGAAACACACAGAACAAAGATCAGTGCGAGTACAGAGAGTACAATTAATACAGAGATCATGAGAATCATAGGAAGATTTCCTCCTATTACAATTTGAACAATAATCATTCATTGTGAAAAAAGGTAAACAATCATAGTACTCGCACTAATCCTTGAAAATAAAGATACATAATAAAACAATCCATTATAATCACTACGAAATAATGATTCGAAAAGAAAAAAAATTTTCCACAAATTTTTTCAGAAGAGCCCAAGTTCCCAATGGGAACCCTGAGCCCAATGGATCCCAAAAAAGCCTAAGTGTGGACAAAAATTTAAATTCATTTTGAAAAAATTAATGTAACACTTACGGACAATATTAATGTATCTTGCTATGAAATAAGAGATGCAGAAGACAAATAATCACTATCAGCAGTAACTGTTGTCAATCTAAGCAAAAGTGTCAACAAACCGGAAACATGACTCCAGGCACTGAAAAAACCTGGCCCGAAATCAGTTACAAATTTAAAACACTATCTGATGCAAAACAGAGGCTTCCAGAGAAGAAACTGTAGAACATCAGATGGTAGATGCAGACCAAAACGCCTAAACACCCCTAGGGTGAGGATGTAAACATGGGGAAAAAACAGAAACAATTCTGTCACCAAGCCACAACTCCCAAGAAATTTTAGTAATGAACATTACAAAAAATAAGCCAAAACATGGGAGAATAGCTAGGGGGGAATAAGGAAGGTAGAGAGGAAACACTGATCAAACAATGGTACTTTCATAGCAAGAATGACAACACCAGGGCCATGCCTTGAAAAAAAGGCAACATGAAATAATTTCATAAAATAATTATAAGTTACAGCCCTGAACATTTTCTTGCACTATTTTTTCCTCTCCTCCTTATGTATCCTCTTTATTTCCACCATTTCTCTCATGAAAATGTGTCTGGCATCATGAAAGCTGAGATTTGGAAGCACAAATAACAGAGAAGTGTAACTGTTTTGAGGGCCAAACAAAGAATGATAATTGGCGCCAATTTCGGGACCTTCTTAACACTGCGCATGCGCAGAGGAGTAAATGTATGGAGGACCATATAGGACATGTATTTTTCGGTTTTTGATGCAAATTTTGGGGATTGGGGGGGGGGGGACAAAATTTGTGTTTGGCCCTGAATTAAAGAGTTTAGCACCAGCTAAGTCTGGGTCATTGGTACAGTATAAAAATATTAATTGGCGATTTTTGTGAATAGCGCTGGCTGGTTTTGACCGTTACGTTGGGTAAAGGGTTATAGTACATGTAGAATGTTATCTATTCATTAGGTAAAAGATCAAACCTCTTACTAACCATTGCCGAAAGAAAGTCTTTTTCCAGCTTGTTCAAATCACTGATGTCCATATTACATGACTCTGCCCATTCATCATTATACACCTCTTCATCCACACCTTCATCTTGTAGGTATTTAGTTGCCATCATCTGAAATATAAAGTAATGAACTTGTTCGTAGATCTTATAAAAGTAGTAGCCCCTACTTAACTGACAATCAGTTAATAGACAAACCCTGTTAAACGCGTACAATCACCAAAACCCAATCCATTTATCATACTTTTGACACAATTTGACCTATTAATAGGGCTATCATCATTAAGCGATTAATCGATTGTCGATTGGTAATGCCGCACTCGATTAGTATTTTTCGTAGTCGATAAATCGGTAACTTTTACCCTGTTTTAGATGTTTAATAATTAAAAATAAATTGATGAAAAAACTCTTGTTTCTAAAGGTAAAAGGTCAAGAACAACAAAAAGAAATGCTTCTTAAGAAGCCGTTAGAAGCATTTGTCTTTTAGGTACATTTAAAGCTTTGATGTTCTGAACTTTTGAACCGTCAGTGTAATAATCAAGACCGGTAGGCAGTTGTGAACTTGCGAAGTTCGCAACTGATGACTGGTCTTGATTATTACACTGACGGTTCAAAAGTTCAGAACATCAAAGCTTTGAATGTACCTAAAAAAGGATCATCTTTGTTCTTTACTTGAGGTAGGTGAACTGACTTGAACTTCATATTTAACGACTTCAAAGAGAGGGAGATGGGACTCATCTAGGTACGATTAATATCGACTATTGAGATGATTAATCAATTCCTAAATTCAAAAATCATAACAGCCCTACCTATTAATGGGGATGTCGCTAAATGACCTAGGATTGGTGGAGTGTGCTACTCTGGATTTTCAATTGCACCCCAACTCACCCCCAACCCAAGAGGCAAAATTCCAACTAAAACTACATAAATCCTGTAGCCCACCCACCTTCTCATAACACAACTAGGAATTTAACCAATTCAATCTTATTAGACAGAACTCAATGAGCTCCTCAAACAGGAATTGATTGAAATATACCTGGCCGCTTTGAGGGAAAAATTTGCTGCTTGAAATTTTGATACAGTGGAGTCCACTTAATTGGATATCTCTTAACTGAATAATCCTATTAATTGAATATAATTTCTCAACATTAACCATTTTCCATACCTCCAGTACAAATTTGACCTGTTAAATGAACATAGGTTACTGAATAAACTCCTGTTAATTGAATAAAAATATCTTGTATCCTGTCGAGAAATTTCCCTGACTCTCCCCAGTTTTCCTTCGTTTATAGACCTATTTGGCCTCAGTACATCCAATACAGGCATTTAATCTATAACAATTTTTAGACAGAGCTCATGGAGCTCTGTCAAACAAGATATAATAGAATAAATGCAAAGTTTATCTCTAGAAAACAGGACAGTGACACAATCCCTGTAAACGGAACACTGCTGTTAACTGAATAATTTTCACTGGCAAAGTGTCTATTCAATTAACAGGGTTCCACTGTATTATAAGTGCACAGAAGGTTAATTGCATGTGAGTTGCAGAATAATCTTGCCATGGCACCACTACAGTATTTTGGGTTTACCATACAATGAAAATATAGCATGCAAAATTTACATGAACAGCGCAGAACTTGGACAATATGAATATGTACATGCATATAATTTAACACTGCAGTCACTTAGATTTCATGCACGTATCTGACATAACTCTTCTGAATGCAGCATTGATGCACTTTTTGTTCACTAATAATTTAGTCCAACATTTGGTGTAACCTTAACAATGGAGTAACAAATAGTGCTGCCGCAGTTATCCGGATAACCGGTTAACCTGTGGCTAAAACTTTGACCGGTCAAGAAAATGTTTTAACCGGTTAACCTTACATTCACTATATTCACCATATATGTCTGTGTATAAGTTGCCCCCGTGTATAAGTCGCACCCCAAACTCACACTTGGAATTCCTCCCTTTTGCCTAAAGCCCATGTATCAGTCGCACCCCCATTTTTAAATATATGCAGTCAAAAAGAATTAGTTGCAAGTTACGTTTTGCCAATTTGGGGCAGTTTGGGATGCAATGGAAATAGGTAAGTTTTCACGAGTTACCATGTGGTGAATAGGATAAAAGAATAAAGGAAAATTATTATTAAAGATTTAAAAAATACTCGCATTTATTTGTTTTTCATTGTTTGTTTATCACCCCAATGTCTTCATCCCTGTCAAGAAAATCCAATGCTCGTTTGTGACTGAAACTTCATAGTTTCAGAATCAGAGCACCATTTGCGCCGTAACCTGCGCAGTTGTTGTGATTAAGTTGGTTTTTCAGGAACGCGAGAACATTCCGGAAAAACCAATAATGAAAGTGTCAATGACACTGTAGTTCAACTTGACAAACTTCAACTTGGTAAGTTATAAATGAAATGGCAATATTGAAGATCATTAGTACCAATGTTACTTGATGAAATTTCAACATAACAGCATTGTGTGTGCACAACGTCAAGAGTAATCCATGCAATTTTTAAATGTGAACATTAAGACTGGCTAAAGGAAGAATGTTGATACACAAATTCAGTATGTTCAGAGGTTATTGTAAATGGCAACTTTTTTCACAGAAATGAATGCTAATCAATAGCTCTTATCTTAAGGTCTTGCCTAATGAGCACACCGAGTTCAAAAACAATCCTATGATAAATGTGGCCTGTAGGCCATGTCAAAGACTGTTGATGCACAAATGCAATAAATTCAAAGATTGTTGCCGACAGCAACAGTTTTTGATGGAAATCAAAAGAAAATCAATAGCTCCTATCTTTGTCACCCTGCATAAGCATACAAAGTTTCAAAACAACCTGATAATGAATTTGCCCTCTGAGACATGCCAAAGGAAGATGTTAATGCACAAAAGCACTAAGTAGAAGGTCATTGCTTTGTGGCAATGGGTTTTGGGTTTTTTTTATGGAAATTCATAAATATACCCTGCTGAGAGTTCAAAAGGGATAAGTTGATGCACAAATGCAGTAAGTTCAAAGGCTGGTGATAACGACAATAATTTTTTATGGAAATGAAAAAAAGCAATAGCTCAGATCTAGAGGTCACCCCTAACACACATACCAAGTTTCAAAGTGATCCGATCATAAATGTGCCCTGAAGGGTGTATTAAAGGAAAATATTGAGGCCTGACAAAACTAAGTTCAAAGGTCAGCGGCAACATTTTTTGACAGAAATGGAAGAAAATCGATAGCTCCCATCTAGAGGAAACCCCAAACAAGCAATCAAAGTTTCAAACTGATCTGATCATAAATGTGCCCTGTAGGGCAAGCCAAAGGAATATATTGACACCTGTCTAAACTAAGTTCAAAGATCGTTGCCAGCGGCAACATTTTTTGACGGGCGGAAATGGAAGAAAATCAATAGCACCCATCTAGAGGTCACCCCAAACAAGCATGCCAGGTTTCAAAGCAATCCGATCATAAATGTGCCCTGTAGGGTGTGCCTAAGCTTAGGAAATATTGAGGTCTGACTGAACTAATTTCTAAGAACGTTGGCTGCGGCAACATTTTTTGACGGAAATTGTAGAAAATCGATAGCTCCCATCTAGAGGACACCCCAAACAAGCATACAAAGTTTCAAAGCAATCCAATCATAAATGTGCCCTGTAGGGTGTGCCAGAGGAAAATATTGAGGTCTGACTAAACTAAGTTCTAAGAACATTGGCTGTGGCAACATTTTTTGACGGAAATGGAAGAAAATCGATAGCTCCCATCTAGAGGTCACCCCAAACAAGCTTGCCTGGTTTCAAAGCAATCCGACCATAAATGTGCCCTGTAGTGTATGCCAAAGGGAAATATTGAGGTTTGACTAAACTAAGTTCTAAGAACGTTGGCCGCGGCAACATTTTTTGACGGAAAATGAAGAAAATCGATAGCTCCCATCTAAATGTCACCCCAAACAAGCATACCAAGTTTCAAAGCGATTCAATCATAAATGTACCCTGTAGGGTGTGCCAAAGGGAAATATTGAGGTTTGACTAAACTAAGTTCTAAGAACGTTGGCCACGGCAACATTTTTTGACGGAAATTGAAGAAAATCGATAGCTCCCATCTAGAGGTCACCCCAAATAAGCATACCAAGTTTCAAAGCAATCTGATCATAAATGCAACCTGTGAGGTGTGCCAAAGGAAATTGTGCATGTACGTACTAACGTACTAACATACTAACGTACGTATGTACGTACGCCAACGGATGAGAAGTGATGGCAATAGCTCAGCTTGACTTTGTCAAGTTGAGCTAAAAATACAACAAATGCACAGGTTACAGCGCAAATTATTTTGTTGTCCCACTTGAGCATTGTTGGTGCTATTGAAACTTACTTTACCTGGTGCATGTGTGCATAATTTATAACCGGACATTACACATCAGTGAATTGGAGTTCATGGAATAAACAAATATGTCTCTCCAGGTATTGCTAGCAAACATTTAATGTGTTATTATTTATTTTTTCTTTGTTATTTTGATGATTTTGAATTTTTTATGGTTTCATCCATATTGGCCCCACAAACCTGTTGATTTCCGGTACACGCACTGATGTAAACACATGGGCGATTGAACAACAACGACTAAATAGAATACTTCTTTATTATTATTTATGGTCAATGTAAATAACATTGGCTGGCCCGATATAATAGTTACAGTTGAAGCCAGAACACACTACAAATATAGGTACCTTAAATGCAGTTAACCACGGTCAAACACGCTGGTTAACCGGTCAGAAAAAAGTCTTAACCGCGGCAGCACTAGTAACAAATTTCAGTACAGTGGAGCCCACTTAATTGGGTATCTCTTAATTGTATATCCCTGTTAAGTGAATATAATTTCCCAACAGAAAACAATTTACCATACCTCCAGAACAAATTTGACCTGTTTATTGAATATAGGTTCTGGAGTCAACTCCTGTTAATTGAATAAAAAACCTTGTAACATGTCGAGAAATTACCCTGACTCTCCCCAGTTTTCCTTTGTTTATAGACCTATTTGACATCAGTACATCCAATACTGGCATTTAATCTATTATATCTTGTTTGACAGAGCTCATGGAGATCTGTCACACTAAGATATAATAGATTAAATGACAAATTTATTTCTAGAATACAGAAATGTAATGCAATCCCTGTTAATTGAATATTCCTGTTAATTCAATAATTTTCATTGGCAAAGTGGTCATTCAATTAACCTGGTTCCACTGTATTGTCAAATGTGAAATTAGTTGGAGCCATGCCCAATAGAATGTTATGTTTTCTGTCCCTTCTGCATGAGGTTTCATGAAAGTCAAAAACAGAATCAAACGTAAACCAACACCTTAGCAATGTCATACATAGTACGTGTGCAGGCATATATAAAAATTAAATTGGCATGTACAATCATTTTATGAGAGTTACAGAGGCTGGAGCACAACGGCCCTACATTGACTTCATCCACATTTTCAAAAGTTCAGTTGGCCTGAAGCGAAATGCCCTGTCAATATTAAATACCTGAAATTAAAATCGAAATAAATGTTCATTTCATTGCGAATGGGTATATATTGATGAAATGGGACTATAAGGCTATATGTTATCACATAACGAAAATGCAGAAAAGTGCTATTCCGCATATCTCCAGTACATGAAATTAAAGGGTTACTAATCTTCATATGGCTTCAGATGTGGTTGAAAGGCCAAGAGGAACAAGCTGGAAACAGTTTATCCCTTTACCTACTATAAAGGCCAAAACCAGACAGTCCTATTTACAAAAATCACCTTTCAAATTTTATGATTATTTCAATTTTTGTATCAAAATATAGGGGGGGGGGGGGGGGGGGGGGGGGCACACAGTGGCTCAATAGGTAGAGCTGCAAGCCGTGAGGTCCTCAGTGTGAATACCACCTGTGGCAACTGCACTGTGTCCTTGGGAAAACCACTTCACTCCCATTGGCCACGTGGGCGTAACGTTGGCGTTGTGTACTAAAGCGTACTGCACGTCGATGGTGCACCTGTCTGTCAATGCTAACCCTGCTTGTGTGGAGTTGGTATGTTGAGGAGCTGACCTAGAGTTGCTTGCCATTGCTCAGTGGTTCTCTCTGGGTACTCAGGTTTCCTCCACCCATAAAACTGTCATGGTCATGATTAGCCATTGTGCAGAAATATGTGACCTTAAAACACCAATAAATAATAAATAAATAAATCAAAATATAGCTTATGTTCATCAAGCTCATTCCAATGAGGGAACATTTATTTATCTATTTACTGGGGTTTTAATGACATTCGACAGCCAGCGTCACCTCGTGTCGGACAGTTTTATGGGTGGAGGAAGCCGGAGTACCGGGAGAGAACCACTGAGCAACTGTCAGACTCCCCAACATACTAATTCCACACAAGTAGGGTTAGCATTTGTTGATGACAAGTGCAGCATCGACGTGCAGTACGCCTTAGTATATAATGCCAATGTGCCCCCACGTGGGCAATGGGGGTGAAGTGTCTTACCCAAGGACACAACGTGGTCGCCGCAGGTGGAATTTGAACTGAGGACCTCTTGGCTTGCAGCCTGCACCTCTACTTACTGAGCCACCATGTGCTCAATGGTGGGACAAAAGTTATGCTTTGAGGCCAAAAATGAAAATTTTAGTTGTTCGGGATTTTTTTCCCCATTTATCTGCTATTTGAGTTGGGCATAGGGTTAAACATCCCTGGGGTGGAATGTGATCACTTTGTTTGATGTATCACTCCCTAGAATAGTTATCACAGTCATGAATTGTGTCATTCTTATTCAGAGAACAAAACAAAACACAAATCAGTTCTAATTTCAGACCAGGCAGTCACTGTTGTATTAGAAAATCATCTTTAGACAGAACTGTTCAGACCACGAATTTTGACATTCATGTGCATAATATAAAAGAAATGACAAAAAAATGGCATTGTTCAACCATGTGGAGCAGCCTGTTCTCATTCACAACTCTAAAATGTATGCAGTTGAACCTTGTTAATTGAATAGCCACTTTACCTTAAGAATAATTTAGTTAACAGGAGCATTCAATTAACTGGGATTTGGTTGCTGTCCTGTATTCTAGGGATACACAAAGCATTAATTCTATTATATCGTGTTTGACAGCTCATGGAGCTCTGACAAACAAAACATAGAGTAAATACCTGTGTTGGATGTACTGAGGCCAAATTGGTGAAAACAAAGGGAATTCAGTGATTGCTGGGATAATTTCTTAACATCTTACAAGATTTTTTCTTCAATTAACCGATGTATGCCCTACAACCTGTATGTAATTAACAATTGTAGGACAAAAGCTCCTCAGGACAAAAGCTCCACAGAAAAAGTCCCCTAGGACAAAAGATCCCCAGGGGTAGGACAAAAGATCCCTGGACAGAAGATTCCAAAAAAGCTCCCTGGGACAAAAGGTCCCCTAGAAGTTCCTTGGGACAAAAGGTCCCCTAGAAGTTCCCTGGGACAAAAGGTCCCCTGATCAGCCATTGAGGGGATCTTTTGTCCAACCCTCGAAAATGTTTTCGTCCTGGGGATCTTTTATCCTGGGGAGCTTTTTTTGCCGGGAATCTTTTGGACTACCTTCAAAAGAACCTGGGGATCTTTTGTCTGGGGGATCTTTTGTCCTAGGGAGTTTTTGTCCAGACCTTGTAATTAACAGGTCAAATTGGTATTGAAGGTATGAAAAATGGTTTTGTGTTTGTTGGTTATACTCAATTAAATTGAATTAACTCTTAACCCCCTGAGTATCTTCAAGATATTTTTCATTAAATCTAGTCATGGCTGCTATGAAGCAGCCATGACTTGATTTGATTTAAAATTCAACTGAATTTAACTCAAGAAATCATTGTTTTTATTAAAAAATCGATGCCATTTACAAGAGAAAATTTGATTAAATGTGCCCAAATTATACATATTTTAGTGGCAAGAGAAATCCTGTCCTGGGAAGGAATATCCGCCAGCAGCATGTAATGAGTTAAGAGATGTCCAGTTAAGTGGACTCCTCTGTAATATTGAACAATTTAGAGATTAGTGGGATAAGTTTTCAGAAGCATTTTTAACATTCTTTTCAAATAAAGAAGGAGCAAAAATAAGTACAGGAGGCCCCATGGGGCCTGAGGGCGTTCACCCGACATGGTAGTCTAAATATCAAACCAGGGACTTGACTTGAATAAGCTGCATACGCCCCTCCTAAGAAAAGCATATACCAACTAGATGAAGCGATTGCGCCCACACAATACACAGGATTTTCCTTCTATTTTCAGTTCCTACACTTTTACGTCCCAAAATTGAGATAAACGCATAAAAAACTGATTTTTTTTTATTTTTGTTCGGAAATTTTCGAAGTCCCAAACAAAATATTTTCAGACTAAAATTTTTTTCTCTTCTTCTTAAAATTGACCAAAATGCATAAAAACCCCAAAAAATAATTTCCTGATTTTGGTCCAAAATTTCTAAGTCCGGACCGGGACCCCAAATTTTCAGCCTAAATATGAACCTAGGGTCTTGGCTTGAACAAACTTGAATCTCACCCCCTAAGGGTGCTGCATACCAAATATCAAAAGATTCTTATTGGTAGATCTGAAGAAGAAGATTTTTAAAGAATATTCCTCATACTGCACTAATTTAAATATTTGGGTTCCCATAAAGAGCACAAATATGGACCCAGGAAATTGATTTCAATAAACCTGTGAAACAATCTTCCAAAGATGTTATATGTGAAATTTGAAAACTTTTGGAGCAGTGGTTTGGGAGAAAAGTAGTCTTAAATGTTTTTCCCACTACCCACAGTGTTAAAAAATGCTGACTCAGCACTTTTTCAAAGTCCCAGAAAAGTACTCCATGATAAAACCGATAGCAATTATTTTTTACCATTCCATTCTGTTGGTCCTAAGGAAGCTTCACACCAAATAAGAATTCTCAGTGCCGTGTAGTTTTAGAGATATGGGCATTTTAATTTTTTTCTATTTTTAGCTCCTGCGGTTCCCATGGGGCGACGGGAAAAAAAATTTGGGCATAAATTATGTACTTATGACCCAATAAGCCCTCATATCAAATTTGGTTCAAATCTGCCTCTCAGTTTGGAAAACAGAAATTTTGGGAGGGGCAAAAATTCTTGCCCCTCCCATAACAGCGGCAAATATAGCCCCACAAACTTCTCTTGAACAAATCTGAGTCTACACCTCAAAAGGAAGCTGCACACCAAAGATCAAGTCTCTGCTACTGCTGGTTCATGAGAAGATTTTTTTAAGATTTAAGCACACTTTTGGGGCGTGGCCCAACTAAGGGGTGAGGCAACTTGATTTAAAGAAAATCAAATTGCGATGTCATAACAAACTATTATCTCAAATATCAATTAAATTGGTTCAGCAGTTTGGGAGGAGAAGATGCAAACACCATGTTCACGGACGACGGACTTTGAGTGATCACTATAGCTCTCCTGACTGAAAGTCAGGTGAGCTAAAAATAAGTAATTAGAAGAGCAAATGAAAGTGTCAATGACACTGCAGCTCAACTTGTCCAAGAAGGGACTGAACTAAATAGAAACATCCAGTAATGCCAAGTCATTCACTCAAGTTTCTGCAAAAAAGACATCACACCAAAGCTACAAATGAATGAAAGTGTCAATGACACTGTAGCTTAACTTGTGTTTGATGAAAAGGATAATGTTTAATGTTTATGAAAGGATTATGAAATAAGACAAGAATTGTGAAAATTGGGAATATGTTCATTTCTGTTCCCTGTATGCTATGTTTTTTGATAAAAATAATATGAGGTGTACACTGAACTAAAGAGCTGAGGAGTGGGTTAATATAACCTCACAGTTAATGTATGTGGCCCTCACAGTTAACATATATATCAACGAAAGTTATCAAGTTTCAGTGAAATTATTCCAAAACGAGTCATCCTATCAAGTTACATTGAAATCCCTTCATAAATATGGCCTGTAGACTGTGCTAAAGGTTTTTGGGCTTTGGGCCCCTGTAGCCGTCAGTTTCCCAATGCGTCCAAAAGGGGCGTTCTCATCTAGACATTATATGAAGTCAATCTACCAAGTTGCAATGAAATCCCTTCATAAATATGACCTGTAGACTGTGCTAAAGGTTTTTGGGCTTTGGGCTTGGGCAGCCATCATGGTTGAATGATCGCAACCAAAAGGGGACATTCTCATCTGGGCATAATCTGGAGTGATCCTACGAAGTTACAATGAAATCCCTTCATAAATATGACCTGTAGATTGTGCTCAAGGTTTTCGGGCTTCGGGCCCCTGAAGCCGTCACAGTTGACCAATCGTGACAAAAAGGGGATGTCATCATCTAGGCATTATATGGAGTCAACCTAACAAGTTACAATGAAGTCCTTCCATAAATACGACCTATAGACTATGCTAAAGGTTTTTGGGCTCGGGCAGCTATCAAGGCAAAATGATTGCGACCAAAAGGGGACGTACTCATCTAGACATTATTTGGAGTTATCCTACCAATCTACAATGAAATCCCTTCATAATTATGACCTGTAGACTGTTCTAAAGGTTTTCAGGCTTTGAGCCCCTGTAGCTGTCACAGTTGCCCAATCGTGTCCAAATGGGGACATTCTCATCTAGACATTATATGAAGTCAACCTACCAAGTTACAATGAAATCCCTTCATACATATGACCTGTAGACTGTGCTAAAGGTTTTCGGGCTTCGGGCTCGGGCAGCCATCATGGTTGAACGATCACAACCAAAGGGGGCAATCTCATCTGGGCATCATCTGGAGTGATCCTACGAAGTTACAATGAAATCCCTTCATAAATATGACCTGTAGACTGTGCTCAAGGTTTTTGGGCTTCGGGCACCTGTAGCCATCACAGTTAACCAATCACGACCAAAAGGGGATGTCATCATCTAGGCATTATATGGAGTCAACCTAACAGGTTACAATGAAATCCTTCCATAAATATGACCTTTTGCCTATGCTAAAGGTTTTTGGGCTTGGGCACTCATCTCGGCTGAATGAACGCGATCAAAATGGGACGTTCTCAACTAGACATTATTTGGAGTCATCCTACCAAGTTACAATGAAATCCCTTCATAAATATGACCTGTAGACTGTGCTAAAGGTTTTTGGGCTTCGGGCCCCTGCAGACGCCACAATTGCCCAATCACGTCCAAAAGGGGACTTTCTCATCTAGACATTATATGAAGTCAACCTACCAAGTTACGATGAAATTCCTCAATAAATATGACCTGTAGACTGTGCTAAAGGTTTTCGGATTTTGGGCTTGGGCAGTCGTCACGGTTGACAGATCATGCACAAATGGGGAAAGTCTCATCTAGACATCAAAAGGAGTCATCCTACCAAGTTACAATGAAATCCCTCCATATTAAACATGACCTGCAGACTGTGCTATAAGTTTTGGGGTTTCGGGCTTGGGCAGCCATCATGATTGACAGATCATGCCCAAAAGAGGACGTTCTCATCTAGGCATTATACAGAGGCATCCTACCAAGTTACAATGAAATCCCTTCATAAATACGACCTGTAGATTGTGCTAATGGTTTTCGGGTTTTGGGCTCAGGCAGCCATACCGGTGGACCGATCGTGACCAAAAGGGGACGTCCTCATTTAGACATGACCCCAAACCTGCATATGAAATTTTGTGACGATCAGACAAGAACTGCAGGGTGTAGCCCGTGCTAAAGGAAAATGTGAACAGACTCACAGACTTCTGCACGCATGATGGCAATAGCTTATCTTGACTTTGTCAAGTTAAGCTAATAAAAATGGGTGAAGGATGGGGGCCTGCTGGGTGTACTAATGGAATTGCTGACAATTTTTTGTCAAATCAAAGATGGAGGTGGCGGCCATCTTTTTCAATGGAATGTAGAAAAATTTGATAACTTCCATCTGGACATCATACCAAAGTTACATATAAAATTTGAAAAAGATCGTGTGAGAGGTGTGGCCTGTAGGGTCTGCTAATGGAAATGTTGACAATTTATATGCCAAATCCAAGATGGCCACTGCCGGTCATGTTTTTCAACAGAATTCCGAAAAATTTGATAGCTCCCATCAAGACATCACACAAAAGCTACATATGAAATATAAAAAAAAAAATGGGGTGAGGGATGTGGCGTGTTGGGTTTGCTAATGGGACTGTTGACAATTTTTATGTCAAATCCAAGATGGCCAATGGCAGCGATGTTTTTCAATGAAATTTAGAACAAGAGGCCCCACGGGGCCTGAAGTGCTCATCTTGTACAGAACACAATTTGAACAGAGTCCAAGAATGAGTCTACATTAAGCAAGCCATCTCCATAGGCTACACTGTCAATCCTTGAGTCCCTCAGGAGTGACAAAAATAATCTGGGCATCATGCCTTTTCTTCAGTTGATCATAAGTAAAATGTAGAGCTCCCCTATGAAGCCCCTTGATACAACCTATGTGGATTAATCTTAGTACCTCTAGAGGGTACTGAATACAAAATTTTTAATTCTTCAGCAAAATGGCCAATTCCGGCTCCCATAGAGAGCCCAAATATTAACACAGGCTCTTGATTTGAACACAGTTAAATCTGACTTCCCTAGAGATGTTGTGTACCGAATATGAAAGCATTCTGACTGTTGGATCTGAAGAAGAGAAATTGTAAAGAAATTTCTTCGAATTGCACTAAGTTCAAATTTGGGCTACCATAGCGAGCCCAAATATTGACCTATGGATCCGATTTGAATAAACTTGAATCTGACCCCCCTAGAGATGTTGTATACCAAATGTGAAAGCATTCTGACAAGTGAATCTGAAGAAGAAGATTTTTGAAGAAATTCCCTCATATTGTACTAAGTTAAATTTCATGTTCCCATATGGAGCCCAAATATTAACCTAGGCACTCGAATTGAACAATCTGGAATCTGACCCTCCTAGAGATGTTGTATACCAAATATAAAAGCATTCCGACTGGTGGATCTGAAGAAGAAGATTTTTAAAGAAATTTTCTCATATTGCACTAAGTAAAAATTTGGGCTACCATAGTGAGTCCAAATATATACCTAGGAATTTGATTTGAACAAACTTGAATCTGACCCCCATAGAGATGTTGCATACCAAATATCAAAGCATTCTGACTGATGGATCTGAAGAAGAAGATTTTTTTAAATTACCCTCCATATTGAACAAAGATAAAATTTGGGCTTCCGTAGGACTTGGTTTGAACAATCTAGAATCTGACCCTCATAACAATGATGTATACCAAATATTAAAAGATTCTGACTGGTGGTTCTGAAGAAAAAGATTTTTAAAGAATATTCCCCATATTACCCTATGTTAAAACTTCGGGCTCCTGTAGAGAGCCCAAATATGAACCAATGAGCTTTATTTCTACAAACTTTTATCTGACCCCCCTATGAATGCTGTATACCAAATATCAAAAGATTCTGATGATTGGTTCTGGAGAAAAGATTTTTTTAAATTTTTGCAAATATGCTGACTCAGCATTTTTTCGATGCCCAATACAGAACACCCTAACATAACCGATGGCAATTTTTTTTTACCATTCAATTCTACTGGTCATAAGGATACTTCATACCAAATAAAAGCTCTCTGTTCCGTGGGGTTTGGGAAATATGGGCGTTTGAAAATATTTCTATTTTTTAGCTCCCAGGGTTCCCATGGGGATGCGGGAA
Organism: Pictodentalium vernedei; assembly: GCA_031216915.1. Taxonomy (NCBI): domain Eukaryota; kingdom Metazoa; phylum Mollusca; class Scaphopoda; order Dentaliida; family Dentaliidae; genus Pictodentalium; species Pictodentalium vernedei. The sequence continues at coordinate 479,315,455 of CM062294.1, read as the reverse complement.
TTTTTTTTTTTTGCATGGGTCAAGTACTTATGACCCAATACTACCACAAACCAAATTTGGTTCATACCAGACCATCGATTAGATTAGCTCAGCTTGACTTTGTCAAGATGAGCTAAAAATGTTATAGCACCTAACTAGACATCACACCAAAACTACTAAACTAAAAAGATTGGGTGAGAGATACAGCCTCCAGGGTGTGCTAATGGAATTGTTGACAATTCATATGCCAAATCCAAGATGGCTGCTGGCAGCCATGTTTTTCAATGAAATTCAGAAATATTCAATATGTCCCATCTAGACATCACATCAAAGCTATACATGAAATTCAAAAAAGATCAGGTGAGAGATGCGGTTTGTAAGCTGTGCTAATGGAATTGTTGACAATTTATATGCTAAATCTAAGATGGTCGCTGGTGGCCATGTTTTTCAACAAAATGTGGAAAAATTAGATAGCTCCCATCTAGACATTGTCCGAAAGCCACAAATGAAATTTGGGACTGATTGGGTTAGTGATGCAGCCTTTAGTGTGTGCTAAAGGAAATGTTGGAACAATTTATATCCAAAGCCAAGATGGCCACTGACGGCCCTATTTTTCAACAAAATTCGAAAAAAATTGATAGCTTCCATATGACATTGCCCCAAAGCCACATATGAAATTTGGAACTGCTCGGGTGAGAGCTGCAGCCTGAAGGGTGTGCTAAAGGAATTGTGAACGGACAGACGTAAATACGGATGGACGACGGATCACAACCCATCCCAATAGCTCATACCTGACATTGTCAAGTTGAGCTAAAAATAGTAAGGCAACACTTTTTATGCTAGCTTATGACCTTCCAAGTTACATATTAACAGAACTTCAAGGAGGAGTGTTTTAACCCTTTACTCAACACAGACAATATCAAAATTTATTATTTTAAATATTATTTTCTAAGATTTTTCAAAACAATTCAATAAAACCATATCATGTGACCCCTCACTGAAATGAGCTGAATGAGCTCATTCCACTGAGGGGTCACATGATATGGTTTTATTGAATTTTTTTTTCAAATATATGTTTTCCAACGGCTCATTTTGTAAATTATGCTGGCGGATGCTGCCAATTCATTAGGTAAGGGGTTAACCCTTTACCCAACGTAACGGCCAAAACTGGCCAGCGCTATTCTAAAAAATCGCCAATTAATTTTCATTATTTTTTCATTTTTTGTCTCAATGAAAGTATCAATGACACTGTAGCTTAACTTGTGTGTTGTGTTTGATGAAAAGGATAATGTTCAATGTTTACGACAGGATTATGAAATAAGACAAGAATTGTGATAATTGGGAATATGTTCATTTCTGTTCCCTGTATGCTATGTTTTTGCTAAAAATAATATGAGGTGTACACTGTACTAAAGAGCTGAGGGGTGAGTTAATATGACCTCACAGTTAATGTATGTGGCCCTCACAGTTAATGTATATCAAAGAAAGTTACCAAGTTACAGTGAAATTATTCCAAAACGAGTCATCCTATCAAGTTACATTGAAATCCCTTCATAAATATGGCCTGTAGACTGTGCTAAAGGTTTTTGGTTTTGGGCTTCGGACCCCTGCAGCTGTCAGTTTCCCAATTGCGTCCAAAGGGGACGTTCTCATCTAGACATTATATGAAGTCAACCTATCAAGTTACAATGAAATCCCTTCATAAATATGACCTGTAGACTGTGCTAAAGGTTTTTGGGCTTTGGGCTCAGGCAGCCATCATGGTTGAACGATCAGAACCAAAAGGGGACATTCTCATCTGGGTATCATCTGGAGTGATCCTGTGAAGTTACAATGAAATCCCTTCATAAATATGACCTGTAGACTGTGCTCAAGGTTTTCGGGTTTCTGGCCCCTGAAGCCGTCACAGTTGACCAATCACAACCAAAAGGGGATGTCATCATCTAGGCATTATATGAAGTCAAACTAACAGGTTACAATGATATCCTTCCATAAATATGACCTATAGACTATGCTAAAGGTTTTGGGGTTTTGGGCTTGGGCAGCCATCAAGGCTGAATGATCGCGACCAAAAGGGGACATGCTCATCTAGACATTATTTGGAGTCATCCTACCAAGGTACAATGAAATCCCTTCATAAATATGACCTGTAGACTGTGCTAAAGGTTTTTGGGCTTCAGGCCCCTGTAGCCATCACAGTTGCCTAATGGTGTCCAAAAGGGGCTGTTCTCATCTAGACATTATATGAAATCAACCTACCAAGTTACAATGAAATCCCTTCATAAATATGAACTGAAGACTGTGCTAAAGGTTTTCGGGCTTTGGGCTCGGGCAGGCATCATGGTTGAATGATCGCAACCAAAAGGGGACATTCTCATCTGGGCAGCATCTGGAGTGATCCTACGAAGTTACAATGAAATCCCTTCATAAATATGACCTGTAGATTGTGCTCAGGATTTTCGGGCTCCGGGCACCTGTAGCCACCACAGCTGACCAATCATGACCAAAAGAGGATGTCATCATCTAGGCATTATATGGAGTCAACCTAACAAGTTACAATGAAATCCTTCCATAAATACGACCTATAGACTATGCTAAAGATCTTTGGGCTCAGGCAGCCATAAAGGATGAATGATCGCGACCAAACGGGGATGTTCTCATCTAGACATTATTTGGAGTCATCCTACCAAGCTACAATGAAATACCTTCATAATTATGACCTGTAGACTGTGCTGAAGGTTTTCGGGCTTCGGGCCCCTGTAGCCGTCACAGTTGCCCAATCAGGACCAAAAGGGGACTTTCTCATCTAGACATTGTATGAAGTCAACCCACCAAGTTACAATGAAATTCCTCAATAAATATGACCTGTAGACTGTGCTAAAGGTTTTCGGGTTTTGGGCTCGGGCAGTCGTCACGGTTGGCAGATCATGCCCAAATGGGGAAATTCTCATCTAGAGATCATAAGGAGTCATCCTACCAAGTTACAATGAAATCCCTCCATATTGAACATGACCTGCAGACTGTGCTAAAAGTTTTTGGGTTTCGGGCTTGGGCAGCCATCACGGTTGATAGATCACACCCAAAAGGGGATGTTCTCATCTAGGCATTATACAGAGGCATCCTACCAAGTTACAATGAAATCCCTTCATAAATAAGACCTGTAGACTGTGCTAATGGTTTTCGGGTTTTGGACTCAGACACCCATACCGGTTGCCTGATCGTGAACAAAAGGTGACGTTCTCATCTAGACATGACCCCAAACCTGCATATGAAATTTTGTGACGATCAGACAAGAACTGCAGGGTGTAGCCCATGCTAAAGTAAAATGTGAACAGACTCACAGATTCACAGACTTCCGCACGTGTGATGGCAATAGCTTATCTTGACTATGTCAAGTTAAGCTAAAACATAGGTTATGACCCCTCATTGGAACGAGCTCATCAAACAATGAAAGTGTCACTGTAGCTCAACTTGTCAAGACATGTACATGTATAGTATAGGACACAGCAATGACAAACATCTAGGTAACAAGGGCAACGCCCCCGGTCCCCCGACCAAGATGGCAAATTCAAGGGAGCTGTTAGGATGCAATTTGTTCCAAGAGCATGGTCTTTATGAGAGGTTAAGGGTGTTAATTTCAATCAAATGATCAAAAGTAAAGTTATCATCCGGACAACACAAAAAGTGTATTTTATAAGTTGAAAAAGGGGAATAACTCCTGTAAAAATAGACAGAGCATGGCCATTTTTTAACTTGACCTGTATTTCCAACCAATTAAACCACATACTTAGTTTCGTTTCAATCAAATGATCCAAAGTAAAGTTATCATCCGGACAACACAAAAACCGTATTTTCCAAGTCGAAAAAGGGGAATAAATCCAGTAAAAATCAGTGGAGCGTGCCCATTTTCGAACTTGACCTGCATTTCCACCCAAATAAGCGGCATACTAAATTTCGTTTCAATCAAATGATCCTAACAAAAGTTATCATCCGGACAACACAAAAACTGTATTTTTTAAGTCGAAAAAGGGGAATAAATCCAGTAGAAATAAGTGGAGCGTGCCCATTTTCGAATTTGACCTGCATTTCCACCCAAGTAAGACACATACCAAATTTAGTTTCAGTAAAATCATCCAAACTAAAGTTATCATCCGGACAAGGGTGTGATGGACGTACGGATGCACGGATGCATGCACGGACAGACGGACGGACAGACGGACACTGCTGGGTCGGGGGACAATGACCTGATAACAAAGGTACTTATAAAGTATTGTAACGGCCTGTACATAAATACTGACCGTAGCGTGTAACAAATGTATAGGTAAAGTATTGTAAAGGTGGGTGACAGTCAGATGCTAAACTAGAAAAGAAATCTTTGAGTCCCAGAGTGGGTCTGACTGAACCCCCAAATATTTGTTCTCATAGCACAGTGATAACAAAGGCACCCCAAAACGCACTCAATCCTGTCCCAAGGTGAAAACAAAGGTACCCAAGAAGTTTCGTGAAGATCAGTTCATAAATACGAGCTGTATAGAAGTTGTGACAAAAAACTGACTGGACCTAATTTCGGTACAAAATGGCCACTGGCAGCCATCTTGAATTTTGGACCGCACTCAGAAACACTCTCTCTCGTCCCAAGGTGATAACAAAGGTACCCAAGAAGTTTCGTGAAGATCGGTTGATAAATACAGCCTCTAGCCCGAGACGTATTGAAATGTGCACTTACAGTGTATAAGTAGCAATAAATAAATCAAAATTCATCTAATTTGCATAATTTCTGCACGAGAAAAAAACCCGTACTGTATGTGATGTATTCCATTTTACTAAGCATTCATACAAAAATTTATTCAAATCAGAACTTTCATACGGAAGTTCTGTACAAAAGACTGATTGCACTAATTTTGGTACAAAATGGCTGCTGGTGGCCATCTTGAATTTCGGACCACACCCAAAAACACCCGTTCTCATCCCACGGTGATAACAAAGGTACCCAAGACGTTTTGTAAAGATCGGTTCATAAATACTGCCTCTAACCTGAGACGTATAGAAGTCGTGTACAAAAAAACTGACTAGACCTAATTTCGGTACAAAATGGCCACTGGCAGCCAGCTTGAATTTCAGACCGCACTCAGAAACACTCGTTCTCGTCCCAAGGTGATAGCAGAGGTACCCAAGAAGTTTCGTGAAGATCGGTTGATAAATACAGCCTCTAGCCCGAGCTGTATTGACATGTGTACTTACTGTGTGTAAGAAGCACTGAAAAAATCAAAGTTCATCTAATTTGCATAATTTCTGCACGCGAAGAAAACCTGTATTATGTGTGATGTATCCCATGGTACTAAACATTCACACAAAAAATTATTCAAATCAGAGCTTTCATGTGGAAGTTCTGCGCAAAAATCTGATTGCCCCTAATTTTGAACGAAATGGCTGCCAGCGGCCATCTTGAATTTCAGACCACACCCAAAAACACTCATTCTCATCCCACGGTGATACCAAAGGTACCCAAGTAGTTTCGTAAAGATCGGTTCATAAATGCGGCCTCTAGCCCGAGCCGTATTGGCATTTGCACTGACAGTGCTGAAAGTAACACTAAATTAATCAAAGTTAGTCTAATTTGCATAATTTACGTACGAGAAAAAAACCTGTATTATATGTGATGTATCCCATGGTACTGAGCATTCATACAAAAAATTATTCAAATCAGCGCTTTCATATGGAAGTTCTGTGCAAAAAACACATTTCTGCATCGTCGGTACAAATTGGCGGCTGGCAGCCATCTTGAATTTCGGACCGGACCCAAAAACACTCGTTCTCGTCCCACGATCATAACAAAGGTACCCAAGAAGTTTCGTAAAGATCGGTTCATAAATACGGCCTCTAGCCCGAGCCGTATTGAATTGTTGACGGAGAGACGTACGACGGGCCATAGCATAAGCCCAAATTTGGCTTCGCCAAAGTTGAGCTAAAAATCTTATCCGATTCGCATCCACTCTAGTAATCAAATCTAGAAATTCATGTATTTTATTTGTTCAAATATCAACTGGCAACAAAGGTTGTTGAGACATTGCTTGTCATCATTTATGGTATGTGGATTTTCTCCAGTGCTACTGAGACTCACAATGTGAATCTCAGCACTGGAGAAAAACTTGTATCATATAACTTGGTGGACATTTTGATAGGGCCCTTTAAATTTCAAGCTGAATCGAATCTTGAATCAAATTAGGCTGAAGATTTCAAATCAAATACAGTAGAATCCTCTTAATTGAATATCCATTTTGCCAGTGAAATTTATTCAATTAACAGGAGTATACAATTAACAGGGATTTGGTCAGTTTCCTGTGTTCTGGAGGTAAACTGAGCATTTATTCTATTATATCTTGTTTGACAGAGCTCATGGAGCTCTGTCAAACAAGATATAAATAGAATAAATGCCTGTATTTGATGTAGTGAGGCCAAAAAGGTTGATAAATAAGGGGAATTTGGTGCGTCTCACAGTGATTTTTTTGACATATTGCAAAAAATTATATACAATTAACAGGAGTTTACTCTACAACCCATATGCAATTAACAGATCAAATTTGTACTGAAGGTATGGTAAATGGTTTTGTGTTTGAAAATTATATTCAATTAACAGGGATACACAATTAAGAGATATCCAATTAAGTGGGCTCCACTGTATAATTGAAATCAAATCTCATGCCTCTTCAATTTGTAAATATTGCGCCTTCTTACAATGCATACATTGCAAGTCTCCACTCAAATATTGTATTCAATAGCGACTCGTCTGTTTTGGAAAGTCAGTCAAAAACAGAGGCCTACTGTTTTCAAAATTTTACATAACTCATTTATTGTTCACCTGGTCTGGGCTTTGCTAACTTATCGTTCGTTCCCCTGTAGTTGTTTTATGTAACACATTAGGTAACTAAATATATCTGTATCACAACTATGCTGATATATGAACTGCTGTATCATAGCCAAGTTCTTGCTCCTATAGACAATATCCCGATGAATAAAGATAAATCCTCAGGAACAATAATAAGGCCATGTTGCAGCAATTCAGATACAAATTAGTTGCAATTATAGCTTTATCATGGCATGGGCTAGCATGCTGCAGAAGAGTATGGCATCCATAATGACTATTTGTGGCAGAAACATGAATTATTGCCATTTCCTGATTTTGTATCTATGTTACATCTTAAGATGATCAACAATTTAAATGATGTTGAGCATCAACCAATCAGCTGTACAGGTGTTTGCAACTGCCTGAAGTATAGCTGCTCTGTTGGCCAATTATTGGCCAACTGAGCAACTAAACTAAAGGCAAATGCAAACACCTGTGCAGCTGATGAATGGTTGATACTCAAGATCATTCCACTATTCATTCGTGCTAGATCATTCAACTTCGCGAAAAATTTTGCAAGATCCGGAAACAATTTGGCATGACCCATTTTTGAATTGTGTGTTTTTCATTTTAGTTAATCTCCACACGACCCTGACGACAGGCCTGAAAAAAAGCATAATATCCAGAACAGAATCAAAGAAGAACCTTCTAGAACTCTTCTTCTATCCTGTACAGGACAACCACCCCTCTCCCTCACCCACCCCCCTCATGTACAGAAGACCTGTTGACAGAAGATAAGTTCAAAAGGAGAAACTTGTTATGTGTTTGAGAACATCTCAACAATTTTCAAATCAGCACAACTCAAATCAAAACGGAATCAAATCATCGGGGCAATTTCAATTCGAATCGAATATCGAAGATTCACAGAGCGTTACATTTTGAGTCACAAGTCAGGCTCAGAAAAACAAATAAATTGGAACATTATAGGATAAAATTTACAACCATGATTTGCCCATTGTTTCCATCTGCCAAGTTTTAACCCTTTACCTAATGTAACGTCCAAAACCGGCCAGCGCTATTCTAAAAAAATCGCAAATTAATTTTCATTATTTTTTTCATTTTTTGTCTCAAAAACATAGGTTATGCCCCCTCGTTGGAACGAGCTCGTCGAGCTCGTTCCAAAGAGGGGCCATAACCTATGTTTTTGAGACAAAAAATGAAAAAAATTAGTTATTCAAGAATTATTTTTGCAAGTGTCGTCTGCTTTTCAGGCTAGGTAAAGGGTTAAATAATACATTCTGGTGGATTATAGTAAAAGAAATGTCTGGGAATGTAGTAACTGTATATAAAAGATAGGCATGCATGCAAAAGATAAGCACTTACCATTGAAATGAGAAAAAGGTCCGAAGAAGAGACAGTCTGGAGGTAGTCTGGATTTTTGTGCTTCAGTCTGTCTATATAAAGCATGCCAAGCATCATAGAGCAGGGTGAAATACATGATTCCCTAAAGCAAAAATAAAAATTTTATGGAAAAACATACATATATTTAATAGTGCTGAAATGGTTAACCAGGTAACTGGTTTGAAACCGGTTACCTACCTAACCGATTTGAAAAAAACGTCAACCGGTTATCCAACATGTCGATAGTGATCGTCATTCCACACTAAAAACGTAGTAAATGTGCCACTTCTCCTTTGGGATAGATTACACCTCAGAGCAGCCCTGTATATATTGAGAAATAATCGACTTTGTCTTCAAGACTTCGTTGATGATCAGCAATTTTCGTGAGTACTGAGTAACCACAGAAACTATTCCGTAGTATGTATACAAACGAACGTTGTCGAGTACTCGACAACGTTCGTTTGTATACACACTACGGAAAAGTTTCTGAGAATACTGCTTTCCAATTCCTATAGTTTTTATTGCAGATTCGGTGAAATAATGCTATGGATAACTGGATATTAACCGGTTATACCTCTTGGTTAGTCGGTTGTGAAAATGAGCCAACCGTTTCAGCCCTAATATTTAACTATAATATGGGGAAGTGGCCTGCTATGAGAACATAGTGGGTTGATTTTTCCTCAAATAGAGATTACTGGTTTCTAAGAACAAAGCAAGGAGCACTTGCGAATTTTTAGCCCATGGACCACATACAGTTAATTGAATCCATCTAGCAATAGAATGAACCATAATGTCCTTTCTATTAGGCATCAAAGACAAAAAGAAACGCTTACGTCCCTTTCTAATAAACTCAGACCTGCGTTTATAAATACGTATTGCTCTAATAGGACAGAGTAAAGGCCTATGCCCGTCTGAAGATGGAAGGGCCCTAACAACAATAGGTTCAGGATACTTGTTAGGAACCTGATTCTTAGCCAAAAATCCAACATTAGTAGTAAAAGTAATAGTATTACCAACACTACGATAGTGAGAATCATCTACCGATAAAGAATGAAGCTCACTAACTCTTCTAGCAGAAGAGAAGGCTAAGAGAAAAGCTGTCTTATATGTTAAGAATTTGAAATCCACTGTATCAAGAGGCTCAAAAGGTGCTTCTTTTAGCTTAATTCCATTTCGGAATTAATCTAAGAGTTCTAGGTCTATTTATCGAAAAATTTCTAACTAATTTAGATAAAGAGACATTAGAACCAACCATCAATGTATCATGGTGGGCGTAGGTATCAGATAACATAGACCTATAACCCTTGATAGTAACAGGCTGCAGTTTGATCTCGTCAAACAAATAGACAAGGAAATTAGCAATGTCAGGAATGGAGGGATCATATAAATCCACCGAGTGATCTCTACACCACTGGCGAAAGACCTTCCACTTTGCAGCATAATTAGCGAAGAGGAGGTCCTCCTGCAGTTAGAAATTGCGTCCACTGCTCGTCCTGTAAAGTGCTTGCCATGCAAGAAGGACTGCACAACGGAAATACGTGAAGGTTGAGACCTTGCGGGTTGTGATGAAGATGACGCGATTTCCCCTGCGAAAGAAGATCCTCCCTGCGAAAGAAGATCCTCCCGTGGAGGAAGCTTTCGCGGTAAGTCCCACAGCAGACACCTGAGTAGATTTATCCACGGTCTCTGTGGAGACAGAGATGCTACCAACAGAATCTTGCATTGAGATTGTTTTATCTTTAGCAACACTTGCTGAATTAACGGCGCTGGAGGATACGCATATCCTATTATCCCATCCCACGGGATCGATAGAGCGTCTACTGCAAACGCTCAAGGATCCGGACATGGGGACACGTAAGTCTGCAAATGATTGTTGAGGTGCGACGCAAACAAATCTATCATTGGTCGCTCCCATTGGTAGCAAATCTGATTGAAAACCTGTTTGTTGAGAGTCCATTCCGACGGCAACAGGTGACCCTTCCGTGAAAGGGAGTCTGCTAACACATTCAAACGACCCGGAATATGACGGGCCGATAGTAGAACCTGATGTTCCAGTACAAACAGAAGGATTCCCTTCGTTAGCTTGAACAACGGAATGGAATGAGTGCCTCTCTGATTCCAAATATACGCTACTACCATCGTATTGTCAGACAAAATTTGAACGTGTGTGTTCTGAATAACGTCCATCCAATGACGGAACGCAAGCCAAATTGACATCATTTCTTTGATATTTATGTGCTTGCCTAAGAATTGAGGATCCCAAAGACCCTGGCACCTCGAATCCGACAGGCATAGTGTTGCTCCCCAACCTGTTTGACTGGCATCCGTTATGATAGTAAAACTCGGATCTGGCAATTGCAGTGGAACTCCCTGAGTTAACCACTGAATGTCTGCCCAAGTCTGAATCTCTTGTTTCACTTGATCTGACAAGAGGATGTCCGCATCGAGCGAATGAGTCTTCACTTTCCAATTCTGAGTCAGAAAGATTTGGAGAGGATGAGTGCGTAGCCGCCCCATTGGAATGAGATCCGCGGCAGCTCCGCACAGACCTATCAGTCTCATGAATTCTCTCGCTGTAACCTTCTCTGAGTTTAGACAATAGCGAGCATAACAACTGACTAATTTCGCTCTGGCTAACGGCAGACAAACGAGATTGTTGTGCGTCTCGAAGCTCATCCCCAGGTGGGTGAGTGATTTGGATGGCACTAGATCCGACTTCTGTTCGTTTACTATAAAACCGAGATGTCGGAGCAATAGTAGAAGATTCTGCACATCGTTCTGAAGTGTTAACTCGTTGCCGTACCTCTGAAGAATATCGTCCAGGTAGGCCGACGTTACCGACGAATGAGCTCGGAAGTAAGTCATGACCGAGTTCATTATCCAAGTGAAAGCCCAGGGCGCTAGATTTAGACTGAAGCACATCGCACGGAATTGATATACAACCCCTAGGACAGCGAACCGAAGATACTTTCTGAACGCCGGATGTACCATGACATGAAAGTATGCATCCTTGAGATCTATGCTCGCATGCATAGTCGTTCAGTCGAAAGCTCGTTCTGACCGATCAAATGGTCTCCATCTAAAATTTTGGAGCCACAATCAGCTTGTTTATCCAGCTTAAATCTATTACTGGACGGAACGAGCTGTCTGGTTTGGGAACCAGAAACAGATGGCTGTAGAAACCTGGAGATTCCTGGTTTTCTACGACCTCTATCGCGTTCTTCAGTAAAAGAGACTGAACTTCTGAAAGAAGAGCATCTCTTTTTAGAATATTCGACGGAAGTTGAGTCCATCTTGGACTTCGAGTTAACGGAGGCTTTCCTTTGACAGACAGTTTCAGTGCTTCCGCAATTACCCTTCGAACCCAAGGGTCCTCCGCAATCAATTCCCAATTTTGTAAATAACTCGACATCCTTCCGCCCACAGGAACGCGACAGAGGTCTACACCATCACTTCCTGGACCTGCGAGGCTTGCGGAAGGAGAAACCATGTCCTCCCCGAACCGCACCTCGTGCCGTCGACCTAGGGGCGTCTGACTTATTATTACGGCCAGCGTTACGGCCCCTGCTAGAGTCACTGCCTTGACGGGCTCGTGAATAAGGCCTAGAGGGCGCGTATGCACCTCTAAAGGAACTTCCCCTGGACATGCTCGTCCCAGAAGATCCAGGCCTACTTTTTTCTGCTGGTTCCGACTTATTAGAAGCGGACTTAAAAAGCAGAGAGTCTGAAGCTTTCTTAGTTAACTTATTGTAAATAGCAGAAAGCTTGCCGTCAAAGAGAAGCTCTCCGGAGACCGGAGCGACTCTAAGAGAGTTTTTCACCTGACTATCCACTCTCATGGATGTAGCTAGAGTTACGTCACGTCTAACCAACTCCAGATTAGCCACTGAAAGGGCGGAGTTATATGTAGAATAGGCAATAGCCCTTGACAGAACTCTCAGAGACGTTTGTACGTCCTGAAATTCTTGCCCTTCAAGGCGTAACGACAATGCTCTGGTAAGGTGATCTGCGTACGAGAGTGCGTCTAAATTTGCTCTATTCGAAGATATTGTAGTTTCCAAGGTACAGCTATGAATAGACATAGACGACGGCATGGATAATTCAAGGTCTTCAGCCTGGTCGTCTAGATGCAGAGGAACTCTCTGAACGCCCTGTCCTGCCGTTTCAAATCTATTCCTAACATTAATGAAAGGCAGATTAAGAGCATTAGCCGATAGGAAGGCTGACTTGCCCGATTTACCAGCAAGTTTATTGATAGCATCATTCAAAAGTTCAAATGTCCGTGCGACATTCCTGGACTGAGACGGAAACTCTGGGACGGTGTCCCTAAACCGATTAAAAAATTCGGTGTCCAGTGGCGCTATAACCCTCCTATCAGGCTGAGCAGCATCCTGGTCCACTGGAACAACATCAGGAAGAAAATGCCGAATTAACTTGATGGCGATTTTGTGTTGTTCCGAAAGGGAGAACTCCAATTCATCCATATCCCTTTTGCCATCCTGACGGACCTCCTGGATATCTCGGTGTGGACAAAAAGTTTAAATCATTCTGAAAAAATTAATGCAACACTTATGGACAATATTAATGTATCTTATTATGAATAATAAAGGCAGAAGACAAGGAATCACTTATCAGAAGTAACCGTTGTCAATATAAACGAACAGTGTAAACAAACCAGAAAACTGACTCCAGGCACTGGTAAACATGGCCCAGTAATCAGTGTCCAATTTAAACACTATCTGATGCTAAACAGAGCCTTCCCCAGAAGAGACAGCAGAGCATCAGATGGTAGGTGCAGGCCTAAAATGCCTAAACACCCCTAGGGTGAGGACGTAAACATGGGGACAGAACAGAAAAAAATTCTGTTTCCAAGCCAACACTCCCAAGAAATTTTTAGTAATAAAAATTACAAAAATAAGCCAAAAGTATGGGAGAATGGCAAGGGGGGAATGAAGGAAAGGGAGAGAGGAAGCACTGAACAAACAATGGAACATTCTTGGCAAGAATGACAACAGCAGGGCTATGCCTCGAAAATAGGAAACATGAATAAATTTTTATAAAAAAATTTTTAAGTTACAGCCCTGAACATTGGAAACCACTGTTTTTCTCCTCCTCTCATCCTAAATGCACTTCCTATCCACCATTTCTCTCATAATTATGTGTCTGACATCATTAAAACTGAGATTTACAGCACAAATATCAGTGATGTGACACTGTTTTCAGGGCCAAACAAATAATGACATTTTGGTGGGAATTTTGAGACCTCCTTGACACTGCATATGCGCAGTACAGTAAAAGTATGGAGGACCTACCAGGACATCTAATTTTTGGTTTTTGATGCAAATTTTGGGGATTGGGGGGGGGGGGGGGGGGGCAAAATTTGGTTTGGCCCTGAATTTAATGGGTTTGCACCAGCTGCCTCTGGGTCATTGGTACAGTATAAAAATATGGAAATAATTGATATTTTCTTTTAGTGCCATGGATGGGTGATAGCTTGTGTAATTTTAAGCTATATCTTTTAAGTTGAACAGGGGCACACTGACGCCGTGTACTAAGGCGAGCTGCACATTGATGGTACGCATATCTTCAACCAATCTAACCCTGCCTGTGCTGCAGTGCGGAGTTACGATGTTGGGGAGCTGGCAGCTGCTTGTCGTTGCTCGGTGGTTCTCTCCAGGTACTCCGGCTTCCTCCACCCGTAAAACTGTCACGGTCATGATTAACCATTGTGCATAAGTATATGACCTTAAACACCAATAAATAAATAAATAATTTTAAGCTGAACACAAATTCACTTACCAATATTCAAACTTGACAGGGGGGCTAAATGATCACCAGCTTATAATAGGTGCAGCCTACCAGGAATGCCATTCATTGCCATATTTTTATTGTCAATCTCAAAGATTCCACAAAACTATTTCGTTTGTTTTTTAATCTCAATTTAGCAAATTTAGTTCATTCCACAAAAACACCTTTATTTTAGGCTTCATGTAAATCACACACAGCGAATATCCAACTCATTTTTACAGACCAGCATATGTCTGATTCAAAGCTTGGCAAGAGAGTGGCATATTCTGGGTTCTTGACAGTGTTTTACCACTAAAAGGGACCCTTGGTGCATCATTAACCCAGGAAATGTTCTAGTGGTAAATAATATATGGAGGATATCTATGCTATTTTAGTGAATATCGGGAATTATCTCATGAGTGTGGACCTGAATGTTTTATTTTTCACGAGCGCTTGCGCGAAAAGTTAAAAAATTTATAGTAATTTATATATTTTTTATACTTACCAATGACCCAGACATAGCTGGTGCTAACTCTAAAAATATAGGGCCAAACACAAATTTTGCCCCCAATCCCCAAAATTTGCATCTAAAACCAAAGAAAACATGTCCTGAATGGCCCTCCACACTTCACCTCTACTGCGCATGCGCAGTGTCAAGGATGTTCCGAAATTGGCGCCGTTAATCATTCTAATAGTGCCTGGTAAGCGCTATGTACTCAGCGGGGAGGTAAGAGTTCCCAACTCCTGGGAGGGCCATCCCCGTCTGGGTCATTGGTAAGTATAAAAAATATATAAATTACTATAAATTTTTTAACATTTTTATACTGTACCAATGACCCAGACATAGCTGAATAGTAAAAAGGCTGGAGGGCCAAGGACATAGAGCAAGATGGAATACGCTCAATTATATAAAATAGAGTCATCCCCTCTAGGGAAAAAGAAGTATTAGGCCTTACATGTATCTTTCTTATTTATGATAAATTAGAAAGATACAACACCTTCCAAAATTCAGCATCATACATCCATGTACTCTATTAATATCTAGTATAATCCTTATACTAATAATTTTTAAAGAAAGCCAATAAATAAATTAAGTCTAGAGAATAGAGACTCTTTATACTCCTTAAAAGTGTCTGAGGATTGTATAATCATGTCCGTTGACACGTGCTATATTCAAAAGCTATACTTTAAAAACTAAGACCTGAATGAATTTTTAAAACATAAACTTCTCACTAAACAACCATCCCAATAACAGCTCAGAATTACTAACTCCGGAGGAGGTATCCCCTTGTTTTCATAGTAAAACAGGTGACCCAAGGGAACACCCTCCCCCCCCCCCCCTTTTTCTTGCCCTGGGTCAAATAGCCCAGAGCGAAGAGGGCAGCAGAACGGAGTCACTGCCGAAACATACAGCCTACCTAGCTATAGTAGCAACTGTTAAGTGAATGACATTCTGAGCAGTAGATAATAGACCTAACAATGGAGGCCTCCAGAAATGGACTCAATATTTCTGAGATAAAAATTCATGAATGTGGATGGCTGAGCGCAATGAGCAGCCTTCAAAAATCTATAATAGCGACACTATTAATGTAAGCCCAAGATGTAGAAGAACTCTTACTTCATGAGCTGAAATCTCAAACACAACTGCTAAGTCAATGATATACCATAAGCAGTATCGATAGTTAATTGAATCCATTAGCAATAGAATGGAGCGTAACGTCCTTCTATTAGGCATCAAAGACAGAAGAAGCTTACGCCCGTAGTAATAAACAGATATCTGTTTATAAATACATAAACTCTAACCGGACAGAGTAAAGGCCTATGCCCGTACGAAGACGGAAGGACCTTAATAACAATAGGTTCCGGATATTAATTAGGAGCCTGACTCTTATGCAAAAATCCAACCTAAATAGTAAAGGAAGTAGTGATTCCGAAACTACGAAAGTGAAAATCATCCACCGATAGTGCATGAAACTCACTGACTCTTCAGTAAAAGAGAAGCCAACAGAATTACTGTCTAAAAGGTCAGAATTTCAAAACTACTGTTTCCAGAGGCTCAAATGATTACTTAGCTAAATAAGAACCAAAGTTAAATTCCATATAGGAATTTAATCTAATGATTCTAAGTCTATTTATCGAAAAGTTACTAACTGACTTAGATAAAGAGACATAAGACTCAATTGTAAACTATCATAGAGTGCATAGGTATGAGGTAACATAAACCTATAACCTTAATAATAACAGGCTGCAGTAGATCTTGTCAAACAAGTATACTAAAAAGTTGCAATGACTAGTATGGAGGAATCAACAATATCAACATAGTGATCCTTACACCAACGACGAAAGAGCCTCCACTTTAGCCGCATAGAATAGCGAAGAAGAGGTTCTCCTATAGTAAGAAATCGCATCCAAAGCTCGTCCAGTACAATGCTTACAATGCAATAAGGACCACACAACGGACTACGTGAAGGTTGCGACCTTGCGGGTTGTGATAAAGATGACACGATTTTACCCAGCGAAAAAAGATCCTCTCATTGAGGAAGATTTCGCGTTAAGTCCCACAGTAGACATCAGAGTAAATTTACCCACGGTCTCTGTGAAGACAGAGATGCTATCAACAGAAATGTATTGTGGTTGTTTATCTTAGCAATACTTGCTGAAACAACAGCGCAGGAGGATACGCATATCCTATCATTCCGTCCTATTAGATCAATACAGCGTTAACAACATTAGCTCAGAGATCCGGACAAGCAAACACATACGTCTGCAATTGACAAGCAAGTTGTGTCGTAAATAAATTTTCATTGGGCGCTCCCATTGATAGCAAAACTGATTGAACACTTGTTTGTTGAGAGTCCATTCTGATGGCAACAAGCGACCCATAAGTGAACAGGTGTCCGCTAATACAATCAGACGACCTGGAATATGACGGTCCGAAACAGAACTTGGTGTACTATAACAAACAGAAGGATTCTTTCCATTAAATTGAATAACGGAAACGAATGAGTGCCTCCCTGGTTCCGGAGATACGCCACTACTGTCGAATTAACGGACAGGATTTGGACATGCGTTTCTGAATAATGTTCATCCAATGACATAAAGCAAGCCTAAAAAAACATTATTCCGTGGAAGATAAGTGCTTGCTTAGAGACTGCGGAACCCAAAGACCCTGGCACTTCGAATCCGTTGGGATCAATATTATATCCCAACCTGTTTGACTGGCAACCGTCATAATTATAAAACTCGGATCCGGCAACTGCAGTGGCACTCTCTGAGTCAACCACCGAATGTTTGCCCCAGTATGAATCTCTTGCTACACTAGACAGACAAGAGAACGTGTAAATCGAGCAATTCATGAATTGCTGAAAAGTTGCCGTCGAAGAGAAGCTTCTCCGAGAACGAAGCGACTCTGAGAGAGTTCTTCACCTTACTATCCACGCGCGTGGATGTAGCTAGGGCTGCGTCACGTCTAACCAACTCCAATCAGCCACTGAAGGGCGGAGTTATACGTGAACAAACTACTGCCCTCAAAAGAAATCACATTGAGGATAATATCCCGTAATTCTTTCTCTTGAAGACGTAATGATAACGCCTCAGTAAGGTGGATTACGTATGAAAAAGCGTCTAAGTTAAGTCTATTAGACATCATTGTCGTTTCCAACATTGTGGTTGGAAAAGACATAGACGGCGAAAAAGAATATTTCCAGTCTTTAACCACGCCGTCTAGACGCATATGAAGTCTCGGTATGCCCTGTTCTGCCAAAATAAATTATTCGAATAAATGATAAAAGGCAGAAATGAGCAATGCGGACAAGAAACTAAACTATCATGCTTGGTAGCAGGCTTATATGTATATATAGCGTCGATAAATAATACACATGTTCTAATGACATTATTGGACTGTGTCGGTAAGTCAGGGACAATGTCCCTGAACCGATCCAAAATTCCGTGTCCAATGACGCTATAAGTCTCTTATCCAACATCGCAGCAATGTAGTCCGAAATAACAATCACTGGAAGATAATGCCGGAAGATATGAATGGCAGCTTCCGATGCTACGAAAGGGAAAACTCGAAATCTTTCGAATCCCTTACGCCATCCTGTCGGACCCTATAAAGCGTTCGGTCGTCCGTACCTGATGCAATCGCGGACCGCACCGACCCAGCGCCGTCAGATAATTCCTGATTCGACTAAGAAACTGTCGATTGCTGGGATGCTGCGAAAAAACTGTGCTAACTCGGCTAGCACGTCCGTCACTGAGGCCTGTGGAGAAGCGGTCCTACGATGCATTGCCGCTGGAAGCTCCGTGATCGTTACCCCGTGCATACTACTAATATGCGAGCGGAGTGTATAGGCCTCGTGTCCCTTGGCTACCGGATGGCGCGACCTGTTCGCCGTGGAATCACTAAATGACGAAACTGATCGGATACTCGAGGTCACGTAGCCAATGTGCGGTCGTGTGCACTGCTGTAAGGATGAGGAAGCATTATCGACAGTCTCTCGGACTGTCAATATAACGGAGCGTCCCGAGCGACGGACATATGCTCCGGATGTAAAATATCTGAACCACAACATGCGGTCCCCTATGTTGTTCGACGAGAGAGGGACCTCTCTCGCTCACAGCCCGGACGGACCTGGACAAGCCAGGAACCGGACTAACAGGCTTCCTCCGATCTGTCCTCAATCCGCCATCACTGGGTGAGTACTAAAGTAATTATAGTGCTCGCATCACCCAAATCTCCTTCCTAGACCGCAACGGACGAACCCGGCAGCCGAACCATTCGATGAATGTACGCTACACCGGGTGAGCTAGCGAATGTCACTCCGTCGATCCTACAAGGGACCTCTTAGGCGAAAGACATATTCCATGAGCACTTATTGCCATTAGATCTTCATTAACTATGACGACAGAGGCACACTTTTGAAAGACATCTCCGTAACTTTGCGAACAAGAAACCAGAAATGCTTGGTAATAGCAAGCATATAATAATAAATATATAGCGTCGTTCAATAATTCGAAAGTTCGTGTGACATTATTGGACTATGTCGGAACTGAGGGACGAAGTCCCTGAACCGAACCAAAAAATTTCTAAGTCCACCGACGCTATCAGTTTCTTATCCGGCATCGCAGCATTCTGGTCCGACGAAAGAACCTGTAGAAGATCAAGTCAGATAACATACACAACAGCATATGTTGTTCCGAAAGGGAAAGCTCGAAATCCTCCGAATCCCTTTCGGTACCCCGTCGGACCGGATGAAATTTTCGGACGTTCGTACCCGCTTCCGCGGAGCGTCCCGACCCAGCATCGTCGGATAAAACATATGCGACAGATTCAGTTGTTGCTGGGATGCTGCGATAAGCTGTGCTATTTAGGATAGCATGTCCGTCCCCGAGGCCTGTGCAGTAGCGGTCTTACGATGCATTGCCGCCGGAAGCTCCGTGTACGTTGACTCCCGCACACTTTCCTATGCGAACGTCCAGAGTCTGCAGACCTCGTGTCCCTGGCTACCGGATGGTGTGACCTGGTCGCCGATGATTCTCTGACTGGCGAAGCTGACTGGATATCCGAGGTCACGTAGCCAAGAGCGGTCGTGTGCGCTGCCATGAGAATGAGGAAGCCTTATTGACAGTCTCTCCGGACTGACTATATGTCGGAGCGTCCCGAGCGACGGACGTATGCTCCGAATGCGAAACATTTTGTACCACAACATCTGGGGCCAGATGTTGTTGTACGAGAGAGGGACCTCTCTCGCTCGCCGTCCAGATGGACCAGAACGAGCTATGAACCGGACTAAAAGGCTTCCTCCGTTCTCCCTCTAATCCGCCGTCACTGGGTGTGCATTTGGTTGATTTATAGTGCTCGCATCACCCCAAAACTCCTTCTAGACCGCAACGGACGAACCCTGCTGCCGAACCATTCGATGAATGGACGCTACACCGGGCGAGCTAGCGGACGTCAAAGGCCGTCGAACCTACTAGGGTCCTCTTAGGCAATTGGCGTATTTACATGAGCACTTTTCTGCTAGCCCTTCATCAATTGTGATGACGGAGGCACACTGTTGGAAGACATCACAGATACATCACCCTAATCTTGATCGTCTGAAATAGAAATTGATAAAGTAGAGTGACCCTGCGGGGAAAGGACCGGAATGTCCAATTCCCCACTAACATACCGTGACATACGATTCCCATGTTGTCATCGAAATCATCAGATACAGAACAGGAGTTAATGCGAGTACACTGACCACATATAGAATGATTATAAAAGTCAGAGGAAGACTTCCTCTTATTACAATTGATCAAAATCCTTTCAATGTGAAAAGAAAACAAAGTCCTGGTACTCGCACCAACCCCTGACAATCAAAATACATAATAATAATATGATCCATTAACATAGAAAAAATAATTGAAATCAAAATATTTTGAAAAAATGCCGCTCAGGATCACAGATCCAATGTCGAGTTGTGACCTTGACCTTTGACCTGGCGAGTCCAAGGTCAATAGGGTTCTTCCTCGCACCAAGGCCAACACACCTATGAAGTTTCATGACTCCAGGTTGAACCACTATCAAGTTCTCATCCGGAAACCAATTGTTGCGATATACTATGTTCAAGGTCACTGTGACCTTGACCTTTGACCTGGTGAGTCCAACATCAATAGGGTTCTTCCTCACACCAAGGCCAACACGCCTGTAAAGTTTCATGGCTCTAGGTTGAACCACTATCAAATTATCATCCGGAAACCAATTGTTGCGATATACTATGTTCAAGGTCACTGTGACCTTGACCTTTGACCTGGTGAGTCCAACATCAATAGGGTTCTTCCTCGCACCAAGGCCAACATACCTATGAAGTTTCATGACTCTAGGTTGAACCACTATCAAGTTATCATCCGGAAACCAATTGTTGCGATATACTATGTTCAAGGTCACTGTGACATTGACCTTTGACCTGGTGAGTTCAAGATCAATAGGGTTCTTCCTCGCACCAAGGCCAACACACCTATAAAGTTTCATGACTCTAGGTTGAACCACTATCAAGTTATCATCCGGAAACCAATTGTTGCGATATACTATGTTAAAGGTCACTGTGACCTTGACCTTTGACATAGTGAGTCCAAAATCAATAGGGTTCTTCCCCTCACCAAGGCCAATCTACCTATGAAGTTTCATGAATGTGAGTTGAACCATTATCAAGTTATCATCCGGAAACCAATTGTTTAAGATTTACTATGTTCAAGGTCACTGTGACCTTGACCTTCGACGTAGCATGTCCAAAATCAATAGGGTTCTTCCTCCCACCAAGACCAACCTACGTATGAAGTTTAATGAATGTGAGTTGAACCACTATCAAGTTATCATCCGGAAACCAATTGTTTACGCCCGAAGCCCGCCCGCCCGCCCGCCCGCCCGCCCGCCATTCACCAAACTATAAGTCGAGTTTGACTTCGTCACAACTCGACTAAAAATATTTTTTCAGAACAGCCCAAGTTTCTGAAAAGTAACGTTGAGCCCCAATGGATCCCAAGCCTAAGTGTGGACAAAAATTTTAAAAATATTTTAAACAATTTATGCAACACTTACGAACAATAATAATGTATCTAGTTATGATTAAATTAACATCAAGATATTATTTTCAAGAAATCCCCCCCTCACACAGAGGGCTGTTGTAAATGTAAACAATGAGTGTAAAAACACTAAAATAAGACTCCAGGCACCCAGGCCCGAAATCAGTTACCAAAAATACACTATCTGATGCAAAACAGAGACTTCCAGGGAAGAAACTGCAGAACATCAGATGGTAGATGCAGAACACAACGCCTAACCACCCATAGGAGAAGCTGTAAACATTGGGAAAAGAACAGAATTCATTCTGTTATTCAGCTAAAACTCCCAAGAAATTTTAGTAATAATAATTACAGAAACTATGCCAAAAGCATGGGAGAATAGCAAGAGGGGACTTAAAGGAAAGGGAGAGAGGAAAACACTGAAAAATCAGTGTAACTAAATAACAAGATTGACAACAAAATGGCTGCTGCCTCGAAAATAGGTAACTTAACATAATTTCATTAAAAAATTTTAAGTTACAGCCCTGATAATATTCTGTTACACATTTTTCCTCTCCTCCTTCTCTATCCTCCTTAGAATCACCATTTCACTAATATTTATGTGTCTGGCATCATTTAAACTGAGATTTACAAGCACAAAGATCAGTCAGATGTTAACTGATGAAGGGCCAAACTTAGAATGATTAATGGCGCCAATTTCGGAACGTCCTTGACACTGCGCATGCGCAGTGGAGGTGAAGTATTGAGGGCCATTCAGGACATGTTTTCTTTGGTTTTAGATGCAAATTTTAGGGATTGGGGGGCAAAATTTGTGTTTGGCCCTATATTTTAAGAGTTAGCACCAGCTATGTCTGGGTCATTGGTACAGTATAAAAATATAATACTTTCCGGTCAACACAAATGAGATAATTCCCAATATTCAGTAAAATAGCATAGATTTTCTTTTTATTATATGCTGTGTGACATTTTACTGCGCAATATTTAGCCCAATTCAACCTCAAACAATTTCAAGCTAATAAGGCCACACAAAGTAGATGTTCTGTTTCTCAGGCCAAGTTTTGTAAAATTGAATGGGGCGGGCGTTTTTTTATTTTAAATTTTATTTTTGTAATTATTTCTTTGCCATCAGAAGTTCATGTTCTTGGTTTATTTTATGTTTTAGGCCTCATAATCTACAGAATAGCAAGGGTGGTGGTGTATTTCGTCCCTTGGGTGCAAGAAGGCTTTGCAATGCTAAAACATTGCAAAGCCTTGTTGCACACAAGGGACAAATTTATCAATTTTATTAACTTGTGTAAAATATCAGACATAAACCATTTAATTTTTATTTTTTCAAGTTTGCATTGGCTATTAAAAGAGAGCATGCGGCAGCCAAAAGGACCATGCGGGAGGACCTGATAAACAGATTTTTAATTGTTTTAAGCCTAAAAAAGATCTGCTGATCGTTCCTTCAAGGTGACATTCAAGGCGATGTCAGGCGCCGAAGTATATCAGTTAGGAAGCTAATGAGGGATACTTCTCGATATCCATCGAGTCGATAGATATTGAGAAATTTCTTTTAGATAATTTGCCATAATTCATATGCTAGCATATAATAAAAGAGGCCTCTATGCCTGACTAGTTCTGTCCAAGTGTTTAGTTTTCTGGTGCAGCTGCCTCCTTGATGAACTGGTTGATGATGATTTGATATTTGTTCATGCAATGTGTTCATGCTTTTGGAACTATGGACTCCATTATAGAAGAGCAGAATGAGGCTAAATTCCTGTTAATTGAATAAAAAATCTTGAAACCTGTCAATGAGGGCTTTTTTTTATTTTATTTTTTATTTTTGTAATTATTTCTTTACCATTAAAAAGTTCATGTTCTTCGTTTGTTTTATGTTTTAGGCCTCATAACCTACAGAATAGCATGGGCAGTGGTGTATTACATCCCTTGAGTGCAAGAAGGCTTTGCAATGCTAAAGCATTGCAAAGCCTTCTTGCACTCAAGGGACAATTTTATTAATATGGGTAAAATATCAGACATAAACCATTTGATTTTGATTTTTTTAAGTTTGGATTGGTTATAAAAAGAGAGCATGCAGCAGCCAAAAGGACCATGCGGGAGGGCCTGAGAAACAGATTTTTATTTTTTTTAGGCCTTAACTTGATTAATATTTACTAGAGATGGGCAGTACTGGAATTTTTCTTCAGTATTTTTAGGTGGTATATCGTGTTATCGGTTTTGGTACCTGACTAGACTTACTGATACAGTGGAGCCCACTTAATTGAATAACCCTGTTAACTGAACATAATTTCACAATACAAAACCATTTACCAAATTTGACCCGTTAAATGAATATAGGTGGTTATAGAGTAAATTCCTGTTAATTGAATAAAAAATCTTGTAACCTGTCAAGAAATTACCCTGACTCGCCCCAGTTTTTCTTTGTTTATGGACCTATTTGGCCTCAGTACATCCAATACAGGCATTTAATCTATTATATCTTGTTTGACGGAGCTCCATGAGAAAAAATGCTAAGTTCATCTCTTGAATACAGGAAAGTTATACAATCCCTGTAAATTGTATACTCCTGTTAATTGAATATATTTCAATGGCAATGTGGCTATTCAATTAACAGGGTTTCACTGCAATACCAATGAAGAATTCACATCAGGAAAGTTAAAAAATTTATAGTAATTTATATATTTTTTATACTTACCAATGACCCAGACTTAGCTGGTGCTAACTCAAAAATATTTAGGGCCAAATGCAAATTTTACCCCCCAATCCCCCAAATTTGCATCTAAAACCGAAAATTACACGTCCTATATGGTCCTCCATACTTTTACTCCATGTGCAGTGTCAAGGAGGTTTCGAAACTGCCGCCAAAATTCATTCTTACAACCAGTGCCTGGTAAGCGTTATGTACGCAGTGGGGAGGCAAGAGTTCCCAACTCCTGGGAGGGCCATCCCCGTCTGGGTCATTGGTAAGTATAAAAAATATATAAATTACTATAAATTTTTTAACATTTTTATACTGTACCAATGACCCAGACTTAGCTGAATAGTAAAAAGGTTGGAGGGCCTAGGACATAAGGAAAGATAAAAAATTTATAGTAATTTATATATTTTTTATACTTATCAATGACCCAGACTTAGCTGGTGCTAACTCTAACAAAACCAGGGCCAAACACAAATTTTGCCCCCCAATCCCCAAAATTTGCATCCAAAACCAAAAGAAATCATGTCCTATAGGGCCTCCATACTACGCCCCCACTGCGCATACACAGTGTCAAGGACGTCCCGAAATTGGCGCCAATTATCATTCTTACTGGCAGTGCCTGGTCAGCGCTATGTACTCAGCAGGGAGGCAAGAGTTCCCAACTCCTGGGAGGGCCATCCCCGTCTGGGTCATTGGTAAGTATAAAAAATATATAAATTACTATAAATTTTTTAACATTTTTATACTGTACCAATGACCCAGACTTAGCTGAATAGTAAAAAGGCTGGAGGGCCTAGGACATAGAGGAAAATCCAATAAGCTCAACTATATAATAAAGAGGTAACCCCTTAAGGAGAAAAGGAGTATTAGGCTTTACATGTATCTTTCTTATTTAATATTAAATTAGAAAGATACAATACCCTTAATAATTGAGCACAATAATATTCATGTTCTCTATTAACATCCAGTATAACCCTTATACTAATTATTTTTAAAGTAAGCCAATAAATAAAGTAGTCCAGAGAATTGAGACTCTTTATAATCTTTTAAAAGTGTCCGAGTATTGTATATTAAAGCCCGTTTGACACTTGACATATACAAATGCTTCACACCGAGCTACACTTTAAAAATAAGACATGAATGAATTTTAACATTAATATTACACTTTAAAACCATCCCGGAAGCGACTCAGAAATACTGACTTTGGAGGAGGCATTCCCTTGCTTTTCACTATAAAGCAGGTGACCTAAGGGAACACCCCCCCCCCTTCCCCTTGCCCTGGGTCAAATAGCCCAGAGCGAAGAGGGCAGCCGGACGGAGTCACTGCCGGAACAGAAAGCTTGCATAACTATAGTTGCAACTGTTTAGTGGACGACATTCTGAGCAACAGATAACGGACCTAAACAATGCAGGTCTCCAGAAATGGACTCAATATTTCTGAGATAAAAATTCGTGAATGTGGATGGCTGAGACCAATAAGCAGCCTTCATTAAATCTGTAATAGCAACACTATTAGCACAAGCCCAAGAAGTAGCAAGAGCTCTTACTTCATGAGCGGAAATCTTAAGCACAGACTGCTGAGAAGAAGATAAACTCTCATAAGCAGTACGGATAGTTAATTGAATCCATCTAGCAATAGAATGGACCGAAATGTCCCTTCTATTAGGCATCAAAGACAGAAAGAAACGTTTCCGTCCCTTTCTGATAAACTGAGATCTCTGTTTATAGATACGTAACGCTCTAACAGGACAGAGTAAAGGCCTACGCCCGTCTGAAGACGGAAGAGCCTTAATAACAATAGGTTCCGGATATTTATTAGGAGCCTGAATCTTAGCTAAAAAACCCACATTAGTAGTGAAGGTGATAGTGTTCCCGACACTACGATAGTGAGAATCATCCACCGACAGTGCATGAAGCTCACTGACTCTTCTAGCAGAAGAGAAAGCTAAGAGAAAAGCTGTCTTATAAGATAAGAATTTGAAATCTACTGTCCCAAGAGGTTCAAATGGCTTTTCCTTCAATTTAAGAAGAACCCAAGCTAAATTCCATTTAGGAATTAATCTAAGAGTTCTGGGTCTATTTATCGAGAAGTTTCTAACCAACTTAGATAAAGAGACATTAGATCCAATTTGTAAACTATCATGATGTGCATAGGTATCAGATAACATAGACCTATAACCCTTAATAGTAACAGGCTGCAGTTTGATTTCGTCAAACAAGTATACTAGAAAGTTTGCAATGTCTGGTATAGAGGGATCAAAAATATCTACAGAATGATCCCTACACTAACGACGAAAAACCTTCCACTTAGCCGCATAGTTTAGCGAAGAGGAGGTCCTCCTACAGTTAGAAATCACGTCCACTGCTCGTCCTGTAAAGTGCTTGCCATGCAAGAAGGACCGCACAACGGAAAAACGTGAAGGTTGAGACCTTGCGGGTTGTGATGGAGTTGACGCGATTTCCCCTGCGAAAGAAGATCCTCCCGTGGAGGAAGCTTTCGCAGTAGGTCCCACAACAGACACCTGAGTAGATTTATCCACGGTCTCTGTGGCGACAGAGATGCTACCAACAGAATCTTGCATTGAGATTGTTTTATCTTTAGCAATACTTGTTGAATTAACGGCGCTGGAGGATACGCATATCCTATCATTCCGTCCCAAGGGATCGACAGAGCGTCTACTGCAAATGCTCTTGGATCCGGACACGGAGACACATACGTCTGCAACTGATTGTTGAGATGTGTCGCAAATAAGTCTATCATTGGCCGTTCCCATTGGTAGCAAATCTGATTGAATACTTGTTTGTTGAGAGTCCACTCCGACGGCAACAAGCGACCCTTTCGTGAAAGGGAGTCTGCTAGCACATTCAGACGACCCGGTATGTGACGGACCGAAAGAAGAACCTGATGTTCTAGCGCAAACAGAAGGATTCTTTCCGTTAGATTGAACAACGGAACTGAATGAGTGCCTCCCTGATTCCGTATATACGCCACTACTGTCGTATTGTCGGATAGGATTTGGACATGAGCATTGTGAATAATGTCCATCCAATGACGTAACGCAAGCCAAATTGACATCATTTCCTTGATGTTTATGTGCTTGCACAGGAATTGTGGATCCCAAAGACCCTGGCGTCTCGAATCCGTTTGGATCAATGATGCACCCCAACCTGTTTGACTGGCATCCGTCATAATGCTAAAACTCGGATCCGGCAACTGCAGCGGAACTCCCTGAGTTAACCACTGAATGTTTGCCCAAGTCTGAATCTCTTGTTTCACTTGATCTGACAAGAGAACGTCTACGTCGAGCGAATGAATTTTCACACTCCAATTCTGAGTCAAGAAAATTTGGAGAGGACGCGTGCGTAACCGCCCCATCGGAATGAGATCCGCAGCGGCTCCGCACAGACCTATCAGTCTCATAAATTCTCTCGCTGTGACTTTATCTGCGTGCAGACAATAGCGAGCGTAACAACTGACTAATTTCGCTCTGGTTAACGGCAGACGAATGAGATTGTTGTGCGTCTCGAAGCTCATTCCCAGATGAGTGAATGACTTGAACGGCACCAGATCCGACTTCTTCTCGTTTACTATAAAACCGAGACGTCGGAGCAATAGAAGTAGATTCTGAATATCGTTCTGAAGCGTTAACTCGTTGCCGTACCTCTGAAGAATGTCGTCCAGGTAGGCCGACGTTACCGCAGACGAATGAGCTCGGAAATAGATCATTACCGAGTTCATTACCCGAGTGAAAGCCCAGGGTGCTAGATTCAGTCCGAAGCACATCGCCCGGAATTGATACACCACTCCTAGGACTGCGAAGCGTAGATACTTTCTGAATGTCGGATGTACCATGACGTGAAAGTACGCATCTTTGAGATCTATGCTTGTTGCATAATCGTTCACTCGAATACTCGCTCTGACCGACTGAATCGTCTCCATATAAAATTTCGGAGCGACGATCAGCTTGTTTATCCAGCTCAAATCTATGACTGGACGGAACGAGCCGTCTGGTTTCGGAACCAGAAACAGATGGCTGTAGAATCCCGGAGTCTCCTGGTTTTCTACGACCTGTACCGCGTTCTTCATTAAAAGAGACTGCACCTCTGATAACAGAGCGTCTCTTTTCTGCGGATTTGACGGAAGTTGAGTCCACTTTGGACTTCGAGTTAATGGAGGCTTTCATTTGAAGGATATCTTCAGGCCTTCCGAAGTCACTCCTCTCACCCAAGGGTCGTCCGTAATCGACGCCCATT
Source organism: Pictodentalium vernedei (assembly GCA_031216915.1). Classification (NCBI taxonomy): domain Eukaryota; kingdom Metazoa; phylum Mollusca; class Scaphopoda; order Dentaliida; family Dentaliidae; genus Pictodentalium; species Pictodentalium vernedei. The sequence continues at coordinate 479,286,920 of CM062294.1, read as the reverse complement.
CTTGTGAAAAGCTCGACAACCTTCCGCCAACCGGTACGCGATAGAGGTTTAAGCCATCACCTCCTGGACCTGCGAGGCCTGCGGTAGGAGAAACCACGTCCTTCACGACCCGCACCTCGTCCCGTCGACCTCAGGGCATCCGACCGGTTGTTCCGGCCCGAAGGACGTCCCGAACGAGAGTCGCTACCCTGACGGTCTCTCGAATAAGACCAAGAGGACGCACCGGAACCTCTATAGGAACCTCTCTTGGGCGCATTAGACCCAGAAGTGCCTGTCTTATTCTTGTCTGCTGTATCCGACTTCTTAGAAGCAGATTTGAACAACAGAGAATCCGAAGCTTTCTTTGTAATTTTATCATAAATAGCAGAAAGCTTGCCGTCAAAGAGAAGTTCTCCGGAGACCGAAGCGACTCTAAGAGAGTTCTTCACCTTAGTATCCACGAGTGTGGATGTAGCTAGGGCTGCGTCACGTCTAACCAACTCCAGGTTTGCCACAGAAAGGGCGGAGTTACACGTGGAATAAGCTACTGCCCTTGAAAGAAGTCTTAAAGAGGATTGTATATCCTGAAATTCTTTCCCTTGAAGGCGCAGTGATAACGCCTTAGTAAGGTGATCTGCGTAAGATAAGGCATCTAAATTGGCTCTGTTAGACGAAATAGCTGTTTCCAACACCGCGGTTGGAATAGAAGCCGATGACGGTAATGATAGCTCTAAATCTTCCGCCTCGTCGTCCATACACAGAGGAACTCTCGGGATACCCTGTCCTGCCATGTCGAATTTATTCCTTGCATTAATGAAAGGCAGGTTGAGAGTATTGGCGGACAAGAAACCTGCTTTCCCCGTCTTGGAAGCAAGTTTAAATATAGCGTCGTTCAATAATTCAAATGTTCTTGCAACATTACTGGACTGCGACAGAAACTCGGGAGCGATGTCCCTGAATCGCTCAAAAAATTCAGAGTCCAATGACGCTATAATCCTCTTGTCCGGAACCGCAGCAGTCTGGCCCGGCGGAACAACTTGAGGGAGAAAGTGCCGGATGAAGTCCACGGCAGCTTTATGTTGTTCCGAAAGGGATAGCTCCAAATCATCCGTATCCCTTTCACCATCCGGTCGGACCTCATGATGCTCCCGGTCGTCCGCCCCCGATGCATCGGCAGAGCGTACCGACCCAGCGCCATCAGATAATTCTCGATCCGACACGATGGAAGATGCAGAACACAACGTTTATACACCCATGGGTGAAAACGTAACTATGGGGAAAATAACAGAAAACATTCTGTATCCAAGCAACTCTCCCAAGAAAATTTTAGAAATGAACTTTCTCAAAAACATGCCAAAAGCATGGGAGAATTGCAAGGGGGGACTTTAGAAGGCTAGGGGAGAGGAAACACTGAATAAGCAGTGCAACATTTAGCAAGAATGACAACAAGAGGCCCATGCCTCGAAAATAGGCAACTTAACATAATTTCATAAAAAATTTTAAGTACAGCCCTGATTATTTTTTGTCACTTCTTTTTCCTCTCCTCCTTCTATATCCTCCTTAGAATCACCATTTCTCCAAAAATTACATGTCTGGCATCCTTTAAACTGAGATTTACAAGCACAAAGATCAGTGAGATGTTGACTGATGAAGGGCCAAACAGAGAATGATAATTGGCGCCAATTTCGGGACGTCCTTGACACTGCGCATGCGCGGTGGGGGCGTAGTATGGAGGTCCTATAGGACATGATTTCTTTTGGTTTTGGATGCAAATTTTGGGGATTGGGGGGCAAAATTTGCGTTTGGCCCTGGTTTTGTTAGAGTTAGCACCAGCTAAGTCTGGGTCATTCGTACAGTATAAAAATCTACAACTCATCCGTATCCCTTTCACCATCCTGTTGGACCACTTGAAATTCTTGGCCGTCCATGCCTGAACCTGCAACGGAACGTACCAACCCAGCATCGTCAGATAATTCCTGATCTGACAGAGTTACTGTCGGTTGCTGGGATGCTGCAATAATTTGTGCTATCTGCGATAGCATATCCGCAACAGAGGCCTGTGGAGCTGTGGTCTTATAGGATATAGCCGCTGGAAGCTCCTTGGACGTTCACTCCTGCATACCTCTAATATGTGAACGTCCGGAGAATGAAGGCCTCGTATCCTTGGCTACCGGATGGCATGACCTGGTCGCCGTAGAATCCCTGATCGGCGATGTTGATTGAATATCACAGGTCACATAGCCAAGGTGCGGTCGCGTGTGCTGCTGTGAGGATGAGGAAGCTGGAAGAGCAGTCTCTCCGGACTGTCTGTATAACGGAGCGTCCCGAGTGGTAGACATATACTCCGACTGAGGAATGTTTTGTACCACAACATCTGAGCTCAGATGTTGTAATACGAGAGAGGGACCTGGACGAGCTAGGAAGCGTACTAATAGGCTTCCTCCGTACCATCCTCGTATTCGTCGTCACTGGGTATGCACACTGTATTTTATAGTGCTCGCATCACCCAAATCGCCTTCCTGGACCACAACCCACGAACCCGGGTGCTGAGCCATTCGGTGAATGGTCGCGACACCGGGCGAGCTAGCGGACGCCAACGCCATCTATCGTACTAGGGAACTCCAGGCAATTGACGTATCTACATGAGCACTTTTGCCGCTAACTCTTCATTTGACTGTGACAACAGAAGCACACTTTACGAAGACATCACGGTAACCATATCTAGTTCATGTTACCCTATGAGACCTGTGGAGCCGCAGACCTACGTGAAATATCCGGTGGAAGCTCCCGGGCGTTCATTCCAGCATTTATATAATATGCGAACGTCCCAACTGGAAAGGTCTCGTATCCTTGGCTAGCAGATGGTCGACGTGTATTCCTTGGTTGGCGAAGCAAGAGCACCAGAGACGTTCAATCAATTCAATTTTCATAATATGCGAACGTCCCCTAGAAATCTGTGGTTACATAGCCAAGGTGCGGTCGTGTGTGTTGACGAGGATGCGCAAGCCAATATAACAGCCGCGTCGGACTGCCATGTGACGGAGCGTGCCGAACAGGAGGAGTAGACGTAAGCTCCGACTAAGCGAACAACATACAACAACATCGCAGCGCAGATGTTGATGCAAGAGAGAGGGGGCCTCTCTCGCTCGCGGTCCGGGGGACCTGGATGAGCTAGCTATCGGACTGACAGGCTTCCTCCGTACTATCCTCGGATCCGTCACTGCAGGGTGTGCACATCTGAAGTTTTATAGTGCTCGCATCACCCAATCTGCTTCCCTGGACCGCAACGGACTAACCCGGCTGCTGAGCCATTCTATCCTGGTGAATGGTCGCGACACCGAGCAGACTAGCGGGCGACAATGCCTTCGATAGAACTAGCCAACTACCAGCAATTGTCGTAATACCTTGAGCACTTCCCGCTAGCCCTAATATTGCAACTACGGAGACACAGTAATTGAAGACATCACGGAAACATCACTCTGAGTTCTGAAAAAGAAACTGATAATATATAGTGACCCTACGGAGAGAGGACCGTAATGGACCTCTCACTGCAACAAAATATCGTGACACACGTCTCCAACGTTGTCATATCAATCAACACACACAGAGCAAGAATTAATGCGACTACATTGACTATAAGAAACACAATGAACTTGTGAATAAGAGGAAGATATCCTCGCATTACGACTGAAGAATATTTTTTCAACCAGAAAAAATATACACCGTCATATTACTCGCACTAACTCTTGAAATAAATATACATAATATATTATAATTCATTATAACATTTCAAAAGAAAATAATTTTCAAAAAAAAAATTTTTGAAAAAATTTTCAGAAGAGCCCAAGTTCCCAATGGGAACCCTGAGCCCACAAAAGCCTAAGTGTGGACAAAAATTTTAATCATTTTGAGAAAATTAATGTAACACTTACGGACAATATTAATGTATCTTGCTATGAACTAAATTAAGCAGAAGACAAGTAATCATTGTCAGAAGTAACAGTTGTCAACATAAGCAAAATTGTCAACAAACCGGATACATGACTCCAGGCACTGAAACAAACATGGCCTGAAATCAGTTACCAATTTAAACACTATCTGATGCAAAACAGAGGCTTCCAGAGAAGAAACTGTAGAACATCAGATGGTAGATGCAGACCAAAATGAATAAACACCCCTAGGGTGAGGACGTAAACATGGGGGAAAAAACAGAAAATAATTCTGTTTCCAAGCCAAAACTCCCAAGAAATTTTAGTAATAAACATTACAAAAAATAAGCCAAAAGAATGGGAGAATAGCTAGGGGGAATAAAGGAAAGGGAGAGAGGAAACACTGATCAAACAATGGAACATTCATAGCAAGAATGACCACAATAAGGTCATGCCACGAAAATAGGTAACATGTAACAATTTCAGAAAATAATTATAAGTTACAGCCCTGAACATTTGTTTCTACTGTTTTCTCCTCTCCACCTTCTATTTCCACCATATATCCACAATTTCTCTCATAAATATGCATCTGGCATCTTTAAAACTGAGATTTACAAGCACAAATAACAGTGAAGTGTAACTGCATTGAGGGCCAAACAAAGAATGACTTTTGGCGGCAGTTTCGAGACCTCCTTGACACTGCGCATGTGCTGTGGAGTAAAAGTATGGAGGACCATATAGGACATGTAATTTTCGGTTTTAGATGCAAATTTTGGGGATTGGAGGGTAAAATTTGCGTTTGGCCCTAAATATTTTAGAGTTAGCACCAGCTAAGTCTGGGTCATTGGTACAGTATAAAAATATACAAATTTCATTGGCAAAGTAACTATTCAATAACAGGGTTCCAATGTTATACCAATGGGGCATTCCTCAAAAAAATACAGAATAAGTTGTTCTTGTATTATTCTACCACAGATCAACAAATGCCACTCACAATGAGCTCAACATAAATCATACCTGCAGTAATTTTGTGACATGTTCCAAATACACCTTAACCTTCAACAGGGCTTATATTTCATCTAAATTTGGGAGAATCCATTTAGATTCTCGCGAAAATAGTTGCGAGAATCCATACCTGCTATGAATGTTCCAGGATCCCATAAAGCCACCGTGGTTGAAACCCTGCTGTATAATGATAACACATGTTAGCCCTTTACCCAAAACAGCTTTTTAATTTTTAAAATATAAACTGAATTTGATCATTTAAAAAAATCGTGACATCGACGTTGTAGCTGCGACGGGTGGTGCAATCTCACAAAATTCTAAGTTCGTCAAGGGCCATAACAGCAAGAAAAATATTTGGAACAACACATGCCCTGAACAGTGGGTAGGCATCAATAAGATACACTTACATGCCAAATATAAAGTTATTCCATCAAGTATTTCAAAAGTTGTTGAGTTTTGAAACTCGTTGGTCACAGACCGACCGACCGACCGACAGACAGACCGACAGACCGACATTGCCACTTATAGAGCTGCTAGTCGCAGCTAAAAAACAGTATTTATTAATAAAACCTTACAAATATAGATGCCATTGGAACCGGCTCATGAAGCCAGTTCCAATGACAGCCATATTCGTACAATTTTATTGACAAAGTGGCAGGATATTTCATGTCATGCTAGCCTTGTATTGGTTAGTTTGCTGCTGCTACTGTGTTGGGTAAAGGGTTAAATGACTCAATTATTTTCACGCGGATCCTAGCAGAGGTGCATCGAGAATCAACATGGATTCACGCTGGTTTTGTTGCACGAATCTTTGCGTGAATGGATTCTCAGATTCTTGTCGAAATATAAGCCCTGCTTCAAAGGCTTATTTCAGGCTTCTGCGATCTCAGAACATGTGCCATTGACATGCAATCATTAGGAGGTTCTGCTGACAATAGATAAATCGTCTGAGCAGTGATTTCTAGTCAAGACTTGACTAGAAATCACTGTGCAACTGGACATGTACAGACTGTAGTCCATTGGGAATTAAAGATAATTTCCTAGGCCCGGAAGGGTTAACAAAACTGAAAAGAAAATCAGTGACTTCTTTCATGAAAATGAGCCCTTCAACTGCTGTCAACAAAATGCTAGGCCTGCTTTTTTAAGTCGAAAAGGGACATAATTGTGGTAAAAATAATCAAACTGGAAATATAATCGCAGGTGCACAAGTGCTTATGGTGGTGAACATTTATACCAAGTTTCAAGCCGATTGGTTCAAAAACATCTGAGAAAATCTCCGGATAAAGTCATGTCTACAGATGGACGGACGGATGGATGGACAAGGTGATTCCAGTATACCCCACACCCACAACTCATTGCATGGGTTATAATGATGGGTTCGGTTCATTTTTTCGGTATCCTCATGATATCGGTATTGGTTTGGTTTTTCAGTATATTGTCCATCTCTAATATTTACCTGGCAACAGCTGATGCAAAGTAGGTATCAACCCTCCCTAACTTCCTTGGTGCAGCATCCTGTAGAAATTCAACAGCCCATTCTGTTTAGAAAAAAAAGAATATCAAAATGTGTATGATAAAAAGCTTTATATCAAAGCATTGTACATTATTACTGGAGAATAAAAACATGTTAGAGCTGTAGGTTAACCGAAACCAAACCGAGGTTTTTAGTTTTTTTAAAAAACCGAAACCGTCGACATCCCGTAATCTAAGGTTTTTCATTTTTTATTAAATACTCTCTTGCTGCAGAAATTCACAGAATGTAACCATTCCAGAGTAGTGGGAGTACCCAGACACTGCCAATGGCAGTGTCTGGGTACTCTCACTACTCTGGGAAGGCTACATTCTGTGGATTTCCGACATTTCAGCTTAGTTGTGTTTGCAGCTTTCCTCAAGTTGCGTGTAGGTGTCAGAGCTCGAAAAATGGCCAAGCACAATAAAAGTTCTGCATATTTAGGTAATTATTATTTTGGCCTTCCTGATTCTTCATGTACATGTATTTTAGCTTATTTTGGGCATTCATTGAGTTTCATTCAATTTCACTACCATTCAGTTATGACTCATTGACTCCGGACATAAGAATGAGTTTTATTGAATTTTAATTGGCCTCATGAACAAACCGAAAACCGAACCGAACCGAGGTTTTACTCCACCTGAAAAAACAAAACCTAAACCGAACAAGAAATTTAAAAACCTACAGCTCTAGTCCATGTGTAAACAAGACGCTCCAGAGAATGCATCTATTGCAATGATCAATGTGAAAAACTTCTTTCGTTTTCCTCCAAAATGTCACTTCAATAGGCCAGAAAATAACAAGCGAACGAGTATTTAGGTTCCGACACGAGGTGACCTGGCTGTCAAAAGCGTCATGAAGCCCCAATAAATAAATTCGAGCTGAAACGGTTAAGAGGTTTTCTTGATCAATTAATCACGTGGATTAACCTTGCTTAACCGATTAATCACTTTTCCAAATAGATATCTGAATAACTGCCATACCGTTGATGATTTACAGCATGAACCCTTTACCCAAAGTAATAAACAAAACCCGACTAGGCCTATATACAAAAAATCTCCATTCAAACTTAATATGTTTTCAATTTTTGTCTCAAAAACATAGCTTATGACCCCTCATTGGAACGAACTCGTTGAGTTCGTTCCAATGAGGGGTCATGAGCTATGTTTTGGAGACAAAAATTGAAATTTTTTAGTAATTCATGAATTCATTTTGCAAGTATCGTCTGCTACCCGCAATGGGTAAAAGGTTAAGAAGGACCATTTCCAGCCACTGATACAGTATGATGATCATGCAAGTAAACAAGTATGTCAGCAAGTAACTTGCATGCTTTACTCTGTCTCATATAATTGATGTGAGTCAGTGTGACAATATTTGCCTGTTTTGGAGCAAGTTTGTTCCTTTTTTGACCCATATAATACAGTAGTTCAAAAGTAACGGTTAATCCAATAATTACTTTTTGGATCAATCAAGATGTTGATCATTAATTAATCGATTAACCGTTTCAGCTCTAAAATAAATAAATCATTTACGTTTTGTGGGGGGTTGGTTACTTGTACATCAACTGTAACATATGCGAAAATAATACATGTTACAACAAAATAATACAACAAAAGTGTATTCCTATTTCTACATGTTTGCTGTTCAGTGAGGCCTGAAAATCTTTCGGCACTAACTTCTTACTTCCGTGGGAACAAAATATAATAGAATAAATGCTCAATTCATAACTAAAATACAGAAAAATAAACAAATCCCTGTTAATTGAATACTTCTAGTAAACAAGCACTGATTCACTTTCTGGTGTTACCATGGGGAGGATGAGTTGCAGAAATATCCAAATTAAATTTAAGTGATGTTCATCTGTTATGAATCAATATGCCTTGAGATGTCCTCCAAGGTTGGATTGAGAAATTTTCTAGACTGACTGTGGCTGTCAAAGATCATAATGCGTGGATACAACTTGCACCCTTAAACAGAACAACAGATCAGTCAAACAACCTACTACTTGCCTTGTTAACAACCACTAGTCAACACTATCATAGGGTTTCTGCAGTTATAAAGACATGAAATTTAAGGCCATTCAGGTCATCGCTCGAAATAATTCCATGATTTTCAAGGCTCTCTGAAACCAAAATTTAACATCAATCAAGGCCTTTCACTAAAAATTCACATTTGGGAGGAGAGTTTTGATGTTGAACTGATAACACAGAAAACAAGAGGCCCCACAGGGCCTGAAGCACTCACCTTGAACAGAACACGATATAAACAGAGTCCAAGAATGAGTTTACATTAAGCAATCCATCTCCATAGGATACATTGTCAATCCTTGAGCCCATCAGGAGTGACAAAAATAGTGCGAGCATCATGCCTTTTCTTCAGTTGATCATAATGTAAAAATGTGGAGCTCCCCTATGAAGCCCCTTGATACAACCTATGTGGTTAAATCTCAGTTACACTCCTCTAGAGGGTACTGAATATAAAATTTCTAATTCTTCAGCTACATGGCCAATTCTGGCTCCCATAGGGAGCCCAAATATTAACATAGGCTCTCGATTTGAACAAAGTTGAATCTGACCTCCCTAGAGATGTTGTATACCAAATATGAAAGCATTCTGACTGTTGGATCTGAAAAAGAAAATTTTTAAAGAAATTTCTTCATATTGCATGAAGTTAAAATTTGGGCTATCACTGCGAGCCCAAATATTAACCTACGGACCTGATTTGAACAAACTTGAATCTGGTCCTCATACCCCCCCCCCCCTCCCCACCCCCCCACCCCCCAGAGATGTTGTACACCAAATATGAAAGCATTCTGAGCAGTTGATCTGAAGAAGATTTTTAAAGAAATTTCCTCATATTGCACTAAGTTAAATTTGACTCCCCTAGAGATGTTGGAAATCAAGAGATGTTGTATACCAAATATGAAAGGATTCTGACAGGTGAATCTGAAGAAGATTTTTGAAGAAATTCCCTCATATTGTACTAAGTTAAATTTCAGGTTCCCATATAGAGCCCAAATATTAATCCAGGCACTCGAATTGAACAAACTTGAATCTGATCCCCCTAGAAATGTTGTATACCAAATATGAAAGCATTCTGACTGGTGGATCTGAAGAAGAAGATTTTTTAAGAAATTTCCTCATATTGCACTACGTTAAAAATTTGGGCTACCATAGCGAGCCCAAATATATACCTAGGGACCCAATTTGAACAAACTTGAATCTGACCCCCCTAGAAATGTTGTATACCAAATATGAAAGCATTATGACTGGTGGATCTGAAGAAGATTTTTAAATATCCCCCATATTGAACGGAGTTAAAATTTGGGCTTCCATAGGAACCCCAAATATTAACCTCATAACAATGATGTACACCAAACATTAAAAGATTCTGACTGATGGTTCTGAAGAAGAAGATTTTTAAAGGATATTCCCCATATTATCCTAACTTAAAACTTCGGGCTCGTGTATTGAGCCCACATATGAACCGATGGGCTTTATTTTAACAAACTTGTATCTGCCCCCCCTATGGATGCTGTATACTGAATATCAAAAGATTCTGACCATTGGTTCTGGAGAAAAGATTTTTTTAAATTTTTGCAAATATGCTGACTTAGCATTTTTTCGATGCCCTCCACAGAACACCTTAACATAACTGATGGCAATTTTTTTTTACCATTCAATTCTACTGGTCCTAAGGAGGGTTCATACCACATAACAATTCTCTGTTCTGTGTGGTTTGGGAAATCTGGGCGTTTGAAAATATTTCTATTTTTAGCTCCTGGGGTTCCTGTACGGAGGCGGTAAAAAATTTTTGCACGAGTCAAAAACTTATTACCCAATAATACCACATACCAAATTTCGTTCAAATTGGACCATCGGTTCAGAAAATAGAAATTTTGGGTGGGGTCAAAAATCTTACCCCTCCCATTACAAAGCCAAATATTGCTTCACGAACTTCATTTGAACAAACTTGAATCTACACCTCAAAAGGAAGCTCCATAACAAATATCAAGTGATTGAACTCACTGGTTCATGAGAAGATTTTAAAAATATTTGGGAGCATTTCCCCCACCCTCTCCCTATAGGGCTGGGCATGTTGAGTTGAACAAAAATGCAATGCCCCTTCGGGACCATCACTCACCTAAACTTTCACTTGAATTGGCCCAGTGGTTTTGGAGAAGAAGACCAAAACATGGTGTTGACGGATGATGGACGGATGGACGACAGACGGAGAGCGATGGGATTAGCCAGCTTGACTTTGTCAAGGTGAGCTAATAATAATACATTATTTCATTGCATATAAAGGCGAGTACACATGCACCACCACCACCATCTGAGTAATAGCTAGAAAATCTCAGCAACATCGTCCTCATTTTTCCTAGCATTACCTCCTGTAAGTAGGTATACATGGTGATGCATTGCATCACCATGTTTACCTAATTACAGGAGGTAAAACATTCTGTAATTTTTTTTGTACGCAAATAATCAAAGATGATCAAAAGATACAAAATCCAAGACTTCAACAAGAATTTTCAAGGCCACATGCTGTAAACCCAGGCTATTTCAGGTCTTGAATGATGTTTTTCTAATTCAAGGCCATTCGAGAATTTCAAGGCCCCATGAGAAAGCTAGGACATGTTCTTTTGAAGACAACTGTTCTTAATTGTTCTTGGCAGTGCTGTGGTTCAATGGTTATTAGAGCTTTGGACTTCAGATTGAGAGGATGAAGCAGTCCTTTGATTTAAAGGCGAGTGATCGCTCCTGCTCGCCATAGCTCGTGCGGGTTGAAAAAGCAGCGACTGATTTCTTGTTCATGGCGAAAAAATAAATAAATTTGTGCGACTTTGAATCGGAGAATGAAAGTGCCCTAATGGTTAAAATTTCTCCGTAGACACGGGAGATCAAAGTGCCCTTTGTTGGTATTAAATGCAGGGTGAATATCTGTCACTTTAGGTTTATGAAGGATTTTCACATTCTGAAAGTGATTGTACAAATCCTACATGAAATCACTAGCTGAATTTACACTCTTATAAATAGTCTTGCTCCGATTCCGACGTATCTTGAGCAAGTGGAAGTGACTTGGACCCTTGTGTGTAAACACAAGGACGTCGAAACTCGTTATGAACATTCAATTAAAAATAAACAGGGGCGAATCATCCAAAAACTGATGGCCCTGTAAATGAAATGGTACGACTTCTCTTGGGGGAGCGATCTCTCGCGTGGGACAAATGCCACGTGAGTTAAATATCACTCGCTATCGTTTTGCAAAATAGAAGGACTGGATGAAGTTTCAATCCTGACCTGCGACAACTGCATTCTGTCCTTGGGCAAAACATTTCATCCCAGTTGCCCAAGTGGGACCATGGTAGAAGTGCATTGTGCTAAGCGCGTACCACACATCGATAGTAGATATGCCTTCAACTGCTGGTAATCCTACTTGTGGAGTAAGTAAGTTGGAGAGCCATAGGGAGCCCAAATATTAACTGAGGGACTTACTTTGAACAAACTTGAATCTGACCCCCGTAAGGATTCTGTCAACTCAATATGAAAAGATTCTGAGTAGAGGATCTGATAAAGAAGATTTTCAAAGATTTGTCTCCATATTGCATTAAGTTAAAATTTGGGCTCCCAAAGAAAGCCCAATTATTAACTGATGGGCTTGATTTGAACCAAATGGATACTGACCCCTGTAAGGATTCTGTATGCCATATATCAAAAGATTCTGGCCAGTGGTTCTGGAGAAGAGTTTTAAAGATTATTCCTAATATTGGACTAAGAAATAATCCCGGCTCCAATAGGGAGCACAAATATTAACCTAGGGACTTGGTTTTAATAAACTTAGACCTGAGCTCCCTAAGAATGTTGTATACCAAATATCAAACAATTCTGACTGGTGGATCTGAAGAAGAAGATTTTTAAAGATTATTTCCCATATTGAACTAAGTTAAAATTTGGGCTCCCACAGAGTCCAATTATTAACTGCTGGACTTGAGTTGAACAAATTTGAATCCAACCCCTGTAAGGATTTTGTATATCATATATTAAAAGTTTCTGACTAGAGTTTCTGGAGATGAAGAGTTTGTTTTAAAGATTATTCCTTATACTGAACTTTATACTGAACTAAGTTAAAATTTGGGCTCCAATGAGGAGCCCAAATATTAACCCAGGGACTTGGTTTGAACATAATTAGAACTAATCTCCCCAAGAATGATGTATGCCAAATATCAAAAGATTCTGACAGGTGGATCTGAAGAAGATTTTCAAAGATTATTCCCCATATTGCACTAAGTTAAAATTTGGGCCCCCAAGGAAGCCCAAATATTAACTTAGGGACTTCATTGGAACAATCTTAAATCTAACTTTCATAGCAAAGTGATGTATACCAAACATTAAAAGATTCTGTCTGGTGGCTCTGAAGAAGAAGATTTTTTAAAGATTATTCCCCATATTGCTCTAAAGTTAACATTTGGGTTCCTGCATTGAGCCCAAATACCAAATATAAAGTTATGAACGAATGGGTTTAATTTTAACAAACTGGTATCTGACCCACCTATGGGTGCTATGTACAGTACTAAATCACCCGCAGATTGGAGTTATCACCCAAACTATCAGTTTCAAATTTTGTACATATCTTCTAAAAACACAAGCAATGTTTCATCCAATGGACCTCCGGGTTTAACCCGGAGGTCCATTGGCTGAAACTTTGCTTGTGCTTGTTATGCTTTGCAACAAATTTGCAATTATTGCTTGGGTGGAATCTCCACTCTGTGGGTGATTTAGCGATAATACACTCTCCACGTACTGTATATACTAAATATAAAAAGATTCTGATCAGTGGTTCCGGAGAAGAAATTAAAAATTTGTGCAAATATGTTGGCTCAGCATTATTTCGATGAAAATGGCAATTTTTTTATCATTCCATTCTACTGGTCCTAAGGATGCTTCATACCAGATAACAGTTCTCTGTTCCGTGTGGGTTGGGAAACATGGGCATTGAAAATATTTGCATTATTCAAGTACCCAATAATACCACATACCAAATTTGGTTCAAATAAGACCATCAGTTCAGAAAATAGAAATTTTGGGTGGAGCCAAAAATCCTGCCCCTCACATTACAAAGGCAAATATTGCTCCACAAACTTTGTTTGAACCAACTTGATTCTACAGCTTAAAAGGAAGCTACATACCAAATATCAAGTCATTGTACCCACTGGTTCATGAGAAGATTTTTAAAACAATTTGTGAGCTGGGCAAGTTGATCTGAACAAAAACAAAATGTGATGTCAGAACTTGGGCTGTTGCGACTATCAATTTTCTTAGTCGACTAATTGCCAGCATTAATCAACAGTTAGTCAATTAATAGTCGTTTCCCATAAATTCAACTAACAGTCTCTCATATTATACACTCACAGAACAAATTTAAGACTGATAATATTTGAATCTGTACACTTCTGTGTAGAGATAAAATGGAAACACCAAAATATCTCCAATTGATCTGAAGAATTTAAACAGAACAACATTTGTGCAAATGTTTCCTTTCTGTAATCAATTTCCAGATATTTTGAACATAAAACTCTCTCCATTCTTGCATAATTACAACTCAGTATAACAAGTGAACTGACTGTTGTGAGTCTTCTGACAATTTTCTCACATTCATGGTTCGGATTGTTCCAAAGGGGGAGAGGGGGTGCGAGTGGGGTTGGCGGGGGCTTGGAGGGAGGGGGGGGGGGGGTGCGCGTACAAGACCAAATTTTCTATTTACTCACCAGTCTGCAATGACTTCCCAAACCATGAATTATTCAAAGGTATACTGTTTGAACGATACTCCTTAGTACTGATTAACAGAGTGCTGGTTAATACAACAGAGATTAATCACATGGCAATGCTCAGTGTTTTTGAAACTACATTGTTGCACAATATGATTGATTTATTGGTGTTTACAGTCACATACAGTACATGGAGAGTGGATTGTAACAAAATCACCCGCGGAATGGAGTTATCACCTAAAGTATCTCTTTCAAATTCTGTACATATGGACAAAACACGCAAGCAATGTTGCAGCCAATGGACCTCCAGGTTGATTGGCTGAAACTTTGCTTGTGGTTGTTATGCTTTGCAGCGAATTCGCAATTATTGCCTGGGTGGAATCTCCACTCTGTGGGTGATTTAGTGATAATACACTCTTCACGTACTGTACTTATGCACAATAGCTAATTGTGACCGTGACAGTTTTACAGGTGGAGAAAGCAAGAGTACCCGGAGAGAACCATCGAGCATCGACGAGCAACTGTCAGCTCTTCAACATTCTAACTGTTCAAGCTCCACTCAAGCAGGGTTACAGCAGTTGAAGACATGTGCATCATCGACGTGCAGTACGCCTTAGTACACGGCGTCATCGTGCCCCATGTAGGCAACCGATAAAGTGCCTTGCCCATGGACACAACGCGGGTCATCCCAGACGAGGATCGAACTCGGGACCTCTAGCATAGAAGTCCAACAGTCTACCACTGAGCCACAGCGCTCCACATTGTTGCACAATCATGTGGAAAATGGGATATTACAAGTAAATATGGTGAGACATTTCAAAGGTTAACCCTTTACCTAACCTGAAAAGCAGACGACACTTGCAAAAATAATTCTTCAATAACTAATTTTTTCATGTCTTTTGTCTCAAAAACATAGGTTATGACCCTCGTTGGAACAAGCTCAACGAGCTCGTTCCAACGAGGGGTCATAACCTATGTTTTCGAGACAAAAAATGAAAAAAATAATGAAAATTAATTGGCGATTTTTGAGAATAGCGCTGGCTGGTTGTAGCGTTACGTTAGGTAAAGGGTTAATAATCTAACTGTTCATTCACCTCATTACAAAATACAATTTACGATGATCAAGTAAAAATAAAAACTGTCGACTACCGCAACAGTCGATGGTTAGTCGACTAATCGAATATCGCAACAGGCCTAGTCAGATCAAGCAATCACCTCAAATTTAACTAAATTCAGTTCAGCAGTTTTGGTGAAGGTGCAAACACCATGTTCACGGACGGCAGATGGTGAGTGATCACAATAGCACATCCTGACTTTCAGTCAGGTGAACTAAAAATCTGATGAAAAAAAGAATTTGTTCTTGTAAACAGAGTGAAAAGACAAATCATCATACAAGAGGTATAACCAGAGATATAAAATTAAACAGGACTATCCGGTCTACTTTCATGTTGGCAAAACATGAGAA
This sequence comes from Pictodentalium vernedei, assembly GCA_031216915.1. NCBI lineage: Eukaryota > Metazoa > Mollusca > Scaphopoda > Dentaliida > Dentaliidae > Pictodentalium > Pictodentalium vernedei. Next base: position 479,271,264 of record CM062294.1, on the reverse strand, counting down.
GGTAAACTTTCTTACCAGTTAGTGGAAGTGAGGTACATGTTTCAACTGGCACATGGCTGTAGTAAAGACTTCGTCTTATCCGCTTTCTCAATTCAAAATGATCACCTGATATCTCATCCTGGAAAAAAATGTACATATACATAAAACTCTATTTTATATGCTGAAAAATAACTTAAAGCTAGTGACCTGTCAATCCATCCTTTGGTCGGGCAGCAAGCTTAAATTTGTGTCACTTTGTTTTGATACTGAGGCCGCAGTTTTTGGAACGTCTGTTTAGCGTAAAATGCTGAGTTTTGATTTTTGTCTCCAATAATAGTGTGTTACCGTATTTCATCTAAATATTTGGGCACTCGAAATATTCGGACACCATAATTTTGTGAGAAAAATATTTTTTTAACCTTCTATCTTTGGGACACCCAGGAAACCTGTCGCATGTGGAACGTCTTTTTGACCCAAGAAGAGTTTGGTGGTGTATTGTTATGTTTTCCAAAAAATTAAAAAAATTTATACTACATACTTATACTAATTTGTGTTGTTTTTCATTACAATTCCTTCATGTTATCACGGTTAAAATCCAAGTGGAGAAGAATCAGAAAATAAACGTTTTAATGAAAATGCCAGTATGAAGATTGATGTAACATACCGGTACATGCACTGCACCTGTATATTTCTGTATAAAAAAAACACTCGCCCACATGCAATTTTACAAATAATGGCTGAGAAACAGAGGATCTATTTTGTGTGGACTAACTTTTGTATTGTTTATTTAATACAAAACAATAACATGATTTTCAATGGCATTATGGTGCATTCTTGGCTTCGCAAGAATGATTAACAGCCTTAGTAGGCCCGTGACAGTTAGTAGTATAGCATGTACCCAAAAGAATGAACAGAAATGAGATAAAGTATTTAGTCATACAGTTAAAACTAGAAGACCTGTCATGAACTGTGCGTTTATCTAGGCGTAATTGCACATAGGGATTGCGCGCAATTGCCATATCGAATGGCATCCAAAGCATGACAGGCTCTCCTTGTTACTCATAGCAAACACAGGCATTGTTTCTGCCAATGGACCTCCGGGTTACCTGGAGGTCCATTGGCTGAAACATTGCTGTGCACAGGCAATATGTACAGAATTTGATAGCCTTACTAGGCTCATAACGCGTAGATTAACGCACACTTCTACGTGCTATTTGTGCGCATTTCACGGCAGGACTTCTAGTTTTAACTGTAACTGGATTTGGGATTTACAATTAATTTATAATTAACAGCTACATACAGACTCTTTTGATGTTCCTCAGCTTTAAACATACTAAATAGAGACTGTAGATTTTTATTAGTACATTATAGATGTACTCATATATTTAACTGTCATTAAATTTGTCATTGTTCAACTGTGTTTATACACCCAAATTTCAACATTACCAACTATATAATGTGTACAAAATCCAAAAGAGGCTACTCACTGGGCTTGACAAATCTTTGAATGAAAAAGACAACAGAAGAATGAAATATAGCATCAGTCAGGATAAAAGTACTTGATTCCTACTCTTGTGTTCCGAATAATCATATCCTCAATATTAATTATTTTTTTGAGTTTTTCTTCTCCATATTATTCTGATTTGAGCACCTATTTTGTTTCATTTTCACCAGGTTGGACAGCAATCTAATCATCAGGATATGCTACTTTGGACTAAATTCTTAACATTTTTCCATAGTTGTAGATAGTTGGGGTTATATTAGAATTTTGAGGTTATTTATCCAAGATGTGGCACTTTGAAATATTATAAAGTCAATTTGAAACTTCAGTACAGTGGAACCCTGTTAATTGAATCGCCACTTTGCCAATGAAAATTATTCAGTTAACAGGAGTATTCAATTAACAGGGATTGTGTCACTTTCCTGTAATTCAGAGATAAACTTAGCATTTATTCTATTATTTCTTGTTTGACAGAGCTCTATGAGCTCTGTCATACAAGATATAATAGATTAAATGCCTGTATTGGATCTACTGAGGCCAAATAGGTCTACAAACAAAGAAAAACTGGGGAGAGTCAGGGTAATTTCTTGACAGGTTACAAGATTTTTTATTCAATTAACAGGAGTTTACTCTATAACCTATATTCAATTAACAGGTAAAATTTGTACTGGAGGTATGGTAAATGGCTTTGTGTTGGGAATTTATATTCAATTAATGGGGTTATTCAGTTCAAAGATATCCAATTAACCCTTTACCCAATGCAGACGATATCAAAATTTATTATTTTAAATATCATTTTTTCAAATTTAAAAAAAAATCTCAACAAAACCATATCATGTGACCCCTCATTGGAACGAGCTCGATGAGCTCGTTCCGACGAGGGGTCACATGATATGGTTTTGTTGAAATGTTTTGAAAAATAATATTTTTTCAACTGCTGAATTTACATATTACGTGGGCGGATGCGGGCGATTCGTTAGGTAAAGGGTTAAGTGGGCTCCACTGTATTAGGCAGTAATATTCAACCCTGTACAACTATTCCAACCCATAGTCATTTCACCAATTTTTCCACCCCATACTATTAGACCTCATCATACAATTATTTGGACGACAGGACTATACCCCCCCCTCCCCCCCCCCCCCCCCCACCCCCAGTAAAGTTGACTTGACACAAGAAACATGATGACACTGATGGGATGAAAATCACAATCACCAGATACCACCTTTATCAGCACCCCCCCCCCCCCCCCCCCCACGCACCCCCCGCCAACACACCACCAATTTTGCTGTGACCTGCCAGTGCTAAGAAAAAAGTACTAGCGTCATGCTAATAGAAATCCTAAACACCTTAACAATGAACCCCCCCCCCCCCCCCCCCCCCACTGAATCAGACTGCAAAATCCAGACAATATGAAGCCTTGTTCAAGTTTTAAGACATTAACCAGCAGGGAACTGGAGAAGCATGGAGTTGGAAGAGAGATACAGCCTGGATCACCATTAACACTTTACCTAACGAATCAAACGCATCCACCTGCGTAATATTCAAATTTAGCAGTTGAAAAAAAAAATTCATAAAGATTCCACAAAATCATATCATGTGACCCCTCATTGGAATGAGCTAATCGAGCGCATTCCAATGAGGGGGGCACATGATATGGTTTCGTCAATTTTTTTCTTTTAAATTTAAAAAAAACGAATTAAAATTAAAAATGTTGATATCCTGTGCACTGGTTAAAGGGTTAAATCACAAAATGTTTTCAACAATTATGCACACTTTTTGAGAACAGAATTCAGAAAACATGAAAAGTTACAGTGCAAAGCCCCCGGGGGTGCAAGTGGTCTATAAGTTGAACATTTACAGGTTCTAATACTTTCTTGAAAAATAGTATCCTGCAAAAAAATGAATAAATTCAGACTGCTGTCCTGTAATTTCACCCAGGGACCTGGTTAGGAGGATTTAGACTGAAACCTTTAGAAAACATCCAGCCCCACCAGAGTCCTGGTATTTTCAACTTGTGACATCAATAATTACATTTTGGTGAAAGTCCTGTTGCCCATAACATTCTTTTCAAATATATTTGTTATGGTCCTGCAAAATTCCAGTTTCCATCCCCCCCCCCCCCCCCTCCCCCACCACAGCCAATATTTTCCAACTAGTGTTCACAGTAAGTACTATTCACCAAAATCTAGTTACCTCCCACTACCCTTTTTTTACGGTTATGTGAAATTCCAGTTTTCTCTTTATAGCCAGCCCCCCCCCCCAACCCCAATCAACCCATAGGTTTTCTAACAGTGCCCTCAGTAATTAATTACAATTAACAACTGGATGAAAAGCTAGGTGCATGCTATTACCCCTTTCAAATATTTGTTCATGGTCCTGGAAGTAAGTATTTCTGACTGCATCTTTTCTTTTTGTGTTTGAAAATTTCCAAATTATGGTGAATTCTTATCAGACAGAAATGATTGTTTTCAAAAGCCTTTTAGTGAAGAGTTCAGACTTTTTACCACTTTCAAGTTCCAGTTCTGGAATCTGTGATGGGATTTGGGAGGGAGCATCAAATAGCCAAACACCACCTCCATATCACTGGTTGTATTTACAAGTAGGTTGAAAATATTCTGAAAGGTGGGGGGGGATACACCTCTGGTTCCATCTTTGGAGGGGTGGGATGGGGCATCAAACACCCCCACTGAACTCAAATCTGTGGTTGTATTTGCAACTTGCATGTAGGTTAGAATGTTATTTAGCATAAATTTATGAAGTCTTTTCTGCAATTTTGATCAGTACATTGTGATTTCATCACAAGTTTTCTTAATACCAACTGGTTGTTAAACTTCATGTAAAAATGTGTGGGACCAAAATGAATTCACAGTGGATGTAAAATTGTCTGGTATCAAATTTATGCAATTAATTACTTTTGTTGAGACATTTTAATTTACAGTCCCGTTTTGCTGGCTGACTGATATTGAGAAAACACTTAGAAGTTGGAGACTGACAGAGTGTTGTTTGGTCAGATGCAGTGACTGATCAAAAACGATATCAGTTTCACCTTCTGGTCTTTCTCATTTATTTTTTAAAAATGTATATTAAAAAAAGGAAACAGTCATGAACTATTTACTGATTATTTTATATTCAAAGACAAAATGTATCAAAACTGTATATGTGTTGATAATTTTCTCTTTCGATCACAACCCGAAGACATCAAATGGTCTTTCCCAGCCAAAATTTGTACACAAGAACCTCTGCGTGACGCAAAAGTGGGTCAATCCGAAAGTAGCAACAATTTTTGGCAGAGTTTCTGAGAGGTGCTTGGGTGGATCACTTTAAAACCTTCAAAAATGGAAAGAACGTATTTGGAAAATCAATACCAGGTATCATACTTTGTGATAAATAATTTTTTTTAAGTGGAAAAATCGTTCCAAAAACTTTATTGCATCAGAAAAATGGGAAAGAATTGGTGAAAACCTAAAAGTACGGAACCTAACAATAAACAGCAAAGTCTCAGGAATCCCATTGTGTGCCTCTTTTAATTGTTTTTGACATATCTTCCGTGGAAGTCATCATAAGCATGATGGGGGAAATCCTGCTGTTTACAAAAAATGTGGGACAGAAATGAGAAAGGGGAGAAAATATTGATTTGTCGCATTTACATGTAAATGTCTCGCAAAAGGAAAATACATAAAATTATAGAATTTCTTGTAGACACACTTATTCATGGATATTTTATGTACAAACGTGTTACTTAATGATCATCAACAATTTTTTAAAATTCTTTACAAGCAATTGAACTTGAAAAATTGTAAATTTTTGCAATGACTATGCGATTTCACACGACTGAACCTTCTTAAATATATTACATGCCTTATTTGATTATTGAAAACAAATTTTTGGTACTTTCTCTAACACTAACATTCTACAATGATCGCCAATGATATCTATTTAGTATGGCTGGCTCAAGGTTTGCAAACACTTTTTAGACTCTAGACAAAAAACGTTATAAATTCAACAAAAAATTTAAATATTCAAAAAATTCTTTTGTGAACCAATTCTGTACTCAGAATTGTCCATACAGTTCAAATCTTACGAAAACATAACGAGGAATGAGAAAGATACCAGTTTATTGAACTTTGCTTTCAGCTCGTAATATACTAATAAACATATAACTACAATTTTGCAGAGACAATAACAACTGATTGTGATGGCCACCACGATTTACCGAGAGGTACCGGTAGGTACCGAGAGGTACCGAGAGGTACGGTAAAAATGCTTTTTAGAAATTATTTTCACAAAAAATTGAATGCAAACGATATATTTCATGCATTTTATGCATTTATTTCTGGAAATGTGGCCATTAATGATGCAATTTGTCGCGATAATCATAGTTTGGAGTTATTTATTGAGTAGCGCGGTTAATCTCTCGGTAAATCGTGTTTTCTCGGTTTGCCAAGAGGCACCGTGAGGTACGCAAAAAAGCTTCTTATAAATTATTTTCACAATGAATTGAATGCAACTGGTATATTCAATGCATTTTATGCATTTATTTCGGGGGATTTGGTCATTAATGGTGCAATTTGTCGCGATAATCACAGCTTGGTGTTATTTATTGAGTAGTGCGAATGACCTCTCGGTAAATCGTGTTTTCTCGGTTTGACAAGAGGTACCGAGTGGTACGGAAAAAAGCTTTTTATAAATTATTTTCACAATAAATTAAATGCAAACGGTATATTTTATGCATTTATTGCGGGGATTTGGTCATTAATGATGCAATTTATCGCGATAATCACAGCTTGGTGTTATTTACTGAGTATCGCGATTGACCTCTTGGTAAATCGTGTCCTCTCGGCTTGACAATGCCGTAAGTTGAAAAAAAACAAACAATTCCCATCACCATTTACCAGGGCATTGGACCTGCAAGTCGGAGACTTGGCTGGTTTAAAAAAAATTTTAATTTATTTATTTATTTATTTCTACTGTCGTTTGAAAATAAATAATTTATAGGCCATAGTATGTGGCTCCAATGAGGCCACAATCCTTCTCCTGTCTTAGGTTGTCCCGTCGTTGGGATCGTGCCCGTCATTGGAGTAGACTGCGTAACGCCTGCAAGTTAAAAAGTAGGATAAGTTGTTCAAAGGCCTGTAAGGGCAATATTTGTTATTGTCTTGCCCTCGCATGGCTGCGGTTTTGTTCTGTATTGGGTCGTCCCGTTCTTGGGAAGTTGCCCGCCATCGGATAATACTGGTAGCCGTCGGTGTGGATGAAAGTAGACTCGCATGTAGGTGACAAGACAGTAGGCTGAGTCGGATAGGCACATCTAATTAATTAGCGAAATTGTCAGCCAGAGGTAACCACAAATTTCAAGAATATACACGCATTCTGAATATATCCACACACCAATAAATAATTATAATAAATAAAGTAAATAAGTACTGAAATAATTCTGAAAGTTGTCTTTATTATCCATATAGATTAAAAACAAACATTGATAATTTTACTTTACGTTATTTTTTATATACCGTTTGCATTCAATTTAAAATTATTGTGAAAATAATTTATAAAAAGCTTTTTGTGATTATCGCGTCAAATTGCAACATTAATGACCAAATCCCCGAAATAAATGCATAAAATGCATGAAATATACTGTTTGCATTCAATTTATTGTGAAAATAATTTTCAAGAAGATTGTTTTGCATACCTCTCGGTGCCTCTTGTCAAACCAAGAAAACACGATTTACCGAGAGGTCAACTGCGCTACTCAATAAATAACTCCAAACTATGATTATCGCGACAAATTGCATCATTAATGACCAAATCCCCGAAATAAATGCATAAAATGCATGAAATATACCGTTTGCATTCAATTTATTGTGAAAATAATTTTCAAGAAGCTTTTTTTCCGTACCTCTCAGTGCCTCTTGTCAAACCGAGAAAACACGATTTACCGAGAGGTCAACCGCGCTACTCAATAAATAACTCCAAACTATGATTATCGCGACAAATTGCATCATTAATGGCCACATTTCCAGAAATAAATGCACAAAATGCATGAAATATATCGTTTGCATTCAATTTATTGTGAAAATAATTTGAAAAAAACTTTTTTTCCATACCTCTCGGTACCTACCGTACCTACCGGTTCCTCTCGGTAAATCGTGGTGGCGATTGTGATTGTGATGTGAACGGTAATTGGTATAGACAGTTAGAACTTAGAGTAGACTATTATGAATATGAGACTGAGTTAATGCTTAATGAGATTTGTTTTCATATACATCTTTTCTCACATCGGCAAACACTTTTTATTAACGTGCCCCCCATAACCCTCCCCCCCCCCCCCCCAAAGAAAAAAAAAAAAAAAAAAAAAAAAAAAAGAACACACACACCACACTTTCGGAACGTTTCGGTCGTTCGTCGTACCCATGTCGATCGAGCATCGAAGTAAGGTTACAAAATGGATAATGATCATAAAGGACGGTGATCTATAACCCTCACCATTTCTTCACAGCCAAACATATTACTTTCAGTTGGCTATTCCACTTGTCACCAAGATTTTACAATTACAGAATATTTTGAATCTTTATTGCATGGAATAGTTAATAAATTATGAAACGTCAGAATGACTTCATCGCAAAATTCCGCTACACCATTGCAAAGGTTGAATTTGAGGAACCGGGTTTAAATTTTCACAAGCGAACCGAAATGAGGTTTCAATCTCCGGTAAATTTAATAAAAACACTTCGGCCTAACTAACGTTTATTTGGCGTGGTTCTCACATGAGATAGCCTTCATTACACTGGTGCTCCCAAGGGGTATCACTATATACCGAATCTAACCCCCCAAAAGTAATTATATATATTTCCTACCGAATTTCTTGCAAGATTGCTGACTAATCTCCAAAGCCACGGGTAACCATACTTGGAAAATAAAAGTAAAATGCCCTAATAGAGCAACGAAATTAAATCTGATAAGCAAAGGGGTAATCATTAATGGCAAAAAATACGAAACTGAGGAATATCGTGTTCTTCCGCAACCCGTTCAGTGTCACAAGTGTCAGAAATTTGGGCACATGTCACACAAATGCAACGGGGAGCAACGATGTATGAAATGCGGTGACAAACACATCGCGAAGGCATGTAGTGCTAAAACTCTGAAATGCCCGAATTGCGGTGGTCAACACCCCAGCAACTACCGGGGTTGTAGCCACTTCAAAAAAGTTAAAACAAACATCCAGCTTAAAGCTCTAAATGTAAGTAATGTCGAGAACTCATCTTCCCCTTATTCCACGTGTACTCTAATGGCTGGCTCTATTTTCAGCATAATGAAGAAACACTTGGACACCAGTCTTTCGGACGTTTGCAAAGAGATTAGTAAAACAGCCTCTAAGTTATATAATACTCAAATATCTCACACGCTATTAGAAGCGGCCGTCAACAGAATATAATTATGTACCAATATTACAAATAGTAATTAAACTTAAATAAACTTAGTACAGTTATTCCTAAACCATTCATGGATACACTAAAAATAGTTCAGTGGAACGCTCGAAGCGTTAATCAGAAAAATTTGCAAATGTCACATTATTTAAAAAATACGGAAGTAATTGGAATTAGCGAAACCTGGCTTAAACCAAACAAACAATTCTCGTTATGTGGTTTTGATATTATTAGAAGGGATCGCCCCGCCCAAAAAGGCGGTGGTGTCGCTCTGGTGATAAGGCAGGAGATTAAATACAAATCAATACCATGCGACCACCTCAATGCTGAAGTGATTGCAGCTGAAATTTAACTTGACCACAAACACGTGGCCATCATATCATATTATAACAAGCCGCAAGCAACAGTAGACAGTAAAGTATTTGAATTTTTACCAACAAGTACAAGCACTGCATATTCTTGGGTGAGTTCATTTCCAAACACCAGGTATTCGGTTGTCATAAGACTGAGCCTAATGGTGACGCCCTTTTTCACGTCATTGAAGAACTCGATCTATTCGTGGTAAATAACGATCAAGACGTAACATACATAAGCAACAACCCACTCCATCAATCAGATATCCTAGACTTGATTATCACCAGCAAATCACTAACCAGCCAAATGCAAGACATAGTTGTAGGAGATGATGATCTAGGCAGTGATCACCTGCCGGTTCACGCCACTCTGAAATGTAATACTGGTCCCGCAAGGTATCCTCCCGTGAATAGGAGGAACCTATCAAAAATTGACTGGAACCTCTTCAGAAACATTATCGAAGTAAAAATAAAGGCAAATGACCCCTCAAATGTTCATGAACTAGAAAAAGCCTGCACCCACCTTAACGAGGTTATCAACAGTACACTAGATGAAATCTGTCCCAAGCAAACAGTAAAGACGCGGATAAACAGAATAACCCAAACAACTCTTCAAATAATCAAGCAAAAAAGAAAAGCCTTCCGGGCTTACCAATCATAGAATGATCAAATGAAAAGAGCAGAACTTAAAACCGCGTATAATCGCCTTCGTGGGGAAGTAAAAAAGGCCATAGCTAACGACAATCGCGTGAGATGGGAAAAAGCAACCGAAAACCTAAATGGGCTGAGAGAACCTAAGAAGTTCTGGGATACATTTAAAACTCTTACTTGCCAAAAGAGCAAAATTGCCAATAATAATGCGCTAAAGACTAGCGACGGATCTATGGCCATAGACGACAAGGCAAAGGCCAGTGCTTTTGCCGAACTTCTAAAGAAGGCGCATCGTCCACAAGAAGGGAACAGATATGACAACGATTTTAAGGTACGAGTAAATAAATTTGTCCAAGATAACAACTCAATCTTCAATGAACCGAAGTTCGACCAAAGGCATGAAGACGGGGACGACCATGAATTAACCGAACTAATAAGCGTAGAAGAGGTCATGGGTATAATCAGAAAATGCAGGTCATCGTCGTCCCCAGGAGAAGACGAAGTCTCTTACAAAATAATGAAACAGTGCCCCAACATCTTCTACTGCAGACTTACCAAACTCTTAAACTGCTGTCTCTCCTGTGGGTACTTCCCAAAATGCTGGAAAGTGGCCACAGGAGTCATGATACCTAAACCCGACAAAGACCTTACCAACCCTTCTAACTACCGCCCAATCAGCTTGCTTAGCTGTGTTGGGAAAATATTTGAGCGGATTCTCACTACGAAACTTCGCAGCTATCTCGAATCAATCAACTTTTTCAACAAATGGCAAAGAGTGCATAGGAGTCAGAAAGAGGGAATCGAACACGTATATAGACTGGTCGATTATATGAAAACAGCATTTAGTCAAAACGAAATCGGAACCGCGCTTTTCTTGGATGTAGAAAAAGCGTTCGACTCGGTATGGCACAATGGCGTGAGATATAAACTAGCGAAAATGGGATTACCCACTAAAATTCTAAGGATCATATCATCATTTCTAACTGACCGAAAAATCAAGGTGAGGGTTAATCGCGAGGTGTCAGAGGAAGTCATACTCGAAGCGGGAACACCACAAGGGTCGGTTCTAAGCCCGCTTCTTTTCATAATATATGTGAATGATATAGAAAAAGTAGGGAAAAACTTTGTTGAACTATCGCAGTTCTCAGACGACAAAGGCATTTGGACAGCCAGCAAGTCCAGAAAGATAATTAAAAATCGTCTACAGGATACCATTCGCGATCTTGAGAGCTGGTGTGCCCTGTGGCGCATCAAACTCAATGCCGCCAAAACTCAAAAAGTTACGTTCTTCAAAAAGCAAAGGAAAAAACCAGTCCCGAGTATCGATCTCCAGTTATACGATCACAAACTAGAAGCAAACAAAGAGGCCAAATTTTTGGGAGTTATCCTAGATAGCAATCTCAGTCTAAACAGTCATGTAAACTCCATTACGGTTAGAGCTACTAAACGTATCAATTTTCTGAAGATGATCAGAGGTAGAAATTGGGGAGCAAACAAAGATGTGCTTCTCAAGCTCTACAAAACATTTATATGTCCGGTACTAGAATACGGTGCCATAATAACAAGCGACCTAAGCAAAACCAACATTCAGAAGCTACAGAGGGTTCAAAATTATGCCCTGCGAGTGGCACTATGCAAACCGAAATGGACACCGATAAAGGAACTTCACGAGCTAGCAAAAATAGAAACTATTGATACGCGATTAAAAGACCTACAAAACAAAACCCTCAACAGACTCCAAGATAGTGTATTAATGGTTGAGCTGAACGAACACCGATCCCTTAACAGAAAAACAAAATAAGTTTCCAGAAAAAAAAAAAAAAAAAAAATAATAAAATAAAATAAAATAAAAATTATACAATATAACTAAACCGCGTGGAGTCAGTGAGGATTGCCTCGCTACTCATTGGGAACCTTAGGATAGAGTCTGTGAGGACTGCCTCGCAACTCTGCTGAAGCGCGATTGAAACGCGTTTAATAAGATCTATATAACAAAACCCTCCACATACTCCAGGATAGTGAATCAATAGTGAAGCTGAACGAACACCGAACCATAAACAGAAAAACAAAATAATCCACAGTAAATTAAAATTACTCAGTAGAATTAAACTGCGTGGAGTCAGTGAGGATTGCCTCGCTACTCATTGAGATCTTTAGGATTGAGTCTGTGAGGATTGCCTCGCAACTCTGCGTGTGGGGAGTGGGCTCCGAAGAAACACACCCCTTACCCCATCCATAGCAACAATCACACAGCAGGCACAATATACAATAGCGGATACCTATCTTTCTCTCTACCTATAACTTTTCTAACTGAACATTCTCAAATTTTCTTGCAACACTCTTATCAAGAAGACGCATGGAAATGGTAGACAAAGCGTAGGAGGAATTGGTGCAACCTACCTTTCTGCAACATATACAAGAAACCACCAAACGCTAGGCAGGGATTGAAACAAGCTTGTATGGCTGGGGACGAGTGTACATTTGATATAAATAAATATTTGAATAAAGATTTAACAGCCCTTTCAAGGGCTTGAGGGTGTGTGTCTGTGAGAGGATGTTTTTGGGGGGTTTTTTTGGGGGGGGGGATGGGGGTGGAGAAGGTCATTTGGAATTCCCGAAGGATAACAAGATACCTCAAAATCACATACGGCATCCTATCTCCCAGAAGGCTTGATGGATGACTCCCGGCTTTTCTAAACTAAACTGTTGGAGCTTTCTCCACTTCTTTTTTGTAACCGCTATGGTCATATACCGGGGCCGCTACCAAACCGGCGTTGCTGTTTGGTTTTCTTTTCTCTTCTTCCTTTAAACTTGCCATTGCACAACATTACATTCTGGCTCGCCACCATGGTGGGACTCAAACCTCTACCATCGCCGAACTGGAACCGAATAGAGCTCGCTCTATAATAGTTTTAAAGGCGTTGAGGGATTGAGTATTGACCATCTAACACTCCAACGTAAACTGCCGGGTATTCTAACCGCGTGCATAACCCCCTCAGACTCCATTTTGGGCAATAGGAAAGCTAGGCCTGTGAGATCCAAGTAAAATAAAATAAGGTTAATCGGGTCGCAAGGGATTTGTAAATCCCACATCGTCCCTGCGCGCCTTCGGCGCGCTAAAACCTTTCATTCATTCATGCAAGTATAAATATAATTAACCTTTTGGAGGTCGGATTCCTTATTTCAAATCAGATTCGGTGTATGGTGACACCACTTATTGAAACAACTTGGTGCGGCTCAACTAAACAAACACTAATCAGTGATACTCTGATGTATGTTTAAACAAATCGCACGTCGGCGATTATCAAAGGTCTTGAGTGAATATTCAAGGAAGCTGATCAGGAGTAATAACTACCGATATCGCAATGAAAACAACATGAACCTTATCTGTCATTTCTTTCGTTTTGATATTTCATTTGATTTAGAAATACATTCATTTCTATTCCACTGGCTAGTATGTAAGACTCTATACCCAGTATTCCCGTGTACACTGACTACTGGAGGAGGCTATCTGAACGTGTCCGATAATGGAACTCATTCACTTGCGACTAATTAATCTTAGAGGGGGGGGGGGGGGGGGGGGCAGATTCGTTCTTTCAAGTCAGATTGGGTGTATAGTGATATCCTCCCACGTGCCGCTCTCCCCACCCACCCCAGAAACAAACTGCTTGATGATTTCCCGTACTTCTCTCTCACCATCTTCACTAATCAGTATACTAACTCTCTCCATTGTATCCCCCATTAACCACATCATTTTATCATTCATTTGTCTATCCACTTCCTCATTGTACTCCCAATGAATCTTGTTCTAACAGACTGATATTTTGGACGCTCGTTGATATAAGTTTTCCAAGGTCTCCAATACTCCCGAATGACAGATGCATGTGTTTCTCCTTGTCATCGCCTTTCCTAATTGCCATCCCACCCCACCCCATATTCTATCTGTCACGAGCTGAGCTTCAACAGTGCTCAGTGCACCACTCCAAAGTGCCCTCCAGGTAGTCCTATAATACTGAATTCTCTTTATCACACAGACTCAATTTGAGCAATTTGTTATAAAAAAATCCATCTCCCGTCATCACGTTTCCAATTTTATTCTGCGTGGATACTGCCAACATGGCCGCTGGCCATATCGACCGGTGGTAATTTTATACGAATCGGCTTCAAACAATGCTGCTAGCATTTTTTTTGTGTTGGAATCGGCTATGGACATATATTACGGTTCGTTCTTTCATCCAATTTCACTCAACTAACTACCCAATATTAAAGCAACAGATTACTACCCATCTCAGTTGCCCGTCTTGAATTTTTATTCTTGTAAAAAGGTTCATTATATACCCATAGATAACAAAAGGCGATATGTGATAAGTAAAAGAAACATATCCCATGAAAAGATGTCTATTATGTGGATAACAAGCTTGAAATATAAATTTGTTTTATTCTCGCATTAGCACACAGACCTCTCCCTTGTATCGACCACTGGCAATACCAACGTATCCTCCATTCCCACCTCACTTTATCGTTATGTTCCCATTGAATAACAGTCTGCTGGGCTGATATTTTGGATATTCCTAAGTGAAAATGATCTAAAAACTCCACTGCATCCAAATTATTCATTTAACATCTTGTCATCGTCTTTCCCAGTGTTCGAATTTTCCAAATCGCCCATTATCCCAACCTCAGTTTAAACATCCATGACGACCAAATGAGCATTTCAAGTACTTCTGAAATCCTGGCTTCTCTTTCTTTCACACACCACCCTAAAAACTATTTAGCTTACACCACTGGCTGTCAGTATCATTGGGGAATTATCGAATAGTTACACAGTTTCCCAAATCTATCTTGTCATTATCCTCATCCACAACATTCCCCACCCACCTACCCCACCGAACTTTGCTTCTTGATCCTCGACATTTCCCGACCCTGTTATTCATCTGCTCGCATCGTTGTGACAAAGTTTCAAACTCTTTACAGCAGTTTTCTTTAAAGGTATCAAGTCCGTACCATATATTATACTTGGTGTACCACCATCATTCTCTTAGATGCCCTGTCTCTTCACACACACACACTTGCTTCGGGCTGGCTACGCCACTGACTTGTGCCCATGAATCCCATCATTTACCAGTAGTCAGAACCCTGTTCACTTCTGAACACTAGCACCAGAGATTGAGAATATTGTGTAATACCATACAAAGGATGTCATCTCAGCTGGATCTTGTTCAAATGGACACTTCTCACTTAGATGCTTCAAAATGGACAAATAAGTGCTTCCTTGTCAGACGCCACAAAAGATTTTCCGAACAGTCGTCATGTTTATTGGGTTTGAATGCATTTTGTCATCTTTTTTTTAATGTTAAAAAATGGCTTTAACTTTATAGTTTTTATCAAATTGAAATATTTGTGTTGCTTTATAATTATTTAATAGGTTTTTGTCATATAATTGTAAACCACCAAAAAGTATATATCTTGTTTTACGAAAACAAACTTTCTTTATTTTGTTTTTGATGATTTTATTTATACTTCAAATATTTTTATTCACTTTTTATTGTACGTGTATGTTGTTGTAAAAATCTGTTCTTATTTTAAACTAATTTATGTTTCAAAGCTCGTACTAAATAATAATAACACTTCGGCCGGCCGCTGATTTGTCGCGGCTCTCGTATGAGAAGGCCTTGGTTACCCATGTTCTACCAACTGCCTCCCTATTCCCGCGCTTCTTCTCTCCCCCCCCCCAACACTCGGAGACGAACTGCTTGATGACATCCCTTGCCCCATTCTTCCCAATCTCTTCGAATAGTATATTAACCCTCTCCTTTGAGTCGCCCCCTAACCACATGTCCTTCATTCTACCATCCCACTTCCCCATTATACTCCCCGTGAATCTTGTTCTTTTAGACTGGTATTTTGGGCATTCTATAAGAAAGTGTTCCAGGGTCTCCACCACGCCCAAGTTACACATCTGGCACTCCTTTTCACTGTTTTTCCCAATTTTCTCCCTCAGCTCCAGGGACCGCGACCTCAGCTTGAACAACAGTGACCCCCAAAGGTGCCATCGAGGTACTCTTCAAAACCAGGCTTCTCTTTATCACGCAGGCCGCCCAAAGATCTCTTTGATTTGACCCCCTCTCGCCAATTACGGTTACAATCCTTCGTGACCCTTTCTCTGACGATCTTTTTGCCCTGGTTTGACCCAACGTCAAGGTCCGAAATCTCCAATGAGTAGTTTTCTACTAGCTCCCTCACTTGGACCATCCACCCCGTCTTGATATTTGAGTTGAAAGTTCTCAGGAACATTACTTTACACCATCGGCTATCGGGGAAATTTACCAAATAATTAAGATAACCGAGTTTCAATAGGTCTATCCTGCCCTTGATCCTCATCCACCAAAGCTCACCCTAATCGCTTCTAGCGCTGCGGCATTACTCGAGCCTGTTATCCATCGGCCTGCATCGTTCTGCAGGATTTCCAAGCTCTTAACAACTGTGTGGTTTAGGGGTACAACTTCCGTACCGTATGTTATACTTGGCAGACCCACCATTTCCCAAATAGTTTTCCCCACGAAAACCTTATTGAAACTGTTTCTCCCTATAAGTTTCATTTGGTTAAGGATTCGCTTCCCCTTCAGAATCAATTTATTTGTGTGGTTTCGGCAGATGCCTCTTCCTGTGATGTTTATATTTAACACCAGGTACTCATAGTCACTAGTCTCTCCTACACTAAGAAGTCTACTGCTACCTTCCGGAATGCAGAACTCCCCCACTCTCCACCTTCGAGTGGGGTCCACTTTGCGGCCCACGGGTATAACTTTGCTCTTGATTTCATTAAGTTCGAGTCTCCATTTGCTCCCATATTTCCCAACAATTCCCAGCATCTCCGCTAGCCCCTCTTCGCTTTCTGACACTAGCTCCATATCGTCTGCAAAAAATAGCCCTGGGATCTTCAAGTCACCAACTGCAACCCTCTCGTCGCTATGCGGGAGTTCATCTCCTAAACCTTTGATGTACAATGCAAAAAGAATTGGCGAAAGGATACACCCCTGTTTTAGGCCTATCTCCATCGGCACACGTTTTGTTGTAATGTTTCCCAGGCTAAGTTCACTCTGTACATCTTTATATAATGCTTTCATAATCCCAACAAACTCGCCACCCAAGCCCAGAGCCTCCAGCTTGCGCCACATACCCTCCCTCCATACTCTATCATATGCCTTTTTAACATCCAAAAAGGTCATGAACATCTTTTTCTTTTTTGCTTTCGCGGATTCTATCATTTGGGATAGCGTGAAAAGATGGTCAGTGACTCTCCTTCCCTTCCTGAAGCCATTCTGGATTTCACCCCAAAAAGCCCTTCTCTTCGATCACCTCCTCTAATCTCCCATACAGGACTTTACAAAAGACTTTTCCAATGTTGCTGCTGACAGAGATCCCTCGATAGTTATCCAAGACGTCTTTTTCCCCCTTTTTTCCACTGTTCGTTGTATTCGCGCGCCTGTGGTAAAAGAAATACAGGGTTCCTATTTTGTTTTTTAAAGTGGTTTGTAACACAGCAGTTTTGTTTGTTCTCTAAAGATAATATTTCGTACGGGTGATTTATTTGGTCTGTATTCAGTTTGATTCTCTAATCGTCCCCGGAGTTCCAATGTGTTCTATGTGCTACTGGCACATAGAACACATTGGAACTCGGGGGACGTGTTATTTAATTGTTATGAAAAATTCTCTTTTTGTAAATTATTGCTATGGCGAACTAGAAAAGAAAGTATATTTAGTATCATTTAACTTAAAATATTTGAAAGACAAGAAGGAGAAGAAATTTTGAATTATTGTCAACTTGTCTTGTTTGCGTCCTCTTGGGACACTTCCATTTTATCAGGGATTCCCCGCAGTGCCGATATCTGTTGTTCTCATGCAGTCCACCAGGACGTTGTGACAATCCGCTTAATCACCCATGGGCTCCTTCATTATTTAGGGACAATTTAGACTGCCTGTAATTAAGAGAAACTCTATCAATATCAAGATGAACATATAAAATGGTAGTTTAATCTGATTTTCACTGAAATGTACACATAGCACACAACAGAAACCAACGATATGGATATGAAGTGATACTGAAAGTCCGGCATCACTTATCTAGGGAGTTTGGATATTATGTAGCGAGCCATTGGGTGTTTCTTCAACTATATAGCTGTATGCATGGGTATGAGATTATGCGTGATAACACATGGGCATTCAAGCCACCCCGGTTGCAGTGGCGTAGATAAAGGGGGGGGGGGGAGCCCCCCCCCCCCCCCCACACCAGAAGTTTTGTCGGAAATGTTTTGGGACCATTTTTAGGCGGATTTATGCCTAATAACATTAAAATGCTGGTTTGGGGGATAAAAACATGTCATTTTGGGTAAATTTTGGGTAAAAAGGCCAATTTTCAGTACATTTGCAGTAAACAACAGATTCTTTCTGTTTGTTTGGGTTTTTGTTGTTGTTACACTGCCGGAAAATTTTGGGTCTGTCGGAAAATTTTGGGCTTGCCCCTCCGCCAGCGAAAAGCTATCTACGCCACTGCCCGGTTGCTGTCCACACGAAACAACTTATCAAGCAACCAGTCTAATGGTGTAAAGACTTCGACACTGTTATGGACTGTTTGCTTACCCACTTTTCGTGGAATTTGCGCACAGACTACCGTTGTTGGAAAGTGTTGTCTTTTTACTCACAAAGATATCAATTATTCTTTCGTGCTCCAATTATAGATATTCTAATCAATAAATATTTAATTCGATTGAAAACACCAAGATATTAACACAATTTCTGTAACTAAGTGGTGTAATAATAAAACTAGAGTTGTGGTGTGTCTTCATTGCTAATGGTAATGTCATCAAACATTCGATCAAATTAAGTCTCGATTCAGCAGCATTTTAGTGTTGATTCAAGGGGGTGGGGGTGGGGGGGGGGGGCACTAAAAATTTGCAAGACGTGACGTCCTATTTTTTATTCGGCTCCTTTTTACACCCACCCACCCACTACGTGCAAATTTTCTACTACCGTTCTCAGACACCCACCCCCCACTCTCCCATTAAAATCCAAAATAAGCTTATAAACTTAGTAGGCACAGCTGTCTTTAGGGGGTTTTCATAATGTTCTTAAACTGGTACCACCAGTTTAAACCTCTGTGGGCTGCTGTGGGCCCCAATCTACAAATGACAGGCTGTTCGTTATCAGGCTTGGCCAGAGCAGGTGTACATATACGGGAACAAATTTTCATTTGAATTGTTCCCGAAATATTGTCTGCACATTTTCTACATTTCGAACAAGACACCCACCCCCTACTAACGATTGACATTTTCCCAGTTTAAGCCCAATATTCTCACATATAAAGCCTCCTGATGTTGTATTTGTGTTAAGAGTGTGATGCACAACATCATCTTTAAGGTTGGAAACACAAATGATATATATATTAGCTGATATATTGATATATTTTTAAAAATTTCAATAAATTGCACAAGTTGGAAATGCACATTTTTGGCGCACTCAAGAGACCCACCCACCCCCACGTCACATCTTGCAAATTTTTGGTGGCCTCCCCCTGGTTGATTCAAAGAAAATGAATATTTATGGTATTTTTTTAGATTGAGTTGTCTGGAATATATCAGATCGTCGGAAAAGCGAACCATACGTTCGCTTTTCAGACCAACTGTTCAAATATTTGGTGGAAAACCCTTAAGACGTTCATTGGCAACACCAATTCAGATATTCCGGCTATCAGTCATTTGGACAAAACGTACGTCACAAACAGGAAAAAAACTGATGTGTTTAATGAATACTTTAGCTCTATCTCATCAGTGGATGACTCTCAGGCATCCCTACCTATACTGGCCATACCCACCCCTTACTCAATAGACAGGATAATCATACAGAGCAGTGATGTATACGAAGCGCTGAAATCCCTTAATGCATCAAAGGCTGCAGGACCTGATCTTATAAGTCCGCGGTTGCTGAAGGAATGTAAATTATCCCTATGTGAACCTCTCTCAGTAATCTTCAATATTCTCCTGAATAATAATTACTTTCCACTTATGTGGAAAAATGCTAATGTAACGCCCGTTTTAAAAAAGCATCCATCCAATTTAGTAACGAACTATCGTCCGATTTCCCTCCTTAGTTGTGTTGGCAAGGTTTTTGAAAAATGTATTTTCAAACAGTTGTGGAAGTACTTGAGCGACAACAACATCCTAAGTCAATTTCAGTCGGGATTCACCCCTGGTGATTCGACTATACTTCAACTAACTGATCTCTATGACGAACACTGCCGAGCCCTCGACGACGGAAAAGAGGTTCGCGTAGTCTTCTGCGACGTCAGTAAAGCTTTCGATAAGGTGTGGCATGTTGGTCTCATTCGCAAGCTGGAAAAAAATGGAGTGTCAGGTGATCTACTAGCATTTTTAAAATCGTACCTCTCCGATAGGGTCCAGAGGGTCGCAATTGCCTCCGAGACCTCATCCTGGAGACCGATAAACTCTGGAGTCCCTCAGGGTTCGATACTTGGCCCCTTATTATTTCTCATATATATCAATGATATAACAGATAACCTCTTGAGTAGCATTCGGCTCTTCGCTGATGATACATCATTGTATCTAATAGTTGAGAATCCAACCCAAGCAGCAACTGTGATCAACCAGGATCTGACTACGATAGAGCATTGGGCCAAGACGTGGTTGGTTGAGTTCAATCCTAAAAAATCTGAGACCATGCTCATATCGCGCAAGGTTAGCCCTGCTGTGCACCCACCACTGTTTCTTGGTAATGCCCAGATATCGGAAGTTAAAAATCACAAGCACCTGGGAATTATCTTAAATGATGCATGTACGTGGAATGACCACATTAAACATATCTGCGGTAAAGCATGGTCTCGCGTAGATTTACTGAGGAGGCAAAATTTTACTCTTGACCGCTGGGTCCTTGAAAAGATTTACTTTGCCTTTATTAGGCCTCTTCTTGAATATGGTAGCACAATTTGGGACAATTGCACGGCGAGTAATAAAAATGATTTGGAAAAAGTACAGTTGGCTTCAGCAAGGATAGTGACTGGCGTAACCATGAGTGCTAGAACGTCCGCGTTGTACAATGAAACCCGCTGGGACTCACTTGAGGAAAGACGTCGCAAATACAAACTGAAACAATTTTTCCGAATGTTCCACCATGCGACGCCCCCATATATTGCTAATAAGGTACCTCCAACAGTCTCCTCCACCAGCCGATGTCTCAATCTCCGAGCAGGTAATGACCTCCGAGTTCCCTTCTGCAACACCCAACTGTACCAGTCCTCATTTATACCGAGAACTACAAGCCTATGGAACGACATACCTTTATCAATCAGAGAAAATTTATCAGTGAGTAATTTCACAAATTATCTTAACAGGGGCAATCTGCGACCCCCGTCTTTCTATGGCCATGCAAAATCACGAATAGGACAAATCTATCACCGCAGATTGCGGTTGTGTTGCAGTAATCTAAGCACCCATGTCTTTGAAGAGGCACGCAGGTCGACAATAAAATCACTTCCGTTTGCCCCAGATGTGACAACACTCCTATTTGGCTCCGAATTCCTTACCAGTGAAGAACATTTGTCTGTATTTGAAATGGTGCAGGACTTTATTCTACTCAGTAAACGCTTCCAATAATTGCGACCCTACCGCTGCTCACCTTATAGTTTACAATGGGTGGAATCAGGGCCTAGTCGCCTTCTGGATGATCTCTCAACACAACATCTCTTTCAAGTGAGCTCCTATCGTATTATCCAATTATCTCTTCTGTTAATGGACCATCAAACTAACCTGATGATCGGTGGCGGGGGGGGGGGGGGTTGCTTGTCTGTCTGACGTAAGTTTTCCTTTTTAGTAAAAGCCTACATCAAATGAAATATCTGCGGGTTGAGGGCCTGGTTATTATCTTCTCACACTATTGGGTTTTTTCATGGGGGTGGGGGTGTTAGGGTTTCGGGTTATTGTTGCCGCGTTGTGTGCCGCGGGTGACGAGTGGTGGTTCGTACATTATTGAACAAGACATTGCATGCTAATGAATAATGCGTCTTCCACTTGCAAGACACTGCTCGTTTCCCGGCGGTGCATGGTGCTTGCGGCGGTCCTCCGGAGTCGTGTCCCTTACTAAAATGAAAAACGTTATCAGCGCTCGCCCCCCCCCCCCCTCCCATCCGTTGTCCATTAGAATACCCTCGTCTTATATTAGCGTTAGGCTGCGATTTCCAAGTGAGTCAGTCCCCTAACTGTTGTCGATCAATGTTGATGTCTTTTGCATTCAAGTTGGCCCTTTTCAGTTGTCATCCTTCTCCTTCACTGTCCATCACTGTTCCTCTCGATCTACTTTCTTCATTGTTTTCTCGTTTAAACAATATCGAAACAGACCCAACCGTTCTATCTGTCTAACTGAAATTGTGTAATCTTGCAGACTTTGGAGACGGTTTACATAAGCATTCAGCTTTCTTCCGAATCCTCTACTACAACAAGTTAGTTTGACATTTCAGGTGTTAAATGTATTCACTGAAATTTATGTACTAAAAATTCAATACGTTTACACTTGTTTTCATGTATACAGTTAACTTATCTTTTTCAATAAATATTGTTTAAACTAAATATTTCAGACGATTAAATCTAAACATAAGCGATGTCCTTTTACTCACAAACGTATACAGCTTGTTTTTCGTGCTCCAGTTATAGATATTTTAGTCAGTTAGTATTTAATTCACCTTGACAGCTTCAAGATATTAGCTTAATTAGTGGTACTCACGCGACGTAATGATGAAACTACTGCAGTGTTGAGTCTTCTTTCCTAATGGTAATGTAATAAAAAAAAAATCAGCCAAATCCATGATGTCTCGATTGAGCAACTATTCATCCGCTCATTAAAAGAAAATGAATGTCTTTGGTGTTCTTTAGATTCAATCATTTCAATTATAGGAGTTTGTCGTCCAACTGAATATTCCAGACGAATAACTCTAAATAAAGGTGTAAAACCCTCGATCTTCGTCCATCCGCATTTGATATCGATAGATTATTGGCTGTCGATTACCAAAGATAATAAACACAGCAATACAAAAATGTGCACTTTTGGGTTTTTTCACCGTTCCGCTTATACCCGAGTCTATTTAAGTCTGTTATCTTGTCATTGTTTGTTGACATTTTGGCTTTATTAAGTCGCCTCTATATATATGTCAGTGAAGTCTAGAGTGTAATTGCACCCATGCATGGGGTGGTAATAAATGCAACGTGTATCTGTCTGGTAAATTGTTCCATAGAGATTATTACCATTATATGGATGTACAAAATATGTATCCGAGTCTCGCTCCAGGTTCTAAGGGCAGATCACGACGAGTCGAAGACTTTTCGTGGAATTTTTCATCTCGCTCCAGGTTCTAAGGGTAGATCACGACGAGTCGAAGACTCGTCGTGATCTACCCTTAGAACTCGGAGCGAGACTCGGATACATATTTTGTACATCCACATAATGGTAATAATCATTTTATCTTACAATATATTGGGGATAAGTCAAGAATGTAGACGAATATATAACGCACTATTTATTCGTACGGATGAACAAAAAGAAAAAAATGGAACTTTTTTTATTGAAAGAAAAAAAATACAGACCCAAACGCCTCCTTCGTTCAGCAGGTCAAACCCTTTTGAAGGAAAAATCGTATACTTTGTCAACATACGGAGGCCGTTGTTACAGCATTAGTGGTCCTAAACTTTTTAACAGCTTACCTGAATCCGTCAAGTCTGCCCCTTCCATTAACTCCTTCAAATCCAAATTGAAAACATTACTTTTTGAAAAATATTTTTAAAGAACACAAGAGGGAAGGACTGTATACTTAAATTTTTATTCCTACTAATATCTTTGTAAAGCGCCTTGGAACTCTTTCAAAATTGTGATACGTGCGCTATATAAGTGTATATATTATTATTATTATTATTATAACTCACGCGAAAGGAATGTGCTTATATCCGACCCCCTGATACAAACATCTGTATCAGGGGGTCGGATACACGACAGTTGCGGAGTTAATACAGACAAAATACATGTTGATTGTAAGATAAAATGGTTTATTCCTGTTATGAAGAAGTATTTAGCTTTTGTGTGCGATTAAAATATATTTATTTTTTTTTTATATGATCCATGTTCTCTTTTAGTTAATTGTTACTCCCTTTCCCCTATCGTGACGTCGAATAGTACCTGTGACACCGTTGTGTGTAGAAGACCTCCGTAATTATTTCGAATGTTTCAATCATATCGTCTAATCTTCTAAATTTTAATGTGTGAGCTTTATTTTCTCAGTTGCTCTTCATTTTGTAAAATAGTTTTATGCAGGCTAACATTTTAGTAGATCTTCTTTGTATATTTTTAATTGCGTCGATGTGTTCTTGTATGTGCTCATGCACTAATAACTTATTCTAGGTGTGGGCTGACCAGAGATTTGTAGAATGGGCTGAATATTTATAGATTCGGATTAGAGATGGGCAATAAACCGAAAAACCGAGCTGACACCGATTTCACGGGAATACCGAAAAATCGAACTGAACCAATCATTCCTTTTGCCGATCCTGTTTGCATTGTACATCAAAGGTTTAGGAGATGAACTCCTGCGTAGCGAGGAGGGGGTAGCAGTTGGGGACTTGAAGATCCCAGGGTTATTTTTTGCAGACGATATGGTTCTAGTGTAAGAAAGCGAAGAGGGGCTAACGAAAATGCTGGGAATAGTTGGGAAATATGGGAGCAAATGGAGACTCGAACTTAATGAAATCAAGAGCAAAGTTATACCTGTGGATCGCAAAGTGGACCCCACTCGAAGGTGGAGAGTGGGCGAGTTCTGCATTCCGGAAGGGAGCAACCAACTTCTCAGTGTGGGGGAGACAGGTGATTACGAGTATTTGGGGGTAAATATAAACATTACAGGAAGAGGCATCTACCGGAACCACACAAATAAATTGATTCTGAAGGGGAAGCGAATCCTTAACCAAATGAAACTTATAGAGAGAAACAGTTTCAATAAGGTTTTCGTGGGGAAAACCATTTGGGAAATGGTGGGGCTGCCAAGTATGACATACGGTACGGAAGTGGTACCCATAACCCAGACGGCCGTAAAGAGCTTGGAAATCCTGCAGAACGATGCAGGCCGATGGATAACGGGGTCGAGTAATGCCGCAGCGCTAGAAGCAATCAAGGGTGAGCTTGGGTGGATGAGGATCAAGGACAGGATAGACCTGTTGAAGCTCGGTTATCTTAATTATTTGGTAAATCTCCCCGACAGCCGATGGTGTAAAGTAATGTTCCTGAGAATTTTCAACTCAAATATCAAAACGGGGTGGATGGTCCAAGTGAGGGAGCTAGTAGAGAACTACTCATTGGAGATCTCGGACCTGGACGTTGGGGCAAACCAGGGTAAAAAAATCGTCAGAGAAAGGGTCATGGAGGATTGTAACCGTAATTGGCGAGGGGGGTCAAATCAAAGAGGTCTTTAGGTGGCCTGCGTGATAAAGAGAAGCCAGGTTTTGAAGAGTACCTTGATGGCACCTTTGGGGGGGGGGGCACTGTTGTTCAAGCTGAGGTGGCGATCCCTGGAGCTGAGGGGAAAATTGGGAAAGAGGGTGAAAGGGAGTGTCAGATGTGTAACTTGGACATGGTGGAGACCCTGGAACACTTTCTTCTAGAATGCCCAAAGTATCAGCCTAAAAGAATGAGATTCACTGGGAGTATAATGGGGAAGTGGGATGGGAGAATGAAGCACATGTGGTTAGGGGGAGACTCAAAGGAGAGGGTTAATATGCTAATCGGAGAGATTGGGAAGAATG
The DNA here is from genome assembly GCA_031216915.1 of Pictodentalium vernedei. Taxonomy (NCBI): domain Eukaryota; kingdom Metazoa; phylum Mollusca; class Scaphopoda; order Dentaliida; family Dentaliidae; genus Pictodentalium; species Pictodentalium vernedei. Next base: position 479,245,507 of record CM062294.1, on the reverse strand, counting down.
AGACAAGGGATATCATCAAGCAGTTCGTCTCCGAGTGTTAGGAGGAGAGGAGAAGCGTGGAAATAGGGAGGCAGTTGGGAGTACAGGGGTAACCATGGCCTTCTCGTCCGAGAACCGCGACAAATCAGCGGCTGGCCAAAGTGTTATTATTATTATTGACTACAGAAATCGTCTGAATTTTCAAATTTTCCCACATTCAATATTTATTATGCCTCGTAGAGGCTTGACAGCAGTTGAACGTTTCATTTTCATGAAAAAAAGTGGCGGATTTTATTTTCAGTTTTGTTAACCCTCAGTGGACTGGGCAGTTGTCCTGAATTCTCACAAGACTACAACCTTTAGAAGTCAAACTGTTTAACAGTGATTTCCATTCATGTCTTGGCTGCCTTAGCAGGCAGCCAAGACATGACTAGAAATCACTGCTCATGTCATTTCTTTATTGCCAGAATGACCTCCGGGTACATGCACATGTTCTGAGACTGCAAACGCATTGACTAGGCCTTTAAAAGTTAAGATGTGTTTACAAGAAGTCACAAAGTTACTGTAGGTATGATTTGTGTTCGTAAAAGAATGCAACTGTTGAACTCATGGCAGTGGTATTTGTGGTGCTGTAATAGAATGATACAAGAACATTATTTTCTCGATATGAACAACTTATTCTGTATTTTTCTCGGTACTATCAGCAAATATCAGTCAAGTCAGATACCGAATACCGAAACAATACCGAGGTATACTCCCTTAAAAATACCGAAACCTATACCGAACTCAAAATTCCAATACCGCCCATCTCTAATTCAGATGTATACGTGTACCCTTTACCTATATATAACATGAAATGCAGACGACACTTGCAAAAAAAAATTCTTGAATAACTATTATTTTCATTTTTTGTCTCAAAAACATAGGTTATGACCCCTCATTGGAACGAGCTCGACGAGCTCGTTCCAATGAGGGGTCATCACCTATGTTTTAGAGACAAAAAATGAAAAAATAATGAAAATTAATTGTCGACTTTTGAGAATTGCGCTGGCCGGTTTTGGACGTTACGTTAGGCAAAGGGTTAAATAGTTAACTATGCATTGTCACGTGGGTTTCAAATTTAGGTTCAGTGTTATGTATAATGTAAAAAATAAATGTCTCATTCTACTATTTCAATTTACAAAGAAAAAAACACACGTTATATATGGGTTGTTAAGTTTTAAAGTATAATTAGAAATTAAAACTAGAGGTACTGTGAGCAAGCTCACAAAGTGATACCCCCGCGCCTGAAATGTATAAGTTAGATTATCTCCCTAGGAAATGTCAGAACGGAATTATATTGCTTCATGCACATCTTCATATGGAGTTCTTCCATTGTGTAAAGTTTCATGAAAATTCTTCAAACGGTTTAGGAGGAGTTGCGCTTATAAGATGGACAGACGGACAGACGGACGGACAAGTTAGATTATCTTCCCTTGGAAATGTCAGAACGGAATTATATTGCTTCATGCACATCTTCATATGGAGTTTTTCCATTGTATAAAGTTTCATGAAAATTCTTCAAACGGTTTAGGAGGAGTTGCGCTTATAAGGATGGACAGACGGACAGACGGACGGGCGGACGGACAGGGTGATTCCTATATACCCCCTCCCAACTTTGTTTGCGGGGGGGGGGGGGGGGGTATAAATATGGTTGTAGAAATGCCCCTATGGGAAGAATTGCTGTGGGGAAACACCCGTTTAGGGAAGGAAATAGGGGGCGCGGTGGCTCAGTTGGTAGAGGTGAAGGCTGCAAGCCGAGAGGTCCTCGGTTCGAATCCCACCTGCGGCAACCGCGTTGTGTCCTTGGGCAAGACACTTCACCCCGATTGCCTACATGGGGGCACGATGACGCTGTGTACTGAGGCGTACTGCACGTCGATGGTGCGCATGTCTTCAACCAATCTAACCCTGCCTGTGCTGCGGTGCAGAGTTCAGAGTTACGATGTTGGGGAGCTGACAGCTGCTCATCGTTGCTCGGTGGTTCTCTCCGGGTACTCCGGCTTCCTCCACCCGTAAAACTGTCACGGTCACGATTAGCCATTGTGCATAAGTATGTGACCTTAAACACCAATAAATGAATAAATAGGGAAGGAAATGTCTGGAGGAACTGTTTTGGGGAGACATTTCGAGCATTCGCTACATGTGTTCTACCATTTCTGAAACCATAAACATTTTACATTTGCTTGGCGCGATTGTATACATAAGTAGACTGAACCACCTAGAGCAAGTCGACGTACTAACATCCCCGAATCATGGATTCCGAGCAGGGTACTCATGCGAAACGCAACTAACCATCATAATAAATGACCTCATGAAATCTTATGAAAACAATAAACAGGTAGATATGACAATATTGAACTTTTTCAAAGCTTTCGACATTGTCGTGCACAAAAGATTACTGAACAAAATCCACCAATACAGATTTAGAGAACCAGTCCACTTGTGGTTAAACTACTTTCTAACCAAAAGGAAAATGAAAGTAGCGCTCGATGGGCAGTTCTCAAGGGAAGTTAAGATAGATTCCAGGGAACCACAGGGCACAATGCTCAGCCCGTTACTATTATTGTGCCACATCAATGACTTGCCAGACTCAGTGAAATCACAAGTAAGGCTATTTGCCGACGACTGTCTACTCTACCGTGAAATATACATCTTTGAAAACCACACTGAACTGCAAAAAGATCTTGGAAACCTAGAAATATGGGCTACCAAATGGGGCATGAGATTTAATACTAACAAAGTGCTACATCCTGAGCATAAGAAAGAAAAGCCAAAAATGTTACTTTTTAACCAGTCACATCCTAGAAGAAGTAGACTCCAACTTATACCTGGGAGTCCAAATATCCAACAATCTGAATTGGACAACACATTGCTACAAAGTCAATTCAACACTAGGCTTTATATGCAGAAACTATGCAGAAACCTAACTCATAGCCCCGAAGAGTGCCACATATACAACACTGGCTCGCCCACTCCTCGCATATAGCGCATCGGTTTGGGATCCATTTAGTAAAACCGACATCACCAAACTTGAAAAAATACAAAGGAAGGCAGCCAGTTTTATTATCAGAAATTATAAATCAAAAGACGACAGTTGTGACTGACATGCTCAGAAAATTAGACCAAATGCCTCTGGAGGTCCGTAGAAAACATCAACGACTAAGCCAATTCTACAAAGTGGTCGAAGGGTCGATCCCGTCTGTACCGCCTGCCAAATACCTAACCAAGGTCCGCCCAATGCGGCGTATTAAAGCTAAAAATTCACTAACTGTGATTGTACAAATGTTGTAGAAAAGTCACAAATTAATAATACAAGGGCATAATGGGCATTTAACATAACACATTCTCAGAACAATACAGACAGCCCTTCCCAAGAACAATCATTGATTTGCAACCATCTAATGGACAGTACACTGCCCTGTAAACCAAGCCGACAAAGGGTGCTTTAAGTCGTGCTTGGTAAAAGTAGGCACCATTCCTACACCCGCCCTGTTAAAGTCAAAATTGGCATCTTGGACTTACTATACAAATACAGACACAGAGAAGAAAACACAATAGGCGTATCAGTCGCACGTTTCCGAATGACACACAGCATGTTTCAATTTCGTGTTTTTAAACGAACCTCTGAAAATTCTCTCGGGTTCTCGCGTGAGTTAGGTGTTGGTTATTCGAAATGGCGACAAACAGATCAAAGGAAGTTGACTGAGTGAAATTATTTGTACGTCTGCTACTGTTTAACTATGGCTACTGTAGATATAGACCCAGCAACTCTTCCGGACGACATCCGAGTACAACTTAGTGAGCTCAATTTGGAGTTGTCGGAAGGTAGTATACCTATACAGCATCAGTGTTTTGAATATAGTTTTCAAAGAAATTTTCAAAATAAAAAAAGCCTCTTCACCCTCAGTTCTCAAATTCATATTTTATGATTCTAAAGGTGGAAACGAACCAACATAAATTTTATGCCCAAATTGTATCGGATTATCTTGGGAGGTTTCTGTTGATTGGGATCATCAGTAAGACATAACTGGAGAATGACAATGCAATTTGTCACTTCGAGTTCAGTGGCAGTAGTCGGACTGTCAGTGTCAGTACTGTCAATGACACTGACAGACGGTGACCAAGTTGAATGAGGGAATGAATCATAAAGTCGAAAGATTCTGCGTTCGCAGTTGTTTTCAGCCTTCAAACATTCATGCCCAACAGAATTTTCAGGCCTTAAATATTTTGAATTTGAGAGAACATGTAGTATGATCTACTGTTAAACCCTTGTGAGTGAAACATGTACATATACCATAGTAAAAGGCAAATGTATTTTTTTAGAGAGTTCACCCATTGAGGACCCAGTTTCCAATTTGTTGAGTTTCTCATACAAGTGCATGTAGAATACATGTTCCATCAGAGGCTTTTGGTGGTCTTGATGATTAAAATTGCAGTATCGAGGCTGTGGTGTCTAGTGAAGTCTTGGCTGTCTACACAGGCAGCCAAGACTTCACTAGACAAAACTGCTAAGTGAAGTTTTGTTACCTTATGAATGGGCAAAGGCAGGGCATTCACCTGGTTTTTTAAAGCCACTTTTAGAATCTACGCCAAGAATCCAGTAAACATTTTGCGCGAATCAAAGTTGATTCTCATTGTTTTCCTTCCGAGAATCATTTGCACGAATCAATTTGGATTCGTGTATGAATTTTAAGCCCTGATTTTATTGAGATCTGATGATCTTTTATTTTATACACCAGAAGTTCTGATTAAAATACCTTAAATAATATGCAATTGCAACCTTGAATAATGGAGAAAATTCTAAATTTCTTATGGATAACACTTCTTTACCGGTATTTTACAAACAAATATGCTACTCCATAGCAAACCAAAAATTATATCTATTTTTTTGACAATCAGTTTAAAGTAAAATAAAAAAATTAACAAATTTCAGAAGAATGACGATGTGATGTCTCATAGCTGAGCATTAATTTTTGTGGTGGCACCAGGGAGGAGGGGTGTCAGAGGGAGTTACTGCCCTATATGTAGGTGAGAGCAAGTACCCCACCCCTTTCCTCCAGAAATCTGCCGCTTTTATTGTGGTTTTATCGTGAGAATACTCTAGCCACCTGTCAGGGAGCACAAGTCCCCTTATCAAGACTGAACACTCTTGAGTACAATGCATGGAAAGTTGATTTATTTTCATGAAATCACCCTTTGATGGAACACCCAAGAAATAACAGGCTTGTAATATTGAGGTGGGTGATTGCTGTGTATGACCTGCCTCATTTGAAAAAAAAAAACAAGGGACATTGTAAATGACTACTTAAACATTACACAAAGTAAATAGCTAAATTAAAAAAAATGGTTTAGAAATCCTGAATTAATTTCTGCATTGAATCTGTCTGCAGCATGAAAGGAGTTAAGTGCTTGAGGTACAGGATTCCCTTCAGAGTGCAATGACTGCTGAACAGTCCATGACTGCATGAAACTCCATGGGGCAGTTAATTACTTTCCTGCAGTTTTCAAAACCACAAGTCTGCAGTTGCACAAGTGAAAAGATTGAGATTCAATTGCAAGCAAATTTTTATTCATTGAACCTCTGGGTTAAACCCTGTGGACTGTGGTGCATTGGTTGAAACATTGCTTTTGCTTCATATACTTACTTAACCCTTTACCCAACGCAGGCGATATCAAAATTAATTATTTTATATATCATTTTTTAAAATTAAAAAAAAATTCAACAAAACCATATCATGTGACCCCTCATTGGAACGAGCTCGTTCCAAAGAGGGGTCACATGATATGGTTTTGTTGAAATTTTCTGAAAAATAATATTTTTTAAGCTGCTGGATTTGTATATTACGTGGGCGGATGTTCCCAATTCGTTGGATAAAGGGTTAAATTAAACAATTTATTTACCCTTTGTCTGCTGCAAGTGGATTTCTTTTCAACCAACTAACAATTGTTTACAATTTGCTGTAATGTAAGTGCAAGCCCTACTTCGGAACTAACTCCAGCTTTAAGAAACTTTTCCAAATAAGTTGGAAAAGTAATAGGGTGCAAAAGCACGAAAAAGATCGAAAAAGGGTCGAGCGAGACTGGCACGCGAAATTACAGGTTCTCTCTCTGCACACCTCTTGCATTACCGAGTGCATGCACAACAACCGTGACGTCAATTCCTTTTATTTCCGCCATTGTACTGGTCGAAAATTTTGTGACTCGTCCTATTATTTAGCTGTTATCTTCGTGAACAACTTATTTGTATGTGCTATCTTATCTGATTATGTGCAAGTGGATTGTATCCTTTTCAAGCTTCTAAATTATTCACTATTTGATGATATTTTTGATAATTTTTGCTTACTTTTCCACACATACTCTTGTTTTTCCCCCGCGTGTGAACACAACCATTGTTCTGTTTTCGGTCGGCGGGAAGCTTGATTTAATCTGTCGGTGTTTCAGGCGATTTGTGAGTGGTGGGAGACATCCTCTGGTCGATCTTTTTGCCACTCGCTGGAATCATCAGGTAGATACCTTTGTCTGTCCTTGTCCAGATCCTCTGGCGTTTGCGGTAGATGCTCTGTCTCTGGACTGGACAGGTTGGATCGGCAATGCCTTCCCTCTTGCACCGATTCTTCCTCAAGTATTGGCGAAGATTCGTGCTTGCAGTTGCAGGATTATTCTGATCGCACCTCTGTCTCCACAGAGGGTGTGGATCAATCTGCTGCGGCCTCTGTTGGCAGATCGGCCAATTCGTCTACCTCTATGTCGCGATCTTCTTTCCCAGAGTCATCCCAGGAAGTATCACAACAACCTGGCGAGCCTGTCCCTTCACGCCTGTCTTTTATCAGGTCCTGTCTCCGGCGTGGAGGTTTTTCGAGACAAACAATGGAGTGCATTTCTGCATCATGGCGGCATTCCACTGGCATGACTTACAGTACGTGGAGAGTGGATTGTAACGAAATCACCCACGGAGTGGAGTCATCACCCAAGCTATAACTTTCAAATTTTGTACATATCGACAAAAAACACAAGCAATGTTTCAGCCAATGGACCTCCGGGTTTAACCCGGAGGTCCATTGGCTGGAACTTTGATGGTGCTGGTTGTGCTTTGCAACAAATTTGCAATTATTGCCCGGGTGGAATCTCCACTCTGCGGGTGATTTAGTGATAATACACTCCACGTACTGTATGCTGCGAAGTGGAAGGTTTTCTGCCGCTGGTGTACAGATCACAATGTGGACTTTCGTGATCCGTCAATCGCTCAAATTGTGGATTTTCTGGTATACCTTTTTGACTCCCAAGAGCCTCCAGCCTATTACGATTAAGGGCTATCGGTCTGTGCTGTCTGATACTTTCTCTTATGTGGGAAAGCAGTGCATCGGTTGTAATCTTTTTCTCTCCAAACTCATTCGGCACTTTTCTTTGAAGAGGCCTCAAGTTTTGCATCTTACACCCAAGTGGAACTTGGCATGGGTATTGCACTGTTTGGAGGGGGCACCATTCGAGCCTTTATCTGAGACCGATATGCGTTTTCTCACCTATAAGACGGCTTTCCTTCTAGCGTTTGCTTCTGCTCGACATGTCATTGAGCTTCATGCACTATCTGTTGATTCTGCTTTCTTCAGAAATGAGGCAGCTAACAGTGTCAACTTCACTACTGATTGCTCTTTTCTGGCCAAGAATCAACTTCCTGATTCTGTACCTTCTCCCATCTGCATTCAGACATTCCCTGCTGTCGATGGCCGGAGGCCTCTTCTTTGTCCTGTTCGTGCGATCAAGACTTACATTAATCACACTCAGTTCATTAGGAGGGGTCGGAAGAGATTCTTTCTGTCTCTCATTCCTATGAGGCAGTCTATCTCTTCCCATTCTATTTCCAGGCGGATCTGTCTTGCAATCAATCTGGCTTATTCCCGCTTGTCTGCTTTGGATCTAATCATCTTGTTTCAAACTGGTTCAGTGCTCATGAGGTTGTTGCCATTTCTACATCCTGGGTGTTCGCCAATTCTGTTTCGCTCCGGGTTGTTATGAATGCGGCTTACTGGAGGAATGCTTCTACCTTCTCCTTCTTTTATCTCCGCCACCTACAGCAGCAATCTGAGGACCTTTATTCTTTAGGCCCTCTCGTTGCTGCTCAGACTGTTGTGCACCCTCGTTAAATTTGTTTTTGTCGGGTTTGTGCTTCGCCTGGCCTTGTTCTTTTCAGGTGCCTTCTCTCTTCTTCATTACAGGTTTCGCTATTGTTCTCTGCCCTCCTTGCTTTTCTTTCTGCTGCTCTTGTTGGTATTGGTTATGTGATTCACCTCCTCCTATTGTTTATTCAGGCAATTGTAAACTATTGTGAGTAGGTTGAAAAGAAATTAAAAGTTTTTAGTAAATTTTGTTTCTTAACATACCTACCACAATTGTTTACCGGAGGCCCACCCTCCTTGGGGATATCTTTGATATCGATGACTCCCCGCCATATCCCAAACTTCTTGTTGGCGGAAATACAGAATTGACCTTTCGGTTGTTGCGCATGTGCTCTGTAAACGCAAGAGGTGTGCAGAGAGAGTACCTGTAATTTCGAGTGCCAGTCTTGCTCAACCCTTTTTCGTGCTTTTGCACTCTATTACTTTTCCAACTTGTTTGGAAAAGTTTCTTAAAGCTTGAGTTAGTTCCGAAGTAGGGATTGCACTTACGTTACAGCCAATTGTAAACAATTGTGGTAGGTATGTTAAGAAACAAAATTTACTAAAAAAATTAAATTTTCCTTCCCAGAACAAAAAATACTTGTTTTCTACTTAAGGTTTCATACTTGCTCTCGTTAGCAAATTACACTCCTATAAAGGGAGCTAGTCATGTTAACAATGTTTTCTGGATCCCACACGCTACATGCATTAAAGTTTTCATTAAATCATTATCAAGTCATTCTTGCATTGCAACAGCTCTTTATTTTATGAAAAATTGTTGAAAATTATACTTCACAGGATGAGGGTTAATTGTTATTGTTCAAGTGCAAACTTTATACCCCATGGACTATGCTGGTAATTGAAAAGCAGATGTAAAAGTCTACTTTTTACATCTTGTTGGCACTTTAAATTTTGCACTTTTCTTTTTTGATGACAGTTTGAGGATAACTTTTGCCTAAAAAAGGTTAAGAACATTCTACCTCATGAAGCAATGAAAACTCATTATTATGCTCCAACTCACAGCCATTTGACATGGAATTCAAGGCTGGGGTAACTGAAAAGCAATAAAAAAACTAGTGGTTATGCAAAGGTGTGCAATTTGCATTAATGATAATAAATGATACAATGCTCATACCGATACCCTGTTTAAAAAACATTAAATGTTGAAAGTCAGAGACTTGTTTGAACTTCAAGCTTCTTTGTTGTTGATTGGCACAATGGTAGTCTACTGGCATCTCTTAATAATATATTTAGCATCATGGCACATCCTTTGGGTATGATTATACAACAGTCTCAGGGCTTAAAATCCATTTCAGTTTGTGCGAATCAAACTGATTCACATCAGGAACACTCACGTAAATCCTTTATTATGAATTCTCAGGATCATGGTACAAATCCAGATAAAATTGGTCTGTCTAACTGTTAAATGCTACTCGAATGGTCTGGAGAGTAATAAAACAATACACAATTTACCTTACTTGACTCTGCAGTATGCTCATTACTGGCTCAGAAATCTTTGACGGCTCTGAAATGTAAGGGCGTCACTGTTACTTAATTTATACTACCGTATTTACTCTGTGTATTGGGACAGCTAAAAATAATTATTCTCACAGGTGTCCCAATTCTTAGAAAATGGGAAAAGAACACAGCCTGGTCTTGATTTGATGTTGAATAAAGTTGTTGCGTGTGATTCGTTTTCCATCACTATATACGAAAATTGGTGTCCATTTTTTTTTATATTTTCATTTTTTGCTGCCAAAACATAGCTTATGATCCCTCATTGGAACGTGCGCATTGCGCTCGTTCCAATGAGGGATCATAAGCTATGTTTTGGAAGCAAAAAATGAAAATTTTTAAAAACTCAAGAATTTTTTTTATGAGTGTCGTCTGCTACTAGCGACGGGTCAACTGGAAACAAATCTCCTGAATGTCCCAAACTTTGGAGCCTAAAAAAATATAGTTTTCTGGAAAAAATGTGTGTCCCAAATCATAGAGTGTCCCAATACATAGAGTAAATACGGTATTATACACTGACTGAAACAACTCCAAACACGTTTCAAAAACGTACTAGTATATTTGCAACCTTTGAACAGTTTCTTAATTATTTCCAAGTGTCTGGCATTTCCATTAATTTTTCTATATTACCTTGAATTATGTACAAGTAAGTTGAATTTAAATTAGCACAGGACGTGTCAAGTAAATTACAACAACCTAATTGATGTATGCGGGGAATTTTGAAACCAAGAAATAACTTGCAATTTGTGATCAGTTTTTATCGTTGTAGGAACTGATTTGAAATAGTGGAGTATAACTCTCCTTGGAATATTATGTAGCACTGTTGTTTTAACTCTTTAAGTCTTTCCCTGCTAGTGATGACAAGAGGCGTCCCACTTCATATTCAACTCTGTGATATAAACCAAGCAATAGAATTCTCTGATGCAAAGGGTTGAGTAATTTTAAATTTCAAATCTATTCGGGCAGTGGATTTGAATTTTAATCTTTCTCATGCCTTAACTTTCATACTTTCCTTTCTCGTACAAGACCAGACAATCCAGGTTTTTGAGATGGGGGAGGAGGGGGTGGTGGTGGCATTGGTGGTTATTAGCTCATCTTGACAAAGTCAAGCTGAGCTAATCTCATCGCTTCCCGTCCATCGTCCGTCGTCTGTCGTCCGTCGTCCGTCAACACCATGTTTTGGTCTTCTCCTCCAAAGCCACTGGGCCAATTCAAGTGAAAGTTTGTGTGAGTGATGGTCCCAAAGGGGCATTTCATTTTTGTTCAACTCAGCATGCCCAGCCCCATAGGGAGGGAGTGGGGGAAAATGCTACAAAATATTTTAAAAATCTTCTTCTCAAGAACCAGTGTGTACAATGACTTGATATTTGCTATGGAGCTTCCATATGAGGTGTAGAATCAAGTTTGTTCGAACGAAGTTCATGAAGTAATATTTGGCTTTGTAATAGGAGGGGTAAGATTTTTGGCCCCGCCCAAAATTTCTATATTTTTATACTGTACCAATGACCCAGACTTAGCTGGTGCTAACTCTAACAAAACCAGGGCCAAACACAAATTTTGCCCCCCAATCCCCAACATTTGCATCCAAAACAAAAAGAAATCATGTCCTAAAGGACCTCCATACTACGCCTCTACTGCGCATGCGCAGTGACGCAGACGTCCCGAAATTGGCGCCAATTATCATTCTCTGTTTGGCCCTTCATCAGTCAACATCTCACTGATCTTTGTGCTTGTAAATCTCAGTTTAAAGGATGCCAGACACATAATTTTTGGAGAAAATGTGATTCTAAGGAGGATAGAAGGAGGAGAGGAAAAAGAAGTGACAAAAAATAATCAGGGCTGTACTTACAATTTTTTGATGAAATTATGTTAAGTTGCCTATTTTCGAGGCATGGGCCTCTTGTTGTCATTCTTGCTAATTGTTGCACTGCTTATTCAGTGTTTCCTCTCCCCTAGCCTTCTAAAGTCCCCCCTTGCAATTCTCCCATGCTTTTGGCATATTTTTGAGAAATTTCATTTCTAAAATTTCCTGGGAGAGTTGCTTGGTTACAGAATGTTTTCTGTTATTTTCCCCATAGTTACGTTTTCACCCATGGGTGTATAACGTTTGTGTTCTGCATCTTCCATCTGATGTTCTACAGATTCTCCCCTGGGAGTCTCTGTTTTGCATCAGATAGAGTGTAATTGATGACTGATTCCGGGCCAGTTTTTTCAGTGCCTGGAGTCATGTTTTCTGGTGTTTTTACACCGTTTGTTTTCATTGGCAACAGCCTTTTTTGAGGGGGGCTGTTTGCCTTTGCTGTAGTTTATCTCACTATAAGATACATTTATATTATCTGAAAGTGTCTCATTAATTATTTAATATAAATTTAAAATTTTTGACCACACTTTGCCATCGGAATCATCGGGGCTCAACGTTACTTTTCAGCAACTTGGGCTTCGCTGAAAAAATATTTTTTCAAAATTATTTTGTTTTGCAATTGTTTTTTCATTTATTAATGGATCATGTTATTATGTATCTTTGTGTCAGGGGTTTTTGCGAGTAACTAGGACTTATTGTTGTTCTTTCACAATGAAGGGACATTGTTCAAATTGTAATAGGAAGAAATCTTCCTCTGACTTTCATGATCATTGTATTAATTGTAGTCAGTGTTCTCGCATTAATCCCTGTCCTGTATGTGAACATTGGGATGAGAAACATTGGAAACGTGTGTCACGATATGTTGTTTCTGGAGAAAGGGCGAATCCGGCTCTTTCTCCGCAAGGTCACTCTACTCTCTCAGTTTCTATTTCAGAGGAACCAGAACAGGGTGATGTTTCCATGTTATCTTCTTCAAGTGTGCGTCCGTCGTCACAAATGAATTCAGAGCTAGCGGCAAAAGTGCTCATGGAGATTAGACAAATGTCGTCCGCTAGCTCGCCCGGTGTAGCGTCCATTCACCAAATGATTCGGCAGCCGGGTTCGTCCGATGCGGTCCAAGAGGAAATTTTGGGTGATGCGAGCACTATAAACATAATAGATGCACACCCAGTGACGGCGGATAGTAAACGAGAACGGAGGAAGCCTTTGAGTCCGGTTCCTAGCTCGTCCAGGTCCAGCCGGGCCGCGAGCGAGAGAGGCCCCTCTCTCGTACAACAACATCTGGGACCAGATGTTGTGGTACAAAATGTGTCTTTAGCGGAGCATACGTCCGTCGCTCGGGACGCTCCGTTGTATAAGCAGTCCGCAGAGACTGTTAAGGCTTCCTCTTCTCGTCAGCGCACACGACCGCACCTTGGCTGCGTGACCGCCGATATATTACCAGCTTCGCCGATGAAGGATTCTTCGGCGACCAGGTCACACCATCCGGCAGCCAGGGATTCGAGACCGATGGACTCTGGACGTTCGCATAGGAAAAGTATGCGGGAGCCATCTGATGCGGAGCTGCCCTCGGCGAAGCAGCGAAAGACTGCGCCTCCGCAGGTCTCGACGCCGGACATTCTTGTGCAGATAGCACAGCTTATCGCAGCATCCCAGCAGCCGACAGAAACGGTGTCGGATAGAGAATTATCCGACGGCGCTGGGTCGGTACGCTCCGCCGAAGCATCGGGGGCGGACTACCGGGAACATCATGAGGTCCGACCGGATGGTGAAAGGGATACGGATGACTTGGAGCTATCCCTTACGGAACAACATAAAGCTGCCGTGGACTTCATCCGGCACTTTCTCCCTCAAGTTGTTCCGTCGGGCCAGACTGCTGCGCTTCCGGACAAGAGAATTATAGCGTCATTGGACTCTGAATTTTTTGAGCGGTTCAGGGACATCGCTCACGAGTTTCCGTCGCAGTCCAATAATGTTGCTAGAACATTTGAATTATTGAACGACGCTATATTTAAACTTGCTTCCAGGACGGGGAAAGCAGGTTTCTTGTCCGCCAATACTCTCAACCTGCCTTTCATTAATGCAAGGAATAAATTCGATACGGCAGGACAGGGTATACCGAGAGTTCCTCTGCGTATGGACGACGAGGCGGAAGACTTAGAGCTATCATTACCGTCGTCAGCTTCTATTCCAACCGCGGTGTTGGAAACAGCTATTGCGTCTAACAGAGCCAATTTAGATGCCTTATCTTACGCAGATCACCTTACTAAGGCGTTATCACTGCGCCTTCAAGGGGAAGAGTTTCAGGATATACAATCCTCTTTAAGACTTCTTTCAAGGGCAGTAGCTTATTCCACGTGTCACTCCGCCCTTTCAGTGGCAAATCTGGAGTTGGTTAGACGTGACGCAGCCCTAGCTACATCCACACTAGTGGATTCTAAGGTGAAGAACTCTCTTAGAGTCGCTTCGGTCTCAGGAGAACTTCTCTTTGACGGCAAGCTTTCCGCTATTTATGATAAAATTAAAAAGAAAGCTAATGATTCTCTGTTGTTCAGATCTGCTCCTAAGAAGTCGGATACAGCAGACACGAATAAGACAGGCACTTCTGGGTCTAATGCGCCCAAGAGAGGTTCCTATAGAGGTTCCGGTGCGTCCTCTTGGTCTTATTCGAGAGACCGTCAGGATAGCGACTCTCGTTCGGGACGTCCTTCAGGCCGGGACAATCGGTCGGACGCCCCGAGGTCGACGAGGCGAGGTGCGGGTCGTGGAAGACGTGGTTTCTCCTACCGCAGGCCTCGCAGGTCCAGGAGGTGATGGCTTAAATCTCTATCGCGTTCCAGTTGGCGGAAGGTTGTCGAGTTTTTCACAAGAGTGGGCGTCGATTACGGACGACCCTTGGGTGAGAGGAGTGACTTCGGAAGGTCTGAAGATATCCTTCAAACGAAAGCCTCCATTAACTCGAAGTCCAAAGTGGACTCATCTTCCGTCAAATCCACAGAAAAGAGACGCTCTGTTATCAGAGGTGCAGTCTCTTTTAATGAACGCGGTAGAGGTCGTAGAAAACCAGGAATCTCTGGGATTCTACAGCCATCTGTTTCTGGTTCCGAAACCAGACGGCTCGTTCCGTCCAGTCATAGATTTGAGCTGGATAAACAAGCTGATCGTCGCTCCGAAGTTTTATATGGAGACGATTCGATCGGTCAGAGCGAGTATTCGGGTGAACGATTATGCAACGAGCATAGATCTCAAAAATGCGTACTTTCACGTCATGGTACATCCGACATTCCGAAAGTATCTACGCTTCGCAGTCCTTGAAGTGGTGTATCAATTCCGGGCGATGTGCTTCGGATTGAATCTAGCACCCTGGGCTTTCACTCGGGTAATGAACTCGGTAATGATCTACTTCCGAGCTCATTCGTCTGCGGTAACGTCGGCCTACCTGGACGACATTCTTCAGAGGTACGGCAACGAGTTAACGCTTCAGAACGATGTTCAGAATCTTCTTCTATTGCTCCGACGTCTCGGTTTTATAGTAAATGAGGAGAAGTCGGATCTGGTGCCATCCAAGTCATTCACTCATCTGGGAATGAGCTTCGAGACGCACAACAATCTCGTTCGTCTGCCGTTAACCAGAGCGAAATTAGTCAGTTGTTACGCTCGCTATTGTCTGCACGCAGACAAAGTCACGGCGAGAGAATTTATGAGACTGATAGGTCTGTGCGGAGCCGCCGCGGATCTCATTCCGATGGGGCGGTTACGCACACGTCCTCTTCAAATTTTCCTGACTCAGAATTGGAGTGTGAAAATTCATTCGCTCGATGAAGACGTTCTCTTGTCAGATCAAGTGAAACAAGAGATTCAGACTTGGGCAAACATTCAGTGGTTAACTCAAGGAGTTCCGCTGCAGTTGCCGGATCCGAGTTTTACCGTTATGACGGATGCCAGTCAAACAGGTTGGGGTGCATCATTAATCCCAACGGATTCGAGATGCCAGGGTCTTTGGGATCCGCAATTCCTGTGCAAGCACATAAACATCAAGGAAATGATGTCAATTTGGCTTGCGTTACGACACTGGATGGACATTATTCAAGATGCTCATGTCCAAATCCTATCCGACAATACGACAGTAGTGGCGTATATACGGAATCAGGGAGGCACTCATTCAGTTCCGTTGTTCAATCTAACGGAAAGAATCCTTCTGTTTGCGTTAGAACATCACATTCTTCTTTCGGTCCGTCACATACCGGGTCGTCTGAATGTGCTAGCAGACTCCCTTTCACGAAAGGGTCGTTTGTTGCAGGGTTGTTGATTTTTTTGATTTTTTTTTAAAAAATCAAAAAAATCGATTTTTTTGATTTAAATCGGATTTATTTGATTTAAATCAGATTTTTTTGATTTTTTTCCTAGCATTGGCAGCAGTGCATGTATTTTGGATAATTAAGTCAGTATGATCTATCAAAAGGCTCTAGATTATGTATTTCATCTAATGTTACCGAATTCCAAAACCTATGCCCTGCTGTGAAAGTTATACACAGAGAATGAAACAAATTTTAGAATAGATATTAAAATACTGTTATTGCTTCTAGAAACCACTAAAAAATTAAAAAAGTGCTGTATGCACTTAATGTATGTTATGTTTACTGTTGATATTATCAACAGCACCCAATGGGATGCCCGGGAAGTCAAGGTCTGCATGTCTACTGAGGTAGATTTGTTTTCCTCCACCAGTAAAATAGGGGCTGGTACCAATGCCGCTGTGATGCAAACTGTGCAATCTCCCAGTAAGAGAGCAACATAAGCAAAAAGGATTGGCAAAACTTGGCTTAGGCTGGCTAGAATACTTGTCGTGTCATGATATAGCCCAGATGTTGACAATGGCGTTGAACACGAATAAATAAATGTTATCAACAGTAATAATAACATGAGTGCATACAATACATTGAAGTATTGTAACTTGATAAATATCCAGCTTGCTTCATTGATTGCAATCCTCTGTCTCAATTGGAAAATCTTATTTTGATATATACCAAATGCAACCAGTCTGCAGCTGATGGCTACTTTCCTATAAAGTGCAAACAGTTGACAAAATAAGCATTCAGTCAGCAACATTCACGCTGAATATTACATCGCTGTGATGTGGTGGTGGTGATATAATGCTGGGATAATGATAAACTTGGAGTAGGAAAATACGTAAACAGAACAAATTCAACTTCAATGACAAGACTTTGAGAGGTTCAAACCTTCAGAGTATATTAGATAAGAGTTGCATATACTAAGAGACCAATATACTACTAGTCAAATACTATGAACATGATATATCATCTTAGTGCATATCAGGCCCTTGATGTCTGAGAGGGTGTGAGACTTCCAAGCAGTGAGTTTTTTTCTATCCATATGGCATTGATTTAAATCAGTTTGCTTTTCTTTACAAGTGTATTAATTGTTGATTTAGTTTAGGGAGTTTTTTCAATGACATTAAAATTTTGATTTAAATCAAAGATTTTTTTTCAAAAAAAATCCTGATTTAAATCCGATTTAAATCATGGATTTAAATCAACCTGATTTAAATCGGCCAACCCTGGTTTGTTGCCGTTGGAGTGGACTCTCAACAAACAAGTATTCAATCAGATTTGCTACCAATGGGAACGGCCAATGATAGACTTATTTGCGACACATCTCAACAATCAGTTGCGGACGTATGTGTCTCCGTGTCCGGATCCAAGAGCATTTGCAGTAGACGCTCTGTCGATCCCTTGGGACGGAATGATAGGATATGCGTATCCTCCAGCGCCGTTAATTCAACAAGTATTGCTAAAGATAAAACAATCTCAATGCAAGATTCTGTTGGTAGCATCTCTGTCGCCACAGAGACCGAGGATAAATCTACTCGGGTGTCTGTTGTGGGACCTACCGCGGAAGCTTCCTCCACGAGAGGATCTTCTTTCGCAGGGGAAATCGCGCCAACTCCATCACAACCCGCAAGGTCTCAACCTTCACGTTTTTCCGTTGTGCGGTCCTTCTTGCATGGCAAGCACTTTACAGGACGAGCAGTGGACGCGATTTCTAACTGTAGGAGGACCTCCTCTTCGCTAAACTATGCGGCTAAGTGGAAGGTTTTTCGTCATTGGTGTAGGGATCATTCTGTAGATATATTTGATCCCTCTATACCAGACATTGCAAACTTTCTAGTATACTTGTTTGACGAAATCAAACTGCAGCCTGTTACTATAAAGGGTTATAGATCTATGTTATCTGATACCTATGCACATCATGACAGTTTACAAATTGGATCTAATGTCTCTTTATCGAAGTTGGTTAGAAACTTTTCGATAAATAGACCCAGAACTCTTAGATTAATTCCTAAGTGGAATTTAGCTTGGGTTCTCCTTAAATTGAAGGAAAAGCCATTTGAACCTCTTGGGACAGTAGATTTCAAATTCTTATCTTATAAGACAGCTTTTCTCTTAGCTTTCTCTTCTGCCAGAAGAGTCAGTGAGCTTCATGCACTATCGGTGGATGATTCTCATTATCGTAGTGTTGGGAACACTATCACCTTCACTACTAATGTGGGTTTTTTAGCTAAGAATCAGGCTCCTAATAAATATCCGGAACCTATTGTTATTAAGGCTCTTCCGTCTTCAGACGGGCGTAGGCCTTTACTCTGTCCTGTTAGAGCACTACGTATCTATAAACAGAGATCTCAGTTTATCAGAAAGGGACGGAAACGTTTCTTTCTGTCTTTGATGCCTAATAGAAAGGACATTTCAGTCCATTCTATTGCTAGATGGATTCAGTTAACTATCCGTACTGCTTATGAAGATTTATCTTCTCAGCAGTCTGTGCTTAAGATTTCTGCTCATGAAGTAAGAGCTCTTTCTACTTCCTGGGCTTATGCTAATAGTGTTGCTATTACAGATTTAATGAAGGCTGCTTATTGGTCTCAGCCATCCACATTTACGAATTTTTATCTCAGAAATATTGAGTCCATTTCTGGAGACCTGCATTGTTTAGGTCCGTTATCTGTTGCTCAGAATGTCGTCCACTGAACAGTTGCAACTATAGTTATGCAGGCTTTCTGTTCCGGCAGTGACTCCGTCCGGCTGCCCTCTTCGCTCTGGGCTATTTGACCCAGGGCAAGGGGAAGGGGGGGGGGGGGGGCAGGTGTTCCCTTAGGTCACCTGCTTTATAGTGAAAAGCAAGGGAATGCCTCCTCCAAGTCAGTATTTCTGAGTCGCTTCCGGGATGGTTTTAAAGTGTAATATTAATGTTTAAATTCATTCATGTCTTATTTTTAAAGTGTAGCTCGGTGTGAAGCATTTGTATATGTCAAGTGTCAAACGGGCTTTAATATACAATACTCGGACACTTTTAAATGACTATAAAGAGTCTCAATTCTCTGGACTACTTTATTTATTGGCTTGCTTTAAAAATAACTAGTATAAGGGTTATACTGGATGTTAATAGAGAACATGAATGTTATTGTGCTCAATTATTAAGGGTAGTGTATCTTTCTAATTTAATATTAAATAAGAAAGATACATGTAAAGCCTAATACTCCTTTTCTCCTTAAGGGGTTACCTATTTACTATATAGTTGAGCTTATTGGATTTTCCTCTATGTCCTAGGCCCTCCAGCCTGTTTACTATTCAGCTAAGTCTGGGTCATTGGTACAGTATAAAAATGTTAAAAAATTTATAGTAATTTATATATTTTTTATACTTACCAATGACCCAGACGGGGATGGCCCTCCCTGGAGTTGGGAACTCTTGCCTCCCCGCTGAGTACATAGCGCTGACCAGGCACTGCCAGTAAGAATGATAATTGGCACCAATTTCGGGACGTCTGCGTCACTGCGCATGCGCTGTAGAGGCGTAGTATGGAGGTCCTTTAGGACATGATTTCTTTTTGTTTTGGATGCAAATTTTGGGGATTGGGGGGCAAAATTTGTGTTTGGCCCTGGTTTTGTTAGAGTTAGCACCAGCTAAGTCTGGGTCATTGGTAAGTATAAAAAATATATAAATTACTATAAATTTTTTAACTTTCTGAACCGATGGTCCGGTATGAACCAAATTTGGTTTGTGGTAGTATTGGGTCATAAGTACTTGAGCCATGCAAAAAAAAAATTCCCGCATCCCCATGGGAACCCTGGGAGCTAAAAATAGAAATATTTTCGAACGCCCATATTTTCCAAACCCCACGGAACAGAGAGCTTTTATTTGGTATGAAGTATCCTTATGACCAGTAGAATTGAATGGTAAAAAAAAATTGCTATCGGTTATGTTAGGGTGTTCTGTAATGGGCATCGGAAAAATGCTGAGTCAGCATATTTGCAAAAATTTTAAAAAATCTTTTCTCCAGAACCAATCATCGGAATCTTTTGATATTTGGTATACAGCATTCATAGGGAGGGGGGGGGGGGGGGGGGGGGGGGGGTCAGATAAAAGTTTGTTGAAATAAAGCTCATTGGTTCATATTTGGGCTCTTGACAGGAGCCCGAAGTTTTAACATAGGGTAATATGGGGAATATTCTTTAAAAATCTTCTTCTTCAGAACCACCAGTCAGAATCTTTTAATATTTGGTATACATCATTGTTATGAGGGTCAGATTCTAGATTGTTCAAACCAAGTCCCTAGGTTAATATTTGGGCTTCCTACGGAAGCCCACATTTTATCTTTGTTCAATATGGAGGGTAATTTAAAAAAAATCTTCTTCTTCAGATCCATCAGTAAGAATGCTTTGATATTTGGTATGCAACATCTCTATGGGGGTCAGATTCAAGTTTGTTCAAATCAGATCCCTAGGTATATATTTGGGCTCACTATGGTAGCCCAAATTTTTACTTAGTGCAATATGAGAAAATTTCTTTAAAAATCTTCTTCTTCAGATCCACCAGTCGGAATGCTTTTATATTTGGTATACAACATCTCTAGGGGGGTGAGATTCCAGGTTGTTCAATTCGAGTGCCTAGGTTAATATTTGGGCTCCATATGGGAACATGAAATTTAATTTAGTACAATATGAGGGAATTTCTTCAAAAATTTTCTTCTTCAGATTCACTTGACAGAATGCTTTCACATTTGGTGTACAACATCTCTAGGGGGGTCAGATTCTAGTTTGTTCAAATCGGATCCATAGGTCAATATTTGGGCTCGCTATGGTAGCCCAAATTTGAACTTAGTGCAATTCGAAGAAATTTCTGTACAATTTCTCTTCTTCAGATCCAACAGTCAGAATGCTTTCATATTCGGTACACAACATCTCTAGGGCAGTCAGATTTAACTGTGTTCAAATCAAGAGCCTGGGTTAATATTTGGGCTCTCTATGGGAGCCGGAATTGGCCATTTTGCTGAAGAATTAAAAATTTTGTATTCAGTACCCTCTAGAGGTACTAAGATTAATCCACATAGGTTGTACCAAGGGGCTTCATAGGGGAGCTCTACATTTTACTTATGATCAATTGAAGAAAATGCATGATGCCCAGATCATTTTTGTCACTCCTGAGGGACTCAAGGATTGACATTGTAGCCTATGGAGATGGCTTGCTTAATGTAGACTCATTCTTGGACTATGTTTAAATTGTGTTCTGTACAAGTTGAGCGCTTCAGGCCCCGTGGGGCCTCTTGTATTTTGATCACAGAGTGCACATACCAAAGTCATCTGGCGCTAGTTCAAAAGGCACCAGCAACGTTAGGGGCACATGTCTGTGTGTGTGGGAGGGGTGGGGGGTAAGGGAGCCCTCTCTCCCCAGAAAATTTGTTAGAATGTGCTGTCAAATGAAATATTTTGGTTGGTGGCATTTGGGGTGAACATCCAATTGATTTTTGAATGGCAAAAATATCATCTCTCTTTTGGGGCCAATAGACAACTGATCTTTTTAGATTGCAAAAATTTGAAAAAAATAATGGGGAGGGGGGAGTGCCCTGAACCCGCCTCTGCATAGAGAGACTTACCCATTCAAGGGGTGTTGTAGTCAGTGAATGAGATGCACTTCTTAATATAAAAAATTTCTTGCGACAAGAAATTTGCTATATTAATAAGTGGAACTCTCAATGTGAGATCATCAGATAACTGTTCCTTCTTTCCTGTATCCATGATCCATCATTGTTTTGCGTGATGTCTGTAATCTTTTAAATCTGAACAGGAATGCAGTGTGCAAAATTTGACGAGAACGCTTATTTCGTTCAGATGGTGGTTACGCAAATTTAAATCAACGCAAACAGATGACCGGTTAGCCGAAAGTTGTATCTTGAATGGTAAAGTCTGAGTCACTTAACTGGTAGAGTGCTGAATCTTTTCTCAGCCTCAAGATTTATTCACACATTTTTGTCTTGTTACAATTCCCAATAGCCATCTGCAGCCCACTTGAACGGTCAGTCGATTAGAGTCATTTTTTAAATTTTGCACACTCGGAATGCCTGCATGTCATGGAATAAGATTACAATTAGACCAATGTGTCGGTATGTTGAGATGTCAAACTTTCTGATTGTGATGAACTGATTATCAAAACTTGCTATCAACTGATTACCTGTTATTTCTCTGCCGATTTTGCCGATTCCGATGGCTGAAGTAGGACATTGAAGAAAATCTGTTGGTGCCTGTTATACTAAAGAATTTTGTTGATAAATCATCAATTACGAAAGCTTAATACCACATAAGTTATCGGAGTATGCATATTTATTACTGGGCAGTACTAGCCAAAATAATATTTGCATTTTGGTTGGAGTGTGGGGAGAAGATCGTTATTAACGATACAATCACACCATATTGTTCTTGTGAAGATTGTGTTTTATTCCGGTAAATAGTGTTAATACGGTTTTGTGTAAGGATACAATAAACTTGGCTGTATTAACCAGGAATATACTGAGCACACATAATTTGTGTCTTAAATGAATAATAATTTTGATGTTAATGTGTGTTGTGAAGTTGTATGACACATGGTTTACACATTTGTCAGAATGTATTATTCAATATTCTTTTTTCAACGTGCTACCTCCCTTGATGTGTTTCTCTAATGTTTACATGAACTCTACAATCTTCGGGAAATGGTGGCGATCTTGTACCGATTGCAGTTGGTAAATTCCGGAATATCTCTGCTCTGCAAATCCCTAAATTTTCTGCTATGCACTGCACACGTTTTTAATGGGGAAACTTCAATGAAATGACCAGATATCAAAGTGATTTTCAATAGTCCGTGTTAAATATAGAATAACCGTAAACTGCTGGTTTTCAAGTGCCGGTTGTCATAATCGGCTGATGCCCCATAACCGGCCGGTTCCGATTGCTGATTCCAATTATCGGTTCATCACTACTTTCTGATAGTATGATGTCCAAGATACCGCATTGTTGGCGGTTAGAGTACTATCAGATTGTTTGACATTCCATCATACTGACACATTAGCACTAAGAGGGTTATGCAAATTATCTACAAGATAGTCACCTCACCTGATTTCCAAGGCCATTCTTCCTTTCAGTTTCCATTGAGTTATCATTATCAGAGAGTATTCACTGAATTCTGAGAATTCCCATTACTTCGAAAAAAAAATAAAACACAGCCATGCGCGTATAAGCGTTTTTTTGATTTTTAGTTTTCATTCATTTGAAATAGCCATTGTGCATAAATATGTGACCTTAAACATCAATAAATAAATAAATAAATAAATAATTCATTTCAAATTTTCGATTGACACTTTGTTTGACAAAGATGTGCAGCAAACTTTGTATTAATATTAATTTAACTCTTTCCCTGCTGTCACAGGATTCTCAACATTAACAGAGCATTAAGCGAATTGATACTTATCTCTTACCTTGACACCAAGTCGCTTTGCAGGTGTCACAGTTCGTTCTTTTTCAGGAAGAGATTTGTACTCTTCAGCGTGATGATTTTGTATGTGGCGACGTAGATTAGAGGTATTTGAACTATTAGGAAGTTATGCAGTGCTCTGATTATAGTTAGCATCACGCCAGTTATTTCTCATTCTGACACAGATATATCATTGGAAGAAAAATGGGGCGGTCATGCAAGTCATCGGAGAGACAAGCACGAATCAACATTCGCTTAGTAGCAGTGTGCACAATTCGATTCGCGTATTGACGGATTCACATGGAATTTTAACCCCTGCAGTCTGGCAATAGAAAAAACTCTTCACTAAATCTTTAAACCTTCTGCCAATTAGAACTGAAGGTTAATCGAAACCAAACCAAGGTTTTTAGTTTTTTTTAAAAACCAAAACCGAAACCGTCGACATCCCGTAATCTAAGGTTTTTCGTTTTTTATTAAATACTCTCTTGCTGCAGAAATTCACAGAATGTAGCCATCCCAGAGTAGTGAGAGTACCCAGACACTGCCAATGGCAGTGTCTGGGTACTCTCACTACTCTGGGAGGGCTACATTCTGTGAATTTCCGACATTTCAGTTTAGTTGTGTTTGCAGCTTTCCTCAAGTTGCGTGTAGGTGTCAGACCTCGAAAAATGGCCAAGCACAATAAAAGTTCTGTATATTTAGGTAATAATTATATTGGCCTTCCTGATTCTTCATGTATTATAGCTTATTTCGGGCATTCATTGAGTTTCACTCAATTTCACTGCCATTCGCTTATGACTCCGGACAAAAGAATGAGTTTTATTGAATTTTATTTTGCCTCATGAACAAACCGAAAACCGAACCGAACCGAGGTTTTACTCCACCTGAAAAACCAAAACCGAAACCGAACAAGAAATTTAAAAACCTGCAGCTCTACTGCCAATGTACACTTACCCACAAATTTGGAATGCATTAGGCAGTATGATTCGTAATATTGCTGATAGGAAACTGTTCAGGAAATCTCTCAACTTCCAAGAACCTGTCGTCATATTCAAGTGATGTTCACTGTAATAACACTACTGTCCTGATTGCACACCTTGATTCAAAGGGTGGATAGTTATTCTTCCCAACCCACGAAAATAGTATTTGTTCATTTTAAATGTTAGCATGACGTTGTAATATATCTAGTCTGAAAAACTTGTCTTGCCTAAACTGGCTGCCTCATCTGCTTCACTGGGTACTAAAAATAAAAAAAAAATCATTATTTGCTCGGTATGATATATTAACAATTTTATCTTCATAATTGTGAATGACGCAGACGCAGGCCTCAAAATAAGTCACGAACGGTCATTCAGGTTACACAGAGGTTATTGTGATTCAAATATTCGTAACCTGCCCACCGTTTATGATCATTTTTAATAGTAAGCGGAAACTTTTATGGATAATAACGATGCTTAAACATAGAAGATTATTTTATTTGCTCAGAAATGATCTCGGGCTCGTTTTTTTTACAGGAATCCGATTTCCTTAAGTTCCCGTAAAACAAAAACTCAGTATTCCAAGTGGATTCCTGTCCATGCTTAAGGTGGAATCTATATTTTGGGCACTTTTGTTTCAGATATTTCATCCCCTTAATGAATCTAAAATCTGGACAAGGTATAAACTATTCACCGTATGCGCGAATTAAACCTGATTAAGTTCAAAGTATCTGTATCTGGACTCGTCAAATTAAGTTATAGGAGGTGGTGGGGGGGGGGGGGGTGGTACAGTCACTGACTCAATCATTCAATGTCATTGACTTTCCATACTAGAACCCCTGAACGTGAGCACGTTCAGAAGAACCCAACATAAATACAACAACTGCGCATGTGTACGGCGCAAACAGTGATCTGAAATTTTGACGTTTCAGTCACAAACGAGTGACATCGACTGATTCGAGGGAATAAGTAAATCGAGGTAAGTAATCTTATTGGCTTATTAGTGTGGCGGTGATGAGAACCCATAAAAAAGAATGCCTGTTGAACTGCATTATAATGCAGTAGTCAGTGTTAAACCCATGAAATTTGCTACAGCAAACTGTTACGGAAGGGGAAATTCTGAATTGTACAGTCAGCATTAGCCGTGAATTTAGGTGCCAGTGATGAAGAAATGTGAACAGCAGGGTATTTCGGACGAAAATAAAATGGAATGGATTGGATAACAATAAACTGAAAATTAATTATCCTTGGTCTAAAACTGCGAATCAATTTAATAATATTCTTAGCATACCCATAAAAGCTATGGTCAGAAATGGGTCACCACAGGTTACGATCAGTAAACACTCATGTAACCCGTCGTAACCTTAAAAAGGTTACGACAGTTAAATTAGCATAACCTCTAAACAGGTTACGAAAAAATCCATATTTCGAGGCACGCAGACTGGCAGACTAGTTTGAATATCATCAACTTGGAGCTATTAGATCTTGCACTGGTTGCAATGGTATCGGACAGATCCAAAAATGAAAATAACTACTCCTAAACAATTTACCAGGCCATAAAATTTGAGAGGAATGATTTTATTGTTCCTCTGGTGGTTATCTAAATGAAAAAACAGATAACCAAAAAGTTGTTCGTCTGGGACTACAAACAGTACATGTATGTCAAAAAGTTGTGTCTTATCGCCTTGTTTGATAGCACTGTTTTAAAATGTTCCTGTGGCAAGACCCCTCTCTTCAATACTCAAACTCCCTAAGACAGCTGATGCCCCATGTGCTTGCCGCAGAATAAGGTGTAGATGCTTTCAAAATCTGTGAACTGTCATACAGAAGGGCTATCGTGGACTGGTCAAAATCGACGGCTTTTCATTTTTTCCACGCATATAATCCAGGGATGATCCGCTATGACAACTAGCAAAATTTCCACCAATGGAGCGCCGGGATTATCCTGGTGCTTCATCGGTGGAAATTTTGCTGGGTGTCATAGCAGATCATCTCTGAATTGTTTGCGTGAAAAATGCCCATCCATAGATTTTGACCCGTCCACGATGGCTGCAATGTAATCGGTCCTCTTTATTATATCCAGATGAACAGTAAATAGGTTGTCTCAAAATTCAAGATTTTATTCTCTGGTTTACTTTGGTCATCCTTAACCTGTGCCTCTAAACTTTTTTTGGTTGATCGAAGGTATGAATAACCTATGACCAAGCTACTGTATTTACTCTATGTATTGGGACAGCTAAAATAATTATTTTCACAGGTGTCCCAATTCTTAGAAAATGAGAAAAGAACACAGCCTGGTCTTGATTCGATGCTGAATAAAGTTGCGTGTGATTCATTTTCCATCACTATATACAAAAATCGCCGTCCAAATTTTTTTATATTTTCATTTTTTGCTATTTTTTGCTTCCAAAACATAGCTTATGATCCCTCATTGGAACGAGCGCATTGCACTCGTTCCAATGAGGGATCATAAGCTATGTTTTGGAAGCAAAAATTGAAAATTTTTAGTTACTCAAGAATTTTTTTTATGAGTGTCGTCTGCTACTAGCGACGGGTCAACTGGAAACAAATCTCCTGAATGTCCCAAACTTTAGAGCATAAAAAAATATAGTTTTCTGGAAAAAATGTATGTCCCAAATCATAGAGTGTCCCAATACATAGAGTAAATACGGTACATCCTCACAGTCTGTGTGCAATTGAATTTTCTAAGGGGATGGCAGATAGACGGGCAGTCTAGCTATGCCATTCCCTACAGTATGCTTATTTTAGGGCTGCAACAATATGCTTCCCTAATGATATGATACATATCACAATTCAGTGCACACGATACGTATCATGACACTAGAGCTGAACGGTTAACCGCTTAATTGATTAACCAATGATCAACGTCGTGATCGAGCAAAAAAGTCCTTGATCGATTAACCTTTACCTTTGAACTACCGCATTACAGGTGTTAACACTGTAACAAGCACCCCAACTCATGTAGACATTCCCAAACTCACTCATCGTTGAGTTGTCAAAACATCAGTGAAGTCGTCAAAACATCAATGAAGTCGGCATGTGTTTTATCCTGATAACATTGTCACTATCCTGTAACATTGACTTTGATGTCATTAGAATGTGTGGGCAGTGTGCCTGAAATGAGGCCGAAGGCCGAGCCTAATATTGATCTCGCTGAGCCTTATATCACACCATATCCACCCCCTGAAAGCCCCATAACGTATTTATTATGCCAGTCCTTTGAAAGAGACACAACCATAAGTGTAATTTATGTTTGATATCGATCAGCCTTCAAGTTCAACCATTCAAATCAAAACATAACAGATGATAAAATTTACAGTCTAGGGGGAGTAACTCGAAAATGTTTGCATGAGCTGAGAAGGGCAGATTATTCGGGTAAGGATTCTCGCTTGAGTTCGTCTCAGACAGTGCCAGTTGGCTTCTATACATGTCGTTTTATTGGTTTATTTATTGTATTTATTTACATTTGTTTATTAAAATTTCTCAAAGACTGGAAGAAACGTATTATAGTTGTACATTGCTCAACAGACACACACGCAAAATTATTTGTTCTTCGTTGAACACGCGAAATTAGGAAAAACATCAAAGTGAGCGTTTGGATGTCAAAAACAAAATGTCGGAACTGACCGTATTTTAGCTCAAAACGATCAGCTCGATGATACACAGTCTCATATACGGTCACCAGATATTGATGCTGATTGGTCAATAACAATTACTGGCATAATAAAATAAATTGTAGCCAAACATTTTTATATTAATATTATTCTTCTAGTGCTGATCCAACAACAATTTAGTGCAAACTGTGTAAAGCCACTATAGTGGCTTTCAGCACTTTTCAGTAGAGCCCCAAAAGTGGCTTCTAACACTCAACCAGTTAACTGTAGTTGTATTACATTTGCATTTAATTACAATCTTTTTTGGCATAATTAAAGTTGTTTCTCTAATGATTGAAATATATTTTTATTTCACTGCAATAACCCTTCATTTTCAGAATAATTTCTAGTGAAGTCTTGGCTGCCTAAGTGACCAATGGAGGAAATGTGGTCTTATGGTTTATGAGCCAAAATTAGAAGCCTATATTTAAGATTCAGGAGCCAAATCAGAATTTTAGGCGTCAAATTCACACTGGCTACTTGATTGCTACTGGGGTTGGTCCCTGTCTTCTCTGAGGGAACCCCAGGAATTGGAGCAGTACTTGTTAAGTGTGGCAAACAACTTTTGCTTTACTGATAAATAGAACCCAATAACTAACACCTGAGGTTGTAGTATAGGTATAAACAATTGGCTAAACTTGAAATCATATCTATGTTGCTGTCCTAGAAGTTGAAAATAACCTTAAGCCCTAATAAATAAATAAATATGTCAAGCATTATGGCCAGAACGAGCCAGCATGGTTTACAAAAATTTCCATTCAAATTTATGATTTTTCTCAATTTTTCCATCAAAAATATAGTTTATAACCACTCATTGGAAAAACCTGATTGTGCACATCCCAATCGGTGTCTGCTCTTCATGTTGTGTAAAGGGTTAACCCAGGGTTTCTGCCAGGTATAAATTAATGGATCCTGTGGGAGGGGAAAATCACAGATCGCCTGATACGACCCTGGTTCACGCTGAGCAAAGAAAATTTTGGAATTGAACACTGCAGGAAGGCCATTTCCTTGCATCTGAGACGGCGATTCATGTTTTAGTGTGAATTATTTTGTGAGAATAATTATGTCAAATCTTTGGGGAAACACCCAAAGCTATCGCCGTTTCTTCACTACAATCGGCGTGCAATATCTTACCTAATCAGCAAACAACGGAAAATAGCGATAGTTTCTGACTGGCACTCGACAATCTTAAGTTGCAGGGTGTAAATTCTGGAAATGGAGCTCCTAAAATCTGTCAACTTTCTTGGGAGAATGACCATGTCTTGACTAGAATTTTACGGTGTCTTGTTCTTTGTTTTTTCGACCAGATTTTATGCTTTATCAGTAAATGATCGGCAGGGGGAATGGGTCTTGTTGATGGACCCTCAGCCATGGTAGTGGAAACCCTGGTTAACACTCATTGAATTCATTCCACTAAGGAGCCACATGATATGGCTTTGTTGAATTTATTTTGAAAAATTAAAAAAAAATAGTATTTAAAATAATAAATTTTGAGATTGTGTGCATTGGGTTAATGTCTCTGCAATGAAAATGTTCAACCTGACTTAACTGACCATATGTTTTGTCGTCAACAGTATTACTTTTTTTTTCTTTGCAGCTTGTCTGATTTTGAGTGTTTGTTTTTCTCATCAAAGTATTTCATTACAAATGGCAGTAAGAGATTCTTTCCTTGTAGACCCAGGCTAATCTGCACTCACAGATGTGCATGTTAGGGGAAATCCCTCCATGTTGGCATATTCAGTCTGTTCATATTTAATGTGCATTAGACGGTTCGCAATGGACAAGGATTCTTTATGATTTCTAGACAAAACTGCAATTATTTGCAGCATATAGACATTTGAAGTTGAAAAAGGTACATGTTGTATAACTTATTTTATTACCTCTTTTCTGTTTCTAGACACTCTTAACCCTTTACCTAAGATGAAAAGCAGACGACACTTACAAACAAAATTCTTGAATAACTAATTTTTTTCATTTTTTATCTCAAAAACATAGGTTATGACCCCTCTTTGGGACGAGCTCGTTCCAAAGATGGGTCATAACCTGTTTTTGAGAAAAAAATGAAAAAGATAATGAAAATTAATTTTGCGATTTTTGTGAATAGCACTGTCCAGTTTAGGTCATTATATTGGGCAGGCCTGGCATTTTCAGGAGAGTGATTTATTCGCTCGCCTACTGCTCGCCTCAAAAAAATTGAGGAGGCCAAAAAATAGCCCTCCTAGCCTTAAAAAGTAATGATTACCACAACAGCCCATTCCTAAAACCCACAGGTTTTCAGATCTCTGCTATGTTAGTGGTCTCTGCAATATGGCCACACTTCCCCTCCCACACCTCTGGGCTTTACCAAGGCCCGGAGGTGTGGGAGGGGCAGTGTAGCCGTCTCACCGACTACCTGGTTAGCAGCACCAAATAAAATGTACAAAGCCCACTCGGCAGAATTCATTAATAGTACAACTTCATTTTGCCGCTTTCAGCTTTTGTAAGCTTGAGGAAAGCTAATCGCACCCCAAGTCCATGTGAGGAGAGAGATTTTTAGGCCTCCTGCATGTTTAAGAATGCCAGGCCTGATGTTGGGTAAAGGGTTAACTCCTTGCATGCTGCTGGCAGATATTCCTGTCAGGACAGGATTTCTCTTGTAGCTGAAAAAAGTATAATATGGGCACATTTAATCAAATTTCCACCCATGTAAATTGAATGGAATTTTTCACCAGTGATTCCTTGAGTTCAATTTTGATGAAGATTTGATAAAAAAGAACTTGAAAATACTCCGTGGGTTAAGAGTTAATTGTATATTGTAGACATGCTTTTTCATTAGAAGACTTTATGGTAACATTTGCACCAGTAATGTTCAAATAAAGGGCCATAAGCTGTTTTTATTAGGTAGAAGTTCAACTTTTCATTTACCTAACAATTATTAAACATTTGAATTATTTATTTTTGGTCAAGTTGTGTTAACAACCGAGACCTATGGCTTTGCGATGGCCGGTGTGCATCCAGGTGGGTGAGCATCCGGTTTTTCATTACAGAGTTATGGACCTTAATTCGTAAATTTTTTACGACTTTTGAGCTTGTTAGTGAAATAACTTGAACAGACGTTCTCCGATTTGACTATTTGCCATACTGGTCTTATGAATTAATATCTCAAGCGAATTCGAAACCTATCCTGGCCCAATTTTTCTTGACAGAGTTATGGGCCTTAATTCGTCAATTTTTACAAATTTTGAGTTTGTTAGCACAATATCTTGAACAAATGTTCCCCGATTTGACTAATATTTGCCATACAGGTATTTTGCAATAATATCTCAAGCGAGTTCGAAAACTGGCGCGGTCCGAATTTTTACGAAGTTTGTTCTCAGAGCAGTGACATTTCTGATTTTCAGTAGAGAGTGCATGAATAAAATATCCACAACTCGATGTCTGCATCTCCGATGCGCACCTCTGGTTACAACCTCAACCTCATCCCTGACTTAAGATTTGGTGAAACATTGCTGGAAAGGATCCAGGGAGCTCTGTCTAGGAGGGTGTCATGTTCTTCCTCAATATAGGGAAAATACTTTTGAATCTTTAACCCATAACTGGTTAGGTGTCGAACCCTCTATCATGGCTTTATTGAAAAGTGCTGAAAGACACTTTAGTGACTTTACACTGTGTGCATTAACTTGTTGTTTGTGCAGCAGCAGATAAAAAAATGTTCATATAAAATTGTTTTGTTACAATTTATTGGAGAGTGCCAAGAGGCATTCTCCAATATATAGTAACAGAACAATTATTTATGCACAGAATCTTGAGGCTCCCCTCGCGGTTCCATAGCATCTGAAAAAAAATCTGTTTCACATCACATTTGAAAAATAATTTTGCACTCAAACAGTTAAAGAGCATTGGTTGCACCAGGATCTCCCACTTCAGATGAAGGGTGGGGTGGGGGCTATTCACTGAGGAGGCCACGTAGAGGGGGAGGGCTAGGCTATTCTCCGAGGAGGAGACCACACTGAAGGAGGCAGTTGGGGTAGACCTCCCTGACAAAACCTATTCCCCCCCCCCCTCCGACACACACACACACACTTCACATGCCCCTCCTCAAGGCACCACTACTGTTAAAGGACTAATCCAAGTCTGGTAACCTTTTGTTGCCTTGGAATGGGTGCACCAACAATCAGTCTTCAATTTAGCCTCTTATTCAGTAGATAGTTAGAGCACTCCAACAGTGTTTTCTTGTCAAGTCTTCCTGTGCAAGCAGACAAGACTTTACCAGAAGTCACTACCAAGCTACTAGATGTATAGGTTGTAAATTTATATGGCAGAATTTAATAAAAATTGTCCAGGGTAAATCACAGAACTAGAAGGAAACATTTACATTTCAAAACTGCAACCGATGATTTCTTGCCATCCTGTCGCTGTTAATTTTGACAACTGATTCCCTAAATTGAATATTATCATTTTTATTACCAACCATGTCAGCAGTAACATTTGAGGTTGCTTAGATATTACAACTTCTTTTATCTTCAAATAAATATTTGCAAACATGTCTGTGGTATGGGATGTCTGTTTCTTCATTACCTAACTGGCTGCATGGCAGCCACTGTTTTTCCAAGGTCAAGGGAACATTATTCTAAGACTGAAAAGCTTTATAACCAGTATGTTATCATTGAAGAGGGGCATCTGTTAAATTCCTAGACTATTATCAGAAATCGGTGGTTGGATTATTAAAACAGTTCTTATTGAATCAACAAGAAAATCAGCAGTAGACACCCTATTACATGTATATAAGTAAAAAAAAATGTGCATACAGTTACAGTATGGGCAGATTGGACTTCGACTAAATTACAACTGGATGGATCTACAACACATTGAATAATGGAAGTTTTTAGATGTACAGTATGTGGAGAATGTATTATCACTAAATCATTCGTGGAGTGGAGATTCCACCCAAGTGATAATTGCAAATTTGTTGCAAAGCATAACAAGCACAAGCAAAGTTCCAGCTAGTGGAACTCCAGGTTAAACCTGGAAGTCCATTAGCTGAACCATTGCTTGTGTTTTTTGTCCATATGTACAGAATTTGAAAGTGATACTTTGGGTGATAACTCCACTCCACGGGTGATTTAGTTACAACCCTCTCCACATACTGTACAAGAAACACAAGAAGTCTATAACCCCTTATCCAATACACAAAATTGATTATTTTAATTGTTTTTTTTGGGGGGGGGGGGGGGGACATGGTGGCATTGCGGTATCCGCTTCTCGCCAGATCACCGAAGTTAAGCAACGTCGAGCCCGGTTAGTCCTTGGATGGGTGACCGTCTGAGCGATCGATTTGGACTCCAGCGTTGTGTCCTTGGGCAAGGCACTTAACCCCGATTGTCCACATGGGGGCACGATGACACCGTGTACTAATGCGTACTGCACGTCGATGGTGCGCATTTCTTCAACCAATCTAATCCTGCCTGTGCTGCAATGCGGAGTTATGATATTGGGGAGCTGGCAGCTGCTCATCTTTGCTTGGTGGTTCTCTTTGGGTTCTCCGGCTTCCTCCACCCGTAAAACTGTCACCGACACAATATGGCCTTGGTTGTTAAAGTGTCGTTACACTGTTAATTTGTAAATTATGCATGTGAATACGAACGATTCATTAGCTACAGAGTTGAGTTGAAAAATCAGAGGGGTACTTGGTTGTCCAGGCCTTATCCTTTCCAAAGCCTCTATTGTGCTGACAAAGCGGTCCCAAACATTATTCTGGCAGCTGATTTAGGTGAAACAGGGCTGTTCTTTTTAAAAACGAGAGAAGTACCCATGTATTTGTTCGAGTCCTTTCTTGCAATGTGATGCACACATTGGAGCCCACTTAATTAACAACCCTGTTAATTGCATATAACTTCCAAACATCAAAACCATTTACCATACCTTCAGTTGAAATTTAACCTGTTAATTGCATGTATAGACTGTAGTGTAAACACCTCTTAATTGAATGAAAAATCTATTGAAAATTCCTTTTGACAACCACTAACTTCATGGTTATAGACCTTTTTGACCTCAGTACATCTGATTTAGGCAATGTATATTGGGTACTCTCACCTGCCGAATAATAGTGATGTCACTTTTATTAATTGTGAAGAAAAATATTGGCCATCAATAAGTACAAATGACTGGTGGGTAAATTTCAGTTTATATGTATGTTGTAGTCTCGATATATCAATAGATGCTGAATGTGACCTTAACCCTTTACCTAACAAATCGCCAGCATCCGCCTGCGTAACATGCAAATTGAGCAGTTGAAAAAATTAAATTTTTCAAAATATTTCAACAAAACCATATCATATGACCCCTCATTGGAACGAGCTCAATGAGCTCGTTCCAATGAGGGGTCACATGATATGGTTTTGTTGAAATTTTTTGAAATATTTAAAAAAATGATATTTAAAATAATAAATTTTGATATCGTCTGCGTTGGGTAAAGAGTTAAACACCAATAAAGAAGCAAAGAAGCAAAAATTTGCACACCAGTTTGTAATGTCACTGAAAATTTTTTATTTTTGTTGTTTTCCACACCAAAGTTAGCTTAACCCTTTATCCCAGGCACACAATATCGAAATTTGTTATGCTCCCTTAAAAATTTCTGTCTGTCTGTCCGTCCAAACAAATGATTTTCGATCGATAACTTTAGTTTGCTTGGATGAAATGAAACAAAATTTTATCCATAGGTTTATAGCCACATAATAGAGGTTGGGATTGATAGTGGACTTGTTCTGATATTTTTTGGCAGAGTTATGGCCCTTTTCCAAATTAGACATGTTGATATTGATTTCCGGATGATAACTTTAGTTTGAGTGAACGATATAAAACAAAATTTTATACGAAGGTTTATAACCACATAATACAGGTTGGGATTGATAGTGGGCATGGTCTGTTATTTTTTGGCAGAGTTATGGCCCTTTTCCAACTTAGAAGACATGTCTATATTGGTTTCCTTATAGTAACTTGAGTTATAGGTGTCCGATTTCAATCAAACTTGGAATATAGCTTACTGTAGACAAAATACCAGACAGGTTTGATTTTGAGTGTGGAGCAATAATTTTTAGTCGAGTTGTGACGAAGTCAAACTCGACTTATAGTTTGATGAATGGGGAGCTGACGGACTGTTGGACAGGCGGCTGGGCAGTCATAAAAAATTGGTTTCTGGACGATAACTTGATAATGGTTCGACCGACGTTCCCGAAACTTCGTTGGTAGGTTGGCCTCAGTGAGAGGAAGAACCCTATTTATTTTGGACTCACTAGATGAAAGGTGAAGGTCACAGTGGCCTTGAACATAGTAAATCTGTAAACAATTGGTTTCCGGACGATAACTTGGTAATGGTTTGACCCACGTTGATGAAACTTCATTGGTAGATTGGCATCGGTGAGAGGAAGAACCCTATTTATTTTGGATTCGCTCTTCGAAGGTCAAGGTCACAGTGACCTTGAACATAGTAAATCATAAACAATTGTTTCCGGATGATAACTTGACTATGGTTCAACCCACATCCATGAATCTTCATATGTAGGGTGGCCTTCCAGAGAGGAAGAACCCTATTTATTTTGGGCTCGCTAGGTGAAAGGTCAAGGTCACAGTGACCTTCAACATAGTAAATCATAAACAATTGCTTTCTGGCTGATAACTTGATAATGGTTCCACCCACGTTCATGAAACTTCATAGGTAGGTTGGCATTGGTGCAAGAAAGAGCCCTATTTATTATGGATTCACTAGGTTAAAGGTCATGGTCACAGTGACCCTTCACATAGTAAATTGTAAACAACTGGTTTCCTGATGATAAGTTGATAATGATTAAACCCACTTCTGTGCTGTCACAACTTGACATTGGATTGGTGATCCTATCAGCATTTTTATCTGAGTTATGTCCCCTTTTGGGACTTTGTTAACCACTAAAAATATAGTTTTTCATAAAGGGGGACATTTGGTGGCTTTCTGTATTGGTGCTATGGTTTAATGAAGATAAGATAAGGTAAGATATTTATTAATTCAAAATCAACAAAGACAAATTACTAGAAACTCATGCGTGGCAATGGGGGTGGGAGGCATAGCCACCCTTGGCATTCGGGGAGCATCTGTTGGCTGTGGCAACCTTTTACTTGTTTTAATTACATCTTTTTCAAATTTTCACAAAATTTCAACAGAACTGTAGCATGTAACCCCTCGATGCAGCAAGTTTGACAGGTAATGTTATGGTGAAACCCTGTTAATTGAATACCCACATTGCCAGTGAAAAATATTCATTTAACAGGGGTATTCAATTGACAGGAGTTCGGTTAAATTCCTAAATTCCGGTAATAAATTAAGCATACATTCTATTATATCTTGTTTGACAGACAGAGCCCATGGAGCTCTGTCAAACAAGACATAAAAGATTTAATATACTACGTAAAAAGGGTTTTGAATCACTCCAAACGTTTTGGCTTAAATGACAAAAAAATTAAAAAATAATGGAAAGTTATATACCATGTGAAAGCTAATTCATTTTCTGATAAATCAGTGGTCATTTCAGACAAATTCATTGAACAATGCCTATGGTATCACCCGTCATGTACATGGGGGGTTATGGCTGCATGATATTGTAAACTGAATACCTGTATCGGTATTCAAAAAAATACCGCGGTATATCGAAAGACTGTTCAGATATCTGAACATACTCACCACATTCAGGACTAAAACCATTACAGCATGCATTGATAATGCAGTTTGAATAACCCTTGACCTAATGCAGACGATGTTAAAATTTATTATTTTAAATATTAGTTTATCAAATTTTTCCCCAAAAATCAACAAAACAATATCATGTGACTTCTCATTGGGATGAGCTTGACGAGCACGTTCCAGTGAGGGATCACAAGTTACTGTTTTGTTGAATTTTTTGAAAAATATTTTTTCAACTGCTGAATTTGTATATTACGCATAATGATGTTCCCGATTTGTTGGGTAAAGAGATAATATTCATTCAGGACGACATCTTGAAAATTAAATTGTTGTTAAATAAAAAATTTCAATAAACCAATATTCTTTAATTACACCGGTATTCAATCGATACTGGTTTGAATACCAGTATGAATCTGTTTATCGATATGAGGGGTCCTCATATTGTGAATGAGAGTACAACATGATCCTGACCAATTTGATTCCATTCCCAGACAAGAATGTTACTCCAAACTTATTAACCACCCCCCTTGATTCACATATGAGCCGACACATGCATTTGATATTGCCCTCGGACATGGTCTCTCTCATGAGCAGACAATATTCTATCCCAAGGCACCACTGTACAGCAGGGTTTCCGCTAGACCGGCAGCGGGTCCATCGACCGGACCCATTCGCCACGCCGATCATACTATGATCAGTCAGAAAAGCTGGTGGTTAAAATGTCGAGTACAATGCTGTATCGTAACGACACTCAGGATCCTTTGTTTCCACGTACGGTAATATATAATTATGTTGTATAATATGCCTACTATTACTGGCGACAGCCTGATACTTTATAACCCCCAGACGAGAGGGGGAAACAAAGTTTAAATCGTGTTTGGTACGAAATCATTGGCTTTTATTTCGATCGATAAATGATGTAATTGCATGTGATAAATGATGTAATTGCACGTGCATGACGTCACACGTCCGCATCATGGTTCTTTTCGAATATTTCGTTCTCACTGCATTTCCAATTATTTACGTTGGCACGTATCGGGTTGCATAAAAAAATTGAGGTCACAGTCACTGTCAAGATTCGTGGATTTTGTGTTGTTTTCATGTTTTGGGTTTGTATTTTTATGAAACCTCCGACCAGAGGTAGTATTGTGTGTCCCGTGGGAATTTAGAGAATAGTAGGAGGAAAAATTATATATTTTCCACTTCAATTATTCAGTATTTTAGCTACAAGAATGCCCCCAGAGGCCACCAGAGAGCACCTAAAAATCAAAATTTTTCCCAGACCCCCCTCTACACGCATGTGCCTACGGCACGTGCGGCAAACGCCATCGGCGTCTGAGTTTCACTTTCTTTAAACTACCGGACCCACAAATTTTCCAATAGTGGAAACCCTGGTACAGGTGTGTTTAAGGTGTATAAAAGTTGCATAATAAACCAATCAGTAGATGAAATCTACAGAGATTTCATGCAATACATGTTCCTGGTCATTATGTGATTTTCAAAACACAACCCCTGTCCTATTTAGTGGAAGATGAGGTGGTTAAGGGTGTACATAGACAAACTTCAGACATGACATTTTCTTCTGTAACTATTGGGATGTTTGTCTTACATTCATAAAACATTCAGTCAAGTATACTTTCGAAAAATTTGGAAAAACTTGTAATTCAAAATGATTTTTGAAGAGTATACAGTGAAACCCTGTGAATTGAATAGCCATTTTTCCAATGAAAATTATTCAATTAATGGGGATTGTGTCCCTTTCTGTATTCTAGAGATAAACTTAGCATTTATTCTATTATATCTTGTTTGACAGAGCTCCATGAGCTCTGTCAAACAAGATATAATAGATTAAGTACCTGTATTGGATATACCGAGGCCGAATAGGTCTATAAACAAAGGAAAACTGGGGCAAGTCAAGCTAATTTCTTGACAGGTTAGAAGATTTTTTATTCAATTAACAGAAGTTTACTCTATAACCTATATTCAATTAGCAGGTCAAATTTGTACTGGTAAATGGTATTGTGTTGGGAAATTATATTCAGTTAACAGGGTTATTCAGATAAGAGATATCCAGTAAAGTTATCTCCACTGTATTTGATATACTGAGGCCATTTAGTAAGAATAGCCATACAGTTAGAATTTAGTGGTTGTCCGTGCATTTCTGTGAGTTTACTCTATAACCTAATGCAATTAACAGGTCAAATTTGTGTTGAAGGTATAGTAAATGGCTTGGTGTTTGAGAAATTAAAATATATTCAGTTACCAGTGTCATTCAATTAAGTGGCCACTGCTGTAAAATAAATAAAAAAAACTGAGAGTTCAAGCATTGATGGAGTTCACATGTTTGTATAAAGAATTGGATTACAGTGACCTGGCTTTATGAATCCCCCAGATGGTGATGAATCAACTATAGACAGTGTAACTCTTGTAAACTTGAACTCTGTTAGTTAATCACTCTGCTCTCAGTTGGGTCTCCTCTCTTGAACAGTTTTTTCTGGACATTTTTTATTCTCATTCGTGCATGCATACCAATTTCACATTTTTTGTCAGAAAATCAATCCTTACACATGTGCATGTAAATAAATTAAAAATTTACAAATTACTCCCACATGTTTGATAGTTGAAAAAATGTATGTACAGCTGGATACAGAGCAAGTTCATGTTAAATTTATAGCCATGGGAACCACTGAAAGAAGATGAGCATTTCTTAACTTTTGTAGACTTGTTCTCCTTTAACAGAATTTTAAGAGTCAGTGTTTGGAATGCAACTTTTATTATGCCCCCGACCTCCTTAGGAGGTTTGGTGAGTATATAGTTGAGGTATCCATCTACGGTTACAACTAAAAGTCCTGTCCTGAAATGCGCACATATAGCACGTCAATCTGCACGTTAATCTACGCGTTATGACCATTGTAAGGCTATCAAATTGTGTACATGCGGCCTGTGCAAAAGCAATGTTTCAGCCAATGGACCTTCGGGTAACCCAGAGGTCCATTACAAGAAACATTGCCTGTGTTTGCTATGAGTAACCAGGAGAACCTGCCGTGCTTTGGATGCCATTCGATTTGGCTGTTGTGCGCAATTCCTACGCATAATTAAGCCTAGATAAGCGCACATTTTGCGACAGGACTTCTAGTTTTAACTGTATCTGTCCCTCTGTCCATCCATCCATCCAACTACCCATGCATCCACCCATCCATCCACCCATGCATCCATCAGTCTGTCCATCCACCACTTCATCCATCCATCCATCCATCCATCCATCCATCCATCCATCCATCCATCCATCCATATGTCCATCTGTCTGTCCATCTGTCCCTCTATCCATCCATCTGTCTGCCTGCCTTACATAAATATGTAAATCTACACAAACATTTTGTATTATAACTGGCATCGGTTGTCACATTTTGTTGTCCTTTGGTATGTTGATAGATCTGCATGAGGGAGATGACAACCACAAATCACGGGTTTGGTCCACACAGTCGTACCTGAGTTTTGGCTCTTGTAGGAAAAATAGTAATGAACATTTTGCATTATATCTCTGGCATATGTTGTTGGATTTTGATATCCTGTGGTTTGCTGATAGACCAGCATGGGGGACATATTCACATATCTCATCTTTCATCCATACATTTCTACCAGGGTCATGGCGTTTTTTTGCCCCAGACTTGAAAAGTTGAAGTGGTATCTAGTGGAGACCTCCATCAATCCATCCATCCATCCGTATGTCCAGGCTTAGCAGAGGTACATTGTAGGGTTTACAATTTAGGGTCAATGGTAGTTGTGGGGTTGGGTTAGTACAGTGGTTACTTGTGGGGTTATGTTTTGCCCTGTGAGGTTAATTTTTTGACCTTGTGGGGTTAGGGTTTAACATGGGAAAAACCCCACAAGTAAGAACATGTTAGAACATCCATCCATCCATCCATCTGTCCCAACATTTTTCCTTGTATCTCAGCCACTGCTACTCCGATTTGAATGATATTTTTTTGTTGTGATAGAGCATCATGCGGGAACAATACCTGTGTAGAGTGAGTTTCTTTCACACATTTTGTTCAAGAGTTATGGCCGTTTTTTCACATGGCTCAGAAATTATTTGGCGGGTTGAGGGCATTGGCACACGCTTTGCGTTTCCCCTCTTGTTACACTTAGAAAAAACTCTGTATGAACATTTTGCATTATAACTGTAGCATGAGGGAGAAGACGTTCACATATTGCGGGTTTCGCCCATGCATACAGACCAGAGTTATGGCCCTTGCTATAGTTATAAAACATTCCATATGACCATTTTGCATTATAACTCTGGCATCGGTTGTTGGATTTTGATGTCCTTGGTGTGGTAATAGACCATTCTAGGGAAAAGAATATCCACATATTGCAGGTTATGTCTTTGCATACTTACCACAGTTACGCCTCTTTTTAGATTTAGAAAAACTGTCCATGTGAAGTTTTTGCATTGTTTTTTGTCCATGATATTAATTTTTGTTGAATGGCAGAAAATTGAATAATTGTTGTATTACCTGTGTTGATATTGAAGAGGGAGTATATGTAATGCTTTGCGTTGCACTATTTTCTTGTTTTTTTAACCCATTACCTGATGTGACAGCCTAATGTTTTTGGCCCCTATTATAATATCAGAAATAATATGTCATTAGTTAATAATTATAAACAATTAACATTTTCTAAAATTATTTTTTTACTTACAATAAGCAGACTTTGCCTTGTGTGATCACTTATTTGCACTGAGTGACCTTTGAATGATCCTTTCAACATGTTTACAAATACTCTTAAACAAGATCTATTTTTAGCACACTAATTGTTTATTTGGGTCGCAATTGCTTACTTGAAATCAGACAGAATCATCTAGAAACTTAATGAGGTGACCATATTTGGCCAATCATAATTAATGGAACAATAGAACATTAGGGAAATTTCTCATTCTAGAACTTTCTAATTGAAGACAATATAAGTCTCTGTCAATAGACTTCTTACACTGATTCATCTCATACAGCATTGAGAAGTGACTTGGTCATACATTCAACTTTCATTGAATATTGGAGATTATTATTGCAGAACAGTGCATTATATTAGATAGCAGCTGAGTTTAATGTATCTTCTGTGGAATATTATTTTGTGATCTGAGCATCATTTTCTATTGGAAAAGTGTTTCAAAAATTTGAAGAGAATTTCTTCTGTGCAAACCAGGATTTATTCTTGTGAAAAACCAGGATTCAACTGGATAATTTTCAAACTACCAAAGAGCAAAATACTTGTTGGATATTAATTCCATTTGAATTTCACTGAGTGCTTTATTGTTTTTTTTTATTGGAGACTGCTGAATTTTTTAGTGACTATTTGATTATATTTCATTGCAATTTATTGGATGCTGTTTCTGCAGACACATTCTTGGACATTACGATACCAGTGGGAAAGTTTCTTCATCATTGGATTACTGGATTCTATTGAACTTTATTTTGGTTAACTGATAAGTATTTCTGTTTTATTTTTCTGTAAACCATACAGTATATTAGCTATTGTGTCATTTTTATGCCCTTGAAAAACTATTTTTGGGATGTACATAGTGTTTGTCATTTCCATCTGTCTGTCCATCCGTCTGTCTGTCCGTCAGGAAGATTTTCATGTCCACTCCATAACTCTGAGATGTTTCATTGGATTTTGTTGAAACTTGGCATGCATGTTGCTTATGAGGAGACGATGTGTCGCACATAAAATGTTTTGGGTTTGATGGAGGTCAAGGTCACAGATCAAGGTCAGCTTTCCATCAGGAAAATATTCGTGTCTGGTCCATAACTCTGAGATGCTTCATTGGATTTTGTTGAAACTTGGCATACATGTTGTTTATGGGGAGACGGTGTGTTGCACACAAAGTTTTTGTTTGTTTGATGAAGGTCAAAGTCACAGATAAAGGTGAACTTGACCGTTGGGAAGATTTTTGTGTGCGCTCCATAACTATACGATGCTTCATTGGATTTTGTTGAAGCTTGGCATACATGTTGTTTATGGGGAGATGATGTGTCGCACACAAAAATCCTTTTTGTTTGATGGAGGTCAAGGTCACAGATCAAGGCCATTGACACATTGGGGGCATAGTCACTTCCACGTGAAATTCTCTTATTTTTTCATATTATTTTGGTAATTAAATTTTAGAATAGTTA
This sequence comes from Pictodentalium vernedei, assembly GCA_031216915.1. Taxonomy (NCBI): domain Eukaryota; kingdom Metazoa; phylum Mollusca; class Scaphopoda; order Dentaliida; family Dentaliidae; genus Pictodentalium; species Pictodentalium vernedei. The sequence continues at coordinate 479,202,643 of CM062294.1, read as the reverse complement.
AATTGAATTATTGTTATTGATTCTCAGATTTCTTTCTGTTACCATTATTCTTATTAAACACTCTAACCCTCATCTGGCCAGCACTATTCAAAATAACCATTTAAATATTGTTATGCCCCCTCCTGAGGGGGTGTATAGTAAAGAGCAGCATAGCTTCAGGTTTGTACATTACAGAGTATGTTCGTCCAACCTGTTTGCTGCTCTTGCTGCACCACTAGTGGTTTGATTCAAAACATTTTTAGCGGACAGATCCGATCGCAAATTAATATAATATTTACAGAGTTGTTGTTTTTTGTTGTTAAACTTAAGTGACTATTAAAAATGTGTCAGTCCAACATGTTTTGTGTTCCAGCATTGTCACTATTTGTTTGATTAATACAAATTTCCACACCAGGCATTCTATCACACCATGGAGGAACATATTTTATAGCAGGATGGATGCTCTCACATGTTTGGTTTCAGAGTTACTTTCCCTTTCCTCACTTGTTCCATAGAAAATATGTTTATTGCTTTATGTTTATTGTTTTTTGTCCATGGGAATAATTCTATTGAGTACTGGTAGAAAATTTGCTAACTTTATATTGCCGTTCAAAATCATTTAAATAGTGAATCTTCGCACCAGCTAAAGCCTGATTTACATGACATGAAATATTCCGGTAATCTTTTGTATTCAGGGAATATTTTCCACCCAAATTTATTCCTGGAATATTTTGCCAAAAGTATTCCCTGTTCACATGCAAAAACAATTTAACAGATTTTTTTCTTTGTATTTACGATTTATGTCACACTTTTCATTCAGCGTTCAGTCATGTATAAGATCTGTTGTATAAGATATCTTTGGAGGAAATCTATGGCATATGCCCTGGCTTTGCAAGTGATTGCCAGAACAACGCAGATCGTCACAATCATGCTGGACTCTTGATCACACTGTGAATTGGTTTGAAGACATTGTCATGAAGACTTTTTAACGACTTGTCATGGATTTCAAACTTTAGAATGAAAAAGTCTTCCGTATTCCAACTTTGCTCTGAAATTGAGCTTGTGGCCTCTCATTTTATCCTTGCAGTTAAAACTAGAAGTCCTGTCACGAACTGTGCACTTATCTAGGCTTAATTGTGCGTAGCAATTGCGCGCAATTGCCATATCGAATGGCATCCAAAGCATGGCAGATTCTCCTGGTTACTCATAGCAAACACAGGCAATGTTTCTGCCAATGGACCTCCGGGTTACCCGGAGGTCCATTGGCTGAAACATTGCTTGTGCACAGGCCATATGTACAGAATTTGATATCCTTTCTATGGTCATAACGCGTAGGTTAACGTGCAGATCAACTTGCTATTTGTGCGCATTTCATGACAGGACTTCTAGTTTTAACTGTATGTGGTGGCACTCATGCCATATCGATTAACCTATTCACACACGCATTTTGTTTTCTGTATTTCTGTTCAGTAATATTCTACATTGATTGGGGGAGAAAAGTAAAGAGATAATTTCAACCAGACCTCAACCCAATCACCATCCAATGATTTTCGTTCATTACTTGTTGACACTCCAGTAAATTATACAAATTAAAGTGTGTTCCAAATTCTGTCAAAGATTAAGGAAGTTGTTGCATTGAGCATGTAAAGCTTATAAAAAGATTAAAAAACACATGTACAGTTGAAATGATAAGACATTCAATACTGCATCCATTGAATCCAAAAAGAAAAAAATGAGTGGATGGTTCAGTGACTTTATTTTCATTTGCATTCAATAGATGTTAAACTGTAGTTCTTAACAAAAATGATGAAATCTGTAAAATGTGTTCGTAAATTTATGGACTTGTCTATCTGTAAAGCAAAGTTCTAGCTACAGTTAAAACTAGAAGTCCTGTCACAAACTGTGTGCTTATCTAGGCTTAATTGCGCGTAGGAATTGCGCGCACTTGGCCATATCGAATGGCATTCAAAGCACGGCAGGTTCTCCCGGTTACTCATAGCAAACACAGGCAATGTTTCTGCCAATGGACCTCCGGGTTACCCGGAGGTCCATTGGCTGAAACATTGCTTGTGCACGGGCCATATGTACAGAATTTGATAGCCTCACTATGGTCATAACGCGTAGATTAAACGCGCAGATCAACGTGCTATTTGTGCGCATTTCTTGACAGTTTTACATGTATGTATAATTAATGGAAAAAGATGCACTGACAGATATATTTCCTATTAAAGCATTTTTTTTTTCTTTTAATAGCCCATGCACCGAAATGTTGTTTTAAACAATAAATGCTGACCCCCTGATGGCTTTCAGAAGTGGCATAAAAATACGTAAATTGAATTTAAACTATGTGTTGAGCTCAGAAGATGGTTAACTGGTGGAGAGCTAGATTATTTTTGGTTGTCTGAATTTCTTATTTAAAATCTGTTTTATTGCAAATTATTGGAGAGTGCCCATAGGCACTTTCCAATAATTTGTAATAGAACAAATTTATATAAAAAATATTACTTGTGTTTGACGGAATTTGAAACATGATCAAAGAAAACATAGGCTTTTGCCCTCATTTTTTTTTCAAGCCCTGAGAGTGGCTTCTAGCACCATACCAGTTAAACTGCCTGGCGATAATTGGTGTTACTCATTGATGGGCTCCAGATTAGTCCTTGCAAGGATGTTAGGCAAGCTTTGGTTTTTCTTATTAGTGATGACTGGTCGAAAGTTTAGTCGTTCTTTTAATTTTGAGACTGTTAGATTGAATACTGCATGTGTATTTAATTGAAAAATGTACATGTTGGACTAAATTTCTGCACAACTTTAACAGCAGTTAACTGGTGAATGCAAGAAGGCACTATCAGGGCTTTCAATAAAATGAAGGTGCCAGAGCAAAAGCCAACATTTTCCTTGCTCATGTTTCGTATTCAAGCAAACACAAATGGCACGCTCCAAAGAATTGTAATAAAACAAATTTTGAATAGCAAATTCAGATCTCCAAAAATAATCTACAGTTAAAACTAGAAGTCCTGTCATGAAATGCACACACATAGCTCGTCGATTCGCGCGTTAATATACGCGTTATGTCCATAGTAAGGCTGTCAAAATCTGTACATATGGCCTGTGCACAAGCAATGTTTCAGCCAATGGACCTCCGGATAACCTGGAGGTCCATTGGCAGAAACATTGCCTGTGTTTGCTATGAGTAACCAGGAGATCCTGCCATGCTTTGGAAGCCATTCGATATGGCAATTGCGCGCAATTCCTACGCGCAATTAAGCGCACAATTCGTGACAAGACTTCTAGTTTTAACTGTAGCCCTCAACCAGTTACCATCATAATCAGTCCTGGAAATGAGAAGGGTGCGAGTGCAATTGCTCTCGTCAGCACCTGTGTTTTCTATTTTCCGGGAGCTTAAAAATGCACTTGTTGAAAAATGTTGTGGAGCACTAATATACTGTGAGGGCATATAAATGTGTGTTGTTTTGAAAAAGCAGCACTCTGTGGCCAGTGGCAAGTTACTGTCATAATTCAGCAATTCCTTATACATTTAGTCCCTTGAACCCGATCGGCCGCCCACTTTTCTGGCCAGGAACATGATTCATCATAACGTCATTAAACCCTTTGAACCCCGAGCGGCCGCTTGTCTGGCCTGGAACGTGGTACGTCATAAAATAGGATGGCTGTGTGAATGTGTGGGGTACACCAATCAGTATTTTCAATGTGCAGCCTGTACAGTATGTGGAGAGTGGATTGTAACTAAATCACCCGCAGAGTGGTGTTATCTCCTAAGCTATAACTTTCAATTTTTGTACATACTGGCAAAAAACACAAATAATGTTTCAGCCAATGGACCTCTGGGTTTAACCCGGAGGTCCATTGGCTGAAACTTTGCTGGTGCTGGTTATGCTTTGCAACAAATTTGCAATTATTGCTCGGGTGGAATCTCCACTCTGCGGGTGATTTAGTGATAATACACTCTCCACGTACTGTAGGCTGCACGTTGAATATATTGATCAGTCTACCACAAATAATGAATATGGACTCTTCTAATTGCTGCCATTGAACTAGCATGGAAGATACATGTACCACTAGAGTTCAAAGGTTAAGGTTTCTGGTGTTTGGTGACAGTATTCCCTCGAATATTCATATACTAACATTTTACGGGAGCAATTTACTTCCGTCTCCGATTTCACGGGAGCTTAAAACTGCACCCGTCAATTTTGTTCATTTCCAGCACTGATGATAATGGAATTTAGTATATATCCTCCTTGGCATTTTTCCGATACACACAAAGCAAAATTACAATTCCAGATGTCAGAAGATGCTATTCAACCATTATGGCTCCAAGTTATATTGACAAATGCACATTTTGCATAGAATGGGGGTATGATATCAGATTGTGCAGTCTCTTTTTTCCTTGCTTTTTACATATGCATTATGACCCCAAATTGAAATGGTGCACATGGGAGAGGGGTGTCTCAGTGGTTTTGGCATTGAACTTCAAACCGAGAGGTCCTCGGTTCGATCCCCGCCAGGGGTAAGTGTGTTGTGTCCTTGAGCAAGGCATTTACTTAATCCTGATTGCCTATGTAGGGGGTTTTGGTGACAATGTGTACTAAGCCGTACTGCACGTAGATGGTGCACTTGTCATCAACCAATTCTAACCCTGCTTGTGTGGAGTTTGTACGTTGGGGAGTCTGACAGTTGCTCGCTGTTGCTTGGTGGTTCTCTCCAGATACTCCGGCTTCCTCCACTCGTAAAACTATCCAACATGAGGTGACACTGGCTGTTAAACTTCAATAAATAAATAAATAAATCAATGGTGCACATGGACTAGATTTTGAAAGTGAAAAGGCAACATTTCAACTTGTTTATACTTGATGATATTGTGTAAAGTTCGAATTGTGTAAGATAGTGTGCAAAGGTTTAACCCCCAGCACACTGATGTCGAATTATCTAAAGTTCAGGGTGCAAATGTTTCCCATAATGCAACTAGAAATTTAACCAATTCAATCTTGTTTGACGGAGCTCATTGAGCGCTGTCAAACAAGCTTGAATTGGTTAAATTCCCAGTTGCGTTATGGGAAAAAATGGCTACTTGAAATCTGGATATTTTGACATCAGTGTGCAGGGGGTTAATATAGGTCATAAACAGCTACTAGTATTGACATTTTTACACAATGCAGTTTGTGTGATGCCAGTCAAAATGAACTGACTGCTATTACAAGACTGTCTTACCCATAACTGAGGTATGACTTTTGAACATTGTACAACTGGAAATCTTGTTTGGACCTTTTTCAGAATGGTATTGAGGTCAGGAATTATCTTCACCTAACAGAAACACAGAATTTAATTTTTTTAATTTCTCATATCAGTAACTCATCTCATATTTTACACTGTATATAGATGACTGTATTTTAATGATTATTCCAACACCTCAGTGATCTCAGAAGGCATGATAACCTGAGATGAAAGCTTGAAGAAAAGTCATTCAGTAGTCGTTGAGTTTGTGGCTCTTTGTGTGAAAGAAATTCTGTTGGTGGATTTGTATTGTCCTCTTATCACTTACTACTTACTAGAGTGTAAGTAATTATTGGAAAATAATACAGAAATGTCAGCATGAAAGTGGTAAACTTGGGCACTTTGGTAACTACAGTTAAAACTAGAAGTCCTGTCACGAACTGTGCGCTTATCTAGGCTTAATTGCACGTAGGAATTACGCGCAATTGTCATGTCGAATGGTGTCCAAAGCACGGCAGTTTCTCCTGATTACTCATAGCAAACACAGGCAATGTTTCTGCCAATGGACCTCCGGGTTACCCGGAGGTCCATTGGCTGAAACATTGCTTGTGCACAGGTCATATTTACTGTATTTGATAGCCTTACTATGGACATATCGCGTAGATTAACGCGCATATCGACGTGCTATTTGTGCGCATTTCAGGACAGGACTTTTAGTTTTAACTATACAGCAGTAACTGCTGGGAAGAGAATGGAGGCGAGTGAATAAGCCCTCCTCATTTTGATTTTGCAAGAGTGAAATATTCAGGAGAGTGGTGCTTCCAGTTCAGACACAGTGACAATGTAATATAATGTTATAGTTACGTTGTGTGTTTGCAGGGTTGTGGCTAAGGCTTATAATAGTTAAACATGTTATATCATAAAATAATTGTTTGTAATGGATATGTGCTCCTATTTCAACATTTCCATGTGAGCTGAATTTAGGTGGGCTATTGGCCACCCAGCCAAATTGAGAGGGCGATTTTTAGCCCTCATGCATTTTGTAGATTTCCAGCTCTGATAATCCCATTAATTATACCCCCCACAACGAGGGGTGGAGGGGGGGGTATACTGGAATCGCCTTGTCTATCTGTCTATCCATCCGTCCATCTGCCCATCCATCCCTAAACATAATTTTATCCAGAGCATTTCTCAGACATTTATTGGCTAATCTGCTCGAATGTTCACCACCATGGGAATCTGTTCTGCGATTATAGTTCTGGTCGGATTATTTTTGCCAGAATTATGACCCTTGTTGATTTGAAAAAGCTGGCCAATAATTTTGTCCGGAGATTTTCTGATGTTCATGGGTCGATTCCTTTGAAACTTGGTATGGATGTTTACTACCATGAGAACCTGTGCACCTGTGAGTTTAGTTTCAATCTGACATTTTTTGCCAGAGTTTTGCCCCTTTTTGTCTTCGAATAATCATGGTGGTGTTGGGGAGGGGGGTATGGATAGGCCCATCTGGGACAGTCCCATCTCTAGTTAAATATAATTTCAGGAAATCTTTTGGGTCTCCGCAGAAGCCGTTTATGAGACCCTTTTCCAATGACATTTGGGCATGATTTTTCCCAATTCTTAACCCCTATCTTCCCAATATCAGTTCCCACTCAAACAAATGTTCAGTGCATAGCTGGTCATCTGAACTGGGTAGAACATTGGTTTTCTGAGGTCTTATGACCACCCAGTTACGGACACAAAGTCTCTTAAATCAAAGGCAAATGACAAGTTCTTCTTTAACCCTTTACCCAACGAATCGCCCGCATCCGCCTGCGTAATATGCAAATTCTGCAGTTGAAAAAATATTATTTTAAAAAAAATTTCAACAAAACCATATAATGTGACCCCTCGTTGTAACAAGCTCGTTCCATCGAAGGGTCACATGATATGGTTTTGTTGAAATTTTTTGAAACATTTAAAAAAATGATATCTAAAATAATAAATTTTTATATCGTCTGCATTGGGTAAAGGGTTAATAGTGTAAGAACAGTTTAATTGAGATTACAGAGACTGTAATTACTTATGTAGTGCAACTTATACAGAGATACACAGTTGCACTGTTCATGGAAATAACTGAAGGAAAATCACAAAACCATTTACCATACCTTCAGTGCAAATTTGGCCCGTTCATTGCATATTCATGTAGGGTATACAACTCCTGTTAACTGAATAAAATATTGAGCTCTGTCAAGCAATATATAATAGATTAAATGTTCCATTTATCTCTAGAATACAGGAGAGTGACCAAATTCCTATTAATTGAATACTATACTGTTAATTGAATAATTTTCATTGACAAAGTGGCTATTCCATTTACAGTGTTCCACTTAGTGCTGAAATGATTGGCCCAGTTTTGTAACCTGCTAACCATCAGACTTAACCGGATTTCAACCAGATATCCATTAATTCTAACCGCTGGTATTATTGCATTGTATATGGTGCAAAATCAGTCAGGAGTGGAGAGAAAACAGTTCAAACCATTGCCACTTGACTTCCGCAAAACATAAAAAAAAGAACACCATCGAGTGCCAATGGAAATTGCTGATGTGCAAACAATCGTTAACAATTTTTATGACTGCAATGGTCCCACACAATAATGATGATACATTGTAACTGTGGTCACCCTGCATTGCCCGGTTACAAAACCAGGCCTTGCCATTTGAAAATCACAGGCACACAGCATGCCGTGACCCCGAAACAAAGTTTGCGTGTGCAATTTGTTCTCATGGACATGCATTTGAGGTGTGAGACGATTGTCATTGATATTAGGTACAAATTTTCCAAAAAGTTTGTAAATTCTAGTTAGGCACAGTTAACCATATTAACAGTGAGCCTCTTACCTTCAGGGGCTTGATTCTGATGTGACCAAAGGGTGAATATGTACTCCTAATTTTTGAGTATATTTTTGTGTTCACTGCTACAGTTAAAACTAGAACTTCTGTCATGAAATGTGCACAAATAGCATGTCGATCTGCACGTTAATCTTCGCGTTATGACCATAGTTAGGCTGTCAAATTCTGTACCTATGGCCTGTTCACAAGCAATGTTTCAGCCAATGGACGTCCACGTAACCCAGAGATCCATTGGCAGAAACATTGCCAGTGTTTGCTATGAGTAACCAGGAGACCCGCCTTGCTTTGGATGCCATTCAATACGGCAGTTGCGAACAATTCCTAGCGCAGTTAAGGCTAGATAAGCACACAGTTTGTTACAGGACTTCTAGTTTCAACTGTAAGACAATTGTCACAAACAGTTTACATTTACCTATTCCTCGCACTGAAATTTCTGGCGGAAATGTGTTGCGAGTCATGAAAGGGATGCATTACGAAATTATAATATGTCCCATAGTCCGAGAGCCCCTCGTCTGATATTGACCATTGAAAAACAATTTTTAAAATGCAAGATTTTATTTAAAATTGTTTTTTTTTTTATGACATACGCTCATACTTTAAAACTGTTCAATAAAATCAAAACATGGTTTTTCTGAAACATGCTGGATATTAAAGTTCCAAACAGTCAGTTTATTTTGAAAGCACCTATACTCAGACTGAGGGATTTTTAGTCGAGTTGTGACGAAGTCAAACTCGACTTATAGTTTGGTGAATGGCGGGCGGGCGGGCGGGCGGGCGGGCGGGCGTAAACAATTGGTTTCCGGATGATAACTTGATAGTGGTTCAACTCACATTCATTAAACTTCATACATAGGTTGGTCTTGGTGGGAGGAAGAACCCTATTGATTTTGGACATGCTACGTCGAAGGTCAAGGTCACAGTGACCTTGAACATAGTAAATCTTAAACAATTGGTTTCCGGATGATAACTTGATAATGGTTCAACTCACATTCATGAAACTTCATAGGTAGATTGGCCTTGGTGAGGGGAAGAACCCTATTGATTTTGGACTCGCTACGTCAAAGGTCAAGGTCACAGTGACCTTTAAGATAGTATATCGCAACAATTGGTTTCCGGATGATAACTTGATAGTGGTTCAATCTAGAGTCATGAAACTTCATAGGTGTGTTGGCCTTGGTGCGAGGAAGAACCCTATTGATCTTGGACTCACCAGGTCAAAGGTCAAGGTCACAGTGACCTTGAACATAGTATATCGCAACAATTGGTTTCCGGATGATAACTTGATAGTGGTTCAACCTAGAGTCATGAAACTTTATAGGTGTGTTGGCCTTGGTGCGAGGAAGAACCCTATTGATCTTGGACTCACCAGGTCAAAGGTCAAGGTCACAGTGACCTTGAACATAGTATATCGCAACAATTGGTTTCCGGATGATAACTTGATAGTGGTTCAACCTAGAGTCATGAAACTTCATAGGTATGTTGGCCTTGGTGCGAGGAAGAACCCTATTGATCTTGGACTCACCAGGTCAAAGGTCAAGGTCACAGTGACCTTGAACATAGTATATCTTAACAATTGGTTTCCGGATGATAACTTGATAGTGGTTCAACCTAGAGCCATGAAACTTTACAGGCATGTTGGCCTTGGTGCGAGGAAGAACCCTATTGATGTTGGACTCACCAGGTCAAAGGTCAAGGTCACAGTGACCTTGAACATAGTAAATCTTAAACAATTGGTTTCCGGATGATAACTTGATAATGGTTCAACTCACATTCATGAAACTTCATAGGTAGATTGGCCTTGGTGAGGGGAAGAACCCTATTGATTTTGGACTCGCTACGTCAAAGGTCAAGGTCACAGTGACCTTTAACAACAATTGGTTTCCGGATGAGAACTTAATAGTGGTTCAACCTAGAGTCATGAAACTTCATAGGTGTGTTGGCCTTGGTGCGAGGAAGAACCCTATTGACCTTGGACTCGCCAGGTCAAAGGTCAAGGTCACAACTCGACATTGGATCTGTGATCCTGAGCGGCATTTTTTCAGCATTATAATCTGCAATTAACAAGACCTCATCAAAGAGAAGAATGTCAAATTTATCTGTAGAAGATTATGTTACATTGACATGCACATGCTCACTGTGGCCCACATAAAAAACAACCTGCAGTGTACTGTTGGCAGTTTGTTACAAACATTTATCCATGACTTGTCTGCCCAAGCCACCGAAATAACTGTTCACTAAACATTCTAACACCTTAACCCTTTCATGTTACATTGAGTATACATCATTGTACATCGACATATGTTTTGCAGCTATGACAATGCTTGATTCAACAAGAGAATTCTAATGTCTCACTGTCAAATACTATTTATTTTCCCCAATGCTATCCCGTAAACTATAGGTATAGCGGTTATCTTGTTAACTGTTTTAGCACTACAGTTAAAACTAGAAGTCCTGTCATGAAATGCGCACAAATAGCACGTTGATATGTGCATTAATGTACACGTTATGGCCCAAGTAAAGCTATCAAACTCTGTACATATGGCCTGTGCACAAGCAATGTTTCAGCCAATGGACCTCCGGGTAACCCGGAGGTCCATTGGCAGAAACATTGCATGTGTTTGCTATGAGTAACCAGGAGAACCTGCCGTGCTTTGGATGCCATTCGATATGGCAATTGCGTGCAATTCCAACGCGCAATTAAGCCTAGATAAGCGCACTATTCGTGACAGGACTTCTAGTATTTTTTGTCGTTGAATAATCAGTAAATTTTACCCCCATTTTAGACATTTAATAATCAAAAGAAAATTTTTAAAGGTAAAGGGTTAAGAACATCAACGTTAAACCTCAAGAATCCGTCAGAAGCATTTGTCTTTTGGGTGCATTCAAAGCTTTGATGTTCTGAACTTTTGAACCGTTGGTGTAATAATCAAGACCGGTCGGCAGTTGCAAACTTGAGAAGTTGTGACAGTGTGTCTGATGTTCTTGGAAAGTTAGAACACTTACCTTTGAAATACCAATAAGATTCTTTCACTTGTATAACCAAAATATTTAAACTTAATCATTTAAACAGAGACCTAACTCCTACCCATCCCGACACAAACACACATACACATACAGAGTAACACTTGTTTCCATGTGCGATAGGATTTAATCTGCAGCACAAATGGCGACCATATATATCTGTCAATCTTGTAGTGTATCTGCCCCATTTGTGTGATGTCAGAACATGCACCTTCAAAATGTAATCGAACAAAGGCCCTGGTATATTAGAAAAAATACAGAAACAGAAAGTATGGTTTTCTGAGAACAGCTTTTTCTAGCAAAAATTCTTGCCCCCTCAGAATTTGCCACGTCTGTTCTGACTAAAGAATCAGTGTCGCAACCTCAGTGCAAGATTTGTCTGTTGAACAATGATGACTGTAAGAGCAGCAAGATGACTACATAGAATTGAGTTACTGCAACACAATACGTAGCCCCCTTTTGGAGTTACGACACTTCTTTGAGTTTGTTTTCTTCTATATCAACAATATTTCCCAGTATATATTATCTGTGACAGTGTGCAAAATTTCAAAAATGACTCTAACCGACTGATCATTCACATGGTTTGGAGACGGCTAACCGAACGATGGTCTAGGCCTGACATTTTCAGGAGAGCGATTTATTCGCTCGCCTACAGCTCGCCTTAAAAAAATGAAGGAGGGCGAAAATTAGCTCTCCTGGCCTTAGAAAATAAGAATTACCACAACCGCCTATTCCTAAAACCCACATCTTTTCAGATCTCTGTTATGTTAGTAGTCTCTGTAAGACGGCCACACTGCCCCTCCCACACCCCCGGGCCTTGCCAAGGCCCGGAGGTGTGGGAGGGGCAGTGTGGCCATCTCTCGAGAGACTACCTTGATAGCAACACCAAATAAAATGTACAAAGCCAACTAGGCAGAATACATTAGTAGTAAAACTTCATATTTCCACTTTCAGCTTTTGTAAGCTTGAGGAAAGCTAATTGCTCCCCTAGACCCTGCGAGGGGAGGGATTTTTAGCCCTCCTGTATTTTTAAGAATGCCAGGCCTGATGGGCTATGTAGAAATTCTTGGGAAACTGCTTTTTTTATAATTAACAAGTATTCACATATTGCGTAGAATTGAAATATATGTAGCCTCTCAAGGCAAAAGTCTAAATATCTATCAAGACAAAGAAAGGCTGGTAGAGTGCTAGAAGGTCATATTTGGGCTTTATTCTGAACTGCAGGTACCCAAAGTTAAAGTTAAAGGCTTCACATTCTGTGGATGTCCTTCTTATTCTCTTGGAAGTAAAATTACTTCATCTCCATCGATTTGCATTGTTACATTGCCTAGAGGCACTCTCCCATAAATTGTAACAAGACAAAAGTATGTGAACAAATCTTGAAGCTAAGCACAAATTTAACACTCTACCAGTTAAGTTACTCACACTCACCATTCAAGATGCCACTTTTGGCTGATCAGTCATCCGCTCACACAGATTTAAATTTGCGTAACCACAACGCCAATGAAACAAGCGTTCTCATCAAATTTTTTAAGCTGCTGTTGTGAGGCATTGGTTGTCACAGAGAAAACCAGCTGAGAGTTCAGGCTTTTTTTTCCGGTATTGCACACTGGATGGTGTTTTCTGTATCTTTAAAATGCATTTTTATTTCATTCACCCAGAACATTGTTACTTGTTAGCCAGTGGTGGAAATGAACAAAATTGACGGGGGCAGTGTGCTATGAGAACAAATATTTTGGGGTTCAGTCAGCCCCACTCTGGGACTCAAAGATTTCTTTTCTAGTTTAGCATCTGACTGTCACCCACCTTTACAATACTTTAACCTATACATTTGTTGCAGGCTACGGTCAGTATTTATGTACAGACTGTTACAATACTTTGTATGTACCTTTGTTAACAGGTCATTACCTAGATGTTTGTCATTGCTGTGTCACATACTATACAGGTACATGTCTTAGCAAGTTGAGCTACAGTGTCATTGACACTTTCATTATCGACTTCAAAGAGAGAGAGCGGGAGAGGGGATCATCTAGGTACAATTAATTGATTATTATGCAATGATTAATCGATTCCTAAATTGAAAAATTGTGACAGCCCAAGTCCATTGGATATTTATCATTTGAATAACTCTGTTAATTGCATAGAACTTCCTAACACTAAACCATACTTTCAGTACAAATTTCTCCTGTTATTTACAGATAGGGTATTTAATGAACTGTTAATTGAATAAAAAACTACTGTTGACTACTCGTGGACTGCAAGTTTTTGCTTTATGCAAAAATTTCTGCATTCCAGTTTTTAACTCTTAGAAGCCTGGAGTTGAGTTTTCTTGCCTGTGATGTAATACGGCAGGTAATCTGGCTGTGATGGTTCGGCTATCTTTGGACTGGGGGAGAATTAAACACAGAGCAGGTGCTTCTAGTCAAGTGTCGTCTGCCTGAATAGGCAGACGACACTTGACTAGAAGCACCTGCTTTACTGTAAGTTTCTCGCGGTATGTCATGTTCAATAAATTCATTCTGATTCCCTGGCTTCTAAAAGTTAACTGGTTGAGTGCTAGAAGCCACTATCAGGGCTCTATTGAAAAGTTCTGAAAGCCACTATAGTGGCTTTACACTGTATTCATTACCTCATTTGTTTAGCCAGTTGAAACATAAAAAAATGTTTAAGCAAATTGTTTATTACAATTTATTGGAGAGTGCCAAGGGGCACTCTCCAATAAATTGTAAGAAACAATTGTTTATGAATGAAGTCTTACTATACTGGGGCTCCTTTTGCTCACAATATGGTATCCTTGAGAAAAAAATATTCGTTTTACAAATCACCTTTGAAAAATAATTTAGCACTTTACCAGTTAAGGGTTACATGTGCTCTGTTCAAGGACATTGGCAAATTGTTAACATTTTGGAAATAATTGGTTGATTCCAATGTGTTCACAACTTCACATGTAAAGTTGTATGCATTCAAACAGCTGTATAATTGTTGCTTTGTTTACAGCCTGTTACTCTATAAACTAATTTCTTGCCTGTTATTTCTGACCTACAGAGTGATAACATTTTGTGGTGATTTACTACTTTTTATGACATGTCAAAAGTTTATAACTTATAGTTTTTTGTTGATTTACTGATAATTTACATATGAATGTCATTGTGTGACATGCAAATGTTTGCTGCACAGTGCTAATCAAAACAAAGGGCCTGCAGTAATAGTTTTTTTTGAAATGCAACCATTGACTTTTTTCAGTGCAGGCTTTCTCATTGATAAACTGAAGACTGTGTGACCCATCACTTTTTCTCTGAGCAAGCCAAGTTACTATAATGGACATAAACTCAGTACTCATTACTTCTCATGATTTCGTCCAGTCTCCTAGGCTACTAGCAGGCAAGACTTGGCGTGAAACCATTGTGCAGCCATCAGTTTCATAATTGTTGTTCTGTAGAAAATGTTTTAAAAAAATGTCCAGAAATTTCTCTGTGTGAACTTTTGTATTTCGGAATTCTTCAGGTAGCCCTGGTCTCAGAGCAGTTTTGAAAATCACCACCTTCGAGGAGGTGTAAGTAGCAGTTGTCTTGTCCATCTATTCATCCATCCATCCATCTCGTTTCCCGTGCAGACACTGTTACTTGTACAAAGGTTGCCTGTAAGCTCAAGGAGGTGATCTTTGGAACTGCTTTTGGATTCCTCTAAGCTGCAGGAGGGCATGTTTGGAATTGCTTTTGGAGTCAGTAGGTTTTTGGTTACAATTATTTGTACTAAGGCCTAAAAATGTTCAAAATATGTTTCTCAGGCCCTTTCGCATGATCCTTTTGGCTGTTGCATGCTCTCTTCCTATAACCAATGCGAACTTAGAAAAAAAAATTAAAGGGTTTAATATGTCTGATATTTATCCCTTTTGTGCAACAAGGCTTTGCAATGCTAAAACGTTTGATGGCAAAGAAATAATTACAAAAATAAGATAAAAAGCCACCCACAACAATTTCAAGAGCCATAAGATTTGATATTCATTTTGATTCAAAATCTTCTGCTGATTTTATTTGGGATTTGATCTGACCCAAAATTTGAGATTTGCAATGCCTTAACTCATACATTTTATAAGTTAACAAAAGTTTTCTGAATGTGTTCATTGACTCATGAATTACATTACCTTATGACAGACAGTTCAGTATTATCAATTCATGCCTTAGGATGTTATACAATTGAATTGAATCTTCAAGTTATTACATGCCTGTTCTATGAAATCCCCATCTACGACAACACTAAACCATGCAGAAGATGAAAATCTGTTCCGCACACATGTGCCAAACGGAAATCGTTGAGCAGATGACTGATCACCTGAAACTGAACCGATTGCAAAAATAACTCAATAAAATGTGTAAAACTGAAGGATATGGCGAGTTTAATGTGTACGAAAATAGTGAAGAAGAAATAGAGTCGATATATGAAGGGGATAATGAATATCCAGAAGAAGAAGAATATGAGTATGCAAATTTGGTTGGAGATAAAATGGGTTCTTTTTGTTGATAGTTGTCAAATGAATTGCTGAGTGTGACCTTCTAATAATTGTTTTTATTGATGTGAAGGCATGTAATAAACACAGCATGACACATGCATGTGCATGAGTTAATCGATATGGCACTTCTGCCATTGCGGAATGATAAAACTCGAGGCCTGTGGCCTCTGATTTTAGCCTTCCACGCTGGCACTCATGAAAATCGATTAACCCGTTCACATGTGTGTGTCACAAGGGATAATTTAAATTGTTATTTATCACGAAGTCACCATCAAATAGCTCATTATGGAAAGTATCGTTTGCAGTGTGAGTTGGTTGCTTTCAGGGGGTAGAATTGAATTCATCTTCTTTTATATTTCATTAACTGTTTACATAATACAAATAGCAGATGACAATTGCAAAAAAAACCCAATATTTCCTGAATAATTAAACATTTTCATTTTGTGCCTAGGAAACATAGCTTAT
Organism: Pictodentalium vernedei; assembly: GCA_031216915.1. NCBI lineage: Eukaryota > Metazoa > Mollusca > Scaphopoda > Dentaliida > Dentaliidae > Pictodentalium > Pictodentalium vernedei. The sequence continues at coordinate 479,186,545 of CM062294.1, read as the reverse complement.
GACCCCTCACTGAAACACGCTTGTACCAGGCCTGAAAATAAGCAATCGGACATTTGCAGAATGAGGTCCCCAGAGGGTGAATGTGCTGATGCTATCCCATACAGTTGGCAAATTTATCCTCTGGTACCTCTTTCTGTTTAGTTTTGAGACCCTGACAAGCCAGAAAATAAGCAGTCTGTCATTTGCAAAATGAGGTCCCCAGAGGGTGAATTTAGTGCACAGCAGGGTAGCATCACTAAATTTATCCTCTGTGAACCTCAATCTGGATCAGGGTCTCAAAACTAAACAGAAAGCTGCACCCAGAGGATAAATTGGTCCACTGTATGGGATAGCATCATCAAATTCAGCCTCTGGGGACCTCATTCTGCAAATGTCAGACTGCTTATTTTCAGCCCTGGACCCTGATTCAGATTGAGGTACACAGAGGGTAAATTTAGTGATGCTGCCCTATTCAGGGTAGCATCACCAAATTCACCCTCTGGGGACCTCATTTTTCAGATGACAGTCTGCTTATTTTCTAGCTTGGCTTGTACCACAAGCTTGATCTGGTGAGGAGACCTAAACTATGTTTTTAAGACAAAGTTGAAAAAATGATAAAAATTTTTGGCAATTTTTGTGAATAGTGCTGGCCAGTTTAGTTGTCAGGTTATTACACATTATTAGGGCCGAAACGGTTTGCTCATTTTCACAACCGATTAACCGAGAGCTATAACCGGTTAATATCCGTTTATCCGTAACCATTATTTCACCGAATCTCGGATCAAAACTATAGGAATTGGAAAGACATATGCTCTGAAACTTTTCCCGAGTGTGTATACAAACGAACGTTGTTGAGTACTCAACAACGTTCGTTTGTATACATACTATGGAATAGTTTCTGCAGTTACTCAGTACTCACGAAAATTGCAGATCATTAACAAAGTCTTGAAGCCAAAGTCGATTATTTCTCAATATATACAATGCGGCTTCGAGGTGTATCTATCCCAAAGGAGAAGCGGCAGATTTACTACGTTTTAACTGTGGAATGGCAATCACTATCGATATTTTGGATAACCGGTTGACATTTTTTCAAATCGGTTAGGTAGGTAACCAGTTTCAAACCGGTTATCCAGTTAACCATTTCAGTACTACACATTATGTTACATAATTTACACATTGTGTGATGAACAGAATCTCAAATTCACAATTGGCATGAAATTTATGAATGTCATTCACTAAAATCGATCTGAGCCTACAGTTAAAACTAAACGTCCTGTCATGAAATGCGCACAAATAGCATTTGTTATGGCTCAAGTAAAGCTCAAGTAAAGCTATCAAATTCTGTACATATGGCCTGTACACAAGCAATGTTTCAGCCAATGGACCTCCGGGTGACCCGGAGGTCCATTGGCAGAAACATTGCATGTGTTTGCTATGAGTAACCAAGAGAACCTACCGTGCTTTGGATGCCATTCGATATGGCAATTGCGTGCAATTCCAACGCGCAATTAAGCCTAGATAAGCGCACTAGTCGTGACAGGACTTCTAGTTTTAACTGTAAGTTGGTAAACATCGGCAAGCCTGAAAATAATTTTCATTGCGCTTCCAGACAAAATGTCAGTCACCAAACTAGACTTTATGATTCTGGAGAATCATGGCTTTTCCCGATGAGATTGCATGATTTTTCATGACCCCACAGTGTCTGATGAATTGTTTTTAACTGTCTCACTGAAGTTCCTTCATTGATGTTATGAGAAAGGTGAAGATAGTAGTCTCAAATGACACAGTTTGATAAAAAATTGTTTAGGTAAAAACCATCATTAACGGTGGAGTGAGTTAATGTCAATATCGTCGTCCAACAAGTCAATGACCGACAAAAGGAGTTATGTTTGTTTGACACATACTCACTGAGTGCTGTGTCAGTTTAAAAATGGTCCATTTTATCTCAAATGTATCCCAAATATTGATGTCTGGCAGCTTGTAGAGGGTTAACAAGTGCCAACAGGAATATTTATTCATGCAACTTGTAATGTCACACCAAGAACTGTGAATGGCCATTTTTTCTTTAAAATCTACAAGATGTTTTCAGAGAAATCCAGGGAGAACAGGAATTTTAAGCTTTTGATGGGTATCATTGTTTTTCCAGCCCAAAACGGGTTAAGTGTTGTTTTTGGAATACTCTTATTACTTCCAAAAATAATTCTCAGTGAATTCTACTTCCACTTATTCTGATCTCTCCTCCCAACTTCAGGTGCTGTGGGTCCGCAAACACAGCCTATTTTATCAACATTTTGATGTTTGAGAACAGGTCTGCATAGGGTTAACAAATGTTTACAGGAATATTTTGTACATGCAACTTGTAATGTCACACTAAGATATGAGAATGGCCATTTTTTCCTGAAAATCTACGGGATGTTTTTAAAGAAATCCTCAGATAACATGTATTTTTAACCTTTTGAGGGCTATCTCTCTTTAACCAGCTCTAAAGGGTTAATGCTTGGTTTTGTGAATATCTTCATTACTTACAAAAATGATCGACGGTGAATTCCACTTCCAATGAAGGAGGTTATGTTTATCTCGTAGGTACACATTTGGTGTTATGGTTGCCCAAGAACAGCCCATTTTCTCCAAATGTCAATGCTTGGCAGCCTCTGGGGGGGGGGGGGGGGGGGGGGGTTAACAAATGGTTACCGAAACATTTTGTTCATGCAACTTGTAATGTCACTCGAAGACCTGCGAATGGTTAATTGCTCTTGAATTTTTTTTTTGAGAAATCCACAGAAAACTGGAATTTAAAGCTTTTAAGGGGTATATCTCCTTAACCAGTTAAAAATGGGTTAAGACCTCGATTTTTGAATACATTTACTACTTACAAAAATGTTTCCCTGTCAATTTTGCGCCCGGTAAAAGAAGTTACATTTCTCTGTTGTATTCCCATTTGATGTTGTTGTTGTTCAAAAACAGACTATTTTTTCAAAATTTTGACATTTAGCAGCCCATGGAGGGTTAACAAATGCTTACCGGAATAGTTTATCCAATCAACTGGTAATGTGACACCATGACCTATCAATGGCCATTTTCTCTCGAAAACCCTAGCAGATGTTTGTAAAGAAATCCAGGGAAAACATAAATTTTTAAGCCTTTGATGGGTATCACTATTAGCAACCACAAAATGGGTTAACGCTTGGTTTTTTGAATACCCTTATCACTTACAAAAATGGTCTTTGGTGAATTCCACTTCCAACAAAGGAGATTATGTTTATTTCTAAGGTACACGTTGGGTGATGTGCGTGCCTGAAAACAGCCCATTTCAACAAAATTACAATGCTTGGCAGCCTCTAGAGGGTTAATAAACGCTCACCGGAATATTTTGTCCATGCAACTTGTAATATCACACAAAGACCTGCGAGTCGTCAATTTTTCTTGAAAACCTACAGGATGTTTTTAGAGAAATCCACAGAAAATGGGAATTTTAAGATTTTAAGGGGTCTCTCTCTTTAGCCTGTCCAAAATGGGTTAAGACTTCGACTTTTGAATACCCTTACTACTTACAAAAATGTTTGCGTATAGATTGTGCGCTCGATAAAAGAAGGCACATTTCTTTGAGGCGTACCCATTGGGTGCTGTTGGCGTCCAAAAACAGCCCATTTTATCACAGTTTTGACTTTTAGCAGCCCGTGGAGGGTTAACAAATGCTCACCGCAGTATTTTGTCCATGCAACTTCTATTGTCACACCAAGGCCTGGGAGTGACAAATTTTTCTTGAAAATCTACAAGACTCGTTTAGAGAAATCCACGGAAAATACAAATTTTTGAGCTTTATGGGGGTGTTGCTGTTTAACCAGCCCAAAACGGGTTAACGCTTGGTTTTTTGAACACCCTTATTACTGACAAAAATGATCTTCGGTGCATTCCACTCCCAGTAAAGAAAGTTATATTTATCTGTCGTGTATTGTTTGGGTGCGTTGGGAGCCTGAAACCGGCCTATTTCATCAAAATTTTGATGTTTGGCAGCCTGTGGAGGGTTACCATATGCATCGCCTGATATGTCGTGTGTATCAAAGGGAGTGTCACAGACAGGTCTAGCAATGACGAATGTATAAAAAAAATCTACAAGACGTGTTTCGAGAAAGTGCCGATAAACCCCAATTTTGGCAGTTTTTTGCCAATTCTGAGGAAATAAGGGTTAAAACGAAAATTCCACTTGGGTACATTTTTAGATTTTGTGCCCCTCTATGCGTGTGCAAAATTTCGTGAAAATCGGTTCGAAAATGGCTTCTGAATCGTGGGGAAAAAAAAAAAAAAATAATAATCCGTAGAAAAACAATAGTCTTTTCCAGAGGGAAAAGCCTAATGAATCATGTCTGTCATTCAAGAATGTTATCTGACATATTACAAAATGGAGTTTGAATATTCAAAATAATGTGTTTTGGGTGCACATGTACCTTCATCTTAAAACTGCTCAGAATTCATCCAATCCATACCTTGTTTGGCAGGGCTGGGGGTGTCGCGGTAACTGGTTCTCGTCAGATCACCGAAGTTAAGTAATATCGAGCATGGTTGGTAGTTGGATGGGTGACCATTTCAGCGACTGATTCGCACTCTCGCGTTGTGTCCTTGGGCAAGGCACTTTGCCCTGATTGCCTACATGGGGACACGATGGCACTGTGTACTAGGGCGTACTGCACATCGATGATGCGCATGTCTTCAACCAATCTAACCCTGTCTGTGCCGCAGTGCAGAGTTCAGAGTTGCGATGTTGGAGAGCTGACAGCTGCTCGCCGTTACTCGGTGGTTCTCTCCGGGTACTCCGGCTTCTTCCACCCGTAAAACTGTCACAGACATGATATTACTCTGGCTGTTAATGTGTCGTTAAACCCTAATAAAATAAATTTGGCAGGGCTCAATGAGCCCTGTCAAACAAGGATTGGTTTCTGAATTGGAACTGAATTACCCTTCAGACATAATTTTGAAATCATGTATTGCTATATCAGATCATATTCCTTCAGATGCTGTTAATACTGATGAGCTATACAGTCACTTTCTTCACACTTCCCAACTTGCCAGGACCTGAGATCACAATAATCGTTAATTTTAGGCTTGCAAATTATATTATGATTTCCAGCATGCATGATGTTCTGATCACTGAACTTCATTGATAATTTTGGCATCAGACATTTTGACTGATGATTTTAAACCACAGCCAGACATTGGTCTTTTTCTACCTGACATTGTCCTTGTCTGACCACTTATTTTCTGGTATGGAACTTGGTATAGATATTTTGACTCATTAGAGATCCTGTATTTACACAAATTCTAATTGGTAATCTTCTTTTCTGAAGTTTATTAACAGGATCTTGATTTAACCCTTTACCCAACAAATTGGCCACATCTGCCTGCGTTCCCCGCCAAAACCCTGGGAAGTGAAGCAGTGCCTGTTCACTGCGGTAAACAGGCTCCGTTTTACTGGTAAAATAGGACCCAGTCACCAATGCGTGGGAGGTGCAAACCCTCTCTAAAATGGGCAACATGGCTTATTAACACTCACCCCTGGTCTTGAGTTGATACTCAGGGTTGTGGTCATGATTAGCCATTTTGCAAAAATATGTGACCTTAAACACCAATAAATAAATAAATAAATCAGCCCGCATAATATACAAATTCTGCAGCTGAAAAAAGTACTATTTTTCAAAAAATTTCAACAAAGCCATATCATTTAACCCCTCTTTGGAACGAGCTCGCCGAGCTCGTTCCAATGAGGGGTCACATGATATGGTTTTGTTGAAATTTTTTGAAAAAATTTGAAAAATTATTTTTGAAATTTTGATGTTGTCTGTGTTGGGTAAAGGGTTAACATCAAACAGTTTTTCAAATGCATTCATATAAAGTAAATCAGCTTCTGACATGTTTTCCTGTAAATTTATTTTGCTCACATTTGTTCTCTGTCTGTATTACTTGTATCAAGAGACTGCTTATCTTTGTGAAGGTCTTGGAGATAGGGAGTTACTGTACACTCAAAAATCCCCTAGTCAGATAGAGTTATCATTGGGAATTCACTTGTACTGATCTGTACTGCATTACATGTGGATAAAAATCAATAACTGAATAGAATCTATTGAGAGATTTTTGATTGGCATTTTCAAATGACTCACAGACATAATTTAGAGATTGTTACTTGCCTCATTCAAGTCTGCCCTTTCTGTTGAACTTTGCTTAGAAATTGAATATGCTAGATCAAATAAAAAGTAAAACAACAACAACTGCTTACATGGGTGAAAAATTTTGCTTAACCCCCTCAGAACTGATGTTAAACTACAAAATTCCATGCTACAAATTTTCCCCAAAGGCCTAAAAAAGTTAAAAATCTGTTTCTCAGGCTCTCCCACATTGTCCTTTTGGCTGCCGCATCTCATTTTATAACCAATGCAAACTTAAAAAAATAAAAATTAAATGGTTTATGTCTGATATTTACCCAAGTTAATAAAATTGATAAATCTGTTCCTTGAGTGCACTCAAGAGATGAAATAGACCACTACCCATGCTATTCTGTAGACTATGAGGCCTAAAACATAAAACAAACCAAGAACATGAACTTTTGATGGCAAAGAAATAATTTAAAAATAAAAAATTATTTAAAAAAAATGCCTGCCCATATGTAATTTTACAGAAATGGCCTGAGAAACAGAAGATCTCCTTTGTGAGGCCTAAATAATCCAGTCATACAGTCTTTGTTTATTTATTTATTAGCGTTTAACCCTTTACCCAACGCAGACGATATCAAAATTTATTATTTTAAATATCATTTTTTCAAATTTTTCAAAAAAATTCAACAAAACCATATCATGTGACCCCTCGTTGGAACGAGCTCGACGAGCTCGTTCCAACGAGGGGTCACATGATATGGTTTTGTTGAAATTTTTTGAAAAATAATATTTTTTAAACTGCTGAATTTGCATATTACGCGGGTGGATGCGGCCGATTCGTTGGTTAAAGGGTTAACAACACCTTTGACAGCCTGCATCAGACTGTTTTACAGGTAGAGGAAGCGAGAATTCCCCAAGATAACCACCGTGCAGTGGGGGTTTTTTTGTCTGTAAGATGTAAGATGCCCCAACATACTAACAGTAGACAGGGTTAGCATTGGTTGAAGGAAAGTACGCCATCGACGTGCAGTACACATTAGTGCACAACACCATCTTGCCCAAATGTAGGCAATTGGTATTAACCTTTTACCTCACATGAAAAGCAGACAACACTTGCAAAAAAAATTCTTGAATATCAAATTTTTAAAATATTTTGTCTCAAAAACATAGGTTATGACCCCCTCATTGGAACGAGCTCGATGAGCATGACAAAAAGGGTGGTGTCTCAAGACAGGTCCTACTGTATGAGGACTTTTCTTTCGAAATCTTCTTCTTCAGATCCACCAGTCTGAATCACTTCATACTTGGTATACAACATCTCCAGGGAGGTCAGATGTAAGTTTGTACAAATTGAGTTCCTGGGTTCACATTTGGGCTCCCTGTGGGAGCCCGAATTTTAACTTAGTGCAATATGAGGACTTTTCTTTAAAAATCTTCTTCAGATCTACCAATAAGAATCTTTTGATATTTGGTATGCAGCATTCTTTGGGGGGGGGGGGGGGAGAGGGGGAGATTCAAGTTTGTTCAAGCCAAGTCCCTGGGTTCATATTTAGGCTGAAAATTTGCGGTCCCTTTCTGGACTTGGAAATTTTGGACCAAAATCCAGAAATTTTTTGTTTGTTTTTTTTATGCGTATCGGTCAATTTTAAGACAATAAAATTTGTTTTTTTTTTACACTGAAAATTTGGGGTCTGGGTGGGACTTAGAAATTTTTGGACCAAAATCCGGAACTTTTTTTTTATGCATTTTGGTCAATTTTAAGACAAAAAAAAATTTTAAGCTGAAAATATTTTGTTTGGGACTTCGAAAATTTCCGAACAAAAATCTGTTTTTTATGCGTTTATCTCAATTTTGGACGTAAAAGTGCAGGAACTGAAAATAGAAGGAAAATCCTGTGTATTATGTGGGCACAATCGCTAAATCTAGTTGGTATATGCTTTTCTTAGGAGGGTTGCAGCCTGAATTTTAACTTTGTGCAATATGAGAAAATTTCTTGAAAAATCTTTTTCTTCAGATCCACCAGTCAGAATCCTTTAACATTTGGTATGCATCATCTCTAGGAGGGGTCAGATTCAAGTTTGTTCAAATTGGTCCCTGGGTTGAAAATTTTGAGTCTGGTTCGGACTTGGAAATTTTTGACCAAAATTTGAGAGAAAAAAATTTGTTTTGGATTTTTTATGCGTTTTGTTCAATTTTGAGACAAAGAAAAACCCAAAATTTTTAGCCTGAAAATTTTGGGTCCAATTCCGACTCAGAAATTTTGAACCAAAATGCAGAATTTTTGTTAAAAAAAATTTTAGGCGTTTTTTGTTCAATTTTGAGACGAAAAAAAAAAAAAAAAATTTTAGCCTGAAAATTTTGGGTCCGGTTCAGACTTGGAAGTTTTGGACAAAAATTTGGAAAAAAAAATTGTTTTTTATGCGTTTTGTTCAATTTTGAGATGAAAAAAAAAAATTTGGGGTCAGGTTTGGACTCCTAAATTTTGGTCCAAAATTCTTACATTTTTGGAGGATTTATGGGCAGGGGTGGGGTGTGGGGGGGGGGGCATGTTACGTTCAGCTTTGTTCAAATCCATTCCTTAGTGTTTTTCCATAAAATTTGCTTCTCATGACTTCATTCCTTTGTAGTGTTGATGAACCATGTCAAACTGAATGTGACCCCAAATACTTCTTTGAACCATTTTGGCCGGTGAGTGATTAAGGCCCCTTGGGGCCTCTTGTTCTGTTTTTCTCCCAGCAGCAGTTACTGCTGGGAAGAGAACGCATGTGAGTGAATGATCACTCTCCTCATTTTGATTTTGCAAGAGCGAAAAATTCAGGAGAGAGATTTTAACCCCTTGACTATGTTGACAGCCCAAACTGACCAGCACTATACAAGAAAATGATAATACAAATTTTGTTATTTTTAGCTCACCTGGCCTAAAAGGCCATGTGGGCTTTTCTCATCATTTGGCGTCCATCGTCTGGCGTCCATTAACTTTTCACATTCATTTTCATCTTCTCTGTAACCACTGAGTCAGTGTGAACCAAACTTGGCAGGAATGGTCTATGGTAGGTCCTTTACAAATGGTCCTCATTTTGTTCACGTCGGATGAAAAACATGGCTTCCAGAGGAATTCTTTGATTCTGGGTGGTGGATTTTCAAAAATCTTCTCCTCTGAAACTCCCAGGCCAAATGTTTTGAAACTTCACATAAATGATGACTGGGACGCTCTCTACCAACGATCCTCATTTAATGTTGATTGGAACTTCTGAGCTGACATGAACCAAATCTGGCAGGTATAGTCTATGGGAGGTCCTCTACAAACGATCCTCATTTTGATCCCATGGGTTTGAAAACATGGCCACTACAGGCATTCTTTGATTCTGATTGATGGATTTTGAAAAATTTTCTCCTCCATAGGGCCAAATGTTTTGAAACTTTGCATGGTTGATGACTGGGACCCCCTCTACCAATGATCCTCATTTAATGTTAATCGGGTTGCAAACATGGCTTCAATTGTGGCTTATAGTTACTATAGAAACCCTTTGGGAAATCACATTTTCATCTTCTTTTCCAGAACTACTGAGCCGATGTGAACCAAACTTGGCAGGAATGGTCTATGGGAGGTCCTCTACAAACGGTCCTCATTTTGTTCGCATGGGTTGAAAAACATGGCCGCCAGAGGCATTCTTTGATTCTGGTTGGTGAATTTTGTAAAAATATTCCCATCTGTAACTACAAAGTCAAATGTTTTGAAACTTCATGTGATTGAGCACTGGGACACCTTCTATCAATGATCCTCATGTTATGTTGATGTAATGTTGCAAACATGGCCACAATTGCAGCTCATAGTTACCATGGAAAGCCTAAGGGAAATCACATTTTTAGCTCAACATGACAAAGTCAAGATAAGCTATTGTCATCATGCTTGCGGAAGTCTGTTAGTCTGTGAGTCTGTTCACATTTTCCTTTAGCACAGGCTACACCCCACAGTTCTTGTCTGATCGTGATGAAATTTCATATGCAGGTTTGGAGTCATGTCTAGATGAGAACGTCCCCTTTTGGTCATAATCGGTCAACCGGTATGGCTGCTTGAGCCCAAAACCCGAAAACCATTAGCACAGTCTACAGGTCGTATTTATGAAGGGATTTCATTGTACCTTGGTAGGATGCCTCTGTATAATGCCTAGATGAGAACGTCCCCTTTTGGGCATGATCTGTCAACCGTAATGGCTGCCCAAGCCCGAAACCCAAAAACTTTTAGTACAGTCTGCAGGTCATGTTTAATATGGAGGGATTTCATTGTAACTTGGTAGGATGACTCCTTGTGATGTCTAGATGAGAATTTCACCATTTGGGCATGATCTGCCATCCGTGATGACTGCCCGAGCCCCAAACCCGAAAACCTTTAGCACAGTCTACAGGTCATATTTATTGAGGAATTTCATTGTAACTTGGTGGGTTGACTTCATATAATGTCTAGATGAGAAAGTCCTCTTTTGGACGTGATTGGGCAACTGTGACGGCTACAAGGGCCCGAAGCCCAAAAACCTTTAGCACAGTCCACAGGTCATATTTATGAAGGGATTTCATTGTAACTTGGTAGGATGACTCCAAATAATGTCTAGATGAGAACGTCCCATTTTGATCGTGCTCATTCAGCCTTGATGGGTGCCCGAACCCAAAAACCTTTAGCATAGGCAAAAGGTCATGTTTATGGAAGGATTTCATTGTAACCTGTTAGGTTGACTCCATATAATGCCTAGATGATGACATCCCCTTTTGGTCGTGATTGGTCAACTGTGATGGCTACAGGGGCCTGAAGCCCGAAAACCTTGAGCACAGTCTACAGGTCATATTTAAGAAGGGATTTCATTGTAACTTCGTAGGATCACTCCACATGATGCCCAGATGAGATTGTCCCCTTTTGGTTGTGATCATTCAACCATTATGGCTGCCGAAGCCAAAGCCCGAATACCTTTATCACAGTCTACAGATCATATTTATGAAGGGATTTCATTGTAACGTGGTAGGCTTGACTTCATATAATATCTAGATGAGAACGTCCCCTTTTGGACACGATTGGGCAACTGTGACAGCTACAGGGGCCCGAAGCCCGAAAACCTTTAGAACAGTCTACAAGTCATAATTATGAAGGGATTTCATTGTCGCTTGGTAGGATGACTCCAAATAATGTCTAGATGAGAATGTCCCTTTTTGGTCGCGATCATTCAGCCTTGATTGGTGCCCAAGCCCAAAAACCTTTAGCATAGTCTATAGGTCGTATTTATGGAAGGATTTCATTGTAACTTGTTAGGTTGACTCCATATAATGCCTAGATGATGACATCCCCTTTTGGTCGTGGTTGGTCAACTGTGATGGCTACAGGTGCCCGAAGCCTGAACTTGAGCACAGTCTACAGATCATATTTATGAAGGGATTTCATTGTAACTTCGTAGGATCACTCCAGATGATGCCCAGATGAGAATGTCCCCTTTTGGTTGCGATCATTCATCCATGATGGCTGCCCGAGTCCAAAGCCCAAAAACCTTCAGCACAGTCTACAGGCCATATTTATGAAGGGATTTCATTGTAACTTGGTAGGTTGACTTCATATAATGTCTAGATGAGAACGTCTCCTTTGGACGCAATTGGGAAACTGACGGCTGCAGGGGTCCGAAGCCTGAAAACCTTTAGCACAGTCTACAGGCCATATTTATGAAGGGATTTCATTGTAACTTGGTAGGATGACTCGTTTTGGAATGATTTTACTGTAACTTGTTAACTTTGGTTGACATGCATTAACCCTTTACCCAACGTAACGGCCAAAACTGGCCAGCGCTATTCTCAAAATTCTCAATTAATTTTCAAAATATTTTCATTTTTTGTCTCAAAAACATAGGTTATGACCCCTCGTTGGAACGAGCTCGTCGAGCTCGTTCCAACGAGGGGTCATAACCTAAGTTTTTGAGACAAAAAATGAAAAAATTTAGTTATTCAAGAATTTTTTTTGCAAGTGTCGTCTGCTTTTCATGTTAGGTAAAGGGTTAACTGTGAGGGCCACATTTAACCAGGCCTCAATTCTTTAGTGCAGTCTACACCTCAAATTATTCTTAAAAAACATAGCATATAAGGAATAGGGATGCTCACGATGCAAATTGCGATTTTTTCCTCACGATTCAATGTGCATCGCAATTCAAAAACAAAAACCACAGGAGAGTCTGAGGAGAATCCAGGATGTCCAGGATATTTTCAACATTAACACAACTCTGTCTCTCGCTTTTCTCTCTCTTGAGTTGAGAGAGAGAGAAAAAGAGAGAGTTTGCATAATATTTACCAGGCTATTCACGGAGTTGAACTTCCAAAGCTTTAAAAAGTAAAAGTTCTGTTACTTTCCAGACCTATCTAAAAATCTTTTAGTTACAAGCCAGAAAATAAGCAGACAGTCATCTGCAAAATGAGGTCCCCAGAGGGTGAATTTAGTGATGCGACCCTGCGCAGCAGGGTAGCATCACTAAATTTACCCTCTGAACCTCATTCTGAATCAGGGTCTCAAAACTAAACAGAAAGGGGTACCCAGAAGATGAATTGGCCCACTTTATGGGATAGCATCATCAAATTCACCCACTGGGGACCTCATTTTCCAAATGTTAGAGTGCTTATTTTCAGGCCTGTTTAGTTATTGCCTTCAATATTAGTACATGAGTAGGGCTGCTATGATGCATCAAACCATTCAGATGGATGAATCGTGAACCGAATCGGCAGAAATGAATCATGATGCATTGAAACGCATCATTGATGCATCATTGCACCCCTAATAGGGAACAGAAATTAACATATTCTCAGCTATCACAATTCTTGTCTTATTTCATAATCCTTTCATAAAACATTGACCATTATACTTTTCCTCAAACACTACACACAGTCAAGTAAAGCTACAGTGTCATCAACACTTTCATTGTGAATAGTGCTGACTGGTTTTTGCTATTACATTGGGTAATGGGTTAAAATGAGTTATTTGAAAACAGATTTCCAAGGAAGGCCAAAATAACCTCCCCACCACACAGCCATGTTTAGCCTTAAATTCAAATTTGTAGAGGTCTCAGCAGTTTCACTCATAACAAAGGTAGTGTTCAACCAATTACCAAAATGGACACTGACCGATTGGTTATTTGGGCTCACACTCGGCTGATTCCGATGCCAATTCCGATTGTACTACTAGACGATTCGAGGCTTGAAAGAACTACATTAAGTTGGACGTATTTTACAGTGTTAAATGTTGTTGACTCAGACCGCAGTAAAATGATGAGATGCTCACACTTGACTGGTATATGTGGCTCTCAGAGCTACATGCTTGGCAACAATCGGTTGATTTGGTGTTCCAGGAGCCGTTGCTGTTGTCATACGATTGCCCACAACTGGCTGATTGGGGTGGCCAATTCTGATCATCGGTCGAACACTAAACATAGGAGTCCTACCAACAGGGAAAGTCTGTGAAATTTGAGCAGGGAATAAATGGAGGATCAGTGTCCTATTCATTATTCCATCTGTTATCTGATTAGATTCCCCTTCCATTTTATGACCTATAGATTCTTAAGTACATGCTTATTTGATGTCAGTGGAGGAATTCCCAGCAGTGAACCTGTTAAAATTAATGAGTATACATGTATCTATAATGGATATCACATGTTATGAAAAAATGCAGTAGGATTAAACTGTTATACAAAAATAAGGGATAAACTAACTCCTGCAGGTTTGTATTTGTGAAGGAATTCAATTTTGAATATCAATTTTGAAATACTTATCATAGTCCGGGATATCGAGTTTCATTTTTTTGTGAAGATAAATGTATTATGTAGTTCTTTTATCATTGAACTTACTGTGCCTGTTTTGATTTCCTGTTCATAGAGGTGTGTTACTTTAGTTATTTATCATCATGTATATTTGTAGATGGTCAATGATTTACCATGGACCAACCTAGTAAGGAGCCAGCATAAATTTGTCTCCTAAAATTCTGATCTGGCTGCTAAATGTTCAATGTACAGTTAAAACTAGAAGTCCTGTCATCAACTGTGCACTTATCTAGGCTTAATTGTGCGTTGGAATTGCGCGCAATTGCCATATCGAATGGCAGCCAAAGCACGGCAGGTTCTCTTGGTTACTGATAGCAAACACAAGCCATGTTTCTGCCAATGGACCTCCGGGTTACCCGGAGGTCCATTGGCTGAAACATTGCCTGTGCACAGGCCATATGTACAGAATTTGATAGCCTTATTATGGTCATAACGCATAGATTAACGCGCAGATCAACGTGCTATTTGTGTGCTTTTCATGACAGGACTTCTAGTTTTAACTGTAGGCTTCTAAGTAAATGTACTTCATATTATCTTTGAAGTAAATTAACTCTTTGCATGCTGCTGGCGGATATTCCTGCCCAGCACAGCGTTTATCTTGTCTCTGATACAAGTATAATTTGGGCATATTTAAACACATTTTCCCCTGTAAATTGAATGGATTTTTTTACTAATGATTTCTTATTATATTTAGATTAATTTTTCATCAACTCTAGTCATGGCTGCTGTAAAGCAGCCATGACTAAATTTGATGAAAAAATATCTTGAAAATACTCAGCAGGTTAAGAGTTAACTCTTTGCATGCTGCTGGCAGATATTCCTACTCAGCACAGGGTTTCTCTTGTCACTGATATAAGTATAATTTGGGCATATTTAGACATATTTTCCCCTGTAAATTGAATGGATTTTTTCACCAATGATGATTTCTTGTTTTATTTAGAATAAGTTTTCATCAACTCTAGCCATGGCTGCTTTACAGCAGCCATGACTAGATTTGATGAAAAATATCTTTAAATTCTCAGCGGGTTAAGAGTGGATTTGCCATTTTAAAACTGGGCAGATGGTAGTTGAGGGATTGGGAGACAAAGGGATTACATGGGGTTTCCCTGTGGAATTATGTTTAAAATGCCTAAACATAAGCAAAATTTTCCCTTCATGGAAGACAATATCAGACAATTGCACAACCCTATCCACTGATGCAGGCATGGATTTGCACAGTTTACCAATCTGAGCAAAACCAAAAGCTGCAGTACAGAACAATGTGCAGAAGAGACTTTGGTGGTAGGTGTCAAGACAGCATTGAGTCACCGCTCTGGAGAGGTGGCTCAAAATGGATGGTCATGCGGCTATCTGAGGAGGGATGGAGCCACTGTGCTCCCATTACCAGTTTCTGGACAAGGAATTGACTTGTGGGGTCAGTTAAGTTATGTATTTTATGGAAATATGAGAGAGCCGGAAGAATAGAGAGAATAGTAGATGGTGCATAGTGCTGGTGATGTAAATACGCGATAAAACAGCACAAAGTACTCAAGGAAATAGGCAACTGAGGGTCAAGGCCATAATTATTACAAAATGCTCCGAATTGGGCTTGAGCCTGCCTATAAGCATGTCGTTTACCTGGTGCCAGAGAGTGATGCAGCAGTTAGTGCTGTCCCAGTACTGTCCCAGTAAGTTCTGAAGTGAGAGATGGGCAGGAATGTGGACTGGATTGGAGTTCGCCCATGGAGCCAAGAGACAGAAGTTGGAAACCTGTAAATGAGAAAGAACATCGGCTAAAGCATTGCACTTACCTGGCACATGAAACGCCTGCGCAAAGATATTGTACCGAAGGCAAAGGAGGACATAACGCCACACAACGATCAGAAGTGTAACATCATCTGTTTGTTCAACACAAAAACAACCGCCTCATTATGGCAAAGAAGCTAGATGCATTTATTCACTAGGGAAGGGCCCCAAAGTTCCAAAGCAATCACGATGGGATACAGTTCACGTACAGTAATGGATAGCGAAATGTCGTCCTGCCATGCTGCCACAAACCAGTTAACTCTGAACACAGCCCCAAAACCCATGGAGCTAGAAGCATCAGTATACAACTGTAGTTGGTCATTGGAGAGTCACTGGGTGTCCAAGAAGAATGTGCAGCCATTATATAACTGAAAAAATTTGAGCCACATTTTCAAATCAGACTTGACTGCCTTGGGTAAGCAAATGCAATGGTGGGCTTTTGTAATCCCAATAGAAAAACATGGCCAGGCCAAATGACAGAGCAGGCGAAGTTGAACAAGCCCAACACTGATTGTACTTGGCACACTGTAGCCTTCCTCAGTGTTAGAAGGTATTCAATAACAGAGCGACACATGGTTAATTTATCATTGGGTAAGCAAGCTATCATGGCGGCACAGTCAAGCCCAATCCCTAGGAACTGAATTCATTGTGTGTGGCCAACTGTCTTTTCGATGAAGAACATCCCATAGGAAGGCATTTGTCGAAGTAGTATTTGTCCCTCCATGACATACTCAGAAGACAGTAATCTTCAGGATGAACAGGAATTATGTGGAAGGTGGCCTTAATGTCAGTCTTTATCTTGAAACAGCCTGTGCCGAACAAATGAATAGTGTCAATGGCAAAAGAAACATGCCCGACGCGAGACAGCTCATCTGGTATGCTGTCATTACTGAATCTCCTATATTTGAAGGAAATGACAGGGAGCGGCACGGGTTAACCCTGAAGGAAGCGGTCACAATAACCTGCTTTAAATTCACAAATTTTCTTAGATTTTGTGGGCTAAGCGGACTCTTGAGGTATTGGTTCCTTAGAGCATCTTGAGGCAAGTTTGGAATCTATGGGATCATGTAATGCCTTAAACCACAGATCAAGTTGGTTAAAATCCCAAGGAATAGTAGGGTTAGACTGGCACAAAAAGCCTGAACTCCTAGTCATAAAACAACCATTTCCCCTCGCTTTCAGCTATGGACCTGATGTGCACCTGGTATTTGAGAAGCTCGCAGCTTCTAGAGGGGAACTGACTGATATACACGGACATAAAAATCTCAAATGCAGACAGCCATTATTAGTTCACCTGACTGAAAGTCAGGGTGAGCTATTCTGATCACTTTTCGTCCACCGTCAAGGTGGTGTTGGGACTTTTTCTCCTAAACCACTTGCCACATTTTAATGAAATTTCACATGAGTAGTGGCTATATAGGGGCATTTGGGTGTTTCTTCAAATTGGGTTTCTGCTCATATTGATGAGGGGTGGTGCCAAAATGCTCCAATTTTTAAAAAAAATTTCTCATGAACCAGCTGTAGCAGAGACTTGATATTTGGTATACAGCTTCCCTTTGAGGTGTAGACTCAAGTTTGTTCAAGAGAAGTTCGAGGGGCAATACTTGTCATCGTTATGGGAGGGGCAAGAATTTTTGCTCCGCCCAAAATTTCTGTTTTCCAAACTGAGAGGCAGATTTGAACCGAATTTGATGTGAAGTATTTCTGGATCATAAGTACTTGAATTATGCCAAAAAATGTTTTCAAGATGCTCCGTGGAAACCACAGGAGCTAAAAATAGAAAAAAATTCAAATGCCCATATCTCCAAAATTAAATTACACTGCACTGAGAATTCTTATTTGGTATGAAGCTTCCTTAAGACCAACAGAATGGAATGGTAAAAAAAAATTGCCATCGGCTTTTATCATACGGTACTTTTTCAGGACTTTGAAAAAATGCTGAGTAAGCATTTTTTAACACTGTGGGTAATTGGGAAAACATTAAAACTCTTCTCCCAATCCACTGCTCCAAAAGCTTTCAACTTTCACATATAACATCTTTGGAAGATTGTTTCACATGTGTGTTGAAATCAAATCCTTGGGTCCATATTTGGGCTCTTTATGAGAGCCCAGATGTTTAAATTAATGCAGTGTGAGGAATATTCTTTAAAATCTTCTTCAGATCCACCAATCAAAATGTTTTGATATTTGATATGAAGCATCCTTGGGGGGTGAGATTCAAGTTTGTTCAAGCCAAGTCCCTGGGTTCATATTTGGGCTTCCTGGGAGACAGAATTATAACTTAGTTCAATATGAGAAACATTCTTTAAAAATCTTCATTTTCACATCCACCCGTCAGAATCTTTTGACATTTGGTATACAGTATCCATAGGGATGTGAGATTCGTATTTATTAAAGCCAAGTCTCAATTATTACCTAGTTCATTCAGTATGAGGAACATTCTTTAAAAATCTTCTTCTTCACATCCACAAGTCAGTATCTATTGATATTTGGTATACAGTATCCTCAGGGAGGTGAGATTCAAATTTGTTAAAGCCCAGTCCCCTGGGTTCATATTTCAGCTCCCTGTGGGAGTCTGAATTATAACTTAGTTGAATATGAGGAATATTTTTGGAATTTTTTTTTTTTTAGATCCACCGTTCAGAATGTTTTGATATTTGGTATATGGTTTTCTTAATGGGACAGATGCAAGTTTGTTCAAATCAGGACCCTCGGTTGATAGTTGTCAGTGTCAGATGAGTGCTCTCGGGCCCCTTGGGGCCTCTTGTTCTATTGAACTTACCATCCGATTTGTCTTTGGTGTGTAAACTAAGGAGGGGCTGTTGGCATCTGGGCCACCCATGATGATTGTGTATGTGCGTGAAGTGTCATATACCACGGTTACCACCTCCCCAGTATGAGAGAAAAACAAGCGTGTGTGTATCAATGAGGTAGGGGTATGGTGTAGTGGCGACAGCATGGGCCAAACACGATGACATGATACCAGCCAGAGCAGGGTATATTTTGTTTTCAAAATTTTAATTCGCGGTCTCCCACTCCAGGAACATTGATTTGGGCTCTCTGTGGACAGCCGGAATTGGCCATTTTGCTGAAGAATTAAAAATTTTGTATTCAGTACCCTCTGGAGGTTTGTAACTAAGATTAATGCACATAGGTTGTATCAAGGGGCTCCATAGGGGAGCACTACATTTTACTATATGATCAACTGAAGAAAAGGCATGATGCCCAGATTATTTTTGTCACTCCTGAGGGACTCAAGGATTGACAGTGTAGCCTATGGAGATGGCTTACTTAATGTAGACTCATTCTTGGACTCTGTTTAAATTGTGTTCTGTTCAAGATGAGCGCTTCAGGTCTTGTGGGGCCTCTTGTTTATTATATTTTTTATTTAACTTGTAATTATTTCTTTGCCATCAATATGTTCATGTTCTTGGTTTGTTTAATGTTTTAGGCTTCATAATCTACTGAATACCATGGGTGGTGATGTATTTCTTCCCTTGAGTGCCAGAAGGCTCTGCAATGTTAAAACCTTTTTGTACTTAAGGGACAAATTTATCAATTGTATTAACTTGGGTAAAATATCAGACATAAACCATTTACTTGTTATTTTTAAAAGTTTGCATTAGTTATAAAAAGAGAGTACAGTTAAAACTAGAAGTCCTGTCACGAACTGTGCGCTTATCTAGGCTTAATTGCGCGTAGGAATTGCACGCAATTGCCATATCGAATGGCATCCAAAGCATGGCAGGTTCTCCTGGTTACTCATAGGAAACACAGGCAATGTTTCTGCCAATGGACCTCCAGGTTACGCGGAGGTCCATTGGCTGAAACATTGCTTGTGCACAGGCCATATGTACAGAATTTGATATCCTTTCTATGGCCATAACGCGTAGGTTAACGCGCGCAATTGCCATATCGAATGGCATCCAAAGCATGGCAGGTTCTCCTGGTTACTCATAGGAAACACAGGCAATGTTTCTGCTAATGGACCTCCGGGTTACCCGGAGGTCCATTGGCTGAAACATTGCTTGTGCACAGGCCATATGTACAGAATTTGATATCCTTTCTATGGCCATAACGCGTAGGTTAACGCGCAGATCAACGTGCCATTTGTGCGCATTTCATGACAGGACTTCTAGTTTTAACTGTATGTGGCAGACAAAAGGACCATGCAGGGGGGAGGGGGAGCCTGAGCACTGAGCAACAGATTTTTAACTTTTTTAGGCCTTAAATTTAACTTTATACGTATGTAGATGCTGAAAATTACCGCGAACACCCAGTAAAAAATATATAACATCGGGTGGAAAAACCACCTCTCCGTCTGTTAGCAGTAATCCATTCTCTCAGTACTGTGAAGAGTTAACAGAATACTGCAAAAGGGATTGCATTAAAAACATACAGTCTGGAATATAAATGATAGTTCAGCAAGTAGACTTGTGATGACTGATGTGGTTTGTTGGCTTTTCACTTCAATGGGAGTGCTGGTATTGTTTACTCAATAGGAATTTCATTAGTATGCACATGGTAACACATCAAGTATTAGCTGAGCCCAGTGTGCATGTAAGTGATAGTTATCTCTTTCTTTGTACAAATATTAGTTTTACTTTGAACATTTAAGAAACATATTTTACTCCAACATGTATTTTGTATGTATAAATGCTTTCTAAAGTTTGTCGGCCTGGCTTTCCTAAAAATGTAGGAGGTCAAAAAATTGCTTTCCTCGCATGGCTTAGGCGAGCGATTAGCTCTCTTCAAGCTTACAAAATGTAAGAGTGGCAAAATGAAGTTTTACTATTAAAGAATTCTGCCTAGTGGGTTTTGTATATTTTATTTGACGTTGCTCACAAGGTAATCTCTGTGAGACAGCTACTCTGCCCTTCCCACACCACCGGGCCTCTGCAGAGGCCCGGAGGTGTGGGAAGGGTAGTGTAGCTATCTTACAGAGACTACTAACATAGCAGAGATCTGAAAAAGATGGGGTTTTTAGGAATAGGCTGTTATGGTAATCATTATTTTCTAAGGCCAGGAGAGCTATTTTTCGCCCTCCCTAATTTTTTTAAGGCGAGCTGTAGGCGAGCGAATAAATCGCTGTCCTGAAAATGTCAGGCCTGAGTTTGGATTCTGTTTTTCCAGCTAATTTCTTTCATTTCACAGTATATCACTCGCACTTGCATTATTACTCTTAGGTAACAAATAATAGTACAGACTGGAATAATCCTACAGGGTGGAAAATTAGCCTGAATTTAATAATAGTACAGACCGAAATAATAGTACAGTGGGGATGTGATGTCTGTGAAGTGTGTCAGTTTATGCATAGTAAAATTCAAGTCTCAGATATCATTCCTTGGAAAGGACTGGTATGATTCTAATTTTAAATATTAATAGCTGGTGTTACTTTGTGGAATTTTGTCCCTTGATGATCCGTGATTAGATATGTGCTCCAGATAATCCCTGAAGCCCTCCCAGAATAACATCATTCTGCTAAGTGTGTGCTAAAACTACATTTCATTCTGTTTCTTAAATTTGTAGTAGGGCCTCCGTTGCTGGAAAATCCTGAATGGAATTTGAAGAATTTAAAAAAAAAATATAATGCATCACAAATAATGACCAGTCCCAGAAATCCATGCACAAAATGGCTGTACACTATTTTTAGAATGTTTA
The DNA here is from genome assembly GCA_031216915.1 of Pictodentalium vernedei. Taxonomy (NCBI): domain Eukaryota; kingdom Metazoa; phylum Mollusca; class Scaphopoda; order Dentaliida; family Dentaliidae; genus Pictodentalium; species Pictodentalium vernedei. The sequence continues at coordinate 479,165,142 of CM062294.1, read as the reverse complement.
CATAAATAAGTTACATACACAACATGGAGTTATCGTACGCTGATGATCATTAAAATGCTGTCCTGGTGAGTGTGTTTTGTGGTCATTTTACTCTTGTCCAGGTTTTAGTATAGATTTGACATTAATTCAAGATTAATTGGGTAACAAGCTTGTTGCCAGGTAAACTGATTGTGATCACAAAATACTAAATGGCACTTCATCATTTATATACTGGCTGGGTAATGTAAGTGCAATTTCTGTTTGGGTGTGTTATAATGTTGACAAGTTATTTACTTGTAAACCAATACTATTAATCACATGGAGGTCGAATAATGACTGAATTGTTTCAACACCAACTTGCATCTTCTACAAAGAAATTTGTTATGTTCCAATAAGACTAAAATCCTTGCCCTCTGATTGGGCAATAGCTTGCTTAGATTTTAGCTCAACTTGACAATGTCAAGTATGAGCTATTGGGATGGGTTGCGATCTGTCGTCCATCCATATGTCTGCCATCCATTCATCTGTCTGACCATCCACAATTCCTTCAGCACAACCTACAGGCCGCAGCTCTCACCCAATGAGTTCCACATTTCGTACATGGCTTTTGGGCAATGTCTTGATGGGAGCTATTGAATGTTTCTGAATTTTGTTGAAAAACAAGGCCACCAGTTGCCCTTTTAGATTTGGCATATAAATTGTCGACAATTCCTTTGTCACACCCTACAGACTGCATCTCTCACCTGATCTTTTTTTTTTTGGGGAGCTATCGAAGTTTTCAGCATTTCATTGAAAAACATGGCCACCAGCAGCCATCTTGGATTTGACATATAAATTGTCAACAATTCCATTAGCACACCCTATAGGCCATATCTCTCACCTGATTTTTAGCTCAACTTTGGCGAAGCCAAATGTGAGCTAATGCCATGGCCAGTTGTCTGTCTGTCCGTCAACAATTCAGTACAGCTCAGGCCAGAGGCCGTATTTATGAACCGATCTTTACGAAACTTCTTGGGTACCTTTGTTATGACTGTGGGACGAGAACGAGTGTTTTTGGGCCCGATCCGAAATTCAAGTTGGCCGCCAGCCGCCATTTTGTACCAATGATGCAGAAATCTGTTTTTTGTACAGAACTTCCATATCAAAGTGCTGATTTAAATAGTTTTTTGTATGAATGTTTAGTACCATGGGATACATGACATATAATACGGGGTTTTTTCTCGTAGTAAATTATGCAAATTAGACTAACTTTGATGTATTTAGTGTTACTTTCAGCACTGTAAGTGCAAATGCCAATACGGCTCGGGCTAGAGGCCGTATTTATAAACCGATCTTTACAAAACTTCTTTGGTACCTTTGGTATCACCGTGGGACGAGAACGGGTGTTTTTGGGTGCGGTCCGAAATTCAAGATGGCCGATGGCAGTCATTTTGTACAAAATTAGGTGCAATCAGATTTTTGCACAGAACTTTCATATGAAAGTGCTGACTTGAATAATTTTTTGTGTGAATGTTTAGTACCATGGGATACATCACATATAATACAGGTTTTTTTCTCGTGCAGAAATTATGCAAATTAGATGAACTTTGATTTTTTCAGTTCTACTTACACACAGTAAGTGCACATGTCAATACGGCTCGGGCTAGAGGCTGTATTTATCAACCGATCTTCACAAAACTTCTTGGGTACCTCTGTTATCACCTTGGGATGAGAACGAGTGTTTCTGAGTGCAGTCCAAAATTCAAGATGGCTGCCAGTGGCCATTTCGTACCGAAATTAGGTCTAATCAGTTTTTTGTACACAACTTCTATTCGGCTTAGGCTAGAGGCCGTATTTATGAACCGATCTTTACGAAACGTCTTGGGTACCTTTGTTATCACTGTGGGATGAGAACAAGTGTTTTTGGGTGTGGTCCAAAATTCATGATGGTCACCAGCAACCATTGTGTACCAAAATTAGTGCAATCAGTCTTTTGTACAGAACTTCTGTATGAAAGTTCTGATTTGAATAAATTTTTGTATGAATGTTTAGTAAAATGGAATACATCACATATAGTACAGGTTTTTTTCTCAAGCAGAAATAATGCAAATTAGATGAATTTTGATTTATTTAGTGGTACTTATACACTGTAAGTGCACATGTCAATACGGCTCGGGCTAGAGGCTGTATTTATCAACCGATCTTCACGAAACTCCTTGGGTACCTTTGTTATCACCTTGGGACGAGAACGAGAGTTTCTGAGTGCGGTTCAAAATTCAAGATGGCTGCCAGTGGCCATTTTGTACCGAAATTAGGTCCAATCAGTTTTTTGTCACATCTTCTATACAGCTCGTATTTATGAACTGATCTTCACGAAACTTCTTGGGTACCTTTGTTTTTACCTTGGGACAGGAATGAGTGTGTTTTGGGGTGCCTTTGTTATAACCGTGCTATGAGAACAAATATTTTGGGGTTCAGTCAGACCCACTCTGGGACTCAAAGATTTCTTTTCCATTTAGCATTTGACTGTCACCCACCTTTACAATACTTTACCTATACATTTGCTACAGGCTACGGCCAGTATTTATGTACAGACCGTTGCAATACTTTATATGTACATTTGTTATCAGGTCATTACCTAGATGTTTGTCATTGACACTTTCATTCCTATGTTTACAAGTCCAGTGCCATATGTTACCATCTGACGTAACCAAGTAAAATATTTGAAAAGGTGATGACAATGGGAGGAGATGCAATGTGCATACTGCCTATAAAATCATATTTTTTTTTAGGCTAGCATTCATTCTATGAATGTATACCCACAAACCACTTTTCAAAAGGTGGGGGTTACTCCATCTCACTTCAAATCATGAACTGAGATGGAGTACATGTAAGTTCAACCTTTGACTAAGTTATTGATTTTTTGTTGACCAGTGACATCATGGGGTACATGAGAGGTTTATATACTAAATGTGTTATCGTCAAAGTTGCCTTGTTCATTCAAGTTGCTTTGTTCATTTTACAGTGTGGGTGTTGGGCTATGGGTAGGTCCTTATTAGAACATATAAGTTATTGTGAAGAATTGATGGTAACATGGTCTGAGGTTTGCAGCTCAGAGCATATGTTAAACCTCGATGCTTTGTTTCTCGCTTGAACATAAGCTCTGAGCCACAAACCTCAGACCATGTTACCATCAATTCATCACAATAACTTATAATATTGCAATGGGTGCCCCTACCAAAGTAACAAAGTGCATATCTGCCTGTTACATAGAGGTGACTGATGTTCTCTGTCAGGAGCTAAATCAAACTATAAAACTGTGCTGAGAACAGTTTACCTCTGCAGGGACCGATCAGGACTATTTAAAGTACGCTCTAGCCTCCGTGCCTATTTTTTCAATTCATGCGCCAGATTTCAATTTACGGAGTCACACTGCTGTTTGTAAAACACACAGCAAGTATGTAATAGCTCTCATCATTTTCATTTAGTACACTATAGCAAACATTAATCTTCACTGTGGTTTCTGATCAAGTCTTGGCTGCCTATTTAGATTAATGCTTGGTAATTAAGACTTGATTAACTTAAGCACTCTCCAACAATGATAAATGATAATCATATATATAATACATGTAAGAGTGTCTCTCTCGATTATCCATCGAAAGAATATCAAAATATGATCTGAGAAGTTACGCGCCAACTGAGAAGCCTATTTCTGAGATTTAAGAGCCAGGTCTTGATGTTTCAGAACCAAATGCGCACTGGCGCATGCCCAGGTCGGTCCCTGCTCTGAATAAAAACTATGTCCACTTTGATGTTTGAAAAAAGTAAATATGAAAAGATCTGCAAACCATACAGATTCTGAAGTAGATGCCCTGTAGGCAAAATAAGTGTCAACTAACAGTAATGCCAAAAAAACCGCAATAATTTGGCAGTTGAAACTTTGTGCAACTATTTGAGTGACAAAAAGTAGGACACCAACTTTGAACGTTATTTGAAAGAATTATGCAATTTATTAGCAAAACCATCATTAATTTATTTAAAAAACATTTTTTGCTTATTGAAATTGTAAATACTGTTTGTCTTAATGTTATTAAGGTAGTACGTGACCTTCAGCTTCGACAAATAAATATTCCTGTCTCCTATTTATTATAGCCGTTATAAAAAATAAAAGGTGTGGAAGAATGACAAGACATTTGCACTTAAGATGTGTGTTATGATATTACTCATGTTGACACTGCAGGTTTTACGTCGGCACGCATTTGGTCAAGTGTTTTCTATTCAGTTTTCGAAAACAATCTGAGCACCACCAGTTTATCTTAGACATACCACAACACAACATCATGTACATGTATATAGGAAGTTGTCAAGAGGAATACAATATTAAACATCATGCATTTCCTGCTAATTTCCCTATTAATTCACACTTACTGGAACTTTGTACTTTGTGTTCCATTAAAACATTACTTTTTTATTTGATCTCAACTAAATAGCACTTGATCAACCATTCTGAATTATAATTTCATTATTTCGTTATTTGCCCATTTGTCAGACTCTTGTACTTAACAGATGATGTAATAAGATGTGGAATAACAGTAAGTATTTCTCTCTGATTCTTGTGATATATAGAGTATCAGCATTTTTTGAGTGGATACCAAAATTCTTTCATAAATGGGAATGCAAAATAACATCTTTGTCAGAGCCTTTTTGGTACCACTCAAAAACATACTGATTCTCATCTTGTTACAGTACACTACAGTCGCCGTAGATAGGTCATAATCCATATGTGGGGCAGTGATGTCCATGGATGCATTTACTAGGTAATAAAATCAGCAAAATTTTAATTAATGAAGCACCGGGTTGTACCCGGTGCTTCATTAATTAAATTTTTGATGATTATTCCTATAATTGGTGTTTGAAATCTAATATTAATGCGTACACGGAAATATTGCTCACCTGTGGAAGTGACCAGTCCATAGAGGCTGTACTGTATATAGTGTTGACATGGGCTTGGAAATTCATTGGGCTCCAACAAGATGTACAGTATTGTGATCACAAAAGTGATCATATCACATGATTCACTTATACAAGTAGTTTGCAATTTCCTAAATAGCACACAGCAAAATGAAGTTTGGATCAAGAAAAACAAACGAAATAGTTTCTAGCACTCAATATGCTTGCAGTTATTCTTTGAGGGATGGTATTCTACAGTATAGTGGGAAAGAAATCTTTTCTGATCACAGTCAGTAGTTTAGCCAGCAACCCATCCACCCATCGTTTGGACTGCTAGATTTTCTCCTAGGCCCTGAATGGTTAGGTGTTGGTCCAAACATGAACTGAAACAACGTAATTTTGTTTGTTTGTTTGTTTGCTACCTACCGAAGGATGTACCAAATTTCCAAATAATAGTGATGAATAAAATTTTTCTTCACAATTAATAATTGTGACATCACTATTATTCGACAGTCCAATTTGGACAAGAGAGATTGAAAGTTAGAGGTATCAATGTAAACAAAATTTCTGGTTCACATTGTGGCAAAACTCATATGAAATTTACATCATTTGAACATTTACATGTTGCATTAAGTTCTTACATATTGATGTGCTATAAGTGCAAGTGTGTTTAGAACTTAACTTCCCTTAAAAATGCCGGTGTGTCAGAACAAAAAAAACCAAAACAACTAACACTCTTCTCTGTAGCATTTTCAGAAAGTAGACAACAGCGAAACCCCTAATGTCAGCTACAAACATAAACATGGCATTTTTAAAAACCATGATTTGGATATGTACATCAGTTTGCCGGAATATTTTGGTTATAGTCAGGCCGCCAGGGCGCTGAACCTCAAAGTGGCATCCAAAATGTTTTTTTCTCTGCTTTTTACCTGCAGCCTAATGCCACATACATGGGGATACAGTGGAACCTGTTAATTGAATTGCCACTTTTTTGCCAATGAAAATTTTTCAATTAACCCTTTACACAACGAATCGCCCGCATCCGCCCACATAATATGGAAATACAGCTGCTGAAAAAATATTATTTTTCGAAAAATTTCAACAAAACCATATCATGTGACCACTCTTTGGAACGAGCTCGTTCCAAAGAGGGGTCACATGATATGGTTTTGTTGAAATTTAAAAAAAAAATATTTAAAATAATGAATTTTGAAATCGTCTGCGTTGGGTAAAGGGTTAACAGGAGTATTCAATTAACAGGGATTGTGTCATTTTAGAGATAACTTAGCATTTATTCTATTATATCTTGTTTGACAGAGCTAGGAAAACTGGGGAGAGTCAGGGTAATTTCTTGACAGGTTGCAAGAATTTTATTCAATTAACAGGAGTTTACTGTGTAACCTATATTCAATTAACAGGTCAAATTTATACTGGAGGTATGGTAAATAGTTTTGTGTTGGGAAATTATAATCAGTTATCAGGGTTATTCAGTTAAGAGATATCCAATTAAGTGGGCTCCACTGTACATCCCACTGCTGTGTCAAATTTGATTTATGATGCCTGACAAAGAGGGAGCTCCCGAGTAGTTCGTCCATGATTTCTGAACTGAGCATAAAATAGGTCACCTATATGGGGCCTGAGATAAATAGAGGACACAAATAAGTTATCACTATGGGCTCAACATGTTGAGTAGTCCAATCTTGACCCCATAGGGAATTACATAAGTTTTAACGTTGCTCACCTTGTAGGGTTACATTTGGATGGGCAGTACCCAAGAATATGCAGATTATCATTTCTGGTTGACTCATCTTCAATGTTCTGTTTTGAAGTGGAAATACTTTCCACACAGTCTGTTGAAAATTGAATATGCCCTGTTGATTCTGTAATTATCAGTTAAGATACACATTTTTGTCACTAAACACCAATTAAGCAGTTATAAAGATGAAATCAGGGGAACTTGGAACATATGGTAGACACAGACAGCTGCAGATAACCTTATTTTATGTTAACCTGTCCTGATTTTCATCTCTTTGAGTCTGTACCTCAGTGGTGTGAAACTACTGCTTAAAGTAGCTTCACTTTCTATGTTTCTGAAGAGTCCTTTTGGGAAGTGGAGCTTCTGTCTTTTATTGTGAACTGGTTTTGTATTGTTTACTAGGGCATTACTACAGCATCAGGAGCCATTACTCATAGTTTGGGGTGCATACCCCCTGAAGTAAGCAGATTAGTAAATCTTTTGTTAACACTCAGTATTAATGGTATAAATACACACATCGATTGATATAAAATATTTTATCTTACGACAAGAACTATTTCCCCCAATACAATTAAAATGTGTAGACAAAATACAAATCTGTACTGAGGGTAGCAATCGAACATGCGCATATTTGATTCGGGAAGATTTGCACCAGGCCTGAAAATAAGCAGTCTGACATTTGCAGAATGAGGTGCCCAGATGGTGAATTTGATGATGTTATCCCATAGAGTGGGCCAATTTATCCTCTGGGTACCTCTTTCTATTTATTCTTGAGACACTGATTCAGATTGAGGTTCACAGAGGGTAAATTTTCAGATGTCAGTCTGCTTATTTTCTGGCTTGATCTGCAATCAATTGGAATTGAGTTATTTCACAAGGCCACCATTTTTGATAATATTAATTAAATGATAAAAAAATCACCAGCTCAACGAAATAAATTAGTCTAAATCATTTTTTGCCATGGTGATATTTTTTTTAGGCTCACCATGAGTTAAACATGAAAAATAAAACAATGAAACACGCATCTGAAATACTTCTAAAAAAATAAGTGGTTATAATACAAGTGGAACAGTGAATGAGGATTACGTCAGGTACAATGCAAGAATGCAATATTTACCATGATGTCATGATGATATTCATTTTTGATTCATAGACACTGATGGATTGTCAAAACAGAAGCCATAAACCCTTTAACCAATGTAATAGCCAAACTGGCCAGTGCTATTCACAAAAAATACTATACAATTTTCATTATTTTTTCATTTTTTATCACAAAAACATAGCTTATGGCTCATTGAGCTCGTTCCATTGAGTTGTCAAAGCTATGTTTTTGTGATAAAAAACGAAAACATTTATTCAAGTATTTTATTTGCAAGTGTCGTCTGCTTTTCGTGTTAGGTAAAGGGTTAAAAAGGGTACCCAATCCCTTCATTATGTGAACAAGTCACGAAAGGGAGGAATATTGTAAGATAAATTGTTTATTACCACTATGTCGTTTCCAAGATAGTGTATTGAAGTTTTGACCTAGCCTCCGTGTCATATATCGACTCGTCCTAACAGACTCAGGGACATGGCTGTAGGGTAGTAAATTTCCAACCAGAGGAGGGACCTCCCCATAGTTGCAACTTCACTGCCGAGAAAGATTTTGAAAATGAAGCCATGAAAGGGGGCATAAAATTGATTCTAGTAACTGAAATGCCAACATATTTATGATATAATTATCAGGTTATTATTACTTGATATTCTTCTGGGAATTGAATGTGTGCTAAACGAATTCTCAAGCTTAGAACATTGAGCAATTCACGCTCTCCTAACATTAAATGAGATCTTGTGCAGGAATGATCAATTTTTGATGTTTCATCATTTTTGTAACTGTGAATGAGGGAATTAACTCAGGATAATGATTTTACATGGATTTTGCATGTATACTATAAGTAAATTTTATAACTAAATAGTCTGGGGGTGGCGATGGCTCAGTAGGTAGATGTGCAGGCTGCAAGCCGAGAGGTCCTTCGTTCGAATCCCACCTGCGGCAACTGCATTGTGTCTGTGGGCAAGACACTTCACCCCATTGCTTGTTTTCAACCAGTGCTAACCCTGCTTGTGTGGAGTCAGTATGTTGGGATACTGACAGTTCCTCATCATTGCTCGGTGGTTCTCTCTGGGTACACCGGCTTCCTCCACCCATAAAACTTGTGGTCATGATTATCCATTGTGCAGAAATATGAGACCTTAAACACTAATAAATAAATAAATAAATAACTGAACAGTCACATGGAATCATGTTCACGCAGTCTCTGTAGTCTATCAAACTGTACTATTGAAGAAGAATTTGTCATTTGCCTTTGAATTAAGAGACTTCATTAGGCCAGCATTTAAAATTTAATGTACAAGTGGTGTCCTGAACTGGATGGTCATAAGGCCTCAGAAAACCATTGGTTTTCTGAGGCCTTATGCCCACCCAGTTCAAGGCACCGGTTGTGCATTAAATTTTTGTTTCGAGTGGGAACTGAGATTGTGGTTAAGAATTGGGAAAACTCATGCCCAAATGTTATTGGGAAAGGGTCACAAAAATGGCCCCTGTAGATACCCAAATGAATCCCTGAATTAACAGGGTTCCATTGTACTGTTGTCTGTAATTGTATCAGCTGAAAGTTTAAAAGTAGTGCTGTAATGTGATTCTAGGAACTTTTTTTCCACAGGCTGAGAGAAATTCTTGAAAACTCATCAAATGTTCTTGATAAAAAATGGATACAGTAAAGTAAAGTTATCATTTCTGGGTATCAGATATTCACAAGCTGCCTCACATGATAATGTTTTAATCTTATATCTGGTAGACCACCTACACAAACTACTTCTCAATTCCTGTCACATTTTGATGAGATTTTTTCAACGTTTTTGAGAACATCTTAACCCTTGACCAGAATTTTAATTTAAACCAAATGTTTATCTGTCTCTTGTCGAGAAATGTGCTGCTTGGCTGCACTATGGAGGCCTTTCTTTGTGTTATGGTATAGTGGTGAATTTATGTGTTGCAAGTAGAGGCATATACAGAAAGCACGCAGAAAGTTAATACAAAGGGTAGAAAAATATTTAATCCTGTTTAATCCATTACAACTTGTAGGAAAGAATAGTTTTAACAAGGTGTTCATTGGAAAAACTATTTGGGGGAGGGTGGGATTACTATTTATTTATTTATTTATTTATTTATTTATTTATTTATTTATTTGCGTTTAAGGTCACACATTTCTGCACAATGGCTAATTATGACCAAGACAATTTAACTGGTGAACGAAGACGGGGTACCCAGAGGAAACCACCTAGCAACGACGAGCAACTGTCAGCTCCCCAACATACTAACTCCACACAAGCAGGGTTAGCATTGGTTGAAAACAGGTACACCATCGACGTGCAGTACGCCTTAGTATACAACGTCATCGTGCTCCCACATGGGCAATGGTGGTGAGGTGTCTTGCCGAAGGACACAACACAGTTGTTGCAAGTGGGATTCAAACCGAGGACCTCTCGGCTTGCAGCCTGCGCCTTACCAAATCAGCAACCACACCTCCGTGAGATTATTAAGTATAACTTAAAGAATGGATGTGTGATCCCCCAAACCAAATGATCATGAAGAACTGCAAAAAACGATGTGGGTTGGTGGATAACTGCATCAAATAACATAGCCCCTCTGGATGTGGTCAGAGGGGGACTCTGGCGGATGCCTGTTATAGATAGAATAGATAGGCAGAAATTATGCTACCTAAATTACCTGGTAAACCATCCAAACATTAGGTGGTGTAAAACAATGTTTTACTATGTATGAGACTCCCAACATTCAGACAGGATGGACAATGCAGGTGGTGAAGCTAATAGAGAATTATTCTTTTGAGACTGTACAGTTAAAACTAGAAGTCCTGTCATGAACTGTGCGCTTACCTAGGCTTAATTGCGCGTAGGAATTGTGCGCAATTGCCATATGGAATGGCATCCAAAGCATGGCGGGTTCTCCTGGTTACTCATAGCAAACACATGCAATGTTTCTGCCAGTGGACCTCCGAGTTACCCATTGGCTGAAACATTGCTTGTGCACAGGCCATATGTGCAGAATTTGATAGCCTTACTATGGTCATAACGCGCAGATTAACGCGCAGATCAACGTGCTATTTGTGTGCATTTCATGACAGGACTTCTAGTTTTAACTGTACATCAAGAAGGGATGGGGGGGGGGGGAGGGGTTCTGCAGCCGGAGAGCAGTTTTTTCAGGGGAAGGGTGCTTATGGATTGCAATAGAAACTGGCATGTTGGAGTTGGGGCCAAAATCTCTGGATGTGCTAGCTTTTAAGGAGTACCAAGATGGATCTTTTGAGGGTTGGTCATTGTTGTTCAAAGTGAGATCAAAGTCCCTGGAGTTGAGGGGGAAAATCTTAAACGGTGATGAGAGAGTGTGCCAAATGTGCAGCTTAAAGGTCTTCAGAGAGACCGTGGAATAATTCATTTTAGAATGCCCTGAATACTTGCCTAGAAGAAGAAGACTCCTGGAGAAAGTAATGGAAGAATGGGATGAAAACTTTAGAGATATGAGGATGAGGTATCACATGAAGGAAAGGGTCAATATTATGTTCAGCAGATTGATAAATCGCCAATGGGAGAAATTATAAAACGTTTTCTGTTTGTCAATGAATGCTTCAAGATTCAGAAGGAAACATAGAATATATTTTCATTTTTGGAATCCGCTAAAAAAAGAATGAGTGGTCTTAAAGTGAGTTTGAAAGCTTTTTGAGAATAGTACAGGTCAGTTTTGGTCATTACTTTGGGTAAAGAGTTGACTTAGATGAAATGTACACTAAAGTTGTACAGTGCACATGGTTAGTTTCTCAATTAACCCTTTACCCAACGTAATGGCCAAAACCGACCAGCGCTATTCACAAAAATCCCCAATTAATTTTCATTATTTTTTCACTCAAAAACATAGGTTATGACTCCTCTTTGAAACGATCTTGTCCCAATGAGGGGTCATAACCTATGTTTTTGAGACAAAAAATTAATAAAATAGTTATTCAAGAATTTTGTTTGCAAATGTCGACTGCTTTTCATTTTAGGTAAAGGGTTAATAATGAAAATTTTTATAACCAGAAAGTTTGACTAACCCTGTGCAATGCACAGGGTTAGTCACACTTTCTGGTTGTAAAAACATTGATAACTGCCATATCACACACTACATGAAAATATAAATTGATGCAAAATGCACAGACTTGGTTGCTTACATGTTATATAGGGTGCAGGATTCAAGGAAAATAATGGAAATACTTAAACTGGATTGTGGGAAATTTTTTAAAGTGAATTCCAAAAATGAAAACATATTCTATTTTCAATTAATAGCTTGTTAGGAGAGTTTTGGAGGAATGGCCTAGCGAGGGACTGGATTGATCATTAATGTTGACCTTCTTGTAAGACTGATGCAGCAAATGAGCGGATGACCAAAGTATTATTAATATTATTATTATTACAGTGTTAAGTGCTGAAAGTGGTATAAAGTGCTTTTCAGAACAACAAAGAAAAAATACGTTTAAGTTTACTGATCTTCCAAGGACAGTTAAGCAAGTTCTACAGTTTATCTTAACCCTTTACCCATTGCATACAGTGTCAAAATTTCTTATTAGGTTAACTTGACAAAGTCAAGATAAGCTATTGCCATCACGTGTGTGGAAGTCTGTTAGTTTGAGTCTGTAAGTCTGCGTGTCTGTTCACATTTTCCTATAGCACAGGCTACACCCCTTAGTTCTTATCCATTCAACACAAAATTTCATATGCAGGTTTGAGGTCTTGTCCAGATGAGAATGTCCCCTTTTGATCACGATTGATCAGCCGTGATGGCTGCCCGAGCCCAAAACCCAAAAACGTTTAGCACAGTCTACAGGTCGTATTTGTGAAGGGATATCATTGTAGCTTGGTAGGATGACTCCTGTATAATGTCTAGATGAGAATGTCCTCTTTTGGTCATGATCTGTCAACCGTGATGGCTGCCCAAGTCCAAAACCCAAAAACTTTTTCCACAGTCTACAGGTCATATTTAATATGGAGGGATTTCATTGTAACTTGGTAGGATGACTTGTATGATGTTCAGATGAGAACTTTCCAATTTGGTCGCGATCTGTCAATCGTGATGGCTGCCCGAGCCCAAAACCTGAAAACCTTTAGCACAGTCTACAATTCGTATTTATGGAGGGATTTCATTGTAACTTGGTAGGATCATTTCATATAATGTCCAGATGAGAACGTCCCCTTTTGGTCACGATTGGTTAACTGTGATATCTACAGGGGCCCAAACCTCGAAAGCCTTTAACACAGTCTACAGGTCGTATTTATGGAGGGATTTCATTGTAACTTAGTAGGATAACACCAGATAATGTTTAGTTGATAGCGTCTCTTTTGGTCGCGGTCGTTCAACCGTGATGGCTGCCAGAGCCCAAAATCCGGAAACCTTTAGCACAGACTGCAGGTCATATGTATGAAGGGATTTCATTGTAACTTAGTAAGTGGGATGACTCAGTATAATGTCTAGATGAGGACATCCCCTTTTGGTTGTGATTGGTCAACCGTGATGGCTACACAGGCCCGAAGACCAAAAATCTTGACCACAGTCTACACGCTGTATTTATGAAGGGATTTCATTGCAGCCTGATAGGATGACTCGTTTTGGAATAATTTCACTGTAACTTGGTAACTTTCGTTGACATACATTAACTGTGAAGGTCATATTAACCCACTCTTTAATTCTTTAGTACAGTCTACACCTAGAATTATTTTTATTGAAAACATTGCATACAGGGAACAGAAATTAACATATTCTCAATTATCACAGTTCTTGTAGTATTTCATTATTTTTCCATAAACATTGAACATTATCCTTTTCATCAACCACAACACACAGTCAAGTTAAGCTACAGTGTCATTGACACATTCATTTTTATGTGCCCGTCATAAGTGGCCGAAGACATATGGTGTTACCCTTGTCCATCCATCATTCCATATTTTCATCATTCCAACATTCCATCATTCCGAGATAACAGTTTTCCATTTGTTTTCACCATACACATACATTGAGATAATTGGCTAATTTCTGGTATGTGGCTTTGTCATGGGTACCTACACTTTGAGTCTGAGTTTGGTCACAGTCAGATGATTTTTTGCAGAGTTATTGACCTTAAACTTAGTTTACAATTTGAAAACTTAAGAGAGCCATTTTTCCAGGGTTTTTTTTGCTGGAGGGGGCAAACGTGTCATACTGACACATCTAATTATTATTTGTTTTTCAAATATTTCGAACAATTAAAACATTGGGAGAGGATTACTACTAAAACACCTGTAGGGTGGAGTATCCACTCAAACTCTTAAACCCTGCAAAGCGGCATAAAGAGCATGAGTGAAGGAAGGTTCATTGGTTGAAAATTGCTTACACTTCTGTACATCATGGATTATGAGTTTCTGTCTGTGTGGTGATTCCACTCCATTGGTGCTTTAACTGGTAGAGTGCTGGAAGCCCATATTTGGGCTTTATTCTGAAGTGCAGGTACCACAGTTTGAAGGCTCATATTCAGTGCATGTGCTTTGTATTATCTTTGAAGTGATATTATTTAGTCTGTAAGTGTTTACCTGGTTACAATTTATGGGTGAGTGCCCATAGGCACTCTCCCATAAATTGTAACAAGGCAAAGACATGTGTACAAGATTTGATGGTCAAAAATAATTTAGCACTCTACCAGTTAAATAGCACAGTAGAACCCTGTTTAATTGAATAACCCCTTTGCCAATGAAAATTATTCAGTTAACAGGAATATTCAATTAACCCTTTACCTAACATGAAAAGCAGACGACACTTGCAAAAAAAAATCTTGAATAACTAAATTTTTTCATTTTTTGTCTCAAAAACATAGGTTATGACCCCTCGTTGGAACGAGCTCGACGAGCTCGTTCCAACGAGGGGTCATAACCTATGTTTTTGAGACAAAAAATGAAAATATTTTGAAAATTAATTGGCGATTTTTGAGAATAGCGCTGGCCGGTTTTGGCCGTTACGTTGGGTAAAGGGTTAACAGGTATTTGTCACTTTCATGTTTTCTGGAGATAAAATGACTATTTACTCTATTGTACTTTGTTTGACGGAGCTTGTTGAGCTCTGTCAAACAAAGTATAATAGATTGAATGCATATATCGGATGTACTGAGGCCAAATAGGTCTGTAAAGAGTTGAATTTCAGTGAAATGTCACGATAATTTCTCAACATATTACAAGTTTTTCTCCTAAATTACGGTAACAGGAGTTTACTCAAAAACCAAGCTGTATGCAATTAACTGGTAGAGTGCTAAATTATTTTTCAAACGTGATTTGTAACAAAGCTTTCATTGGGAGGCTTCATTTTGCAATATTTGGTTCATAAATAATTGTTTTGTTACAATTTATTGGAAAGTGCCTGCTGGCACCCTCCAATGAATTGTAACAAAGTAATTTTACATAAAAAATGTTCTTGCTACTGCCTACAAACAGCAACTTAATTCATAAAGTGCAAACCACTAAAGTGGCTTTCAGCACTTTTCCAGAGAGCCATCATAGTTGCTTCTAGCACTCAGCCAGTTAATAGGTAAAATTTGTACTGAAGGTATGAATGGTTTTGTGTTGGGAAGTTACAGTCATAATACAGGGTTATAATTATTCAGTTAATAAGATATCCAATTAAGAGTAATCCACTTTCTGTTGTGGTAAAAGCTGTTTGGTCAAAATGAGTCCTTCAGATCTGTGGTATTTTTAATGTGAGAATTTCATTTCCCCCTCAAGATGTTATCAAGTCACTGAAAGCGGTAACTTCTTTTATCGATGAAGGTTGATGATGCGAGAGCTGTTAACCCTTTACCTAACATAGCAGCCAAAAACAGTCAAAAAACAAGAATAAGCCTTCGACAACTTAAAATATCTCTGACGTTTCTCAATAAACCCATACAAAAATGAGTATCATTAGAACCAGCTCAACAAGCTGGTTCTAATGATATCCATATTTGTATGGTTTTTATTGGAAAATTTTGAAATTTGTTTTCAAAAATGTGAAATTTAATTCATTTTTTATTAAAAATATTGTGTTAGGTAAAGGGTTAAGCTGTGACAAACATCAAGTGGAAGCCAAGCATGAAAACTCACAATGCAGTATCAACTTTCCACTCTCAGCACATGTTTTGTTATCAATATCTAAAATTTGTTGTAAATATTCCATTTGTATGCTGTAAAAAAGTGTGCCTATTGTAAACATGTTCATTTTGCATGGACAACAAAGTATAATTTATAAAAAGTGACTGTTATGGGGGGGGTGGGGGGGGGGGGGGGTGGGGGCTGGACAGTTAAATTTATTTGTGTTGGCACAAAAGTGGTTAAATCTCAAAACAAACTGAAATTCTTTATAAAACCATTATTATCTTCAACTGGCGAAGTATATTAATTTATCTGAAGAGGTGGAAAAATAATCTTTTTATTCTACTTAAATGCCAAAATATTTATCAAGTGAGCTTCTTATTTCATGTTCTGGTATAAACAAGTATTTGTTGATACTGGAGTTAATGTGTATATTGTCTGTGTAAAGTGTGCAAAACTTAAATTTAATTTGTGATCAGTCAGTTTTAATTAGACTTGCAGCTATTTACACATGCCAGTGATAATTGGTGTTAACTCCATTCACTCTAATTTTTCAGTCGCTATGGAAATCAAATAAGTCTTTTCTGTAGACCAAGACAACATTTACAGTATTTCTATTGAAGAACTGACAAAGAAAATCATTTTTTTTGCTTCTAAAGTAGTTTATGACTCCACCTTCTGAGATGGGCCTACTTTAAAATGAGAGTCGTGAGGTGATCCCAAGATAGGACCAGACAAACTAGTTCAGCAATCAGAAGTAGTGGCTAGTGGCTGACCAGCCACTACATTCAGATTGCTGAACTACTGTGACAGCAAAGAGGCAAATGCAAGGAAATTTTTTGTTGTTACTTTCTAGTCTTGAAATGGTTAGCTATTTTTGGAAGCTGATTAGTCGCCGGCAGTAATCAACTCAAAGTCTACTAGTCGGGACATTCCTATCAGTAAATAAAATTATAATGAGAACCATGAATTGTTTCTCAATAACGATAGTTATAAATATGAGGAGCTCTAAATTACTTGACTTAACGAATTTGGAGTCACATTATTAGTTTTAGATTCAAATCAATCAAGTTTATAAATTGCCAAGAACCCTTTCTCTATGGAAATAAAACAATGATTTACCATTTGTCGATGTGCATGGGGTGATCGAAGTAGAAACTAATTTCAAACGGAAGTTATCAAGTTTAGAGTTTGCAACCTGTGTCCGGTGCATCAGATAAGAACTCACATTTGAAATTTGTTCCGACTTCGATCACGCATGTGAGGAAGTAAAGTAGTGAAGTTTATTCTGCAGTATTTAATGCCTGATGATGACATTTCGTATACTGGGCCTACTGACTCTAAGTTGGAGGTCATATTTTGAAAGGGCATCAGAGGGCGATCGCTTAAACAGGGCTCAAAATAAGCGGTGTCGCGTCGCTTTTTGCTATGCAAAACTTGCAAAAAGCTACACAATGTTCAATTATAAATAGCATTTTGCGATACAAGATAATCAACTGCAGCCTATTAGACTGTAGTTGATTATCTTGTATCGCAAAATTTAAATGAAAATTTGCAAACAAATTTGAAAACTAGTTCACTGATGCTTTACTTCTGATTGTGAAACATTCCAGGCATAACTCAGATTAACTCTCCATCACGCATCATTAGTGACTTCATATGTAAGATGAATTCTATTGGTTTAAATTCTTCCTGTTTTTACAACATTTTGCATAAAATGTACATTAAAAATAACTTCAAGCCCATCAAATTAAAAATCCCACTTCCATTTTGAGAACTCGATTGAACAACCAAGACCCTATTTGAAAATATCCAAGTCCATGCAGCCCTAAAAGGCAGTTCAGTTGAAAAAAACATAGTAAATGTTTCATGTGTTGCAGATCATTTGGAAATGCCCAGTTCTAAATGGATGGAAACTATTCTATCTGCTAAGAAGAATTCAATACAAAACAGCATAACATAACTCTGGTATACAAAAATAGCTATGTAATTTTTACAAAATGCTATTCATTTTTTGGAAATTTGTAGCATTTTGCTACGCAAAGAAAAAAAGTTATTTTGAACACTGCGCTTAAATACACATGGTTTTTGAACAATCAGGATAAAAAGTGCTGTTACTGATTGTTTTGATGCCATGCCACTTTGAATGCAACTCAGTTGGACTGTCAATTATCGATGTTATCAAAGGATATGAACAATATGATGGGCTTGATTGATGCGTGTTTTTGAAGTGCTTCTATGAGGTTTTCTGCTATGTAATCCCAAGATATTCAATTATATCAAGGTTTTTATTATGTTAGACTAATTTTACAGGGCTCATATTTCGTCTAAATTTGTGAGAATCCATTTGGATTCTCGTGAAAATGGTTGCGAGAATCCATACCTACTATGAGTGTCTCAGGATCCCATGATGCCACCATGGTTGAACTACTGTTGTATACTGATAACACATGTTAACATTTTACCCAACACACCTTTTTAATTTTTAAAACTAAATTTGATAATTTTTAAACAGTAAATAATAAATAGATGATTAAATAATTAAATGAACAATATTTACCAATAAAATCTTACAAATATGACTGTCGTTGGAACCGGCTCAATGAGCCGGTTCCAATGACAGCCATATTTGTAAGATTTTATTGACATAGTGTCAGGATATTTCAGGTCATGTTAGCCTTCTGCTGGTTAATTTGTTGCCACTGTGTTAAATAAAGTGTTAAATTGACTCAATTCTTTTCACGCGAATCCTAGCAGAGGTGCAGCGAGAATCTGCATGGATTCTCGCCGGTTTTATTGTGCGAATCTTTGAGCGAATCGATTCTCAGATTCTCGTCAAAATTTTAGCCCTGTTTTACAACATTATATGCTGACAACCACTGCTTTAATAAATGCCCCGACTAGTCGACTGGCTGATTTGAAAGCCGACTTTCCCAAAAATCGAATCGAGGTCGATTAGTCGGGTAACCGTTTCAAGACTATTACTTTCTCACATTTGGGATGATCATTCACCTTTTTATGCCCCCGAAAAATTTTCTTTCGGGGGCATATAGTGTTTGTCATTTCCGTCTGTCTGTTTGTCTGTCCGTCTGTCCATCAGGAAGATTTTTGTGTCCTTTCCATAACTCTGAGATGAGATGCTTCATTGGATTTTGTTGAAACTTGGCATACATGCTGCTTATGTGTCGCGCACAAAAATTATTTGGTTTGATGGAGGTTAAGGTCACAGATCAAGGCCATAGTTTGGGGGCATCCGTGGCCATGCGGTCACTCTTAGTCTTGTTTTTCTAAAAATTCAATGAAATGGGGTATATAAGCGGCACCAGTAGCACACTTTAACTGTGGGTAAGTAAGGAAGAATTGGCATTGTTGGGCTGCTAGCACAATTAGTTCAATACCACAGATTATTTTGTAATTCTGGTAATGTAATCACCGAAAAAGTGTGTTGAGTGGTCTGAGTCCCGGGTGGTACATTTCATTGCTGGGTGATCCCACCTGTCAGTTAGACTCATTAGAGTTCAAAGATGTTTTTGGAGCAAAAATTGAAAAGAATAAAAAATGAAATGCTATTTTCGTGTTGTGCTATGCCAAGATTATCTCAGTTCGTTACATATAAGGTAAACTAAATGCATTTTTCTTTAATCTTTCCTTTCCATGTTGAATATCATTTAAAAAAGAAAACAAAAAAATCTTTTAAATTTAAATAATGAAGCATTTGCCCCACACAAATTTTCCGTTTTAGCGCCCATACGCTGATTTCAACCAAATTTGGTATATAGTTCTATTGAGTCCTAAGTATCTGATACATGCCAAAAAAATTTCTCCAGTACCCCTGTGGGAACCTCAGGAGCTAAAATAGAAAACATTTTGAACGCCGATATTTCCCTAACCACATGGAACAGAGAATTCTTATTTGGCATATAGCATCATTAGGACCAGTGGAATTGAATGGTAGAAAAAATTGCAGTCAAATATGTCGTAGAGTACAGTATAGGGAATTGAAAAGGTGCCAAGTCATCATTTTTTTCAAAAAATAAAAATATCTTTTCTAGAATAACCCATCAAAATCTTTAATATTTGGTATCCACCATCCTTTGGGGTATCAGATTGTTCAAAGTCTTTGTGTTCATATTTTGGTTCCTAACAGGATACACTCATTTTAACACTGAGTCTTTTTCTCCAGAACCACTGGTCAAAATGTTTTGATATTTGGTATATAACATCCTTAGAGGATCAGATTCAAGCCCGAGCTCGATTAAGCAAGATTGAAATGGTTAAATTCCAAGCTGTATTGGAAAAAAATGTTGCATGAAATTTTGATATTTTAACCCATAGGGGTCTGGACAATTGTCCTGAATGCACTCCTGACCTCAGCCTGTACATGACCAATGGCTTAACCCTCTCCATGCTGATGTCAAAATGATATAGTTTTCAGCTGCAAATATTTCCCATAAATTAATGCAGTTTGATATTTAAACCAAATATACCTTGTTTGACAGAGCTCAGTGAGCTCTGTCAAACAAGATATAATTGGTTAATTTCATAGTTAAACAAGAGAAAAACAGAGTGATTTGAGAAAATTCTGTTGCGCTACCAGAGTGCTAGGGGTTAACAGTGATTTCTAGTCAAGTCTTGGCTGCCTTAATAGGCAGCCAAGACTTGACTAGAAACCACAACCTTTGTAATTTGTTTATTGTCAGCAGGACCTACTCATGATGGCATGTTAAGGACACCTGTTCCGAGGTCGTAAAAGTTGGAAATAGGCCTTTAAGAGTTAACAACAGTGTCTAGAGAGTAAAATTAAACCACTTTGATATTAGAGCTGTAGGTTAACCGAAACTGAACCAAGGTTTTTAGTTTTTTTAAAAAAACGAAACCGTCGACATCCTGTAATCTAAGGTTTTTCGTTTTTTTTTAAATACTCTCTTGCTGCAGAAATTCACAGAATGTAGCCATCCCAGAGTAGTGAGAGTACCCAGACACTGCCAATGGCAGTGTCTGGGTACTCTCACTACTCTGGGAAGGCTACATTTTGTGAATTTCCAACATTTCAGTTTAGTTGTGTTTGCAGCTTTCCTCAAGTTGCGTGTAGGTGTCAGTCCTCGAAAAATGGCCAAGCACAATAAAAGTTTTGTATATTTATGTAATTATTATATTGGCCTTCCTGATTCTTCATGTATTATAGCTTATTTCGGGCATTCATTGAGTTTCACTCAATTTCACTACCATTCAGTTATGACTCCGGACATAAGAATGAGTTTTATTGAATTTTACTTGGCCTCATGAACAAACCGAAAACCGAACCGAACCAAGGTTTTACTCCACCTGAAAAACCAAAACCGAAACCGAACAAGAAATATTTAAAACCTACAGCTCTATTTGATATGAAATATTGTGCAACAATTACTCTGAAAAAGGTACACTTTGTCCATTTTTTGTGTGTAAATTATACATTATTCTGTGCTTTATTCTCATGTAACTTGTGGATATTAACTTTACACAGTTCATAATGTTGATTGTAGATTAAATAGTTTTGGTTGTTCATCATTTTCTTTGACATGCGGTGTCTCTAATTAGTATACATTGAGTTGTAACGCTCTTTTCCTGATATATTACTTCAAGTGACTTTTGTAAAAATTACCAGGAGTGGTTGATCCTATCTTTCTTGTATTGATAACACAAGAATCCAGCATTGTTCAAACAGCTGATTAACCCTTTACCTAAAATTACTTTCCAAGAAAACTTTTTTTGGGGTGACAAACACAGAATTTTTACGTCTTCCATCTGAATCAAATATAGGACCCTGCAAAGCTTTGAAGATTTAGTTTGATGTTGGCATCGATGGCCTGATTCAGGATCGACATTGAACCGCCCTCCTGATTCATATATTTTTCAGTCGGGTAACTCATGTAATGTCCATTAGCAGTTTTACCATGGCATGTATGTAAATTCACAGGGGTATACAGTTAAAACTAGAAGTCCTGTCATGAAATGCACGCTTATCTAGGCTTATTTGCACGTAGGAATTGCGCGCAGTTGCCATATCAAATGGTTTACCCTGAGGTCCATTGGCTGAAACATTGCTTGTGCACAGGCGATATGTACATAATTTGATAGCCTTACTACAGTTAAAACTAGAAGTCCTGTCATGAAATGCGCACAAATAGCACGTCGATCTGCGCGTTTATCTATGCGTTCTGACCATAGTAAGGTTATCAAATTCTGTACATTTGGCCTGTGCACAAGCAATGTTTCAGGCAATGGACCTCCGGGTAACCCGGATGTCCATTGGCAGAAACATTGCTCTTGTTTGCTATGGGTAACCAGGAGAACCTGCCGTGCTTTGGGTGCCATTCGATATAGCAATTGCGCGCAATTCCTACGCGCAATTAAGCCCAGATAAGCGCACAATTCGTGACAGGACTTCTACTTTTAACTGTATGGTCATAACGCGTAGATTAACGTGCAGATCAACATGCTATTTGTGCGCATTTCGTGACAGGACTTCTAGTTTTAACTTTAACAGTACTCTCAAATTCTAAATATTTATGAACAGAAAATTGATTCTTGCAACAGGATTCTTGTGAATTGTGACTAATTTTAAAGCCTGCAATGCAGGAAGAACAGCCTGAGCATGTTGTTTTCACTGAATTATCATTCCAGATATCTAATGTTCGCTAACAAAAGTTGATAGTTATTCTCTGAAAATAAAACAGTGAATGGGGACAAAAATAACAGGCTAACCTCATGAAATTATCACATTCACATGAAAAATATCAACAATAACTGATTCGTGAAGCCAGGAAATTCAAGTGAGCTATGGTGTCATCATGTCTTGGAAAATAGAACTGAGCAACGTGAATTGTTTTGATTCAGCTTTCCTGTACATGAAATATGTGTTTGTTTTAGTGTTCAACTGATGATCGGAATTTGCCACCCCAAACGGCCGATTGTGGGCAATCGGATGACAGCAGCAACAGCTCCTGGAACATCGGCTCAACTGACTGTTGCCAAGCATTTTGTTGTGATGATTCATTAACCACATTTTTGTATCTTCTGCAACTGTTCAATTGTTAATGTAAAATGATGTCAATGATACCATTCAATAAAGTTGATAAACAACCACAGTGTGTATTCTTAATCTCTCTAGACGCCCCTTTACGGGATATACAAGTTAAACGACATGTAAAGCTTACAAATGAGCGTACTTGCGGCAATCGCCTGTCCATACCGGAAAAAGTGAAGGTTGCACTCCACTGACTCAGGTCGCAGTAAAATGCCCAGTCGTGCAGGCTTGGCGGTACACGTGGATTTGAGAGCCACGTGTACTGCTTAAGTGTGCGTGTCGGGTCATTTTACTGTGACCTGAGTTAACGACGTTTAACACTATGATATATGTTCAATTTAATATGTTCTTTCAAGCCTTGACTCATCTGGAAGTGCACAGTATTGCAATCAGAATTGACATCGGAATCGGCCAAGTGTGAGCTCAAATAACCGATAATCGGTCAGTGGCCATTTTTATTAATCGGTTGAACACTAGTTTTTTTTCAAATTTTTCAAAAAGTATCAACAAAACCCTATCATGTGACCTCCCCTCAAGCTCATTCCACCAGGTGAGTGATTACAAGCTCTTTAGAGCCTCTTGTTGCTGAAAACATTGTTTGTCTGATAATGACTTTGTGAACACATTAACTTGAAAAATGCTACAATTAGATAGTGTTCAACCGATTACCAGAAATGGTTGCTGACTGATTACTGGTTATTTGAGCTCACAATCGGCCGAATCTGATGCCGATTCCGATTGTAATACTGTGTACTCAAGGCTCGAAAGAACTGCATTAAACTGAACATTTTTCAGTGTTCAACTTCGTTGATTGGGGTCGGAGTAAAATTACCAGTTGCGCACACTTGTGCGGTAAACGTGGCTCTCAGAGCGACTGGTAATTTTACTGCAACCCGAGGTAATGGAGTGCAACCTTCACTGTTCTGATATGAACTGGCGATTGCTACAGTTATGCTCAATTGTTAGCTTTACATGTCGTTTAACTTGTATATCATGTAAAGGGGTGTCTAGAGAGATTTAGAAATTCAAATTGTGGTTGTTTCTCAAATTTACTGAATGTTATCATTGACATCATTTTACATTAACAATTGAACAATTACAGAAGATAATAAAATGCGGTTAATGAATCATCACAAAATGCTTGGCAACAATTCGTTGAACCGATGTTCCAGGTACCTTGCTGTTGTCATCCGATTGCCCGCAATCGGCCGATTGTGGTGACCGGTACCGATCAGTGGTTGAACACTGCAATCAGATTTTCACGAAACTTGCTTTAGGCATTCATTTTCATTGTGAGATGTTCTTTCTTTTTTTTTCATAAACATTTAGATCCACTTTTCTCTTTACAGTGTGGGGTGGGTGGGTGGGTGGGTGGGGTGGGGGTGGGGGGGGGGTAGAGGGCATTTTGCCATCTCATGACCTGTGCTTATGTTTGAGTTGACAAGTACATAACTATGAGAACATGCCACCAGACTGTCACCAGAGAAATATCATTAGGAAGCTTGTTTGAATGGGAATAGAGGTCAGAATGCCTCTGTGGTTTTTAATTTTCTGCAATGAAAGTTTTAATTGTGATCTTATTCACGTTCTTCAATTCCCCACAGATGTTACAGTTTCACACTATAACCCCAAGGGCATAAAGTGTTTATGCCTGGCAAATTCTGTTAAATATAGAAAAGGATCAATCATTTTAATCAGTTAAAATATACATCACACATAAATGAACCAGGACAAGTTGATGAACAAGGTTGGTAAGTATTTCATTTTTATTTTATGGACTTCAACTCACTTCCTAGCACAAGTATCATATGACCATATGTTTTTTTCTGTTTCTGAATTTAGTACAAACAAGGTTCAGGTGAGAGCTCCATTATGTGATAATTTATTAATTTTGTTCTTATTGAATAGGTGGGGTTCACCACAGGAACCCCCGGGAAGTGAAGCAGTGCCTGTTCAATGCGGTAAACAGGCTCTGTTTTACTGGTAAAATAGGACCCAGTCATCAATGCTTGGGAGGCGCAAGCCCTCTCTAAAATGGGCAACATGGCTTATTAACGCTCACCCCCTGGTCTTGAGTTGATACTCATGTTGTGGTCGTGATTAGCCATTGTGCAAAAATATGTGACCTTACACACTAATAAATAAATAAATAAATAAATAATAAATAGGTGGGGTTTTTAAACCCCCACAAATGAACAGGCCTGAAAATAAGCAATCTGACATTTGCAGAAAGAGGTCCCAAATTTGAATTTGATGATGTTATCCCATACACTGGGCCAATTTGTCCTCAGGCTACCTCTTTCTGTTTAGTTTTGAGATCCTGATTCAGATTGAGTATGCTATTCCATACACTGCGCCAATTTATCCACTGGGTATCTCTTTCTATTTAGTTTTGAGACCCTGATTCAGATTGAGGTTCACAGAGGGTAAATTTAGTGATGCTACCCTGCTGTGCAGGGTAGCATCACTAAATTCACCCTCTGGGCACCTCATTTTGCAGATGACAGTCTGCTTATTTTCTGGCTTGCAAATGAAGTTCAGGGGGTTTATCACTTTGTCTGTCTGTCCGTCTGTCCATCTGTCTGTGCAAGTCATGATCGGATTGACGGATATTAATGATACTTGGTATTAATGTTGCCCACTCTCGGAGAGTGTCGTGATAAAGGTTCGTTGGAGTGCCTGTCTACAAGGTCAATGCCACAGACTTAGTTCAAGTTCGCATACACCCACATTCACATCCAACTAAAACAAGTCATGTCCAGCTTCGTGGTCATGATGAGCCATTGTGCAAAAATATGTGACCTTAAACACCAATAAATAATAATAATAATGTCCAGCTTAGAACTTTTGATGGCCTTGAAGGATTTTAATGATACTTGGTATTAATGTTGCCCACCACTGTGGTAAACAAGCTCTATTTTATCAGTAAACTAGGACCCAGTCACCAATGCTTGGGATGGATTGTGCAAAAATGTGTGATCTTAAACAGTAATAAATAAATAAATAAATATTACTGAGGAATAGAACTCAAACGATTATAGTCAACTAGTTGATGTCGACTCTGGCAAACCAGTAGTCGACTCTCAATTGTGCAGTCGACTAGTCGGAGGAGTTCAAGCTTTTAGGTAAATAGTATCTCTTCTGTGCCACTGTCAGACAGTTTGAACAGCAATATTGGGCAATCAGTGTATACACCTATTGCCATCTAATAGTAGTGACAGTAGTTTATTTTAACTGGTACTAGTAGAGTGCTGAATTATTTTGGGCTATCAGGATATGTTATTAATTTGCCTTGTTGCAATTTATGGGAGAGTGCCTATAGGCACTCTCCCATAAATCACAACAAGGCAAATTAAATAAGACTATATAATTTCACTCTTAGCATAATTAGAAGCACATTAACAGAATAATGTTCCAGTAAGTTGCTGTATATGAATGCCCAAGTGAAGCCAGATTTGGACCTTCAGCACTCTACCGGAACACCAACACTGTTATAAGGAGACAAGTTATCACCAATGACTAGTCCAAGTCGACTTGACTTTTTGGTATTGACTAGTCGGCATTTGGAATTCACTAATCGTTTGAGCACTACTGAGGAAGACAGCATTCAAGGCTATGCCTCTTCCTTGTGATGCACTTTGAATATTTTACATTGAATTGTTATCTTATGTCAATTATAAGTGTGCATTCGGCAAATAAAAAATTCATTCAGTTGGGAAATCATCTTATGAGTGTAACAAGCCATTGCAGATGGCACCTTGTTGCACTCAAAGGGACAAAATTAAGCCCAGAAATTTCCTATGAAAGATCAAAATTTACAATCCAACACAAATTACAAATTAGGACATGCTGAAAAATGGGCATCTTAGCCTTTTTCTAATAATAAATAATAATAATCAATTTTATATAGCGTAAAAACACTAATGGTGCCCTAAAGCGCTTTACAACAAAAAAAATCAATTCAATTTCAATTTATGTATTCCGGAAAGAAAAAAAAGCTTTGTTGAATAAATGAATTTTTAATTGTTTTTTTAAATTTTCTATACTTGTTAGAGTTCTGATATGCAGTGGCAATGTATTCCACAGTCTGGGCCCAGCAATTGCAAAGGCTCGTGTCCTGGCTAGCAATTGTAAAGGCCCGTGTCCTGGCTAGCTCAGATTTTTCTGGCAATCTTTTTTTCATTAACCATTTTTAAGACTTTTAAGCAAGAGAAAGTAATGCTGATACATTTCCCAAAGTTTGTGTGATGTCTGCAATGAGCAAGTTAGAATACTGCAGTTTATTATACACCCACAATTGTAGATTGAGAGGGTATACTGCAGGGTAGCCACAGGTTCTTGAAGGTCCTTGACTTCACAAAAGTATTTTCAAAGCCTTGAAAGAACTCAAAAATGGGCCTGAAATCTGAAAGGCCCTTGAAAGTACATGAAAACACTTGCGGTTTTATAGTACTAGTAATCAAAAGTCTTTCTAGAAACAACTTCGGTAGTACTAACAGAGAACGAATTGTCCCTCGAGTGTGACATGGTAAAAGCATTGCAGATGGTGCTGTGTTCCACTTTGGGGACGATATGTGAGAAACATTCCAGTGATTTTCCTGCAACTTATTTCAGCAGGTACTGTTCATGTATGTGAACCCTAATTTTGTAATTCATATATCGATTGTCCTTGACAGTCCTTGAATTTGGTGCAGTGTGGTCTTCGAAAATCCTTGATTTGAACCCCAAAAGGTCCGTTAATGTCCTAGAATTTGGTTCTTGAAACTGTGACTGTTCCCTGATACTGAAGTCACTACAATTGATCAGTGGAGTTTCTTAAAAGCTTGTGCTGTGAACTACTAACGAAGTTCTCAAGATTTTGGTTTGAATCTTGGTTTCTTTTCAA
Source organism: Pictodentalium vernedei (assembly GCA_031216915.1). Lineage (NCBI taxonomy): Eukaryota > Metazoa > Mollusca > Scaphopoda > Dentaliida > Dentaliidae > Pictodentalium > Pictodentalium vernedei. Next base: position 479,137,350 of record CM062294.1, on the reverse strand, counting down.
CCTACTCACAATTGTTTACAATTGGCTGTAACATAAGTGCAAGCCCTACTTCGGAACTAACTCAAGCTTTTAGAATCTTTTCCAAACGAGTTGGAAAAGTACTAGAGTGCAAAAGCACGAAAAAGATCGAAAAAAGGGTCGAGCGAGACCAGCGCTTGAAATTACAGGTACTCTCTCTGCACACCTCTTGCATTTACCGAGCGCATGCGCAACAACCGTGACGTCAATTCCTTTATTTTCCGCCATTGTTCATGGTCGGAAATTTTTGTGACTCGTGCTGTTTATGCTATTAATTCTTCGTGAACAACTTATTAATCGTCTTTAGTGTGCTACTGGATTGTATCCTTTTTCAAGCTACCAAATTATTATTCTCATTTAATGTTAATTTGTATTGTTATTGCTGTTCTTTTCACACTTTATCTTGCCTTTCCCCCACGTGTGAACACGACCTTCGTTCTGTTTTCCGTCGGCGGGAAGCTTGATTATTGTATTTATATCATGCCTAAGACTATTCCTTGTACCTCTTGTTTGCAGGTGAAACATGTGGACGATTCCCATACCACATGTGTCACTTGCAACAATTGCACTCAGGCCCAATCATGTGGTATCTGTGGGGTTTGGTCCTCTAAATTTTGGGCTTCTGTTAACAAGGTGGTTCTTTCCAGAGCTAGAACCCCTCGTTCTCGGGGTAAGGGTAGCCGTGCCGTAGCAGACATTTCTGCTGGTGCACGTGGTGACTCTGTCACACAGGATTCGGATCTGACTTCTGTGGCGAGCTCCTCTGCAACTGTTGGCGGTGTTAGTTCAGTGATACCTGATGAGGAGACCGCGGTCTCTTTGTCTTCGGATGTCACTATTGAGGCGTCTGTTTTCGTTGAGAGCTTTTTCGAGGTAAGCTCGGTAACCCTCTCCGATCTGCCTCCTACACCGTCGACCGTTGTTGAGGAGGTTGCTACTCCAGATCCTATTCTGTCTGATGGTGGCTCTTCCATCTCCTCTGGGGATGGTCTACAGTCTCGGGGGACCGAGGCTGTATCTGCTGGTGTGTCTGTGTGTTCTCAGCCTCCCCCAGCCTCGCGGCGAGGCTGTGCGGGTTTGCTGTCTGCTCCGTCTCTGGCTAGGTTTGCTCCTAGTCGGTTGAGTCGGCCGGTCGCTTCGGCAGCGATTCCTCGTCCCTCGAGTGAATCGTTTATTGTTCCACCTTTGCCTGCTAGTGTGCCGGCTAGCGGGATGGTGTTGGGACGTTGACATCCAGGGCCTGCTGTTCGGCAGCGGTCAGTGACAGCCCCGGTTAGCTGTCACTCTCGGAACCTTCCTCCGGTGATTCCTCACTGTGTTCCGAGTCTGGGTGTCGATCGATGCTTGCCGTCGGTCTCAGAGGATAGGCAGTTGGGGCCGTCTGCTGCGCAGAGGCCAATGACAGGTTCCTGTCATTCTTGGGACAATCCTCCGGTGTCTTCTCACCGTGTCCTAGGTCCAGCTACCGATCGACGTGCGCCGTCGGTCCCTTTCGAGGATTTGCAGGCAGGGCCTTCTGTTTCGCAGAGGCCAGTGATGGCTCCTGGGCGTCACAATCGGGACTATCCTCCGGTGTCTTCTCACCGTGCTCCTATTCTGTCTGCCGATCGGCGTTCGCCGTCGGTCTCTTCTGAGGATTTGGGTTCTTCTACCAGAAGGGTCCATTGGGAGGACACTCCGTCGGGCGATTCTGCTGCGACGGATTCTCAGGGTGACCTGCGCCAGGCCGTTTTGGCGCTCACCCGGTTGCTTTCTGGCAACCCTCAAGTTGGCCTCCCTGTGCCTCCTGAGGCACAACCTCCTTTGGTCGGTCGCCGAGATGTCTCGCCTGGCCCCTTGGATACTGCACAGTATTCACAGGAGGTTTCTGCTGGTCAGCCCGAGTTGGGCTACGTCTCCTCTGCTACGGAGGATGACGAGTATCTTGAAGGTGATGGTCCCCCATCGTCAGTCTTGGGGCAGGCTTTGGATTTCGTCTTTGGCTTATTGCCGGACGTTCTACCTTCCGACCAGCCTTCTGTGACCGTCCGGCCGCGGTCCACTGTGGAGCGCCGTAACCCTGTTGAGCCTTCTAGCTCCGGGGCTTTGCGTCCTCTGCAATCGGCTCAGGTGGTTGAGTCCTTCCAGGGCTTAGACGCCAAAATGCGTTCTAAGGCCCTCAAGGGTTCCTTCTTTTCTAGAGCTGATGCCTTTCTGCCTCCATCGCGGTTTCGTGTTTACGATTCCGTCTCTCCACCAGTCTTCCAAGGGATGACTACTGTGGATGAGGATTCTTCTTCCCTCGGGTTGACTAAGCCTAAGTCGGCAGTTCTCCCGATGTCGGTAGTTGAGTCTATGGTGGGCCTGTCCCGAGAGATGCTGGGTATGTTATCTCTCGCGGACCATGTCGTCGCTGCTCTGGCTGAATATTTTCCACCAGGGGAGTTTGATGACGCTCAGGCGCCTTTTCGCGTTTTGTCACAGGCTCTTATGAACTTGACTCACGCTCATGCCTGTAACACGGCCAATTTGGAGCTGGCACGCCGGGATGCGGTTTTGGATTCTTTACCATCCCTTCCTTCTGAGCAACGTGCTGTTCTGAGGTCTGCCTCTTTGGTAGGACCTCAGTTGTTCCATGGTTCCGTGGAAGCTGTTCGTGGCGAAGTTCTTCGTTATTCGAAGGACCAGCTTTTGCTGACACAGCTTGACCCACCTGCTGCTGTGGGTGGGGGTCGTTCCAGGCCCGCCAAGCGTGTTGCTGCGTCTGCCTCGTCGGCGACGTCGGCTACGCCTTCGGCTCCGTCTGCTCCTTCTGCTCATAAGAAGCGCCGACGTGGCCAGGCCCGCTGGCAGCCTCAGGCTGGAAAGTCTCAGGACTCTGTCACTTCCCGAGGTGGTTTCTCCTCTCGGGGGCCTCGTCGAGGCCGCAAGTGAAGGTTCTCACCTCGATTCGCCTCCAGTCGGGGGAAGGCTGTCGCTCTTTTACGACCGTTGGACAGAGATAACGTCGGACTCTTGGGTCCTCGACGTCATTCATTCCGGTCTGCGACTGTCCTTCCATCGGCACCCCAGTTTATCTCGGGTGCCCCTTCCGACTCAGGTCCCTTCAGATTCTCTGCGTCAGGACCTTCTGGTGCAGGAGATCGACAATCTCCTCACCAAAGGGGCGACCGAGGTGGTCAGGAACACCCTTTCACCGGGGTTTTACTCGAGACTTTTCCTGGTGCCGAAGAAAAACGGCCAATTTCGTCCTGTCATCGATCTGAGTACCCTGAACGAGTACATAATTGCTCCTCGTTTCAGTATGGAGACTTTCCGGTCGGTTCGACGTTCAGTTCATCAGGGCGATTTTGCGGCCAGTATCGACCTGAAGGATGCCTACTTCCATGTACCCATTCATCTGGCGTCACGGAAATACCTTCGGTTCTCGTTTCGGGATCGAGTTTTTCAATTCAGAGCTCTCCCGTTCGGTTTGAACCTGGCTCCTTGGGCCTTCACCCGACTGATGTCACATGTGCTTGCTTTCCATCGCACTCAGTCGGCAGTGACTTCGTCCGCCTACCTAGACGACATCCTCCAACGGCACCACGATGCTGCTGTTCTGGAGTTCGATGTCCGGCAGTTTCTTTGCCTGCTAGCGTCGCTGGGTTTCAGAGTCAATCGCGAGAAGTCGGATCTTCTTCCTTCTCAGCGATTCCGTCATTTGGGGATGGATTTCGACACTCTTCACAATGTAGTGTCGGTCCCCCAGGCTCGGGCGACGATTCTTTCTGCCTTGACTCGGGACCTGCTTCAATCTTCCTCGGTCTCGGCCAGGACTTTCCTTCGGATGCTGGGCCTTTGCGGTTCGGTGACAGATCTCATTCCGCTCGGTCGCTTGTTTGTCCGACCTCTCCAACACTTCCTGTTGGATCATTGGAGTCCGAATGTGGATCCGCTGGACCTGGAACTCACTATTCCTCGGTCTCTGCTTTGTCACCTCCGCACTTGGGCAGATATTCCCTGGCTGACACAGGGTGTTCCGTTGGATCTTCCTTTGGCCGATCGCATCCTTACTGCGGATGCCAGCGATCGGGGCTGGGGTGCGACGTTGGACCCTCTCGGTCTGTCTACTCACGGAGAGTGGGACAGCGAGCAGGTGGGCCTTCATATCAACCAGAAGGAGCTCCTTGCTCTTCTGTTGAGTTTTCGGCTTTGGATCCCTCATCTGTCGGACCATGTTGTCCTACTTCTTTCGGACAATTCGACAGTAGTGGCCTACATACGGAATCAGGGAGGCACTCATTCGATTCCCATGTATCGGCTGTCTCGGGATCTTCTTCTGTTGGCGCGGGATGTGAACGCTCGGGTGTCCATTCGACACATTCCCGGGCGTCTCAACGTCCTAGCAGACTCCCTGTCCCGACGCGACAGTGTCCTTCCAACCGAATGGATGCTACATCGGTCGGTGTTTCAGGCGATTTGCGAGCAGTGGGGTCGTCCTCAGGTCGACCTTTTCGCTACTCGCTGGAATCATCAGGTAGAGACTTTTGTCTCCCCTTGTCCAGATCCTCTGGCATTTGCAGTAGACGCTCTGTCTCTGGACTGGACAGGTTGGGTCGGCTATGCCTTTCCTCCTGCACCGATTCTTCCTCAAGTTTTAGCGAAGATTCGTGCTTGCAGTTGCAGGATCATTCTGATCACACCCCTGTCTCCACAGAGGGTGTGGATCAATCTGCTGCGGCCTCTATTGACCGATCGACCGATTCGTCTACCTCTACGTCGCGATCTTCTTTCACAGGGTCGACCCAGGAAGTATCACAACAACCTGGCGAGCCTGTCCCTTCACGCCTGTCTTTTATCAGGTCCAGTCTCCGACGTAGAGGTTTTTCGCGGCGACCTTCCACTGGAATGACTTATGCCGCCAAGTGGAAGGTTTTCTGCCGCTGGTGTTCAGATCACAATGTGAATTACCGTGATCCGTCTATCGCTCAAATTGCGGATTTTCTGGTTTTTCTTTTTGACTCCAAGGGCCTCCAGCCTATTACGATTAAGGGCTATCGGTCTATGCTGTCTGATACTTTCTCTTATGTGGGAAAGCGGTGTATCGGTCGTAATCTTTTCCTCTCCAAACTTATTCGGCACTTTTCTTTGAAGAGGCCTCGAGTTTTGCGTCTTACACCCAAGTGGAACTTGGCATGGGTGTTGCACTGTTTGGAGGGGGCGCCTTTCGAGCCTTTATCTGAGACCGACATGCGTTTTCTCACCTATAAGACGGCTTTTCTTCTAGCGTTTGCTTCTGCTCGTCGAGTCAGTGAGCTTCATGCGCTATCTGTTGATTCTGCCTTCTTCCGAAATGAGGCTAACAGTGTCACATTCACTACTGATTGCTCTTTTCTGGCTAAGAATCAACTCCCCGATTCGGTACCTCCTCCCATCTGCATTCGGGCTCTCCCTGCTGTAGATGGACGGAGGCCTCTTCTTTGTCCTGTTCGTGCGGTCAAGACTTACATTACTCGCACTCAGTTCATTAGGAGGGATCGGAAGAGATTCTTTCTGTCTCTCATTCCTAAGCGGCAGTCTATCTCTTCCCATTCTATTTCCAGGTGGATCTGTCTTGCAATCAAGCTGGCTTATTCTCGCTTGTCTGCATCGGATCTTGTTTCGAACCGGCTTAATGCTCACGAGGTTCGTGCCATTTCTACATCCTGGGCGTTCTCCAATTCTGTTTCGCTCCGTGATGTTATGAATGCGGCTTACTGGAGGAATGCTTCTACCTTCTCCTCCTTTTATCTCCGCCACCTTCAGCAGCAATCCGAGGACCTTTATTCTTTAGGCCCTCTCGTTGCTGCTCAGGCTGTTGACGCAAGAGGTGTGCAGAGAGAGTGCCTGTAATTTCGAGCGCTGGTCTCGCTCGACCCTTTTTTCGATCTTTTTCGTGCTTTTGCACTCTAGTACTTTTCCAACTCGTTTGGAAAAGATTCTAAAAGCTTGAGTTAGTTCCGAAGTAGGGCTTGCACTTATGTTACAGCCAATTGTAAACAATTGTGGTAGGTATGTTAAGAAACAAAATTTACTAAAAAATTTTAATTTTTGTAACCAACATCGAAAGCAGATGTGTGTGACGCAATTTGGCTGTGGCCCAGTTTATGCTTCACAAACTTATTGTCCTGGGACTTATTCAGAATTGCATTGTTGGTAATCATTTTCGCTTGCGTAATAGTAAGTTTGTGGTAGAGTTGTGTTAACCGAGACCTATGGTGTGGTGGCAGATGGTGTGCCCCCGGGTGGGCAGCTGGCAGGCATCCTCGCATCATTAGCACAATGACTTGAACAATTGTTCTCCACTTTGCCTAATATTTGCCCGACAAGTTTTTTGCAATAATATCTCAAGCGAGTTCGAAAACTGGTCCAGCCCTATTTATTGTTACAGAGTTAATTAGTAATTTTTTACGAATTTTGTGCTCGTTAACGCAATAACTTGAACAAAAGTTCTCCGATTTGACTAATATTTACTATAGAGGTTTTTTGCTAGAATATCTCCAGCAGGTTCGAAAACTGGCCCAGCCGATTAATGGTTACAGATTTGTGGGACTTAATTTTTTCAATTTTTATGAATTTTGAGCTAGTTAGCACAATAACTTGAACAAACATTCTCCAATTTGACTAATAATTGCCATATCTGTCCTTTGCAAGAACATCTCTAGAAAGTTCAAAAACTGGCCCGACCTGATTTTTCGTTAATGCAGTTATGGGCCTTAATTAGTTTATTTTTACAAATTTGGAGCTCATTAGCACAATAACTTGAACAAACGTTCTACAATTTGACTAATATTTGCCATACAGGTCTTTTGTAATAATATCTGAAGCAAGTTTGAAAACTGGCATGTCCAGATTTTTCGTTTTCAGAGTTTTGGGCTTTAATTAGTCAATTTTTACAAAATTTAAGCTTGTTGGTGCAATAACTTGAACAAACATTTTCCGATTTGACTAATATTTGCCACACAGGTCTTTTGCAATAATATTTCAAGCAGGTTCTTAAACTGGCCCAATTTTTCGTTACAGAATTATGGGCCTTAATTTCTTTTTCCAAATTCTGAACTAATTGGCATTATAACTTGGAACAAAGGTTCCAGATTTGATAACCAGCATATGATAACTGGGTTATGGACATGCAACACTCTCTCCGATTGCATCACAACTCAACGCCTGCATCTCTGATGCGGACCTTTTGTTTTTAGCTCATCTTGACAAAGTCAAGCTGAGCTAATCTCATCGCTCTCCGTCTGTCATCCGTCATCTGTCGTCTGTCGTCCGTCAACACCATGTTTTGCTCTTCTCCGTCAAAGCCACAGGGCCAATTCAAGTGAAAGTTTGTGTGAGTGATGGTCCCAAAGGGGCATTTCATTTTTGTTCAACTCAGCATGCCCAGCCCCACAGGGAGGAAGTGGAGGAAAATGCTCCAAAATATTTTAAAAATCTTCTCAAGAACCAGTGTGTACAATGACTTGATATTTGCTATGGAGCTTCCATATGAGGTGTAGAATCAAGTTTGTACAAACAAAGTTCGTGAAGTAATATTTGGCTTTGTAATAGGAGGGGTAAGATTTTTGGCCCCGCCCAAAATTTCTATTTTCTGAACTGATGGTCCGGTATGAACCAAATTTGTTTTGTGGTAGTATTGGGTCATAAGTACTTGACCCATGCAAAAAAAAAATTCCCGCATCCCCATGGGAACCCTGGGAGCTAAAAATAGAAATATTTTCAAACGCCCATATTTCCCAAACCCCATGGAACAGAGAGCTTTTATTTGGTATGAAGTATCCTCATGACCAGTAGAATTGAATGGTAAAAAACAATTGCCATCGGTTATGTTAGGGTGTTCTGTAATGGGCATCGAAAAAATGCTGAGTCAGCATATTTGCAAAAATTTAAAAAAATCTTTTCTCCAGAACCAATCATCAGAATCTTTTGATATTTGGTATACAGCATTCATAGGGGGTTCAGATAAAAGTTTGTTGAAATAAAGCTCATTGGTTCATATTTGGGCTCTCTACAGGAGCCCGAAGTTTTAACATAGGGTAATATGGGGAATATTCTTTAAAAATCTTCTTCTTCAGAACCACCAGTCAGAATCTTTTAATATTTGGTATACATCATTGTTATGAGGGTCAGATTCAAGTTTGTTCAAATCGGATCCCTTGGTGTATATTTGGGCTCACTATGGTAGCCCAAATTTTTACTTAGTGCAATATGAGGAAATTTCTTTAAAAATCTTCTTCTTCAGATCCACCAGCCGGAATGCTTTTATATTTGGTATACAACATCTCTAGGGGGGGGGGGGGGGTCAGATTCCAGGTTGTTCAATTCGAGTGCCTAGGTTAATATTTGGGCTCCACATGGGAACATGAAATTTAACTTAGTACAATATGAGGGAATTTCTTCAAGAATCTTCTTCTTCAGATTCACTTGTCAGAATGCTTTCACGTTTGGTATACAACATCTCTAGGGGGGTCAGATTCAAGTTTGTTCAAATCGGATCCATAGGTTAATATTTGGGCTCGCTATGGTAGCCCAAACTTGAACTTAGTGCAATTCGAAGAAATTTCTTTACAATTTCTCTTCTTCAGATCCAACAGTAAGAATGCTTTCATATTCGGTACACAACATCTCTAGGGAAGTCAGATTTAACTGTGTTCAAATCAAGAGCCTGGGTTAATATTTGGGCTCTCTGTGGGAGCCGGAATTGGCCATTTTGCTGAAGAATTAAAAATTTTGTATTCAGTACCCTCTAGAGGTACTAAGATTAATCCACATAGGTTGTATCAAGGGGCTTCATAGGGGAGCTCTACATTTTACTTATGATCAACTGAAGAAAAGGCATGATGCCTAGATTATTTTTGTCACTCCTGAGGGACTCAAGGATTGACAGTGTAGCCTATGGAGATGGCTTGCTTAATGTAGACTCATTCTTGGACTCTGTTTAAATTGTGTTCTGTACAAGATGAGCGCTTCAGGCCCCGTGGGGCCTCTTGTTTAGTTTCTTTCATCATGCCGATTATATTCTGTGATATAATACACTGCTGGAAAGGGCTCAGTAATCATTGCCAGTGTCAATGAATTTGAAGTTTTCTTTGACATTATAAAAAGGATCACTTAAAATTCCATTGACAATACTTTAAAACTTTTATAGATTTTTAGCTAAACTTCAAGATAAGCTATAACCATCACATGTGTGGAAGTCTGTGAGTCTGTTCACATTTTCCTTTAGAACAACCGTGATGGCTGCCCGAGCCCAAAAGCCATTAGCATAGTCTACAGGTCGTATTTATGAAGGGATTTCATTGTAACTTGAAAGAATGACTCCATATAATGTCTAGATGAGAACGTCTCCTTTTGGTCGGGATTGGTCAACTGTGATAGCGACAGGGACCGAAAGTCTACAAAACCTTTAGCACAGTCTACAGGTAGTATTTATGAAGGGATTTCATTGCAAGTTGATAGGATGACTCCAGATAATGTCCAGATGAGAATGTCCCCTTTTGGTCACGATCATTCAACCAAGATGGCTGCCAGAGCCCAAAACCTGAAAACCTTTAGCACAGACTACAGGTCATATTTATGAAGGGATTTCATTATAACTTGATAGGATGATTCAGTATAATGTCTAGATGAGGACATCCCCTTTTGGTTCCGATCGTTCAAGCATGATGGCTACACAGGCCTGAAGCCTGAAAACCTTAAGCACAGTCTATAGGCCGTATTTATGAAGGGATTTCATTATAACTTGACTCGTTTTGGAATAATTTCACTGTTACTTGGTAACTTTGGTTGACATACATAAACTGTGAGGGCCACATTAACCCACCCCTCAATTCTTCAGTACAGTCTACACCTCAAATTATTTTTATTGAAAACATGACATACAGGGAACAGAAATTAACATATTGCCAATTATCCAATTCTTGTCTTATTTCATAATCCTTTCATAAACATTGAACATTATCCTTTTCAACAAATGCAACACACAGTCAAGTTAAGCTACAGTGTCATTTACTTTTTCATTCTGAAGTTTAGTAATGTAGGTGAAGAAAAAGTTGGTCACCCAGTTTCATTTGAGGGAACCTCCAGGTGTACAAAACAATTACTTGCTCAATTTTTACTAGTTAACCTGAATTTGTTTTCTAAAAAACCCTTTTTTTCTCAAACCTTTAACCCTTAAGGACCTGGTCAGTTGTCCTGAATTCACACCTGACCACAACCTGTACACATCCAGTGACTTAATGGTGATTTCTAACCCTTTACCCAACAAATCGCCCGCATCCGCCCACGTAATATGCAAATTCAGCAGCTGAAAAAATATTATTTTTCAAAAAAATTTCAACAAAACCATATCATGTGACCCCTCTTTGGAACGAGCTCATCGAGCTTGTTCCAATAAGGGGACACATGATATGGTTTTGCTGAAATTTTTGGAAAAATTAAAAAAAAAAGGATATTTCAAATAATAAATTTTGATATCGTCGGTGTTGGATAAAGGGTTAACAAGCAGCCAAGACTTGACTATAAACCACTGCCTATATAATTTGTTTATTGTCAGCAGGACCTACTCATGATGGCATGTTAAGGGCACCTGTTCTGAGGTCGTAAAAGTCGGAAATAGAACTTTAAGGGTCAAGCAGTGGGAAAAAAGAAAACTCAGTGAGAGGATGTGTTTTCAAGTTTTGCTGGTTTAAGTTACAAAGAAGGAGGAATCCTCTACACACTGACAAAAAAAACCCTGAAATTTCAAGCTGCACATTTGTTCCCAAAATACCACTTGGAATTTAACCACTTCAGTGTTGATTGACAGAGCTCAATGAGCCTGAATTGGTTAACCCTTTACCCAACGTAACGGCCAAAACCGCCCAGCTCAAAAATCGCCAATCAATTTTCATTATTTTTTCATTTTTTGTCTTAAAGACATAAGTTATGACCCCTCGTTGGAACGAGCTTGTCGAGCTCATTCCAATGAGGGGTCATAACCTATGTTTTTGAGACAAAAAATGAAAAAAATTAGTTATTCAAGAATTTTATTTGCAAGTGTCGTCTGCTTTTCAAGTTAGGTAAAGGGAAAAATTCGCTATCCCCTGCCGTGGAGATATAGAAATTGGTTCGACAACAGTGTCCTTTGATGGGTGACTGTCTGAGTGCTCGATTCGGACTCCAGTGTTGTGTCCTTGGGCAAGCCACTTAACCCCGATTGTCCACATGGGGGCACGATGACGCCGTGTACTAAGGCATACTGCACGACGACAGTACGCATATCTTCAACCAATCTAACCCTGCCTGTGCTGCAGTGCAGAGTCACGATGTTGGGGAGCTGGCAGCTGCTCGTTGTTGCTCAGTGGTTCTCTCCAGGTACTCCGGCTTCGATCCTCCACCCATAAAACTGTCACCGTCATGATATTGTGGCCTTGGCTGTTAAAGTGTCGTTAAAGCTTCATAAATAAATAAATAAATCTCTTTCTTATCAAACCACCCTGAATTTACTGATAATACAAACTGGCTGGAAGCACAATTTTTTAACTTTTGTTTCACCAATAGGTGGTGATTCCCATATGTAGATGGATGGTGCAAATTATTTTTCGCTAGCACCAGTTGTTTTTTCAAGTCTTTTGCAGTTCCTTTGAGAAGTTAACTCAGAATAATTATTTTTACAGTATATTTTTGGCCCATCAAAACTGTAGTCAAATTGTAGTCATTTTTCTGCTCTGAATTTGAATGTCAGAACAAATGCCAAAAATTTTGGTTTGATTAATTGTTCTTGATATTCACAGTGTATCCAGATATTTAGTAGCAACATAACACTCAACATTTCCCATCACACTTAACACTTGGATAGTCTACAGGTGGAATTTGTATAGGATACTTCATTTGTGGCTCTGAGCCACGGCATTGGAAATGTGCAACTTATCAACAGTATCATTAATATAAAAAAGCCACTTCACTGACAGTGTTCTGTTGTGTATCTAATTCTAACCCCACACTCAACTTATGTCCAAGTTCCCAACCTCATGCTAGAGCTGAAATGGTTAACTCTTTACCTAACGAATCTTTACCGCCCGAGTAATTTGCAAATTGAGCAGTTGAAAAAAATAATTTTAAAAAAAATATTTCAACAAAACTATATCTTGTGACCCCCTCATTGGAATGAGCTTGATGACATTGTACCAATGAAGGGTCACATGATATGGTTTTGTTGAACTTTTTTGAATAATTTAAAAAAAATAGTAATTAAAATAATAAATTTTGATATTCTCTGCATTGGGTAAAGGGTTAAAGGCATTTCTTGATCAAGTAATCATATGAATTAACCTCAGTTAACTGTGATTAATCACTGCTCTCATAGGCTGCTGACTATCTGACAGACTGTTGATGATTTACAGTGTTAATTATCTTCCATTTCTAGGTGGCATGGTGGCGTTGTGGTAGCCGGTTCTCGTCAGGTCACCGAAGTTAAGCTACGCCAAGCCTGGTTAGTCCTTGGATGGGTGACTGTCTGAGCGATCGATTTGGACTCGAGCGTTGTATCCTTGGGCAAGGCACTTAACCCTGATTGTCCACATGGGGGCACGATGACGCTGTGTACCAAGGCGTACTGCAGATCAATGGTGTGCATGTCTTTAACCAATCTTACCCCGCCTGTGCTGCAGTGTGGGGTTACGATGTTGGGGAGCTGGCAGCTGCTCGTCGTTGCTCAGTGATTCTCACCGGCTTCCTGCACCCATAAAACTGTCATGGTCATGATTAGCCATTGTGCACAAGTATGTGACCTTAAACACCAATAAATAAATAAATAAATAATCTTCCATTTCTGTCTCTTGATACAGCGTATAATGATCACCTGAGAGAATACATATGTCACTCTGCATGCAATTTACATGTTTTATCCTGTCGCGAATCATCCAGGAATATTAATAATATGAAAGGAAAACATCGTTCACAGCTTCGGTCACCAAACCAAGATGGGAGTTTTTCCTTTATTACACTCCACCAAGGGTCATTGTTTCCTCTCCCACATACCCTTCCCTAGTTGAGTTCTGTAGTTATACCATGATTAGACTTTCATGAAGTAAATGAAGTTGATAGTTTTGAAGAAAAATATCTCCTTCGGTTGTCTGGTTCTTGTTTGACACCATTTTGTGTCAAAGCACTTCATTCACATCATAAATGCCAATCAGATTTGTTCTTACATGACGTTCAAGGGGCGCAGTGGCTCAGTAAGTAGGTAGAGGTGCAGGCTGCAAGCTGAGAGATCCTCAGTTCTAATCCCAACTGCGGCAACCGTGTTGTGTCCTTGAGCAAGACATTTCACCCCCATTGTCCACGTTGGGGCACGGTGGTGTTGTGTACAAAGGCGAACTGCACGTCGATGGTGCACCTGTCTTCAACTATTGATAACTCAGCTTGTGTAGAGTTAGTATGTTGGGGAGTTGACAGTTGCTCGCCGATGCTCGGTGGTTCTCTCCGGGTTCTCCGGTTTCTACCCATAAAACTGTCATGGTCATAATTAGCCATTGTGCAGAAATATGTGACCTTAAACACCAGTAAATAAATAAATAAATATTACATGACATGTAATCCAGATTCCATGCATGGCATATTCAGCCCTTTCCCAATGCCTTTATTGTATTGTGTAACATTGAATATGCACAACAATCATGGTATAATGTCTTATATTCATAAATCATGTTGCAGGCTAGCCACAGTTAACTGGTAGAGTGCTGGAAGCCCATATTTGGGCTTTATTCTGAATTGCCATTACCACAGCTTGAAGGCTCA